>VCAZ01000021.1:2062807-2662807 GCA_005784505.1 Bagarius yarrelli
CGGTGTCATAGATTGTTAAGAGGCTTGGGAGCGCTCTGGAGGCAGTTGGTACCACCTCTCCGAAATGGGTTTTTGTAGGGATGACTGTAATTAGGTCTACAAAAAAAATTATATTGTTTTTGTTGTTGTTTCTTACCATCGGTAGTGTGTGTTGTGTGATCAATCAGAGGACCACCTGCATAGCCATCTGCATGGAACCAATCATGATCATTCAAGTGTGAATTTACCCACGTACACAATCCTGATTCAAAATCACAACTTCCTGTGGGGAAGCAAGCTCCAGTTCTCACTGATACATCATCCAGAAGTATAAAGGACTCCTGTCTGGGACCTAACCTTGCCTTGAATGCCACCTGTGTAAAATTAGATGATTATTTTTAATGTGGCTTGGTAATCATGTAATGTGGGATTTTTAGTCTGTGTAATAAAACAATTGCCTGTGTAATGAATAAGAAATTAAAATTGAAAATTAACCTTAAATTTGTCTTGAGAGGATAAAGTGACCTCTGCCACCTTCCAGCCAGTAGATTGCACCCCAGATAGAGACCACAGAGCAGGACCAAGTTCTTCATTTAAGTAAACATGCACAGCAAGACCATCACCAGATTGAGCAGACAGCCAGTACCTGCAAGGTTTGTATAATTAATTTGGATTGGCGAAAGTAAAATTGTTGTTCATGCATCAATTGCTGCAGTGGTGAAAGTAAGTAAACCCCTTGGAATGAACTAGTTTTCTTCAGTAATTTGTCATAACATAAATCATCATTAAAATCTAAGTATTCAACAGTTTACAATATTATTTCTTGCATCCACAGTAAAATTCTCAATAAAAATTTTGCACAGCTATCACACACTACCTAATCAAGGTTTGCAGTGTCATTAGCTGTGTTTATAGACCATAATAATTCGATTTTAATAGAACTATAAGCACTATCTAATTTAAAAAAAATGAAATAAATCAGACTGAACTGGCAAAATCTGATTAAATTTCATTTGTATTGTAAGGGGTGGTTTGAACCTTTTTTGATTTAATGAAGAGGACATGTAAAAACTTAATTGGATTGAAAATAAAACCGGTGTAAGGACTGTTTTCATGCTTCATGTTTTGTTTCCTGTTTATGTCATGTTTATGTTTCATGTTGTTTCATGTTTTGCGTGTTTTATTTTCATGTTTGGGTTAGTTATTTAATGTTTATATTATGTTTTATGTAGTTCATGTTTATGGTTTAGTTTCATGTATAAGTTTCATGATTAAGTTTCATGTTTATGTTTCATATTTACATTTCATGTTTGTTATGTTTTGAGTTTACTTCCTCATTTGTCCTTGTTATGTTCCTTGTGTTCCTGTCAAGTGATTTTCATTTTTTTTTCTTTTGTTGTGCTAATGTTCATGCTAAGATAAGATATATATAAGATAAACTAAGTCAAGCTAAGCTAGGATAAGATTAGTTTATGTGTATTGTTTGACACTGATGTAAACTGCACCTTGGTTTCCAAAATACGACTTGCTGCCGTGGAATTCATTCAAGTGGAAAGTTCTGCACATGTGCAATATTGTACTATATTTACCTGTTTCATTTATTGTTCATGTAAATACTGTGTTCAGATTCATTAATATGATTGATTTCAATCTGATTGTGAGCGTAGCTATTGTTAAAGTCATCAATAAAAAATTGGGATATAATAAGACAGTAAGTTTAATATATAATATATTGTCTTATATCAACTTATCTAACCTTGACAGCTTTTTTACCTTAGTATATAAATTTTTTTTGGAAAAATGTTCAAGCAACACAATTTAGCTAAATTCTCTCATGTTTGCGCAAAGCTTATTTACATTTAAAGCAACATGCACTAAACAGGTTGCTGTAAGTAAAGCTGTATTTTGCAAGGTAAAATTAGTATTTTTTACAGAACCAATTTTTGATCCATTTACATTACATTTACATTTGCCGCATTTGGCAGACGTCCTTATCCAGAGCGACTTACAGAGCAATCAGGGTTAAGGGCCTTGCTCAGGAGCCCAGCAGTGGTGGATTGGTGGTGCTGGGAATTGATCCCCGGTCTCTCTGGTATCAGTTCAACACCTTAACCACTAAGCCACCACTTTCCCATATCCAAGTATAATTACAGACTCTTTATTAGGTCCTTAAAGAATCATATCAACTAGTGAAACAATTGGCATCTAATAAACACTTTAAATGCATCCATATTAGACATAACCCTAGATTACCAGAACTGTAGACATGACTCAGTTGTTTTGCTGTATGCTGGACTCAGAAGGTGTGTAGTCTCTGGCTTTAGAAGCTCCTTTCCCAAAACAGCCATTGAATGACCTGTTAGGACACAAAAGCAGTGTGACATAAAAGCATTTTTGACAAATAAGATATAACATGTAAGGACTGACCCATTTTAGTCTGATATGTGTGATCGACATAGCCAGTGTTGCCATTCATACGACGCCAGTGAATGCTGTCAGTTATGTCCTGATCATATCCACAAAGGGCAGAACTTTCAAATCCACATGGGCCTGTGGACAATGATACAAAACACTTTAATTATTGTACTGTTTGTAGTACTGATGAGCAGTAATGGTTGCAACTAGGTCTAAATATTTTACTCGTGTATATAAATCAGGATTAGAAAATAAAAGGTGCTGTATATAGACAGAAATATTACTTACTATAATCATCACAGGCACCAGGGGTCACTTTCACATCATCAAGTGCTATTAACCCACTGCTTTTGGCATTTCTAATACCAGAGAATTTTACCTGCAAATAAATAAATCAGTTCATCTGGGATAGGCAATAACACGAAACCTGGCCAATGTAGTCTTAAAATGTTTAAACAATATACAGGTTACTAACTTTACATTCTATTGTTACAGCATGACAGTTTATTAGAGCAGAAGTTGTACAGCTGTACATATTGCAATTCACACAAGAAAACTGGAGATACGACAAAATAATTTGATGCTGAATCCCTAATGTAATGCTGAATCCAATGCTGAAGTGCACAACATAACACTTCTAAACAGGTCATAGGAAGCTTGACAAGATACGTTTTTAGGGTCGGTCTGCTATAGACAATTGTGCCAATGCCAAACATTGGTTTTAAAGGTGCCAGCCACAGACACCTTGAGCTGTAGACAATTTAAACATGTATTGTTCTTATCTTCACTGTCCTTTTGTCATGGAGCTATCTTCACTGCCAGACCCTAACACAGTCCTTGCACGCTCCCAATCATCTGAATTCTAGTAGACTGCACCTGTAGCCACTTCTCAGTCTCTCACGAACACTCTATTTCCCACTCGCTTCCACTGTCCCACTGTCTGGTGTACATAATGCTTCCGGATTCGAATCCTGATTACTTACTTTTATATTTTTGTCAGTGCTAAAGATAAGTACTAGTTTCTCATATACTATCTCTGTTTAATCCTCATTCTGTCTGTCACCTGTCTTTTAGAAACCTTCTCCAGTCATTGTCTTTAGCATACAGTTGTACTTTTCCAGTGCTTGTGATTTATCTGCCTGGCTTTTCTGGCAACGTTTGTAAATATGTCTGCTGAATATTATGAACCTTGTCTGTATCCAATTTCTGACATTTTTCCACATTTAGGAGACAGTTACATCCAGGACAGTTACTGTGTAAAGTCTTAAAGAAATTTACTTCAATATACTGCAATGTCATGTCATTTCCGAGACCCACTAAATGGGTATGACAAGTATGCCAAAATCACTCTGGAGTCTGGAGGACCATGTGCACCCAGTAATTCAAACATTGAATCCTGTAGGTGGTCCCATATATTTGAAAGATAATGCATAAATACACACAGGCAGACCGGTGACATCTCCCATGGCCTACACATTAAACAGATCTGAATATTATTGAGCCACTTTTAAATGTTTTGGAGGAATAAGTCAAGAAATTATTTTTTACATCAATGTAATTTGGTGGTCACCTTTGTAAGAGAAATGTAAGAGAAATCCTTCTGGCCACTGCACAGGGCTTCTATCTGTCTTTTTCTTAGACAAACTGATGCTTTATTGGCCACAAACAAAGCCCCTTAACCATGCTAATAAAAAATAGGTTTTCCATTTTTAGGAAAATAGATTGCTAGCAGGGCGGCAGTGAAGCTAAATATATGCTGTGCGTCTGAGCTGCAGGAAGCTCGTCGACGTAGCAAACTGGACGACAGGTTTCTGCCCACAAAGATCCATCCTCATGGATAGGGGCCTCCTGTTCTTCCAGGATATGCACACTGAGGATTCTTCAGGTCGAAGGTTATAAAAGGGCATTCCAAAAATGTTAAAATGCAGTGCCTGAGAACCATGGTTACATAAGTAACCTAGAGATGTGTTAATTGTATTGTCTATCGACATACATCAGTGACATAGGCTTTGACTGATATACATATAGACACCAAGGTGGCAAGATCCTGGAATAACACAAACACGTGGAGAGTATGGCTAACAGACAATGCCCCAGGTAGAGCAGACACTAGCAAGCTATCTGTCTCCTACAGTGCCATCGTCAGTGGCAAATCTTTCGACCAAGCCGTTAAGAACAACATTAGCCTTGGTAGGGAAAGCCTTTGCTGCAGCAGGCCAAACTGGAGCATGCCTGCACACTATAGGTATCAGACCGCAGAATGGATCAGTCAGGCTATGGCAGCACTAGTGGCTACTGGGGGCATATGTGGCTCAGACTCTCTGAGATAAGCAACAGGCTTACCTTCTGGATGCCTCGGTTACCTTCTCCTTTGTTTTCATGAGATTTTAGGAAACTAAAAACAATTGGTGGTTTTCCAAATTACCTGCCTTGCCGCTTTCTGGTCCCAAGGGATGCTGGACAGGAGCATCCCATTACAAGCAAAGGCCCCTTATACTGCACAGCTCAAAAGCATATTATTGCCACCTGTACACCTTTTAAAATAGAGGTGAAGAGGTAGCGAGAGCAACCAGAGCCCTCTGGGAAGAAGAGTCTAAGGGGCAGTCAGCGACTGTCAGGGAGGCTATTAGGCCTCATAGAGGCAGCTATGAGTTATACCCTTGAGTCTGCTGTATATGAGACAGCTGCAGATGTGGGCCGATTATGTCTTCGAGCCTTAGATCTATGGAGGGATCCTTGGTTTATGGTGAAAGGTATGGAACTAGGAGTGGTTTGTTGCAGGGCGAAGTTGACAACAGATGGCTCCCTCCCATGGTGGGGGGTTGTCATGAGTAGCAGTCACACCCAAGACCTTTGGAGTGAGACCCATCTCTTGTGGCACTTAAACTGCCTGGAGATGTTAGCAGTGTTTAGATCACTCATGCACTCACTGCCAGACCTAAGCGACCATCATTTGCTACTGTGCACAGACAAGAAGTCAGTGGTCGCCTACATTAACAACCAGGAAGGTCTATGCTTGCTCCACTTTACAAGTTGGCAACCAAGAATTAAAAATTGAGTTTTTGGTAGACGATTCCCAAAGCATTAAAATGCAGCGGCTCGTTCTCTCTGAAACCATGGTTACATACGTAACCCAGAGATGTATTAATTGTATTGTCAATCCACATACATCAATGATATTTAGATTATAGGCTTTGACTAATATACATATAGATGAGGAGCAATAGTTTCTCTCTGTTTTTCAAAGAAACACAGCCATATGTGTTTTATGTATGTGTTTTATTTTTATCTTAAACGTAGGATAAGCCTTAAAACAGCCTATATGAAACCAAACATTTCAGAACTAACAATAATGAAAACAAATACACAGAATGGTATAAAAAGGGTGGGACTGACTTTATTCTTGCCCATATTGTATGAATACAAACAGCCAAACATGAATACAAACAGCGGATTGAGGAGCACTTCAACTCTGCTGACCCCCAACACATGTGGCAGAGAATACAGGCAAACCACTCAACAGAACACCTCCAACCAGCTCTGCCTCACTTCCAGACGAGCTCAACCTCTTCTGTGCTCGCTTTGAATGCGGGAAAATGGAGCCTATGCACAAAACAAAGCTGTTACCAGGTGAGCAGCCACTCTTGCTCTCCACCTCTGAAGTGTGTGCTTCCCTGGTGAGAGTGAATGCTAGAAAGGCAGCGGGCCCTGGCAGCATTCCTGGACACAGAGCATGTGCGGAGCAGCTGGCTGAGGTCTTCACGTACATCTTTGATCTGTCCTTCACCCAAGCAATCGTCCCCACCTACTTTAAGTCTGCTACTATCGTGCTAATGCCATAGCACTCTGCTGCAACAAAACTGGTTGATTTCATCCCGTCACACTCACCCCTGTCATCGCAAAGTGCTTTGTAAGACTGTAATAACCTGGAGTGCAATAACCTAGAACTTTTTACTGAGAAGACAAAGGAGGCAATTGTGGAATTAAGATGAGCTGGAAATCACACTCATCTTAGGTGCTGTTGTGCCTTTCTGATCAGGATAGAAGAGTTCAGAGACCAGGTGAGCTTCTCAGAGATGTGGATTGCTAGGAACTTGAAGCTAGGTACACACTCAACAGCAGCTATGTTTTTTAAGAATTAAAAAAGTCCCGTCTATGCAACAGGATTCTGAAGAACTTTTTATGCTGTACCATTGAGAGCATCCTCACAAACTGCATCTAAGTGTGGTACAGCAGCTGCACTGCTTGGGACCGTACAGCCCTTTAGAGTGTGGTAAAAATCATCAGCACTTAACTACCCACCCTGGAGAACATACACAAGAAACGTTGTCTGCAAAGGGCGAGAGGCATAAACAAAGATCCCTCTCACCCCAACCACGAACTGTTCACACTTCTCCCATCAGGCAGACGCTACCAATGTCTCAGAGCCTCAGGCAGACTAAAAACAGTGTACAGTGTTAATTACTACTGCACTGCCACTTTCTGTACTCTGCACTACTTGATCATTATGCATCTTTGCACCTTTTGCATCCATAATGATCTATTGTTTCACTTCTATATATTCTATCCATATTTGCTCTGTATATACTGTATCAAACATCCATAACTATCTTTTGTAACACTTCTGTACATTCCATTCATACTTGTATGTATATATCCATTATGTCATGCCTTGCACAGCTATATCTGTATGATACTATATATACCTTTATAGATACCACATATACATACCTTCTGTACACATATACCTATGCACCTTCTGTACATTATTTACCCACCTCTTTAATTATCAACCTTATAATTTAATATTAAGCATTACTAAACCATAATATTTTACTGTCAACCTTTTGATATAAGATTTCAGTCCTCCCTTATGCCCACAAGCTGTTACTGATGTGTGGTGTATAAATCATACTATACTGAGTCACAGCCATAGAAAAGAGATCGCTCTTACACTCTGTGCGTCCACCAAGCTGACTGTGACTTGTGCTTTCAGCCACTCAGCAGCTTCTGTACTTCTTCTAGTCCACAAAACCAATTCTGTTGTTTTCTGAGTTAAAAAAAGAAAAAGCTCTTACTAAATAATGTAACCGTCAGAAAACGTAAATACATACTACTAACATTTAAAGATAAATTAAACAGGAGATTAAAGTTATAAATTCTTTCTGTATGTACCATCTTAACCACAAGGTTGAGCTTTGCCACTGATGGTCCAAGTATGAAATACCAGAAACCAACACACACAGTCAGGGATTGGATATCTACAGGGGTGGAAAGGTTTGCTGTCCCACCAATATTGTTTCCAGACATATTCAAAGCCATATAGAAACCTACAGATAACAAACATTCAAGAATAAAACTGTAGTTAATAATCCATATCTTTCTCTTCCCGTTCTCTCTCTCTCTCTACCAGTGACCAGTGATCAGTGCCCCTTTTTTAGTTTGAGGAGCTTCGATGATAGACTGGAACTCACTCTGCTCCACTGACCCAAGGCACAAGATACCATTAGCTTGATTAACATTAAAACAATACAATATGCTGTAATTAACAATAACATGCGGTGTCACCCAAATAAGGATGGGTTCCCTATTGAGTCTGGTTCCTTTTAAGGTTTCTTCCTACTTCATCTCAGGGAGCTTTTCCTTGCCACAGTGGTTTCCGACTTACACTTTTCACTGTTACTGCATGCTATTGAAGCTGCTTTGACACAATGTCTGTGGTTAAAAGCGCTAAACAAACAAATTTGAATTGATTAAATTGAATTGAATAGTTTTTAATCAATGTTAATCACACAAATATAGTAGATGGTATAACAAGTTTGACTCGTCTTTCAGTTACCATGCTTATTTCCAATGGTGTGGTCATAAAGAAGCCCACTGTTGCTTGTGTCTATTTGTAGTCCCTGTTTACGGGTCCAGGCAAAACCGTTTTCACTTTCGTGAACCCAGTCGCATAGTCCTAAATTAGAAAAATTATGATTACTACAAAAATTTTTTTAAAAAAGAGTACACTACCAGTTTTTACATATAACCAGTTTATACATGCTGTATACAGAATCATTTGTTATGTACCATATTATTTAAACTGAAACAAGGTTATCATTGCTGTAAGGCTTTGAAATCACAATTTACAGTTCGGTAGAATTATCTTTGGAAATGTGCTTACTGACAGCATCTCTGTGTTAAGACAGATTCTGCCTAATCCGAATTAATGTAGGTTTGCGCCCCATAATTCACTGGCTGCCATTGGCTGCAATTATGGACCTCACTTTATATTTAAGTGAAGTGTGGGTCAATATTACCCATTAATTCTGTAATCACCTGTGTATAGTTGACCAGCCTTAGAGCTGTATTTTAAAGTGGTTTAAGATATTCAGAAAAAAATACCTACTTTAGTACTTTTTACACAATAATGTACATTCTTGTTAGTGACATTTTCGTAGGATTCCTTTACATGCTCGTCAATCTTTTATATTGTTATCCACTAAAACAACAAGAAACTAATCACTGTTTTATAATACAGACATAGATTATATTAAATAGAGTTTTTCAGATCAATGATACTTCTGGTAATTTATTAAGCACAGAGACTACATTTTGGGCATATAACTGTAAGGAAGGCGTCAGAGAGGAATCCATTCTGCGATGCATGTCTTTATTCAGTGAAGTTGGGCAGTTCAAAAACAATGTCAGAGAGTAAGCAGGTTGGTACACAGTAATCCAAAAGCATCCAAACAAACAAATCCAAAAACAAAGACAGAGTTCAAAACCGATAACAAAGCATAGATCAAAACCATAAAGCAGATAATAAACATGAATGCTTGGTAGCTAACAGGAAGTAATACTGGAAGTGATGCACATGACTAATACTCAGGTGAGGGTGCCCTCTGGTGGTGGGAGGGCAGAGTTGTTACAATAACCAAATGCTTCTCATAAATGAATAATTGCAACATATCTATCCCACATATAACAACTATCACTAGTACAATTAAGTTTATATATTTCTTATGGAAATCTATAATTACTTGATCAACATACACTATAAGTAGATAAACTTTTTTAACATATTATTGAAGAGTGATTTAAATTAGGTATACATTGATAGAGTCAGGCACTACTTTATAATTATCATGATAAATTTCAGGAGTCTGCTGTATAGTTTAACTGCAATAATTAACCCTGGTTTTACACATTTTCATACTGGGCAGTTGTCTAGTAATTTGCTTTAAGTACACATTAGTTCTTTACCGTCTTCAAAGTTGCAGTCTATAGAGAATGCAGGTGGTGTTGTAGGATGTGTTGTGGGGACTATTGTGGTGGTACTCATGCCTTCACAGCTCACACTCTCTTGAATGTAGATATCATCCAGGGCAATAACTCCTGAATCATATGGTGGCCGCATGGCCTCAAACAAAAGCTGCGGATAGTATCATTATAAATCAATCCAGTGAATTGTAGCTTTGGACTTTTGTAAGTGATGAAAACTGGCCCACCTGGTATTGCCCAGAAGTGTTGTAATCCAGTTTGATTTTGTGCCACACTTTGCCCTGTGCACCAGTCTGATTCCACAGAGAGTGTAACATGCCTGACTCATTCAAATACACAGCTAGTGTGAGTTTATCTGCAAAAAAACAAGAAACACTGCTAAAGTTAGTCAAACCTTTTGTTTACTGTTATAAATTGTGTAGTATAGCCCCTCAAAGTAGACACTTCACTGTTGTAGATGTAGACTACTTTTAGAGCTATATAAGCAATGTGATGAAAATGGGCACAATAAATACCAATAAAAAATAAATCAAGAGCCATTCACTGAGCCAGTTGTGCATTATAGAGAAAATGTTGTTAGAAGCACTCTAGAATTGCCAGCAAAAGCAGGCAATTTTGTACAGCCATTTATACAAAATGCACTGATCTGCATATGGTATCTCTTCATGGTTTTAATATGAGGGTTACAACTATGAGGGTGCAATAAAGCCTTTTGTGTGTGTTGCTCTGGATAAGAGCATCTGCCAAATGTTGCAAATGTGCTTCTTACCCCAACCGATTGTCAATTTAATTTGATCATGCTATTAACAGTCTGCTGTTCATACATCATAACATCGGAAATTTTATGCTTTTAATAATACAATACAAGCCACCATACAATACAAGGGCCCCTGAGCAAGGCCCTTAACCCTCAGTTGTATAAAATAGATAAATGTAAGTCGCTCTGGATAAGGGTGTCTGCCAAATGCTGTAAACCCACAGTAAGTTTTTCCTTGCTACAGTTGCCTCTGGTTTGCTCATTAGGAACAAACGCTAATAAAATTAAATTGAATTGAATTATGGTTGGAGTGGAAAACTCGAGTGTCCCACACAGAGTCTTGACCTTAACCCAAATGTGTTTGAATAGGAAAAACTCCACAGTCATGCAGCCTTTATAAAAGTGTGCAAGTCATTATATGAGTAAGAGTCAGACCACATCTGAAGAAGGATGTTCAAAAAACACATATTGATGCAATGGTCAGTTGTCCAGACATTTATGGTCATATAATGTATAATGACAGTTGACTTAAAACTATGATAGGTTTTAACTAGATGTATTTTAAACATGCCTCACTTAAAGTAATTAACGCAAAACAGCTACCCAATCAGGTCTTTATAGTAACAATTGTATAAAGTAAACTGTGCCATAGTGTATATTAGCTCTGTTTTTATAATATAATATAATTACCTATATAAGACCACATATTCATATAGTACCAGAACTCTAGACAGGCACAGTCCACTGGCTGCATCACCTCACTCTGAAGATAAGCAATTTGCTGCATACTGCTTTCCATTGTATTAAAGGCCATGTAGTGTCCTAAAAAACAGAAAAACTATCAAAAAGAACCAAATGCAGGGCTCCATTCTAGTTGGAAAAACTGATAAAGCTGCTCAAGAAAGGCTATAAACCTTTAGAAACTGCTTTATGTGTATCTTTTTACCTAGGTTTGAATTAGTAGTGTGATCAACTGGGGGTGCAAACCCAGAGGCACTGGCTCCAGATGTCCAGCTCCAGGCTACATTTTGCATGGGAATAGCACTGTTCACCCAGAAACACATGTCTATCTCAAAATCACACAGTCCTGTAGGAACATATATATATATACACACACACACATATTCATGATGAAATCAACATAAATTGAATAACAAATGTTTTTCAAATTATTATCATTTTATATACTATAACTATAATATTAAATTGTGAACAATTTTAATAAATGTAATGTATCAACTAGAATAAAAAAATAAAAAAGATTATCAAATAACCATTTAACATGTTTTATAGGTCATACCGTGAGGTGGACAGAGCCCATTTGATACACTCAGATCATCAATGGCAATGTCCGTAACCTGACCATCCCCAGCTACTGCTTCAAATACAATCTGACAGATAAAAGGATACATAATTATTTTTTTTTCCTTGGTTTTAAGTATATCATATGCTTTCACCAAAGGGTATTCCTATGTAATCATTATTTATACTACCATGTATTTCAAGCTGATCGGTAAACCATATTCAGCTGAACGGCAGTTCCGAATAGAGGGCTTACATTTTAATAATTGATGGTGTAATTATTTCACACATGAAAATTATTTTTCATTACAATTAGTCTTTATCACAAAGAATGTAGTTTTGACATAGTAATAATAGCTGTTCCCCCTATTTATTGTGGCCCCATTTTATTGAGCTATAATGCAGAGAACAACAAAATATTACTTTACATGTACTCTTATACAAACAGATTGTATAATAATGCCTATACAGTGACCTGGTAAGGGTTGAGAGGGCTCACTACAGAGGCTCGAGCAGGTCTCCACCGTTCTCCCTGATCTCCACTACGGCTCCAGATAGTAACTTGAGGTTTGTTGGACTCTTGCAGGTACACATTAAACGTTCCCACATCTTTTCCAGTCATATGATACCAAAACATCCAGCATTCCTCTATTTCAAGATTTGGCTCATAAAAACGCGTCACCATACGACTTTTACTGCCACTTGGTCGATTCCACTGTTGTGCACTTAGGTAGTAACCTTAGGGAACAACAGATATTATTACAATGTCAATGGGTTTCATAATTGTCTGAAATATTTTAAAAAGTATAGAACATAGAAAAAAATGTTTTCTTTCCCTTCACAATCTTGTCTATGTAATAATTTCAAATAAACATGACACATGACAGAAATGATGCAGATAATGTTTTTACAATTTTAGCTAATAAATGCATTAGTATAAAACTGACATGCACTATATTGCCAAACTCTCTTGTTCTCTGACTTCTACACACATGTTGGTAACGTTAGCTTGTCTACTTGTGTAGTGATGCAGTACTGTTAGTGAATGGCAACAGCCTGAACAATGACTTCCAATTTACAACTACAAACATTTGGTTATAATTAAAAGGTGAAGGTAATTAGGAGTAAGATAGGAGAAAAAAAAATCAAGATAGCCTATATGCTGCAAAATACTCACTGATGTTTTATGTGCCTGATACCATCCTATTATTGAAAATTTAGCAGAACATAAGTGTTTTGCTTGGGGTTAAAAATGACCATTTTGTATCTTTAGGAACATATACAGTGACTAAAATAAGACTTTTACCACAGTAAAGTAAAGTTAACATGTGATTTGACTGATTACTCTTTTCAAACTTGTTTTTCCCCAAAATTCGTTCTGGATTTATAGCAATCAGCCAACTACAGATATTCACTACAAACAAGGTATAAAAAATATAAAACAGATTTAAAAAGAGCTTAAACTCAGCTTTCATATGGAATTAAAATAAGTAGGTAAAATTTCACCATGTGATTCGTTTACCAGATAGTCTACAAAAAGTTTATATACACACTGAGAGGAGAAAACAATACTTAAATTTGACCAATCCTGAATTGTTTTTACAAATAACAGTAGTATAATGTACTTTATCTCTTTGTATTTCTCTTTGCCACTTGGTCCTTTTATTCATAGTTGCCTCTCATAGCGCAGCCTAACATTTTCTATAAGTAACTATAAAGAATAATCAAATAACCCAACTTGACAGGTTAGTCTTGTTTTTGAACTAAAGGTGATGCTGATTCTTACCTTGGTCAGTGCCAAAAGTGTGATCCTTGCTTGAGCTTGCCGTACCAGCAGCTTGCATTCCTGTGATTCTGACCCAGGGAAAGTCAGCAGAAGGGTCAGGTTCTAAGCCACACAAAGAGCTCTGAAATATACATTCTTTCTCAGGTAGACATGTTCCATTTAAACTAGGCGAGACCTGCACGTCATCTATAGCAATACTGCCATCAGTGCCTCCCAAAATAGCCTCAAAGATGAACTACACAAACACACACAATTTTAAATGACTTTAAATAACATATACACTATAGATATCTATATATATCTATATGTCTGTCTGACCGACTGACTAAATATCTCTCTACTTAGTATCAAAAACAATACCTGTAGTGGACTATTAGTGGTGGCAAAATTAAGACTGGCTAAGTGCCATTTGTTCCCCTGTGTACCAGTCCTAGTCCACACAACTGTCTCTGTCCCATTGGTGTTTTTAGAAATAAACCTGAGTGAGCCTACGAGCACGACAAACTTTTTTCAGTAAGTATTTCAGTAACTTGTTTTCAACACAAACTTTAAAATAGTAAAAGCTTATTTTACATTATTTAACAAGTTTTATTATTTGTATATAACTACAGTTTATTACAGAGATATAAAAAGTATGACATGTAATGCTTTCCTACAAAACTGTTTATTTATTAACCATGTCATATACTCACCGATACTGGGACCATAGATATGATACCAGAATCTGACACATGTGGCTTGCTGGGGATAACCAATTAGTCTTGCAGTCTGTGACAGATTAGAGTTCCGTCTTGTTGCAACAAACATATAATAACCTTAAAATAAATAGTAAATAGTAAGTAAAAGTAAATATTATTATATGTTTGGAGCCAGAATATAAGAGGCTGTTTTACCAGAACCAGTTGTCTGGTCATGCCCTGGTCCTTGGTTGTCAGATGAGGGTCTTTGACCCTTAGTGCGCTCCCAAATAAGACTTGCAGACTGGTCTTTGTACCAACCACATATGTTAGTCTCAAAGTCACAGGTGAGTTGCTCTAAGTTTTCAGGAATATCCTCTTCTGCACAGCCCATTAATGTAATATCATCTATCATTCCATCTTGATTTCCAATAAAAGATGAATCAAGAGAAAACAACATCTGAAAGCAAGGTGACAAGCAAGACAAGGTGTATGTAGCAGAGATAATGCAAATAAATTATTAAAAAGAGTAAGCCATAAAAGCAGCAATATCAAGAGATTATTATAGGAATAATGCTGGATACCTTGGATCCCTTAGGGCGATTGCCAATTCTTACAGTTGCATTCACCCAACCATTCGTCTGCCCCTGTTTAATCTCCCACAAGACCACAGGTGATCCACTAGTGTCCAGACTTAGGGCAAAATGAGAAGATACACCAACAGGATCATGAAGATGATACCAAAAGCTACAAAATGAAAGAAAAAAATATTAGCATTAGCAATATCATGGAAAATTATACAAATTAAGATTCACTTATTTATCAGTATTGTTGTGTAACCAAGCATGCGTTAGGCAATAATTGTTTTATCTATAATGTTATTTACTTTATCTGGCACCAAAGTGCAGTTTCCTGAGGGAATGTAAACTCCAAAACTGCCATTGAGAAGATTCCACTGTTCTCACCGTCTACATGCATAACCTGACCTTTAAAAAACAGTTACAGACAGGCACCTTTAGTACGTTTTACTTTCTGAGTATGCAAGAGAAAATAAGGTTGTAGCTCAGTGGTCAAGGTGTTGACTAGGGGATTGCAGTTTCAATTGTTAGAACCACCAATCTGCCACTGCTGGGACTCTGAAGCAAGGCCCCTAAACCCCAACTGCTTAGCTGTATAAAAAGTTAAATGTAATTTGCTCAAGCGTGTTTCTCAAATGCCAAAAAACTGTACATTAAGAAGTCGTTATTGTTGGTCTATACCCCATGGTGTTCCAGTGGTGTGGTCTACGCCTGGGATGCTGCTGATGTTTGCCTTTTCAAGCTTCCATTGAAATTTATCTCTACTGCTATCTTTCCATCCACAAGCATCTTTCTCAAAATCACATGACCCTGCAAATATAGTGGTACACCTGTTATAGATGTACCTTTGTAAACTGTACAGTCTATCATTGTTTCAGTATGAAATAAATGCAAATTATCAATAATAGAAATAAAAATATTATGGAAAGAGATATTACTACATGGTATGAACTATATTGCTTACCATAAAACTCCTGGTGTAGTTCATAGCTATAGCTGGCATTGAATTTATCATAATACGCGTGGTTCAACAAAGCACCGTGGACTTGTCCAGTAGAGCAGGTAGCAAGGGCTAGGTCAACAACAACAATATACACACATTTCTATTATAAAGTGTATTTAAAATTACAGACCTTGCAAGCAGCCAAATTGAATATTTTAAGCATTTATGCCTTTTATGGCAACATACTGTTAGTTCCTGATTAGTATTGGACATCACAGAGGGAAAAAAACAGCATTTGTTTTTTTATAACATAAAAATGGTAGAAATTAAAAAAATAAAAATTGGTATCTTTGCCTAATGCTCCTAAAAAATATGTCTTTTATTTTGACTTAGCCATCTTTCCGCCAAGAAATTTGCTCTTGAAAACATGCTCTTAATGAATAATCAATAAAAGCTGAATAGTCCTTCAAAATGGAAAAATTATTCAAAAAAGAAGCCAAATAATATGATCTTAATCCTAGTCCTAATCTTAGTCCTAATCCCCATTTATTTATGGCTTTACTGAGATGTTTCCTATTTATCCTTGTTCGTGGAACAAAAAGATTTCTTAGATTTGTTTTAAGACAAGAACGGATATCGTTTTGGTTTTAGGACAACTTTCGTAAAAGGTTTCGATCCCTAATTGACTCAAACACACTGAAGTAGTCTGGCACTGATAAATAAACCTGGAACTACCATTAGAGTTAAATGCATTTGATCTTAATAAGCTTTTCTGAAAACAAATGAATATTGATGCCCTAGATTGACCATTTATTGACTTTAAACTTTCCCAAAGTACTAAATCATTTACATCACCTTTATTATTAGGCTCTAGAAAAACACTAATTCTTTCTTTAGTTTGCTCACAAAAAAGCCTTATCTTAGAAAAGCATATTTATTTGTCCCTATTATCAATAGAAAATTAAAAAGTTTATTCGTCACATGCAGAATCATATATGGCACAACATAAACAGAAATTCTTTTTACAATTGATTAGATACAGCAGGATTAAAAAAACAGAAAAGGAATTAAAATAGTATAAAAAACAGTAACAATAAGTAAAGTGGTAATAAGCAGCAGTGAACCATATAAATATATACAATACATATTAACATCAAAAACACAATTATACAAAATTCCCCTTGCTTTTTCCTCTTCCTGTCACTCCTTTTAATAAAGTGCAACCCTAGCTAATTACAGGGTTCCTGTTTGGGAACTCGAACTGCATTGAAATGTCTTGAAGCACATGTGAAATCAGACTAATCGAAAAGCGATACGTCACACGCACACTAAGTCCAGAGCATGATGTTGTAATCAACCAAGAAGCACAAAGAACAGCATCCAGCTATGGTATGTAAGGCTTTTTTTTCTCTAGTACTTAAGAGAAGGCAACGTTGGATGAATCAGGTGAGTCACGCTATAAATGGTGAATGTTTTTGGGGTCCAGAATTATCTTGGGCTCGGACATGAATAAACTGTGTGGGGCTTGCCTAGGGGCTTACCTACTACACATGCTGGCAAGGACCACCTTTAAGGTAATCGATCTGAGGACTGTCTTCCAAAATAGGAGGTCCTAGGCAAAGTGGCCATGAATCTTGAGGGGGAGGGTGTGAACTCCATGGTAGCACCATGAACCCTTGTGAGGAGTTACACACTTCAAAAATAAAGCCAACCTTGGTCCCTGATTAGACTTTCAGGAGGCTCTACAGGAGGTCCACACCCATGTTTATGATGCCAAGGTATGACACTAAAGGTAGGTGCTTCCCTACACTAGCAGAAGGACTGCTAGCTGTGAGCAGGCTCCCTGCCAAGTCAGGGGCAGAGACCGAGGACTGAGCATCCTGTTCTGACATCCTGTGATGGCAGGACTGAGCAGGCTGGTGTCAAGCTCCCTGCCAGAGCATGATTTACCCTTTGTGCTTTGAGCCAAATTGACCAAGGAGGCTCAGCGCCCAGTGAACTGTGTGCCACAGCCTGCCTAACCTCTGAGGAAACTCAGCTTGAAGCAGCCGGTCCAAGTAGGCTTGCCCCAGGCTCCCCAACTTCGATAGAGCAGACACAGCTGAGGTGGCAAAGGAGGATCAGCTCCTTGTGACTTTAAAGAATCTTCAAAGACCGCACCCCGGTCTATCCACTACAACAGAATGTTTCTCACGGATGTAGCAGGGGGCCTGAGATGATACTACATTCCAGAGACCCAGTTACAAAAAAAAATTATGCTCTAAAATGGAATTTGTTCATTTCCTGGTGCAGAGATGACAGAACACGGTAGATTGTTAAACTTAAGACGATTGTAAATTTTACAACTTAAGAGAGGTATTTTTATATGCCTAATGCTGACAGTTATATTAAATATGTATTGATGACTTCCTCATAATAAAACAATATTATTCAAAAGCTTTGTACTTCAGAATTCAGTGATTTTAGTGCTGCACTCTTATAGGATGTCAACTTTCCAAAACGTCAGTTTTGCCTTCACTATAGCTGCCCAGCAAAGTGCAATTATTGTAAATAAAAACATATTAAACAGACAAGATTAGCATCAGGGCACTTGTTTCCTCAAAACAGGACGCAGGAAGCACCCTTGTATCATCACTTACTACTATCCATTTTGTAATATTAACACATTCTGTGCTGTTACTACATGAACTAATTGCACATCACGTTTACCTTATTTGTTTAATTTTTTTCTTTTTGTTTATTTAGTTTATCTACAGCATAGTAGAAATGTTTGGATTTTAATTTTACTGCAAGACAAACAATGTGTATAAATAACTTTTATAATATAAAATCTTGGATTTTTGCCTTAAATCTCAATCATAGATTTGGCTATGTCATGAGGATTCTTCCAATGAATATCTGGTGCCCAGATTTGCTATTTGGGCTACCCTAGATCACTGGTAGCATTAAGACAAGCCTGAAATAAAGTATGTTCTCAAACACTATTATAAATTATTCTACAAACAACAAAGATGTGCCTCAATAAAAATAGTTTAAACCATGTATGCTTGTGAGATTGTTGTTGATGCCAAGCCTCTCAACATGCCTCTAAAATACTTTCAGCACAAGATTTCCATTCCTAGACAGAATGCCAGTCTATTGCCACAAAAAAAAAAAAACATAGAACAATCAAGCCATTTTTGAGAGTTTTTAACCCTGCAGCTTTAAAACAAACTTTACTAAGACCACTTTAAAACAAAAAGTTGTTATAATACAGTCTAAAATATTTGCTAGTGTAGATGCCAATACCATAGTAGGCTGTTTGCATTTACATTTACTTTACAGCATTTGGCAGTTTTGTAGTCTATATTGAAAATAAAGACTAAAATTTTTATAAAAAGGAACACAGATTTTATGCTGTTTATGTAAAGATTAATTTTATATAAAAAAAATATATATTTTGTAGATGTCTATATATTTTTATATAGATCTACAAAACCTAACTATAACTAAACAATTCATGAGAATTATATGAATGTTTTCCTTGTTTGTTGTATTTTATGCATTGTTAATCAAAATGTCTTAATAAAATCTTTTCCTGTTATGTGAACACATAATCACCTATATATCTATACCTATACATAGAAACACAGAGGTGTTTTGCCTTACCAAGTAGACGAAAGAACAAGCCTGACATTCTGAACACAGAATACAGAGTGTATGCATACAGTATGACACTGCAACCCAAAGCGTTTCTTTATCTTAACCCTATCCTAATATTGCTTTGCTGCAAGAGTTCATTGTGCACTGCACTCATTAACCTTATGTTACTGTGATGGTATGTACAGCTGTAAATACACACATACACACACACACAACATTAATGTAATGTTTGAACATAACATGCTCATTCAACTTTGGTCTGTGAAACATGATTACAGCAAGATTATTATCACCGCCATTTCCCCTTGAAAAAAATAGGTAAAAAGTCTTGTCATCAAGAGAACTGTTTGCTTTTTTAAAAAATGATGGAAGGGGCTTTTGGATGAGGAAATGACTTTGCAAAATGCATGGCACTTTACCACTGATATTTTTATTTATTTTTTGTTATTTACACAGACACCATTAAAATTATTTATTTATTTTACTAAAGTTAAGATATAACTAAAGATCTGGCAGCACGCCTGGGACACACACTCATGTACATCCTGCTTTAACCTTTGGACTGACTGATTGTTGGTGTGAATTGTTGATGGTTTATTTAGGTTATATAATTGTGATTTGTATAAAATATCATAGCAGGAAATTCATGCTAGTAAATTTAGATTTGATTTGAATTAAATTGACCTTAGTGCAGAACAGAACAAAGTTAAAATTGAGAAATAAGTTTTTCAACAGGGTATATGCTGTGGGTGTTCTACTGTTCCTTTCCCAAAAAAAGTGGAAAGGTTGTGTGTGTGTGTGTGTGTGTGTGTGTGCGTGTGTGTGTTTGTGTCAGGAGTATAATTGATGATTGGTGTGGAGTAAATGTCCATCTTTTGGCAATCAGAGGCAAAAAGTAGTGCAGGTTCTTACCAGTGGTGGGCAGTGCATTTGGTACCTGGGCCTTCACTGGGGACTTACCCGACTGATACACCTCTTAATACCACCACTATCTTGTTGCAATTATAGAAACCATAAATACTTTACAAAAGCGCAATATAACTCGATGTGGCATTACAGAGAGAGAGTCATTGCACATATTGAGAATGAAAACAATTTTTTTAAGGCAAGAAACCCTGTTAAGACTCCAAACCTCAAAACAACCGCAACTGTGCAACATACATTTTCTGGAGCAGTTCATAATTAATATATATCTTAATATTAATATAACATCACAAAATAATAAAATGAAATACATAATTTCTTAAAGGCTGGTGGTGAACAAACATTTCCCAGGCTGAGACAAGCTACTTAGCTTCAGGGTTAGCCAAACTCTGAATGTATGCTTAGTTATTGGTAAAAGAGAAATGAGGGTGTAAACAGGAGACAACAGTACAATACACTAACAGACACAGGTACAGTACAAAACACTTTGCTAAAAATAGTACAATACACTTTCAAAGAGTAAAGTAATCTACATTAGTCAACACATAAAAACACATAAAATTAATAATGTCTTAAAAAAACCCTCAAATTTATCAATACAGAAAGAAAACAGAATGTGTATTGATGTGTTTTTTTCCAAATACTGACAGTTTAAAAGTTTTTTATCAGTTTTGATTGATGAATGTTTGAATGTCTACGTTATAGTTTGCACATTACAGATTAGTTGCATTTAGTGGCCTTAAAATAGTTTTCACTGTCATGAGCAAATTCAATTTCCTTCATTATTTTGGCATCATTTCCTTTTCTGCAAATGCAATGCAAAAGTTTCAGGTTTTTTATTATTTAACTGGTCCCTTTTTTTGTCTAATTGTTCATCTTCATACTTGAAGCAAGTGATTTAATTGCATAGTGTTAGTTAAAATATCATCAGACACTTGCTTCATTATCAGAGATTTAAGATAAGTGTATTAATTGTATTAAACCTGACTAGCTTTGTCCTAAGGTTTCAGACAGCACAGGGAGGAAAATAATTATTTGTTATACATTAATATTGTTTAAATTTTAGATGTTGTTAGTGTGATATTAGCGTGATAATGCTATTCATTATGTGATTGTGCCAAAACAAAAAAGCCACATGTGAAACACTTTTAATGCAGTTGTTTGATTAACATAATAGTTAATAAATTGTCGCTTAGAATATTTGGTATATAAAACCATTCATTAAATACATTTGGTATAAAATTATAAAAAAATACATTAAAAAATACATTTAAATCCTTTATATAAACACCTCTGTTTTTTCCAAATGTTTTATTTATTTAAAACAATGATGTTTTAATCATAACCCTGCATAAAATGTGAGATTAGGATTTTAAAAAGTCTTTAAGTTGTTTAAATACTGTAAATTTCAAAACTGCTTATTCATCCCTTTCCTTATTATGCAAGTCTTGGAAAAGGGGAAGTAGGAGTACATGTTTCATAAACATTTCCTCTGAAAGACCTTTTGACATGTTTTATCACTGTTTCCTTTGCAGGACCTTTTGACATAAAACCTGTATTGCATTGCACTCCATTTTTTGTACTATTGTTTTATTAATTTGTATTTTTAAGTGTTTGTAAGTCCTGGCTGGGCAAATTTTTAAAAACACACTGAATTGTGCAGTAATAATGTTCAAGAACAGCAATTTGTTTTGATTCCACATATAAACTCATTGTTTTTCTTTTATTGTCTACCGACTATACTAATTACAGCTCGCTGCATGAATAAATACAATATCAAATGGTACTGATAATGTAAATTTGTAATGTTAATAAAAAAACATATTGCACCCTGATTTGGAAGTAAACTTTTTTTTTTTTTTACTTTTTTATTGATATTTTTGCTATTTTTTTTGTCTAATTAAAGATTGATTACATTTACAGACACTTAAGTTGCCTGTTAAAGAACTGATGATAAGGCAGAATTTACAAACTAAACCATGGTTTGAGCAATATCCAAGAATTCATCATTTTTGTTTGTCATTTAAAGTCTAATGGTTTTATGATGAACTTAGTCACGAGTTATAAAGAATTACATGTGTCATACCATTGTGGGCTCTGTTAAAAAAAACAGTTACCAGTGTCAAAGTGCCATTGTGAGACTGGAACAGAAGCAGGCTTGACACCGGATTTGTCTTGTGTAAGACTAAAAAAAAGATGATAAAAAACAAGAGGATGAAATTCACTACTGTTACTGTGTTCCTGTTTGAGATATTCCACTGTTTTGCTCAATTGGGTAAGTTGTCTTTTTCTTTATAATCAAATTGGTATAGCAAAAATTAATAAATAAAAATAATCCAAAAAGGTAATGATAAATAATAAAAATGCAGAAAAGCAAGTACTCTGAAGTTTCTCTTTTTACATTTGCATTGTGATACTTCTTTATTGAGCACAACAGTACACAAATACATAAATTCCTTTTATAGATGGATCTTTTCTGATCTACAATGCACCTAAGAATAGATGCCTGACAGCCAGCCTGCAGTGGTTAGAGGTGTGCAACCCTTTCAGCCCAAAACAGCAGTTTCGTTGGACTTCAGGGAACCGCATCCTTAATATTGCCCAGAAGAAATGCCTTGGCATTGGGAAGACAGGCAATAAACTGCAGTGGTACCTCTGTAATGCAAAAAATGACCTCCAACAGTGGGAATGCACAAACAATTTAAATTTTAAAGTGAAGAATGAGTCACTTTACTTGTCCCTTCAGGGAGAAACTTTTTCCCTGACACTGTCCAAAAATCAAGACGAAAAGGGCCTGTGGACAATACACGGAACAACTGACAGCGTTTGCTCTCAACCATATGAAGGTATTGTCATACAAATAAAGATTTAATTTGTGTGATATGTTTTTTTTTTTGCACAAATCTGACTTTAATTACTTACTTACTTGCTTTAATAGTTCATATGTTTATTTTTACTTATTTCAGTAGATTAGCCATTCTTTTGCCATCTTTTACAAAAAATGTAGATTTTAACTAATTACATGATAATTTAAAGTGGAGTGTGGTTTTAAAAATGTCTTGTGTTATGTAACAATTATGGATTAAGGTATTTTGGAATGTGATTATGATTTTCTAAAGTTGTTATTCTTAGCCAGTCGACTTTGTGATGGCTTTTGATCTGGTTCAATATATATGACCACTGCAAAAGTTTAGATGTGTATTTTATACAGCACTACTTGCTAGACAACATATTAGTTAATATACCTGCATTGTTGCATGAGAATAATCCTTAAAATAGTCCCAAAATAAGGTTTGTTATTTTATTTAAATTTAATTTGTATTTGCTTACTTATATTTTGTAAATTCTTATGTTTTTGTATGTTGTATGTTTATGTAGTCAAGTTGAGTTCATGTTTTTTTTTGGTTCACTCTGTAAATAAACTGCACCTTACCTATAAGTGCACCTACCTATCTATCATACCTGTCACCAAGTATGCTTTTGTTAATTTATTATTATTTTGTTCATATTATTTTTAATTTTATTTCACAGAATTATACACACTTGGTGGAAATGGCCTTGGTCGCCCATGTCATTTTCCATTCTTGTACAAAAATAAATGGTACGCTGACTGTACAATAGAGGATAACTCTGTCCTGTGGTGTGCTATTGAAGATACATATGAAGATAATCAGCTCTGGGGTAATTGCCCAACACGTAAAATAGGTATGCTTATATGACATTAATACAGGAAGAGATTATTTAGATGTTATTGCATACATAATTCAAAACTGCCTATTTACAGATTTCTTTTCTCTATTTGTTTTCTTTACAGACAATTCCTGGAGCAAAAACCCTCTTACAGGCATATATTACCAGGTAAACAAAGAGTCCGCCCTTACATGGTATCAGGCCAGAAAAAGCTGTCAGCAGCAGGGGGGAGAACTCTCAAGTATCACCGAGCCCCATGATCAAACCTACTTATCAGGTATCATACGAAAACAGGAAAGACAGCTAATATTAAGAACATAAGAAAAATCCTACTAAGGAGTGGCATGGTATGTATGTATTAAAATTAATAAAAGTTATATAAAAATAATAAAAGTTAACAAGTATTCCTATTTAGGTTTGTCTCGGGGGAATGGCCCAGCATTGTGGACAGGGTTAAATAGTTTAGATGACTCAAGTGGATGGCATTGGATAAATGGGCATCCTTTACGTTATTTAAACTGGCTCAGTGGTGAGTATTTAGCTGCACTATACAGTCCCTGTTGAAGTAAACCAGCAAGACCCTAAATATCGAGTGTCTGTCATAATTATTTATAAATATTTATTAATATTGTTAGTTCATGTTTCAGTTTTTTCTCTTAATCTTTTGCTTTTCAAAAGGCCAACCATCCTCTGAACCAGGACATACCTGTGGGGCAATAAGTGAGCAATATGATTTTAAATGGTTGACAGATGTTTGTTCTGCGACACATGGGTATATCTGTCAAAAAGCTCTTTACACTCCCACTGTTCCACCAGGTAATCAGTGTCATTATCATGAAATATTTTTTTTCACAATGCATGACCTATCTTTGATTGATTTGTCATTATAAATAAAATTTTATATCACCTCAGTAGTGCACACAGGCTCTTGCTCCAGCCCATGGATACCTTATTTAGGTCATTGCTACTATCTAAACCGCTCCAAAAAGACCTGGCTGAAGGCAAGGGATGCCTGTCGGCATGATGGTGGAGACCTGCTGAGCATTCTTAATGTAGAGGAACAAAGTTTTACCATCTCACAACTCGGATACTGTGAGTAACCTTAATGATGCTTATCAGTATTATGTGGATTTTAATGCTTTATGTAGAATAGAAAGAACTTTATCATGCAAATTTGTTTTTTTTTTTTGTTTT
Organism: Bagarius yarrelli; assembly: GCA_005784505.1. Taxonomy (NCBI): domain Eukaryota; kingdom Metazoa; phylum Chordata; class Actinopteri; order Siluriformes; family Sisoridae; genus Bagarius; species Bagarius yarrelli. The sequence continues at coordinate 2,087,961 of VCAZ01000021.1, forward strand.
TTTTCCAATTTTCATATGCCTAGTTAATTGCATATTTGGTTTAACAAAATATTTATTGTAAAAAAACTTTTTATATTTAAATTAATTACCTCAAAAATAACATTGTTGCTAATTAAATTGATAGCTAAATAAAAGCAAAAAAAATGCATTTCTGTTATGTATGTTATGTTGTGTGTCAGGTAAATTAAGATAAATATTTCCACAAGACTGTGTCTTAAAGAACGGTTTGTGCAAAATAAATAAGTGTAAAAAGTTTGTAGAGACCTCACTATAAGATCATGTTGTTTTGTTTAGTGTTTATGTCAAGTGTTTATGTAGTCAAGTTGAGTTTATGTTTTTTGTTGGTTCACTGCACCTTGGGGTCTATCATACATGTCGCCTCAGTTGAGTTTGTTACAGAATCATCCACCCCAAAATGAACCCAGCAGTAGACTGTCTGCCTTACCTTCATCAGGGCAATCCCTCTATTGAGGAGTATGTGAAGGAATTTTTTGGACTATGCCACCTTGTTGAATTTAATGATGTTGCCCTGAAGGACTGTAATACAGTGTAAATATGGATGGAATTTACAGAAGTGTAACAATAGATAGTTATAGATGGTGTAAAGATACATAATGATAAAGTAGTGCAAAGTACAGAAAAATGGCAGTGCAGTAGTGATTAACACTGTATAATTAGCTGTTTAGTGGAGAAACAGCCACAGGAAAAAAGCTGTTTTTAAGTCTGTTTGTGCGGGGTCTGAGGCATCGGTAGTGTCCTAAACCTCTTGGCGATCTATCCGCCACCTGAGACATCTGCGTAGCTTGAGTCTTTAAGGGCAACCCTTTGAGGCAACCCCCACTGAGAGCCACCTCAAACCTAGTTATGAAGGCCTACACTGCAGCAGGCCAGGCCGCAGTCTGCTTACACATGTAGCGATGCTGCAGGGATACCAGGCCAATAACAAAGGCTGGGGAACCTGGTTGATAGGGAAAAAGAGCCAAAGCGGTGTCAAAGCAGTGGCTGCTCTGGTGGCCACAGAAAGGCATCAATAGCTCAACCTAGCAAAGATGCAGAATTGGGACAGGGCCTTCCTGTTGGATTCTCTAGTCCCCCCCTTTGGCCTCTTTAGCGATTCAGTGGGTGCAGTTCTGTAGAAGTTTAGGGGGCAAAGAGGCAGGCAGCAGCATTTAAGCACTATTTGCCTTGCCATATTCAGGTCAAAGCGCTACCGGTTGGGGGTTAGCCACAGCAATCTAGCTCCTCATTCAGCAAGGCTCAGAAGCTCTAAAGGTGTAGAGCTGGTGGTTCTGGAGGAGCTTGGTGTGCATCTGTTTGAATTCTGGAGGAGGCATTGTTCAAACATTTGACCTTTTAAGATATTTTTTCTCCTGGCAATGTCCTCTCTTCAGAGGATTAGAGGATTCCAGGCACTGTCTACTATGACTCCCTTCCTGGACTTTGTGCCAGACATGACCTGGGTATGTCCACACCAGAAATGGTTAAACCTTCTCTGTCTATGTAACTCTGCACACTATTGTTTGCTTTTTATCATCTAGATCTGACCCCACTAAACACTGGATGAACCTGAACATCAACTGTACCCCATTCCTTTCTCAACATAGGTTTATAATCTCACTAATGTTACTGTAGCTAAATGAGTTAATCCTAATTCCATTCTGTCTAGTGCACTGGTTCTCAACCTATTTTGGACAAACTCTCCCCTATGTCAAGTTGAAATTCCTTTCTGCACCTCATGCCCCACCCCCATCCCATGCAAACAACCTTAAACTTGTTCAGACCCTTAATTGTTGACTGACAGTTATTGCATGATTAGAGTAGGGAAAAGAATAAGATAAACAAACTTTTTTTCTCTAGCTGCACTAATAATGTTTTAGGCAAATTTTCCTATAGAGCGACTTAATTGACCTGTTTCTTTCGCACTCACCACTGGTTCCAAACATTCGCCTAGGTACCATCAGATTTATAACAGCCCCTGACATTGTCTTAACGCCCACTGATGGTTGATACCACTCAGAGAATCAATAATCTAGTGAAAACCCTTAAAGAAGAAAGTTTTTAAAACAGCAAAAAAGGGGGACAAATCTGGAATAGGTTGTTTAAAATAACATGTATCTACAAACCTTTAGCCATACAATGTATTTTCGTTAATTTGATTTAATAAATAACAGATATATTTATATTTAAAATCTGAAATATTGAGGAGTTTGTAATGTAGCCTGAAAATAATTGTCCATAATATGTCTGTGAATTTTTGTCATTTGTTGTACAGTAAAGACAGATAAGTTATGGATTGGCTTAAATGACCTCAAGACTGCAATGTTTTTTGAGTGGAGTGACCATTCCAGTGTTCCATTTGTCTCATGGGAAAGGAATGAACCAAGTCATAATACTGGCAACAAAGAAGACTGTGTTCTAATCAGAGGAGAGGTACATTCAGTGCTTCACTACACAAACAGTATTTATGATAAGCTATGTCTTAAAAATATACTAAGTAGCAGTTACTTAAAACTATTTTAATTCTGTTAATAGTATAGCTTAGCATGCTCAGCATTAGAAAATTAAATAGCAAATTTGAATGCATTTTTTTGTAGGAGGGAAAGTGGGCTGATGAAATTTGTTTAAACAAGTATGGATACATCTGTAAGAAAAATGCCAATTCAAGTGCATCTGCTACTGATACAGTTATTACAAGTCCTGGCTGCAAACAGGTAAGTGTTTGGATCCCTTTTGGAGTAATTTTATTGAAAAATGTATCCTTTGTATTAAATAATAACTAAAGCTATTTAATGTCTGATTTTAATAATACTCATTTTATAAATAAGGGATGGACCAGACATGGGTACTACTGCTACTTTGTAGGAACAGAAACTAAAACCTTTGAAGAGGCTAAAGAGACATGCAAGAAAACGGAATCTTATTTGGTTGACATTGCCAGCAGGTCAGACTATTTTTAGCCCAGAAACTAACAATAAATAAATACTAAAATATTTTAAATGCTGTTTGGCTAGCGTTTGTTTATATTGTTTTTCTGGATAATTTCTGTTCTTATCAGAATTGAAAATGCTTTCCTGGTCAGCCTGGTAGGGATGCGACCAGAGAAATACTTCTGGATTGGACTTTCTAATATAAAAGATCAGCACACTTTTGAGTGGAATAGCAGCAGAAAAGTTTTGTACACTCACTTTAATGCGGGAATGCCAGGTAAATGTTAAATTTGGATAATAACACTGTACAATGTTAGAAACACATTTATTTTTGTGTAATCAATGCTACAAAACAGGACATACAGTACTTGCAATAACTTTCTCCAAACCACAGGAGGAAAACAAGGCTGTGTCGCCATTACCACAGGAACAACTGCCGGATTGTGGGATGTACTAAGTTGTACTAATAAGGAAAAATTTATCTGTAAACACATGGCTGAGGATGTTATCACTACTCCGGCCCCTATACCCACCTCTGCTCCCAACTGCAGCCAGGATTGGTATCCACTTATGAACAGAGACTTCTGTTTTAAGGTGTGTTGGGGAAGAACCTTTTTTTATCCGTTTCAATATAAAAAGTTATCATCATCATTGGAAATAATTGTGATAAATCTGTTTAGGACTGTCTTAATGTAAATATTATGCCCTTATCCAGAATTACTTCTTTTTAAAGTCCAATTTAGCAGGGCCATGTTCAGGGGCCCAGCAGAGGCAGTTTGGTGGTGCTAGAAATAACCTACAATTTTTTGACTATCAGTCTGTCACTTTACCCCTTGAACATCTCCCCATTTAAACATAAATAAATAATTTTTACTGTACACATTTAATTATACATATTAGAGGTTGGCAACCTTTAACATTCAAAGAGCCATTTGAGCCAGTTTTCTACAGAAAAACATAATTGGGAGCCACGAAGACTTTTTGACATCTACAATAAAAAGAACACTGCATATATAGTTTTACATTTTTGCTATGTATAAAAAAACTATTGTGTTTTGTATGTATAAAATTAGTGAAATATTACAGCAAAAATGTTGTTTGCTTGCAACAAAAACATATTGAACAGTTTTTTTGAGTCATTCTTATGTTTATTTAATATAAAGATGAACTTAAATAATCCACCTGCAGCAAAACAAAAAATCAGCTGTCAACCTAAATATGAAAAAGACTATTTCACTAAACAATGTAAAATATTTATTTACAAAATAATAGCCAATTAAAATATTTATTTAAGATGGTTAATGTGATGTTTACTCCTGAACCTCAGCACACAGCGTCTTCACATCAGTTTTATAAGACGTCACCTTTATTTTCACACAGAGGCTTGAGCTATGTTTTTTATATAGTTCATATTGGAGAAGACCTGTTCACATACATATGTGGATTCGAAGATCGACATGGCTTCAAAAGTATATATTTGTTATGTTTATATAAGTGTCGCTTATCAGGGTTATGATGAAAATATATATGTTCACATGCTGCCCAGTGAAACTTTTTGTTTCTGTTTAAGCTATTTAGCGTGCAAGAGGAACAACAGAAGACTTGGTCTGAAGCGCTCAGCTTTTGCCGTGAACTTGGGGGTGATCTACTGAGCATTCATGGTCCTTCTGATTTGCATCTGTCCAATATCTAGTGAGATTACATTTTTTGAATTATATTTAATCAAAATCGATTCTAATTAGTAAAAAAAAATTCTTATATATTTTTGTAGCTTTAAATCATACCAAAAATGTAAAAATAGCTTATAGAACAATATGTAACTAAAAATACACTGACAACATCAATGACCATAAGTGCATCCGTTAAAGAATAGTATTTTCCTAATTGAGAACTACTTGCAAACTATGACCAATTAATTTAGAATAACTAATCATTTACTAATCACAAAAGTAACTACATTTCCAATTTACAGATTGAAATTGTGTCTCTTACCAAAGCATAAATAGTTATCTGTTTATCTGTTTACTATTATGAGTTCCATTCAGTTTGATGTCTCTGTTCAGTTGCTTTGTCTCTTTATGCTCTCCTCCTGTTTGCTTTGGTGTAGCTGGTTAAGGGAATCTTCAGATTTACACCCATAAATCTGGGCAGGGCAGGGCAAGGCAGGGCAAGGTGGCTCAAACAGTTAAGGTGCTGAGTTGTTAATCTGAAGACCAGAAACACCTGGGTTCAAGCCCCACCTCTGGCAGATCAACCACTGTTGGATCCTTGAGCAAGACCCTTAACCCTTCCTGCTCCAGGGGCACTGTATCATAGCTGACCCTGTGCTCTGACCCCCAACTTACTAAGATGGGATAAGCGAAAAATGCATTTCATTGGCTCTGTACATCTACCTTGCACAATGAAGTTGAATATTTAATTTATAACAGTTGGTGTTATAAAGCATTTCTCTGCAACATGGATACTAGTCAGATGTCTGCTTCACATAATACTTTGCTGTCGCAAATCCAACGGGTCTGGCTCGTTTACAAGTCACAGTGGATTAGCATGCTCAAGCACTTCAAGCCTTCCCGGCTCAACTAGCGTCACTGCAAATGACCAACCAGCAGCTCGCCCAGCAATTGCCGCCTCAGCCCACCTCCGGAATAGCAACCATACATTATACACTTCAGAATAAGTTCAACGGCAAGCTGGAATGCTGCAAAGGACTTTTTTGTCAGTGTCAGTTTTCTTCAAAAACCACACTGTGTGCTACAATAGCATCGCTCCAGTTTGATGGTGAGCGCATGCAGGTGGGTGTCACCAAACTCACCACTAATGAACGTTGTCGCAGACTTCTAGACAATAATGTTTTACTACTGTGGGGGTCCCAACCATGTTAGCTCCAACTGCCCAAAGATCCCCACATCTCACTCAGCTAAAGTAGGCAACCCTGCACTCACGCTGCCATCCACACTATGTCCTACCATACATGTCTGTATCGTTGTTGACAGCATTAGTGGATTCTGGGTCTAATGCTGGGAGTCAAGCTTGCTATGTAGTAGGACACAGTGTTAGGAGGTTCCGGTAGATTACTGTCATAATTGCTATTATTTTGCGCTTTCCATTTTTGCTTTCAATCCCCCGGTTTACCTTTGTTGTTTGTATATTTTATTCTGGTGGTAACTATGATGTCTGGTAAAAGTACTAAGATCTGTAGCAAAACTACGACCTGGTGCAACAGATGCGACCCCATCTTAGCTTGATTCTCCCCCGCATGGTGGGCCCATCATTCCACAGGCAGCTCCTAAGGCCGATATTGACTCACTAAAGCCAGAGCTGCTGTCCTCTTTGAGGTCTGAAATCGCTGAGATTTTTAAGGCAGAACTACATGAACTGGAATGTACATTGGGAGACGATTTACTAACAATAAAGACAGATTTACAGGCGGTAAGGGCACAACTATTCAGTAATAAAACAAATGAAGCCGTGCTGCAGGAGCTTCTAATTTCATTAAACTGGAGAGCAAATGTAAATCATGGTCCGGTGAACAACCACGGGCCATTGTAACCAGATTTCACTACCACAGCTACTGTCTGGATGTCTTACGGCATGCCAGAGAACTAAAGATAATTTAATTCAAGGACCTAAACATTTCTATTTTTTCTGACTATATGGTAAAAACCACTTCAACAAAGTTCGCGACAGCTTGGTGGTATTGAAAATGTGCGGTACGGTTTGTTCTATCCAGCGCGGCTAGGTATTACATACAAGGGTGTGGGAAAAGATTTTCTTTTACCTATTGAAAAACATAAAAGTGTAACCATCCATATTTTTGTTGTTGTTAAACACAGTGTTTACTCCTTCTTGTCTAATATAAGTGAACTGTTTACATACTCTGTGTGGCTATGCTAGTCTTAACACATGCTGTTACAAACTCAGGGTGATAAACCAAGCACATCAACTAAAGCGACATGCTGCATCACATCTAATTAATCAATAAATCGGCACCGATGTGTTCAATGAATCTCTGGATCAGGGCTTATTACCACCCACTTTTAACCAAGCCTCAATAGCCCTTTTTTTTTCTGTGTTGGTCATACAGACCGGTGTCACTACTGAATGCTAATGTGAAAGTGATAGCAAAAATAATTGCATCCTGGTTAGAGAATGTACTAGCACATATGATATCTGTGGAGCAGACATGCAATTTTTAATACTCTTACACTTTCCAGTATAGTTTACTTCAAGCAAACATCTGTTTCCCCTGAGGTTGTAGTCTTGTTGGATGCTGAGGAAACGTTCGATAGGGTTGAGTGGGACTACCTGTTTTCAATATTAAAGAAATTTGGGTTTAGTGATACATTTATCTCCTAGCTCCGCCTCCTTTACAAATCCCCATAAGCCAGTGTTTTTGGATGATTTTGGTTCTCTCTCAGGATACAAATTAAACAACCAGTAAACAACACCGCTCTACAACGTTAGAATCTAAATCTGCCATTAAAATTCAACTGTTCAGACTTATGTCAGACACGAAGTTGGATTTTCAGAGGTGAAGTAATCTACCTCTGTCTTTAACTGGAAAAATCAATGCAGTTACTGTCTTGTAGATCATTTTCTATATCTGCTTTACTTGGCCTTTCCCTTCCAATCAAACCATTTAGATACACTAACAATCCAGTTGTACTTAACACACTTAAGATTCGGTTTCAATTTAGACATCAATTACAATTAAGGACTTTATCAGCACTAGGCCTTTTGCATAAAAATAATTTGTTTCTTTTGCTTGCAGTGCTGTTCAATCAGGGGGATGTGGTGTGTGTGTGTCTGTTTGTCTAAGTGTGTGTTTTTGTTTTGGGTAATAGGGTGGGAGGGATTTTGTTTTCTTTTTTCTTGGTTTGTTCTTTGTTGTTGTATAAAAAGGGAAAAATAAAAATTTATGTTTGCATTTTTATATTGTTGATTGTAAATGTTGATTTTTCAATAGAAATAACTAGAAAAAAAACCCCCAAAGCTAAAGCGGAGCGGCTACCCCCTCGAATATTTGGTCATGCCATATGGACTCTCTAACGCACCGGCAGTCTTTCAGATATCCTGATCTATTCACGCTCCTATTCTGAACATATCCAGCATGTACGAACTGTCTTACATCGACTTAAGGAACACAAGCCATTCGTCAAAGCAGAGAAATGTGAGTTCCATCAAGACCAAGTCAAGTTTCTGCGTTACCACATCAAATGTGAGTTCCATCAAGACCAACTCAAGTTTCTGGGTTACAACATTAGCAAACATGGGGTTGCCATGGACTACTCCAAGGTGAAAGCTGTGGCCGATTGCCCCTTACATCAGACCGTCGAGGACTTTCAATGATTCCCGGGGTTTGCAAAATTCTACTGTCGATTCATTTGCATCTACAGTATGACATCAGCCCCTTTCACGGCTCTAATCAAGGGTAAACTGTCAAAGCTCCACTGAAGGGGGATGGCTACAAAATCGTTTGCCCTGCTCAAGGTTAAGTTCACCACAGCTCCCATACTGCAACCTGGCCCGGCTTCCAAACCTGACCCTGTGCTGCCATTTGTGGTGGAAGTGGATGCTTCTGATTGCGGAGATAGTGCTGTACTTTCACAAAGACATGGCACCCCGTCTAAACTCCACCCCTGTTCTTTCTTTTCACATAAGCTTACCCCAGCAGAACAAAATTATGATGTGGGGAACACAGACCTACTGGCCCTGAAAGAAGCCCTGACAGAATGGAGAAACCTGGAGTATCTAGAGTCTGCCAAACGCCTAAACTCCAGCAAGCCCATTTGGGCTTTGTTCTTCACACGCTTGTAGTTGAGTGTGACCTATTGCCCCGAATCCTCCTTTACGAGATCCATGCCCTAAACCCATTCTTGGTCCACACATTGTACTGGCTCCCATACAATGGGGTATAAAGAAGAAATCACCAGAGAGCATCATAATAAGCCTCCTCTAGCAACCTGTCCCACCAGTAAACTATGTGCTAAGCACATTACGCTCACGAGTCATGTCATGGGTCAAACCCCCCTTAGTTCAGGGCATCCGGACATTAGGTGAACAACTGAATCAGTGAAAAATAACTGGTGGCCTGACTGGTGTCCTTTTTAAGGATGCAAATAGTTTTTGACAAGCAGTCATCATAATTTGATGTGCCATTTTGTTTTATATAATAAAACAATAATTGAACTGAATGGAGCTCATAAATGTGAACTAAACTAATTATGGTCTTATCATAACACTAATTATTACAATTTTAACATGTAGCTGCTTAGTTTATCTTGTTTTTATATTAGTTGACAGTATTTAGTTAAGTGTTAATTTAGTACTAGCTTTTACTTCCTGCGTAGTTACTTGTTAACAACGGGTCATTGGTCTAAAGCAGAGGTTTCCAAGCTCGGTCCTGAAGGGCCACTGTCCTGCAGAATTTAGTTTCAATGCTAACTAAACACATTTGAACCAACCAATCAGTGTCTTGCTATGTATACTTTAACCTTACAGGCAGGTGTGTTAAGACAAAATTGGAGCAAATCTCTTCAGGAAACCCACTCCAGGCTAAGTTTGGTGACCCCCAGTCTAAAATGTTACCATTTTTTCTCAGCAGATATTGTCATAATTTTGTTGGATTTCTTTTACAAATCGATCAATTTAGTTTTAACTACCTCAAAACAAAGTTCATGATCAGGCCTGATGTTAAAAATGACATTTAATTCTAAATAAGTTTTATTATATCGAACAATTCTCTGATAACCTAACCCTGTTCTAAATCTACTGTTTGGCCAAAAGCTTGTACACACCATGTCAGCATAACTGCTTTCTTTTTAAAACATAGGTTGGATGCCCACATTTATTTTATTTTATCATTTACGTGTCTTTGTATTTTGTTATATTCTTTGCTGGAACTAAAAGACCATTGTTTCAATATGACAATAGTCCTGTGCATAAAACAAGCAGTTTGAAGCTATGGTTTGCCATGATTTCTTTGAAAGCAGCACACTTGGAGCATGGATTGGTTACAGTATCCAGGATCCCTCTATTGGTTATGTATGGAGTGATGGGTCTGCTGTAAGTATTGTTTACTTTTCAACGTACATTTGTGTGAACTGTGTGTTTAGCTTGAAATTTGTTTTCCATTTAGACATCTTATGAAAACTGGCAAGAGGATGAACCAAATAATTACAACAATGTCGAAAACTGCGTTGAAATGTCATTTTGGTGGTGGAGTAAAACAGGAGATTGGAATGACCTCCACTGTGATGACAAAAAGGAGTGGTTTTGTGAAATTCGAAGAGGTAAAGAGACCCTTAAAGGTCAAATTGTTGTTCTGAAACTATGATAAACTCAACATACAGCATACCTAACTATAGAAAACAAGTTATGTTATAACTTAACCACACTCTATTTTCATAACATGCACTGATTAATTTAAACCAAAGAATTTGTCACAGACTCCTCAGTATGTTTAAAACCAGGATTAGTTAAGCTACCATGGCATTCATTTATTTATTCATTTATTTATTTATCTTCTATACCCGCTTATTTCCTAATTTTGGGTCACAAGGATCTGCTGCAGCTGTCTCTAAAAGTCTTTGAATACCATGAAGGCGGTTTAGACATTTTAAGCCAACTGCTCAGGCTAAGTCAAGGCAAGCTCTCTGCAGCCGAAAACGCTATTCAGTTCCGCACTCTGGTGGCTTAAAGCAGGAAAAACAAGGTGGCTTTCAAACTGGTGTTCAGAGAGGGCTTGAACACATGGCTACAAGCGGAGCTCTTTTGTCTCACATTCTTACAGTATATGGCATATGGCAGTGAGCTTGGATAACCTCCTATGTATCAGCCCCCCTTGAGATAAGCAAAAATGCACCTCAGCCACTGTGTGCTACAATGCTGTTGCCCCAGTGTGACGTTGAGCCCATCCAGGCGGGTTTCACCAAATTTTTCACTAATGAACTTGTTGTAGACTTCTAGACAATTTTCACTGTGGGGGTCCCAAACATGTCCACTCCAACTGTTCCAAGAAATCTACATCTCACTCAAAATAAGCAACCCTGCACACTGCCATCCACTCTGTTTCAACATACATGTCTGTATCGTCGTTGACATTGTATCCCATGTGTTCCCAGCATTAGTGGATTATGGGTTCTCCAAAGCCAGTTGCTTGATCCCAATTAAGGGTCTGCCCACAGCCATGGAAATGCCAATCTATTTGTTAATGCATATCTTCTCATAAATTATGGTATACCTGAGAATATTGTATCAGACCATGGCCCTCAATTCACGACTCGCCTTTGGTCCGAATTCTGTAAACGTTTGGATATTATGGTCAGCATCACTTCTGCAGTCAAACAGTCAAGTGGGGAGATTGATCCAAGACCTGGGAACAAGAGCAATGGAGCAAATTCATTCCTTGGCCCAAAAACGCCCAGAACTCTGACTCACTCCTCTACAGATCTCACTCCTTTCCAGTGTTTTGGGGTATCAGCCGCCCATGTTCCCATGGTCAGGGGAACCATCAAATCTACCAGCGATAAAAGGCTGGATGAGGCTTGTGCTCACACCTGGGAAACAGCTCAAGCCGGGGGCGACGTTGGCAAGGAAAAACTCCCTGAGATGGAAATAGGAAGAAACCTTGAGAGGAACCAGACTCAACAGAGAACCCATCCTCATTTTGGTGAAAAACAAGTAGCAGGGATTATGTGGTTACATTGTGTGTGAGTGTGTGAGCAACTTAAATCATTAGTCCTGAAAGAACAGCTGGAACGTCTTTATGGCGGAGTGAGATGTCGTTGGTCACCCTGGTGATGTATCATCCACTGGAGCAGGTCACAGGGAAGGGTCCAACAGATCCGGGGTGGAGATGGGGTCTGGATCACCGGCAACTCCATTTTGGCATATGTAACTCAACAGTGAGGGGGGGGGGGGGGGGGGGGGGGGGGGGGGGGGGGGGGGGTGGGGGGGGGGGGGGGGTGGGGGGGGAGGGGGGGGGGGGGAGGGGGTGGGGGGGGGGGGGTGGGGGGGGGGGGGGGGGGGGGGGACAAAAAAAAAACAAAGGAAAACAGTTAAGTGACAATGTAATCACACAGTTTGGATTGATTAAATAAATAATGTAGAGAACCAGAGGGAAACACAGACATGAGGGCTCCCTGATATGTTAAGCAACCAGCCGCTCTCATCAACACCGTGATCAATAAGAGAGGGGAAGACAGCATCTAAACATACCAGATCACCATAATACTCAACACCCATGAGTCCCCCAGATCTATCTGCTCCTTTATCTAAGTGGAATCAATACAAAATGCTTGATTAAATAAGTATGTTTTTAACCTGGACTTAAACACTGAGACTGTGTCTGATTCTCGAACATTCATAGGAAGGCTATTCCATAGCTTTGGGGCTCTGTAAGAAAAGGCTCTTCCCCCTGCTGTAGTTTTTATAATGCGCGGTACTGACAGGCAGCCTGCATCCTTTGATCAAAGTAGGCATGGCGGAACGTAAGAAACTACAAGTTCGCTTAGGTACTCCGGCGCAAGACCATTTAGAGCTTTATAATTTAAAAGTAGTATTTTAAAATCAATGCGGTATCTCACTGGGAGCCAATGCAGTGTAGATAAGACCGGTGTGATGTGTCATATCTTTTAGTTTTAGTGAGGACTCTCGCTGCTGCGTTCTGGACTAACCGAAGTTTATTAATGCATCTAGTTGAACATCCAGACAGTAAAGTGTTACAGTACTCCAGCCTGGATGTGATAAATGCATGAACTAATTTTTTATATTAGGTATATTAAGATATTTCTTATTTTAGCGATATTTCTGAGATGATAGAACGCTATCCTGCTAATATTGTCAACATGGGCTTCAAATGATTGGAGTCTTTTATTATATTATATTATATTATATATTTTTCTTTTAACTGGAGCCACGTTATCTAATGTAGAGCGGAATGCGGCATCTGTGTATTCAGCCGCCTGCTCGAGTTCTGTTGGATCAGACGGCGATCCAATCACAGAAGACAATTCTGGAAGATAACTAATAAAGCTCTGAGCAGAAGTTGATGAAAATGTACATTTAAGCGGTAGCACGGCGCTGTGTGTGCATTATTAGAATGACGCATTTTAAATGATATAAGATGGTGATCAGAAATAATTTCGCACTGAGGAATTGTTACTATATACTTATTCTGAAAGATAATATTAAATCTAATGTGTGACCAGCTTTATGAGTGGGTCCTGTTACACACTGTTTAACTCCCACTGAGTCGAGTAAGGACATAAATGCCGTTCTCAGCGGGTCGTCTGAGTTTTCAAAATGAATATTAAAGTCTCCAGCAGTTAACGCTTTATCAAGGGAGACAACCAGGTTAGACAGGAAATCTGCAAATTCACTAAGATATTCGGAGTACGGTCCTGGGGGTCTGTAAATAAGAACTAAAGAAATTGATTGACTCTGCTAATTATTTGTCTCTGCAGATGTAAGATTACTGTAGAGAGCTCCGAATGAATTAAAATTTTGTCCATGTTTCTGTATGATAGTTAGATTATTATTAAAAATAAACTGCGATGCCTCCTCACCATTTGGGCGAGGCTGATGTATGTAGCCGAATGCTGGAGGACTAGCTTCATTTAATGCTAGAAAAAAAAGAAAAAAACATACTCATTCAGTTTAGTCCATGTTTCTGTTAAACACACATGTCAAACTCCAGAACTGAGATCATTTCATTAACCATAAGTGCTTTCGAAGTAAGAGATCTAATGTTTAACAATCCTAGCTTCAGATCAGAGGTGCAGGCTGTGTGTTCAGTATTCTCTGAATTACGAATATCTATATTAATTAAATTACTGAAGCGAACTTTTGGGGTTTTTCTGTATTTATATTTTTTAGCTCGGGGAACAGACTCAATATTATTAACCCTGATTGACGACTGTCAATGATTAACTAGTCCTATTCTAAGACTATGAGCTATGTTGCAACAAGAAAGGAGAGCGGCTCCTTACCGAGTTGGATGGACACCATCCCGTCCTAACAGGCTAGCTTTGCCCTCAAAAGTTTTCAATTTGTCAATGTAGCCCACACTGTTTTCAGAGCACCACCTGGTCCTCGCGCCTGAGTACTAGACACTTCCACCAGTACTTTCTGTTGCTAGCTTTATAAGCTAGCCATCACAGATTAGCTAGCTAGCTTTATAAGCTAGCAGGACTGTCACCAAATTTTGAGGTGTATTGTTTGCTAGACAACATACCAAGCATTTTGGATTATGTGTTTTCTGTCTACTATTTTGGATTTTCTGATTGTCTTTTGTGTACCGAACTCTGCCTGTTTATTGACTTTGCTGTGGATTACTGTGAAATCTTTAATAAAGCCTTTCACTGCAACATAAATTCACAGCTTCATTTACAGGGCGAGTAGCTGAATTGGGGATTCTGAAACTCATCTGTAGTTACTGTGTAATAAGGAGTATTTCATTAATGTTATTCAATGCAATACACCAAAACCTTGTCATTGTCCTATGTATAGTGTTACTTGTATCTTGTTACATTCGATAAAAATCTTTAATTTTATATGACATTTTTTATATTTCTATTACAATAATACTCACTAATTCACTCAGTTCTATAAATTCTTTTTTTGTAGTCTTGTTTAAATTATGTTTATTGGGATTCATTAGGGAAATGTGCTTTTTTCCCCTGTAGGAGTTACACCGAATGAAGTGGAAATTACAAATCAAAGTAAATCTTCTATAAAATCAGCAACATACTTTACAATTTACTTTTTTTTCTTATACAAAAGATTTAATAAAAAAATGTGTTTTCTCTATATTTGCAGCCTATAATATCACAGATGACGGCTGGGTTATATACAATGATAGTCAGTATTTTATCAGCAAATACATGTATGTTTCTATGGAAGTAGCAAGATGGTTCTGTAGACAGAGACATGGTGATCTTGTGTCTATTAATAATGAGAAAGAAAGACTGTTTCTGTGGCATCAGGTAATTTTTGCTAAAAGATATTCTTTCTGTAAATTTATATTAAAGTATTTTACATAGTGTTTATTATTTATTTTAGGCAAAAACACATGATAATTCATATATTGGCATGATTGTTGAACTGGATATGTCCTTTACGTAAGTAACCATACTGATATTACTACACATTAAATTATTGAAAGGTAAAATAAATAATTCACATTTGCACTACAAGGTGGATAGATGGTTCTCCAGTTGTATTTGAGGCATGGCAAAAGAACCAGCCTGCTCTTCTGAATGGTGAGGAGCGTTGTGTATCGATGAGCTATAATCAAGGTAAGACAATTACTGTATCTTTCATAATAGACATTTTGTTATCAAAAGCATAATTCTGTAATTACCCGACTAATACATGCTATAGCATTAGGAATTTACCATTACTGAAACTAATGCATTTAAACCTGTTCCAGCAAGACAATAAACCTATTCACAAAATATGGTGTTAAGAATCAGTCGCATGTGAGTGCAGAAATTTTCATACAAAAAAGGCAGTAAAGAAAGAGAAATAAAGTAAAGCTAAACAAAACATTGCAAGACACCTTAGTGGGTGACAAACCAGTGCTTAAAAATAGTTATCAATGATGCAAAGGTAAGCAACCTGGAAAAATAAACTGAAAACAAAATTCTACATCCTGAGTAACAGACTTCTTTCTCTTCAAGGACTGTGGGAAAGTACAAATTGTGGTGAGCATCAAAATTTTATATGTAAGCGAAGTGCCTCTGTTGAAATCAATTCCACTGCTGCACCCACTGAGCCCCCAAAAGGTGGCTGCGCTCCAGACTGGGTAAAGTTTCAGGCAAAGGTGAGTAACATTATACGTTAAACAGTTTCTTACATTAAACATTGTGCTGTATACAACAATAAATAAATAAATTAGCGTTCAGTTATTATAACCATTATTAAAATTTCAAATATAACTATATACTTTTAGACATTTTGCTATAGGTTATGCAGAATTACATATGTGGAATGAAGTTTGACTCTGTCTCAGTTATACATTATGCAACATTTAAACAAGGGAGACAGGTAATGAGGAGAATTTCTCCATGTATAGATAAGTGCATTAAAAGAAATTACAAAATACTAAATTAAATACATGTTTGCATGAATACCCTGTATTATATATTAATTAATGTATTATAATGTTTGTTTGTTTTTTTTATAAATTATAGTGTTAAAAATTCTAAGAACAATACAGTGTGCTAGTTCAACAGCTATTCAGTTTTTTCTACTTTTTCGATTCTGTTTGTTATTTTTCATTTTTTTAGGTTTAATCTTAATTTTTGGCAATGGTTTAAACACAAATTAAAGTTACAGTCCTATTTTAAATTTTCTACTACAAATTAAAATACAGATATATGAATGTACAATTAATACAATTATTTTTTTAGATCCAGGCAAACAGATTATTACAGTACTTATTTATGCAGGTCTGTACTTAGGACCTGTGTTATTATTTGCTAAATTTTATGATTAAATTGTTCATTATTATTATTATTTTAGACCATACAAAAATATTAAAATGTTAAATATTTTACTTGAAATGTAAAAATGTAAATATTTTTTTTAATATTGGCCTGAATAAAAGACATCAAATAATAAATAATACCAATAAATAAACATGTACTGACTATCTAACCTAACCCTAACCCTAGCTAATAAAATGTTCGTTACAGTACTGTAAGTTTTGGTATATAGACTTTCAAAAGAATATCTTGTTTATGCTTGTTTACATGCAGTGCTACAAAATAGGACTGGAGCCAAAAACATGGATTGAAGCCAGATCATACTGTAGGCATCTGGGAGGAGATCTAGCTTCTATTTCTTACAGACTTCAGCAAGGTCAGTTTTGTATTTATGGTTAGTGTATTAGTTTTCATTAATCTAATTTGTGGTCTTTAATGGTCATCTTTATCTAAACAAAAGGAAATTTCACTTTCCTTTCATTTGTATATGAGTATCTCACAAAAGTGAGTACACCCTCTAATTTCAACAAACATTTTAGTATACCTTCCCAAAGGACAATACTGTATGAATGAAACTTATAATTTAGATATAATTTCGGATATAATTTAAAGTATCCAGTTTGCAGCTTGTATGACAGTATAGATTTACTGCCCTCTGAAATTAACTCAACATTCAGCCATGATTGTCACAATAGCTGGCAACAAAAATGAGTACACCCTAAGTGATTACTGCTTTACATTGTTTAACCATGCAAAGTCCCATGTCCTATTCATCATGTGTTCGTCATCATCATCATGTCATCATTATGTGTTTGTCATCTTGATAGGATCATACAAATGTGTGTATCTTACATTAGAGTTCTTAAAATTTGGTGCTTTATGTACAATTTATTTATACTGCTCATTGGATGATCAACATGGCACCTCATGGCAAAGAGCTCTCAGAGGAAACTGAATTGGCTTCAAAAAGATCGGTAACACCCTGAACCTGGTAAAGCACCATGTGTCTAACATCCAGCAGCTCTGTGAAAGAGGATCCCAGTAATAATGTGCATCTCTGATAAATTCTATGCCCAGGGGGATTAAGGCCGTGCTCAAACAATGGTGCTCAAAATATTGACACTTTTTTGTTGCCAAGGCTAATCAGAAGCTTTTTTTAACTCCTTGCTAGCTTAGGGCCATATCGGGAGCTGGAAGCCAGCCTGTCGCTTCACGCATTCTTCTCCGATAAAGCTGCGTGCAATAGGCATGGGTTTCAGGGTGGTTGTAGAGCCATTACCACAACCACCTGGCTATTAGATGTTTTGAATCAGGCAGTAGCCAGAATGGATCTAGCCTGACCAGCCAAGAGGCAGGATAATGGCTCAAGAGCCAGCAAACTGAATGAGCAGTTCCTGGAAGCAAAACAGCCATCACCAATCAGAAGCCTAGCCTAACTGCCATGAGGAGGTGTCAAGGTCCTGGAAGAGGCCATATTGAGCTTGGCTGTTAGCTGCAGTCGGCTATGTTCAAGAACTGCGCTGGACTAGGTGGACTTAATATTGCCATATAGGATGTGATCCTGGATTAACATCCAATCATAACTATCCTTTAACCAATTATAACCATCTGATTTCATCAGTATGTGCCGAACAACCAATCCTTATTAAATCGTTTCCTTCTTGAAAGTCAAAATGTAATATTATGAATGTATTCATTAAATTAAAATAAGAAATATGTAACTGTCATATGGCAATACTGAATAGTTGCATACAACATGTGTGCACACATTATGATTGGATTGTGACTGTTAACTTTCAAAAGCCTTGCGTTATAGTAAGAATGTTAAGAAGAATGTTGCTAAAGCACATTGCGAAGTATTGTTTGCTCTCTAGCCGTACCAAGCGTTCATGTTTATTCTCTGCTTTCATGGTCATGGTTTTAATGTACACTCTGTTCTTGGTTTTAATTTCTGTCTTTGGATTACTGTGTACTGACCTCTGCCTACTCTTTGACTTCGTTTTTGAACTGTCCAACTTTATTTAATAAAGTCATTCATCGCACAATGGATTCTTCTCCGACCTCATCATTACACCCATTTTAAGACCTGTTCCAGCTTAAAAAGCTGAGCCAGTGTCCAGTGCACAGGTCTGCCTTTTCAAAAAAACAGCACTTGCAGGCTCACTACCTGGTCCCTGGAGTGATTATTAGAAAACTTGGACCTGGGCTAGAATCTCGGAATTACAGCCCAAGTCAGGCAGCCCAAACTCCAGGCACAATTCGTCCAGTCAGTCCTTCTCTATTCTCTCTGATTTTGCACAGTGTCTGTGCAAGCAGGTTTACTTGGAGAACCATATTGTTGTGTAGGCCTTAAGGCCAGCTGTGTACCAGCAAATCAGTGTCGAGGGTCAATGTAACATTGAGAGGTTTTCGGAGATGCTAACAGGTCTACCATCTTCATTCCCCTAGGAACACAACATGTGGAAGCTTATCGGCTCAGTTGAGCACACGGGATATGTAGAAGATTAGTTGCGACATGCAACAGGAGCATAGACTCCCCTGCTGGTTAAGCTACACAATAGATGTAGACTTGTACATATGGAATAGTACATGCTTGCAGTGTAGCGGCCCTCTCAGGCAGCCTAGTGTAAGCCATACTGCTAGCAATTTGAGACTGTTGATGTCCAAACCCCTGACACTGCATGCCCATCCTAAGTGGCTCCTTAGCCAGTGGCAGAGGCATCCATGTATATCACTGCATGCCTGGACACCTTTTTCAGGGGCACTACTTCAGAAATGGAAAATCTGACCATTGTCTGAAGGTTAGGCGGCAGGCATACTGCCACACCCGTCTCAGAACTCAGCCAAAGTATCAGTGATAAAGCGATCTCAAATGAAGCAACCCTAGTGGTGTGACATCTATTAAGCCACCATATGCTCTAGGAGCCTTTGAAACAGTTTTAGTGGGACTACTGTCCTGCCATTAAACACTCTGTTCTGCCCTTTGCACAGGTAATATATTTCAGCGCCAACTTTGTAAACTTGTTTTAGAAAATTAGGGAATACATAGGTAAAAAATGTTTTGGGGTCTATAAAATGGGAAGTTAAAGAGAACAATCTAAATAAATGATAAATAATACATTTATTATTGTCAATTTAATTATAGTGACTGTACAGGCAGGTTGAAGAGGTAAAGTTTGGAATGGGCAGAGAACATTTTAGGAGTTATGCGTGACTGGAGAATATCAGATAGAATCAAGGGGAGAGTGTACAAGACAGAGCTGCGATGTATGATTTAGAGAAACTGAGGCACTGAGGAAGACAAAGAAAAAAAGAAAAAGAATTTAATTATATTGACTGCTGTTACTATTTTCTATAATAACTTAGATTTTTTCTAAGATTTTTTTTCTTTGCTTCTTCCATTCACAAGAGCATAATTCTTTACTTAATTTACTAATTCAATAATAACACTTCTTTTTTTGTATATAGCTTTTGTAACCTTGCTGATGGATGGTGATAACCCTGGAGATTTATGGATTGGTTTAAGTAACTTAGCAAACAAAGGGTTTAAATGGACAGATGGAAGTGCTGTCAGTTATACAGACTGGGCCAAAGGACAACAAACAACAGCAGAATTTATGGTCAGATAATTTTGTTTTTATTTTTTTAAAGAGTAATATTCTTACACTGTTGTGTTTAATAAATGTGACCAAAATGTAACCAAAATCAACTATATCAAAATAACACCATTCATTGTTAAAGAATTGACATTAAAATGAAGAGTATGATTTTATAAAGTACTATAATAAGGCTAATGGTTATTAGTAGAATGCCTTATTAATTGGCTCCTTCACATTTTTCTGTATGATTTAACCATTTTTACATTGTTTATCACAGGATCAAATTAAATTAGCTTTATTACTTTGTTTAAGCTACTTTTTTCTTTGTCTTAAGTATGATAAATAGTTTGATTTAACACTATGTTATATGGCTAAAATTATTTTAATTGATTTTCACGAACATAACTTGAACAAGGCCCTATTCAGTGTTAAAATTTCTGATTCCTGTTTTTATTAAAGTTATTAGTAAGTGTACCTATTTTGTGTACCTATTTTGTACCTATTTTGTACCTTTTTTTTTTTATTTTATTACATAATCACTCACTAAAGGAAACAGGTTTTTCCAGCAATGAAATAGCAAGTATATTGGTAAAAGAATTTAAAAGAAGATTTGTAAAATATTAACTAATTATAATAAGGATTGTGGCACCAAATATTGAGTTTATTTAAATAGGTACTGAATATTGCTGTTTATAATATTTTTTTGTAAAAACATCAAATTTTTCTTTTTTAAGTCATCTTTGCCTGAAATATTTTTATGTCTAACGACATTTCTGCTTCTGTTTTGTTACAGTGGGTATGGGAAACTACGGTATTTATTTTTTTACTTACTTACTTACTTATTTGCTTACTTAATTACTTATATGAATCATGACGTTTTCTGGGAACACTCTTTTTATTTAGGAACCATTTTGTGTTGCACTGGGAAGCACGCAAAGACCTGAGATAGGGAAGTGGGTAATAAAAAGCTGTAATGATACCAATGGATTTATTTGCAGTCGTGCTATTGGTAAATCTTCAGAAACTTCTTTAGAAACAATTTTAATTATTTTCTGTAAATATTTTCTATAGTAAACAGCAAAGAATACATATTAAAATTAGTTTTACGTCTTTTTGTTTCTATTTAGATCACTTTATTGAACCAAGCCCAACAAAAATACCTACAACTTTTACGAAGCTTGGGAATGATTCTTACTTGGTATTGCAGAAAAATTTGACCTGGAGTAAATCAAAGCTTCAGTGTGAGTCAAAAGGTGCAAAACTGGCTAGTATTCGGGACTTACAAGCTCAGGCTTTTATTGAGTTGCAGACTTCAAATCTTAAACAGCCTTTATGGATTGGCCTTAACAGCCAAGAGGTATAACACAGGAGAATTAAATATTGAAAATGATATTTGCATGACATGCAAGGTATGAGATCAGAAAGAATTTGTAAGTGTTTTTTGCAGACAGATGGATACTTTTTGTGGATTGATAACTGGCAGCTTAATATGGAAAACTGGGACTACAATGAACCAAAAAGTAACCACCCTTGTGTGTATGTGGATGTGGATGGAAAATGGAAAACGGCCTACTGCAATCAAACTTTCTTTAGCATATGTAAAAAGTCACCAGGTATATAAGTATCACATAATAATTGTTGCAGTAACAATAACTATGCTTATGCCAGATTATACACTGTAAAAAAATTTGATTATTTGTGACAAAGCTTATCTTCTTGATTTTATTGCAGTATTTAAACGTTTGTTTCTACACGCTATGCTTTACCAACTTAAAATGTATTGCATTGAGGTGTATTCTGTGCCCAAACAGATGTTGCAATCTTGAAGAATGAAATAGATTATTGCATTTGTTTTATTTTTTCACAGACATTGCTCCAGCTCCACCAACACAGTACCCTGGCATCTGCCCTGAAATAACTGAAGCTGAACCAAAAATGATATGGCTGCCTTATAGAGGGCACTGCTATGCCTTTGTGACTCGAAGTGTATCATGGAGCAGGGCTTCTCTGCTCTGTTTGTCAAGAGGTAGAAAAAGAGCTATTATTGTTATTATTAATATGGTTTAAATATATTTCAATTTGTACACTATATGGACAAAAGTTTGTGGACACAACCAATACACCATGTATAATAAATGTATTCCCCAAAATAATATAGGCCAAAAAAATTAGAAAGCATACAATGATCTGAGCTGTCTCTATAATTTGTAACATTACATTCCTTACATATTCCTTCATAGTAACTAAGAGACCTAAACACTTTTCCACCATCACAATGCCCATTTGCACAATGATTCAAAGTGTTCAAAAAACACATATAGAATACTTAGTGAATGTGATGGTAAGGTGTCCCATCTTTTGCCTCTAGTGTATAGTAATAGTATGTATACATTGTGCCCACAATATAAATATTACTTTTTAATTAGGTGCCAGTCTTGTCAGCATTATGGATACAAAAGAAGAAAAGTTTATAGAACAATATATCAATTTTCTTGGATCCGACCACAGCAGTTTTTCGATAGGCCTCTTTAAGACACATGCAGGTAATTCCTTCCCAAATGTAACAATGTTAGTTATATATATATCATTTAACTTTTAGGTGCTGAATGCTTTATATTAAAGGATGAATAGAATCTAGCCACAGGGGTCACAGGCCAGTGACTTCAGGGCCAGTCACAGAACTGGATAAATAGAGAGGGTTGTGTCAGGGAAGGGCTTTAACAACAATCTCTATCGGCAAATATGTAGGACTGAGAATAGGGACACTAAATGTTGGGCTGTGGTAAATACTTATTTCCTAAAAAAAGAGGAGCATATAGTGACTTATAATAGCGAAGGAAGGAGCACACTGGTAGATTACATTTTATGTATACAAAGCAATCTGAAAGAGATTAGTGACTGTAAAGTTGTGGTGGAACAGAGTGTAGCCAAACAGCATAGAGGGTGGTGTGTAAGCAATTTAGACAGAAGTTAGACAGGCTCTGGGCGGTCAGTTAATGTTTCTAGATTAATAGCAAACCACAGCAGAAGTGATTAGGTAGACAGAAAGGAAGGTGCTAGGTGTGACATATGGACAGAGATAAGAAGATAATGAGACTTGATGGTAGAATGAGAAAGTTCAGGATAGTATACAGAGAAAAAGGTTAGCCAAGAAGAAGTGGGACATAGAAAGGTCTGAGGAACGTAGACAGAAATACCAGGATTTATGGCACAGAGTGAAGAGTGAAGTGGCTGAAGCAGAAGGCATATGATGAGTTGTACACAAGGTTAGACACTAGGGAAGGAGCATAGGACTGGTGCAGGTTAGCAAGGCATAAGGATTGAGATGGGAAGGATGTGCAGCAGGTTAGGGTAATGAAGGATCAAGATGAAAAAGTGCTCATAAGTGAGAGTGTACACATAAGATTCAAGGAATACTTTGAAGTGTTGATGAATGAGGAAAATGAGAGGGAGAAAAGGGTAGAAGGGGTAAACAATGTGGAGAAGGGAGTTCAAAAGATTAGTTCATATGAAGTTAGGATGGCTTTAAAGAGGACAAAAAGGAGGTTTTGGTGGAGGTTTGCTCTGGAGAGAAGAGGAATAAAAGTCAGTCGTAGCAAGACAGAGTACACTGAATGAAAGGGAAGAGGGTGGAACAGAGAAATTACAGGGTGAAGAGATAAAGAACGTACAGGAGTTTAAGTACTTGGGGTCAACAGTCCAGAGCAATGGAGAGTGTGTAAAAGAGGCAAAGAAGCGAGTGCAAGCAGGTTGGAATAGGTGAAGAAATGTGTCAGGAGTGATGTGTGGCAGGAGAGTATCAGCTAGAATCAAGGGGAAGGTGTACAAGACAGTGGTAAGACCAGCTGTAATGTATGATTTAGAGACAGTGGTGCTGAGGAAGAGACAGGTGGCAGAGTTGAAAGTAGCAGAGCTAATGTTGTTTATGTTTTCTTTGGGAGTGACGAGGTTGGACAGGATTAGGAACAAGTTTATCAAGGGGACGGCTTATGTTAGATGCTTTTGAGAGAAAGTCAGGGAAGCCAGATTGAGGGGGTTTGGACATGTACAGAGGAGGGATAGTGAATATATTGGTAGGAGGATTTTAGAAATGAAGCTACCAGGCATAAGGCAAAGAGGAAGACCAAAGAGGAGGTATATAGATGCGATAAGCATTATGAGTGAAGAGGATATAGAGAATAGGGTTAGGTGGAGGCAGATGATTCGCTGTGGCAACCACTAAAAAGGGATTAGCTGAAAGGAGAAGAAGAATATTAATTGCATAGCTTTATATATTAGAGAATATTACAGATTCTATTCTGCTTATTATATTGTACATTTTTTGGATTCTATGTTTTGGGCATTGACACCATGTTTGTTTTGTGTTTAAACCTCCCAGAACATTGGCTGTGGGTGGATAAAAGTGTTGTAGATTACACCAATTGGGAAGAATCTGAAGAACTTGACTATGAGAGTGACTGTGCATTTATATCAAGAAGAACTAAACGATGGGAAAAACATCATTGTCTTTTTTATACCACATCATTCATCTGTAAAACTTCAAAGAGTAAGTTTAATTGAATTAAATAAATAAAGTTTAATTTAATTTAACTACTTCATTGAAGCTGCTTCCATTGCTTATATTCTCTATGAAAAGTTTGTAATTTAGGGTCTGTGTCTGTATTCATTGCAGCTGTTATAAGTTGCAAATGTATTTATTGTCATTTCAACTTATGCACAGTGACAATGGCCAATGTGTATGAACAATTTAAACAAAACATACTAAACAGGAAAGAAGAGAGCACTATATTTAATTATTTGAACTTTACTGACTCAATGAAAATGAGACTGTACTGTAATATATCAGAAAATAATAAAAGCTACCCATGTGGGATACACGAATAGAGATTGTTACATTATATTGCCAAAAGTTTGACGATACCTTACTAGAACCCCAATAACTGTTGCCAATAAGTTGGTTGCACACAATTGTCTGAAATACCTCTGGTATGCTGTAGAATATATTTTTCTAAGGGATCCAAAACACTATATTAAGGGATCCAAAACAGCAGGTCAATGCCCTTGTGCACAGTGCTAACTTCCTGAAGACAGATTTATCAAGGTTGGCATGAAAGAAATTAAGTGAACTTGAGTGAAATCCTTAATCCTACTAAACACCTTTGGGGTGATCTAAAAAGATGACTGCACCCCAGACCATCTTATCCAGTAATACTCTTGTGGCTAAATGACAAAATCCCCACAGCCATATTTGAAAATCTAGTGTAAAGCATTTTAGGTGTAAATGTTTTTAAATGAGTAAAAGTGAGACTTAAATTTAAAAAATAATGTTCAAACAGCACAACAGGATTTAATAGTCAAATGTCCTAATATTTATATAGTGTATTAGCATTTTTACAAGTAAACAGTAATATTTCACTTCTCTTTGATCTGAAATTGTAAAGAGAGAAGTAGAGGAATATTGGTATAATTTCTTTTAATAATGATACAATTCTACCTACAATTGCTTCTGTAATACAAAGGAATTGTAAGGCCTTTTTAAAACTGTGTTTTAATTAAGAATTCACACTAAACTAATTTTTCATCTTCCGTTTTTTGACTACAGTTCCAAAGCCAACCACTACTTCAATAATTAGTCCTACAGGTAATAACTCCTCTAATGCAAAAACTCTAATAAAACTATTTTAAATTAACAAAGAAATATTGCACTGTTTATTTAACAATCATTTAAATGTTTTAATCAGAATATTTAGCATATGCCTACTTTTTTGTTTATGGCTGATTTTTCATTACTATTCATTACTTCCTGCATTTTAGTTGCATTACAATGCTATATGCATCCCACATTTTTGTGTTACATTCTATGATTTCTTTGTAGATGGGAATGTAAAGCATTCGAACCCAGCTGGTGTGGTTGTGGCAGTGGTGATTGCAGTGCTGGTTGCGCTAGCTGGATTGGCTTACATCTACCACAAAAGGACCAGCAGCCAGGTTGCTGGACCTTCATATGAAAACCCAATGTATTACACTACAGAAACCCCCATGTCAGAGGACAAAGATACCAAAACGTTAGTTGACCACATGGAAAATAATGAATAAGTTTTTATGAGCATGCTTTTGTAATTAGTTTCTCCTTATATTTTTTTATTATTTACATTAAGTATTAACCAATTTAAATGTTGATGACATGCTTTAGTGTTTTAAAATCATCTGCGTTCTATGCAGCACAAATGTTGATCAGAATCTGTTGTTTTGCTTACTAACTAGAAATGCTTTGCTTGTCTAACTTTTCTTTAATAAAAAATAATGAAATCATAATTAGTCTTTATGTAATTTCTCACAAGTGGCTTACATTTTTAAACCAAGTGTTTTAATAATATTTTTTGGAAACACACAATTGTCTATAATATTGCAATATTTTATACAGTAGTATAAGATTTTAATTCAAAAGGGCAACACACTGCAGCATGGCAACTAAAGAAATGTTGTGTGTTATGGTTGAAGTGAAAGAACTTTTGCACAGTGCCCTCGCTTTAACCCCACTTCCAGAGTCAATTGAAGCTAAGCTCAGTAATACTTTTGTGTCTAAATAGGAAAATTCCCACAGCCGTGCTGAAGGGAGAAGGACAGATGGCCTTTAGTTTAATGGGACCAGGTACCGCAATTGGTACTTTTGGTACATACCCTGGCCTTGCGTGAAGGAAGGCTTTCACCATGCCAGGTGCGAAATCCAAGCACTAAGGCAGGGTTGCCAATGCTTGAATATCGCCAATCCACCTAATAGAGGAAATGGCCAGCAGGAACACCAGATTCATAGTCAGCTGCCTGTCCGAGGCCACCTCCAATGGTTTGTAGGCAGGCTCAGTGAGCATCCCCAGCATCCCCCAAAACTTTCAGTTGCCATGCAGGCTGTAGCCAAGAAACCTAGACACTAGTTGGTCCTCACACACTGATTTTCCAAGCAGAGGGTGTGGAAAGAAGATTTAGGCACCACATATACCTTTAGGATGCAGAGAACCTATCATGCAAGAACTCCAGTACTGAACCACCTGGGTCCTGTTGTCTGTTAGAGAAGAATAGGTTTTATTTTTGTAAGCAAAGTTTTCTTGTGGCGGGAGCTTTAGGTTGAAATATGGTCTCCATTACCTCAGTCGAGGGACCCTGCACTAGGAGCTGCACCCAGCTTCCATAGCTCCAGGTGAGGATGCACCAGAGCCCCTCCCGCTTGTGACAGGAGGTTCCTTCTGGCTGGGATTTGGGACAGTTGCCTATCCAGGAGGGGAGAACCATATTCGGCCTGTCCAAAAGGGGGCTAATAGCTGTCTCAGTTCCCTGTCTCTCTAATTTCTGTCTCACTTACTCTAGAACTCCCAGGAGCAGTGTGATTGGGGGAAACGCATACTTGGTCACATCTGCACCATGGCGTCCAGGACAAACAGGGCTAAGGGCACCAGTAAATAAATGATAGTAAACGGTTTCGTCTCCTGCAACGCAAACAAGCGCTGCTCAAGCTTTTCCATTGGAGCTTCACCACTTCTGTATGCATACTGCTCTCAGCAAGCCGATCTTCCCTTGTGTTCACTGAAGAACCTGGCCTGCTATTCTTCATTGGAACTATAAAGTGTAAAATGTAAATGCTGACCGTGCATGCTCCTCACCCAGGCAGCTAATGCATTGCACATGTGTCTGTACCCAGATACAAGGATACACACACTGCCTGAAGCTTTGCTTATCTTCTGAAGTTTTTGCTGTATTTTCTTTCACCTTTTATCTTTTTACATTTACCATTTACCTTACCACTCTTCTTCACACACACACATACACATGCTGAAGGATGCGCTGCCACTCGTGTTTATATAGCGTTAATTCCTGGTCGATAATGTCACCCACCCGTGACGTAACGCTCTCTGATTTGCCAGATTAGACACGTGCTTTAGGTTATAAAGGGCCTTTCCAAAGCATTTCAATGCAGCTTGAGTTACTGAAGAGGAACCAAAATAGTGGAAGTTGGTAGCTAAATGATTAAGGTGCTGGCCAATTTAACGGATTTTTGTGAATTTCAATTCAATTAAATTTTATTTGTATAACGCTTTTTACAGTGGTGATTGTCACAAAGCACCTTTACACAATCAAAGAAATTATAAGTTGAAAATGAGTTAGAAATCAGTTTGTCCCCGATGAGCAAGCCAGGGGTGATAATGGCAAGAAAAAAAACTCCCTGAGATAGAATAAGAAGAAACCTTGAAAGGAACCAGACTCAACAGAGAACCCATCCTCATTTGGGTGAAAAACAGGTAGCAGGAATTATGTGGTTACATTGTGTGTGTGAGAAGCTTAAGTCATTAGTCAACAAGAACAGCTGGAACCTCTTTTATGGTGGAGTGGAATGTCCTTGGTCACCCTGGTGATGTATCATCAACTGGAGCAGGTCACAGGGAAGGGCCCGACAGGTCCTGAGTGGAGATGGGGTCTGGATCACCGGCAGCTCCGTGGTGGCATATGAATTTGAATTCCAAGTACCATCAAGCTGCCTTTACTGGGTCCCTAGCAAGGGACTCAAATGTATACATAACTGAAATGAAAGCCATAATGAATGAGTGCATCTTAAAAATAATGTAATGTAAAATAATTTTTTGTTAGACAATAAAGTTCTTTAATTAACTGTTAATAAATAACAGTTAATAACTGTTTAAGCACATATTCCATCTAAACAACTTTCCTAATCGTCAATAGTAAAACAAAATTCTAAAAAAGAAATAATTCAAAGAAAACAATATAATATAATTAATATATAATATATATTATACAATATAATATAATTTTTAAAATATTGCTGTTTTGTTCTTACAAGAGCGTTTTAAACTATAGTAGTCTTAGTTCATAAACTGGTGAACCAGTATTGATGCATTTACTGATAGACAACTTCTGTAAGTTGCTCTGAATAACACGATGTGAACAAAAAGGGCAATAAATAAGTTAAATATAATATAAGTAAACAAGTTATAATAGAACAAAATAGCGTGTATTTAATATCAGTCCAAATCTACAGATGATAAAATTCTCTTCTCTAGGCTTGTAAAATAAGATTGATGCTTTGAGTTTAAAAATGATTTTCAA
The DNA here is from genome assembly GCA_005784505.1 of Bagarius yarrelli. Lineage (NCBI taxonomy): Eukaryota > Metazoa > Chordata > Actinopteri > Siluriformes > Sisoridae > Bagarius > Bagarius yarrelli. The sequence continues at coordinate 2,117,091 of VCAZ01000021.1, forward strand.
TACCCGCTAAGTAATATTTTTTTGCACAAACTACAATTAAAGCACTGTGCTAACACACTGTCATAAGTTAATGATAATGTTGTTTTAAGGCAAAAAAAGTCATAAGATCATTTTAAATGCAAATACTTTAGTCATCAAAAATCAATATTAGTGCAAAATCAAAAAAAGCCTTTTTTCATAACATTTACAATACATATTCAAACATTATTATTTCAAATGTTTAAAAAAATCCAGAAAAATCCAGTAAGGATTAAAACACAATTTAGTGAAAACAATTTACAAAGGACAAAGTTGTATGAGTTTAATGGTGTCCAAATTAAAAAAAAAAATCACAATAATATTATAAATAGTTATTGTATTGTATTGTAATAATATTTTATTAACATAAATTAAAAAAAATACTTTACATTACAAATATATCACTTTCTAAACATAGAAAAGACACTTTGTTCATGTTTTTCCCCCCACTGTTGCGTTTATAGCAATATTTTAATAATAAGTCATTCTGTTATATAAATAAAATAAATAGATTGCTTTGTGAAATAATTAAATTAATTTAAATACCCAGTCATGTTAAATTATTTCAAATTATTAGGTAACCTGCATTTGCCACTGCATTCTAAGCATATAGAGCAGCTATACATTGTGCATACTCTTTGTGAGACCATTGAACAGTTTAAATACTAATAGCAGCTTGAGCATACTGAAATCAGAAGTCAGTGGTGCACGTATATGTCTCTTCTCCACTTTTCATTTCCGTCGTGTCTGTCCCTCTCCTTGTTCTTGTCTATGTTTTTTTTTCTTGGCCCTGGTAGTTGTATCGGTAATCATTAATATAAAGCTGTTCATGCTTAGATAATTTATAGTGGCATGAAGGCAGAGTCTGTTTATAAACAGAACGCGGCACCTGTTCATTAGAGGGCTGAAGCTGTTTCTGATATTTTTGCTGCCTATTGTGGTGATTGTCTTTCAGCGTATAGTCTTGTCTACTGTCATTCATGTCCATGCTCTTGCGGCAGTGGTGGTGGTAATGATGGTGGTGGTTTTTGTATTTATGGCCTTGGATCTGAGTTGGATTTGCCTCATTTTTATCCATTCCTTTTTTGTCGAGTAGGGCACGATGGCTGTGATGTGCTGGGTTCTTACTGGCCTTTTTATCAATGTCCATGCTTTGTAGCGGGGCAGGTTGGTGGTTGTGCTGTTCGGTGTATTCTGTGCTGGTATGGCAGTGATGGTGATGGTGACGGTGGTAATGGTGGCTATGTTGGGATTTTTTTGGCTCATTCTTCAGCAGCCGCTCTTTAGCTGCCTCATTATCTCTCGCTTCCCCCTTTCCATCCTCGTTCTGCTTTTCATTGTGGGAATGATCTAGTTGGTTTTCAAGAGACCCCTTTCTCTTAGTAGCCATTGTCCAACTGCTTTTCAATACATTCTAATATCAAAGATTAATATAATGAATATGAATGAAAACTTTGACACCTGACCATTCAGAAAATTTTACATACAATTTTTGCTTTATCTTATCTGTTTGATCTAGGGTTATTAAGATCATTTTGTCAATAACTTTTAACAACTATCTTTACAAAAATGTGTTGACTTGGCTTATACAGATTACATTTAATTTAATTTTAAATGCAGCTTTAATGCAGCTTTCCTAAACCAGAGTATGTGCACAGAGCGGCAGGGGGACAGAGTGAGGAGTGTAATGGTGTGATTTTGCCTGGTGATTAAAGAATATAGTAATCTAGCTATCTTTCCATCCATCGATCTATTCATTCATCATCTATCTGATATTCACGGTGAAGCTTTAATAAGCCACAAATTTTTCCATGGAACTTGGATGGAGCTGTTCTAAATTAGACCATCCAAACGGGGTTGTTAACTAGGATTCAAAACATTTATAACTATCATCCTATGATGATTATTTAGATGGGGAAGGCTGTAAATGTAATATAATAACTGCTTCTCACACAGTGATATTAGTATTTGCCAATTATGTATTTCATAGCTGACAGGGGGCGACTGAATGCATAGCGGTCTGACATTTAAAGTCATTAAACCATTATCATGCAATCATTATAAAAGTACATTGTTGATGGTTTAAATGTGATATCAGTGTAGGGGAAGAGGAAGCTCTATTTACAACTATTTAAACTACTATTAAACAGAACATCAGACTAAAGACTAAGCCTACTTCCTAAAATAAACATCCATAACCAGTGTATGCCATAACACTCACCAGAGTTTCTTCTACCTCATATCTGTCTTCTTTACATAGATTTAGATGATAGATGAACAAATGTTACGGTTTGACAGCAAACATAATGGCAAAATTGTTCTTCCCAAATTCTTAAAAAAGAAACAAAAATTTAATGGACACTAAACTACTTTTTTTTTTACCTTAGAAGGTGTGGGGCTGCTAGGGTGTATGCTGTCTACAGGGTCTGTTGCAGGCTTGTGAGTCTCCAATTCTGCAGGATGTGTGGCTTTCCAGTAGGACTCCAGGTACTCAGCAATGTGATCACAGGCATCTGACAGCTGGTTCTCATCTAAGATGACATCAAAAGTCTCCTAAAAGATAAAGAAGCATTGTAAGCAATTTATGTAATATAAAGATGAAAAATACACTTTTATTTACTGAATATCCTTAATATGCCACCCTATAAATGTATGTTCTGTTAAGTTGCTTATGGCCTATACGGACGCTTTACTTGTATACTGCTCAAGTTTAACGGAAAAGCAAAGTCTGCCCAAGTTTGAAAGAATGCATGTGACGAAATCAAAATGCTAACAGCTGTAAATGGAAGTGCATGATTGGTATTATAGTATCATCTTGTGATATTATGTTGCATATTAAACTGAAGTAGAGAACTTTAACATGGAGTAGAAAACTGTGCCCCACATATCAATACAGTACAATTTGCAAACATCGTTTCAAGCCAGCATCAAAGTTTGTCACTATAAACTTTTCAAATCTAGTTACCATCAATAAAATACATTGTTCTTTATAATTCTTATTTTCTATTTTTTTGTTATATTATAATATATATTACTGTATATATCACAAAAAAATGATGGAGTATGAAAGGACACTTACATTGGGACACTGAGCAAGTTTATCTGCAGCTACCATCTGAACATTGAGATGTTTGGTCTGTGACTTTCCCCTGGTCTTTATCAACCTGGTGAGAACCTGAGCAAGAAACAGGTCATTTTTACGTCATTTCTTCTTCACAAGTTTTCATTTAGAGCGATTTATTTATATTTATTATGTTATTTATTACAGTAGTTTTGTAGAGCTTTTGTTTTATTTTACGTCTCAAAGGCAGTTAAAATATTGTGACATATACTATGCCACATTTTACATATAGATCTGTGGGAAAATCAAGCAGTTGTTTTCTGACTCTTTACATTTTACTAATACATTTTTCACATCTGTTATGCATTATTGTGTTTTAAATTTACTATGCCCACTATATTTTATTGGAAAGTGTTAGGCACGCAATCGTCTGGGATGCCTATATATGCTATAGCGTGAAGATTTTTCTTCATTCGTAAAAGTAAAGTAAAAGACTCCAATCCTGTCCCAGCATGACAGTGCTTATGTGCATGAAACATAGTGTGTTAAGGTTGGTAGTGGATTATTAATCTTGGTTACGTATGGTAACCCCTGTTCCCTGATGGACGGTACAGAGACGTTGTGTCGAGTAACAAGTACCGCTGATCTGTTTTTAAAAGGCTAATGAAATTGGGTGAGTCTTGAGTCATTGTTCTGTCCTGAGGAGCCAAATGACAATTTCCCAGGAGCAGTATGTTGCAGTGGCAAGAGGGACACAATGTCTACGTTTCCTTCATAAAGAACGAGGGTTACAATACGTAACCAAGACGTTCCCTTTTTGTTGTACACTCCAACATATACTATGAAAATGACTAAATATACAGCTTTAAACTCCTTACAACATGTACAGGGCCAGTTCGTCAGAAAGAAATCCAGAAGTTTCAGTCTTTTTTCTAAGTAAACGCCACTTTGACCAGCTTGTATATTACAAATGCCGTTCCCAAGATAGTAAGGCCCAGTGTTGCGGTACAGGATGGCATCACCGACACCACCCTTCAGATGAACTGGTACACCATTTCTCTTCTGAAACAGCTTTTGCTTCTGGTGCACTTCATTCTTCACCTGTCTGCGAGCGCTGCTGGTTAACTTCCACTGGATCGCCCTAATGTTTCTGAACATTTTCGCTTGATTCCGCTGAGTCTCGCCAGCCAGGGACACTGAGAAGGGAACAAGTGACAAGCGATAATTTTATTTGTGATAGGTGTTTGCTAGTTAGCACTTTCATAGAGAAGATCATAGCTTTAGAGGAGCGCATCCAGACTTTAGACAGGGTTAGTGAAAAAATAATTAGCACTCCTTTAGCAGCGAGTCTGGATGCTACAGGCGTAGTTATACAGCCCCCGAATCCGACGTTAGAGCCCTCACAGTGGGGCGAATGGGTGACGACTCTGCGGCATACTCGCTCAGCCAAAGCTACGGCTAAGGCTTTGGCTAAGGCTAAAGCTTCGGAGCACCCCACTGCACTTCACGTGAAATTAGCTAGGCCTCTAGGGGCGTCAGTGGCAGTTATAAGATGTATCCCAGGAGCACCTGACATAGCAGTTAATCTTAGGGCTGTAGGCCAGCATAGGTTTTAGAAGATAGTTGTTCATGCTGGTGCTTCAACAGTCGGAAACTAGTAAGGCTCATTTCATAGAGGTGTTTAAACTAGCAGAGGTGATGTCCGATGTCGTAATATGCTTTGGCACTATTTCAATGCGATGTGGTGACATAACTTACAGCAGGTTATGATCACTGAACCGCTGGATGTCCAGGTGTTGCTCCGAAAACAACGTGGGCTACAATGATAATTGGAGAACTTTTGAGGGCAAAGCTGGCCGGTTAGGACAGGATAGTGTCCATCCCACTCGGGAGCCGCTCTCCTTTCTTGTAACATAGCACATAGTCTTAGAATAGGACTAATTAATCGTTGACTAACCAGCAGACCAACTGGCTAATCCAACCGTCTGCTAGCTGCACAGAGTCGTCGCTCAGGGTATATAACATAAGAGTGTGTCTGTTTCCCGAGCTAAACAATATAAATACAGAAAAACCCCAAAAGTTTGCTTCAGTAATTTAATTTAGATACCCGTAATTCAGAACATACTGTACACATAGCCTGCACCTCTGATCTGAAGCTAGGATTGTTAAACATTAGATCTCTTATTTACAAAGTGCTAATGGTTAATAAAATGATCACGGATTAGGATTTTGACATTCTGTGTTTAACAAAAACCTGGACTAAACCAAATGAGTATGTAGCATTAAATAAAACTAGTAGCATTTAGCTACATACATCAGCCTCGTCCAACTGGTAGAGGAGAAGGCGTCACAGTTCTTTATAATAATAATCTGACTATCGTATAAAAACATGGAAAAAATTGTAATTAATTTAAAGCTCTTTACAGTAACCCTACATCTGCAGAGACAAATAACAAGCAGAGTTAGTCGATTTCTTTAGTTCTTATTTACAGACCCCCGGAACGGTACTTTCTTAGTGAATTTGCAGATTTCCTGTCTATCCTGGTTGTCTCCATTGATAAAGCGTTAATTGCTGGAGACTTTAATATTCATTTTGAAAATACAGACGACCCGCTGACAACAGCATTTATGTCCATACTCGACTCAGTGGGAGTTAATCAGTGTGTAATAGGACCCACTCATAAAGCAGGTCACACAAGTAATAAAGTAACAATTCCTCAGTGCGAAATTATTTCTGATCACCATCTTATATCATTTAAAATGTGTCATACTAATAATGCACACACAGCGCCGCGCTACGGCTTTAAACGTACACTTCCATCAACTTTTGCTCAGAGCTTTATTAGCTTTCTCCCAGAATCATCCTCTATGATTGGATCACCGTCTGATCCAACAGAGTGAGTATTAGGGAGAGTGAATATTTAGATGCCGCATTCCGCTATACGTTAGATAACGTAGCTCCAGTTAAAAAAAAATAATTAAAGATAAGAAACTCGCTCCCTGGTATAATGAACACCCACGCTCTTTAAAACAGAGCGCCCGTAAACTAGAACGCAAATGACGGCAAACTAAAGGCAGCATGGAAAGAGAGAATCATAACATATAAAAAAGCTCTAGAAATATAAAAAAATTAGCTAGAAATAAGACGAATTCAGAAATTTACACCATAACTGCGTGCAGCAGTGAGGACTTCATGAACTCTTCTGATAATAAAATTGCAAACATTAGGCAGAAAATTCAGATCTCCTTAAAACCAGACCTCCCGAATGATTCTAATGATAAACTAACCGCATCAAAACAACTGGAAGAGAACAACCTAATCACACTCATCTCTTCTACAAAATCATCAACCTGTTTATTAGATCCTATACCAACACACTTTCTTAAGCAGATAGTACCAGCAGTATTAGAACCCCTGTTGAAAATAGTTAACTCTTCACGTTGCTTATATTACTCGACCTCATTGCGACTTTACGACACCATAGATCATAATATTCTTCTTCACAGATTAGAAAAGTTATTAGGAATTAAAGGAACGGCTCTTGCGTGGCTCAGGTCCTTTTTAACCGATCGCTATCAGTTGGTAAATTCAAATGGTGATTATTCTGTGAAGTATGGTGTTCGACAGGGATCAGTTTTAGGCCCACTTCTTTTTCTCTCTTTACATGCTTCCTTTGGGAAACATAATTTATCCACACTGCATTGACTCCCAGTGAGATACCGCATTGATTTTAAAATACTACTTTTGACCTATAAAGCACTAAATGGTCTCGCGCCGGAGTACCTAAATGAACTTCTAGTGTCTTACGTTCCGCCACTCCTACTTCGATCAAAAGATGCAGGCTGCCTGTCAGTACAGCGCATTATAAAAACTACAGCAGGGGGCAGAGCCTTTTCTTACAGAGCCCCAAAGTTATGTAATAGCCTCCCTATGAATGTTCGAGAATCAGACACAGTCTTAGTGTTTAAGTCCAGGCTAAAAAACGTATTTATTTAGTCAAGCATTTTGTATTGATTCACCTTAGATAAAGAAGTAGATCTGGGGGACTGACGGATGTTGAGTATTATGGTGATCTGGTATGTTTAGATGCTGTCTTTTCCACTCTTATTGATCACGTTGTTGATTATGAGAGCAGCTGGTTGCTTAACATATCAGGGAGCCCTCAGTCTGTGTTTCTCTCTGGTTCTTCTTTTAATTATGCTGTCCTAGTTAGTCTTGCCGGAGTCCATGTTGATGATCACATCACCAGGGTGACCACGGACGTTCCACTCTGCCATAAAGACGTTCCAGCTGTTCTTCAAGGACTTATTATTTAAGTTGCTTTACACACAGTGTAACTACATAATTTCTGCTACCTGTTATATATAAGGATACAGAGAACCCATCCTTATATATAATAAGGATGGGTTCTCTGTTGAGTCTGGTTCCTCTCAAGGTTTCTTCCTATTCTGCCTCAGGGAGTTTTTCCTTGCCACCATCGCCCCCGGCTTGCTCATCAGGGACAAACTGATTTCTGATTCATTCTCATCTCATAATTTCTTTGATTGTGTAAAGCTGCTTTGTGCCAATAATCATTGGAAAAAGTGCCATACAAATAAAATTGAATTGAATTAAATTAAATTGAATTGAATTAAGTCAGATGCCTTTTAGCAAACATCAACACTTTATAAAACCAAACTAAAGCTGTGTGACAGTAAATTTACACCTTGGGAGAGGAGATCTTGACATAGACCAGAATTGGGGCCAAAGAGGTTTTGCTGAGTTGGAGGGGGTGGTTTATAGTGTCTGCATCCAGAACCACCAGTTGTAGGCTACGTGCAAGCTCAAAGATCCTCTCAATCTCCCCTTGGATCTGAGCTAGGACACACATTGAATCAGGCCATAAAAAATGAGACAGATGAAACACACTAACTTTAAGGTTATGTAAACTGTCTAAGAATCTTTTCAAAAAGAAAACAGAAATCTTTTTTTTTTCATCAATTATTTGACTTTTTACAACAGATCAAGCTAAAAACAAACAGGAATAGGTATAAAGTAACACATACCAGCAGCATCTAAGGCAAAAATTGGAACAGATTGAAAAAAAACTATTTAGATTTTTATTGAAATGTTATTTCTTTAGTTTAGTAAACAAATAATTGTATTTATTTTTAAAGCAAATACTATACAATTCTGTGCAGAAATGCAATAATATTTATAGAAATTGCAAAAAAATGCAAACAAATACACAAATTAGACAGTTTATTCTTAATACTTCAATAATTGATTAGACAGTACACAAGGGTATCTTACCGAGGCTAGAACGTGTGTTGGAGCGATCCATTATTGCATGTTTGCTGGGGTTGTTTAGGATTGACCTTTTAGCAAGAGCAATGTCTGCAGTCACTCGAGTGATGGTTATTCTGTTAAAAAATAAAGAAATTAGATTTTCCAACATATAGATTTATGCAATATACAATATAATTTTAAAGCAAATAACTAAAATCTGATGAAAAACAAAATATTAAATTGGTAAAGTTATTTCTACAAGTTAGTAGTAACTACATACCTGCCTTCAAATCTGTGTTTTAAAAAATCGAAGAGGGCCTTCTGCATCATGTCTGTAACCTGCAAAAAAAGATTTGTTTCTATGATCTGTAAAACTGTTAAATGCAGGTTATAAAGCAGAGGGTTTAATAACCTCAATTTATAAAGCAACATTAGACATCTTATAATAAACCAAATGTCATAAAAAAATGAAGGTCCTACGGTTTGGGTTTGGGTTCACCTCATAACCCTTGAGTGAAGGCCCCATCAGCACGACAGGACGCATGGAAGGCACAACGTCATATGCTGCCAGTTGTTCCCCCTACCAAAATCAAGTAATACAAGTGTACTACAAATGTCATTATTTAAACTAGTACTGCAGTTATTTTAAAGCTACTGGTTGATATAAAGAAGCGCAGCACACCATTCTGAGCTAATAAAAACTATTATTTTAAAACAGGCATTATTTACTTGAAGGTACATCCCCAGAGCTGTATACTTACTGATTTCTTCTTTACTTGCTGAACTGTGGTGAAAAAATTAAGAAAGATAGAATTAAATTAGTGCAATTAAGTAGGATAATAATTAAAACCATTTTTGCACTTTTAAAAATGTGTTCAAAGTTTAATTGATCTTGTTAGAGATTCCGCTCAACAAAATCTTGTATATTAATGTAGGTTACGATTTTGGACTGATGACTAGTTGATTAAGGGTTTAATCCCCAGCACCATCAAAATGCCCTGCAGGGCCTTAATCCATAACTGCTCAATTGGATGTAAAAAATGTATAAATACAAGTTGATCTAGAATCTACTAAAGGCTAGAAATATGAAGCTCACCTGTTGGGGGAGGAGTGACTTTCTTCGAGTTTGTATCATCTTTGGCAGAGCTTGCTGCTTTGCTAAATTGACACACAGGTTAATTTATTTCAGTATGTGTTTAATTGTTACAAAGCTATGCAAAGGTTGTCTATCATATGACAACAGTAAATGTGACTGAAGTATGTAAACAGGTTGTTTAGATGTAATGATTGATGTACTGTACTTGGCTAAAGCCTTGGCAGCCTTCCTGGCCTGCACCTCTCTTCGAATAAGAATAGTCTCCAGATTCACAGGGCTGGGAATGAAACCCACTTTCCCACCTTCCTTTACCAACCGCCCGATCCACCAGTCATTACTGAATTTCTGTAAAGCAGTATCATGGGCATGCAGCTCCATTACATTAAAATTTGAATATGAATATTTTCTATTAAAATAAATAGAAAAATAGAAAATACGTAGTGAATAAATTGTATAAATAATTCATTTTATCTGTAACTTTTTAAAGTGAACAGTACATTTTGACACAATTCACATTCAAACAAGATCATCAGAACACAAATAGCCACTCACTTACAGTGACAAACAAGTATAACATTTTATTTTTGATCAATGATAAACTAATCTAAATGTACTTAGATTTTTCTTGTTTAAGATTATAAGAACATTTTGTCGTTGATTTTTTCTTGTTCTTATCACTTTATTTATTTAGCATGTTTTTTTACAACGCAAGGCTTACATGCTTACATGTAATTCACAGGGCAGTGTCCTCACCTCTTTAACGTGTAGGAAGTCTTTAGCTTCAAAGGCAACTCCATGTCCTTGGATGGGAACATTGTCATCATCGGCAGGGGTGTAGGTGTAATTTGTGCGCACAGCAAACGCAACAGGTTTTGACTGCCAATGGGAAACAGGTAAGAAAATATGATGTTATGTATTACATTGTCACAGAGCTACCAGTGCCACCAGATTAACACAGTCCCTGCATGCTCTCAATCACACGGAAACTGATCGCCTGCTTCATGAATGAGGTTTTCAGGGAGTTTCTCCATCAGTTCACTTATCTGCTTCTATAACCTGACTAAACATCGAACTCTTACAATAGACAGAAGAGCTTCGACCCTCCATCCATGGACCTTCTATTTAAAGAAGCTCACCCCAGCAGAGCAGAACTTTGATATCAAGAACCCGGGACTCTTGGCTATTAAGCTTGACACTCAAAGGGTGGAGGCTTTGGCTGGAGGGAGCAGTTCTGCAATCCTGAAAAACACGTTTTTTTAGATGGTTCAAGTTTATCACAAATTCCCCCTGAATCCAGCTGTTCTATACCCTGTTTATCAACCCGAGGTGGCTCCTACTTTGGAAACCATTCTCCCTCCATCCATGCTTGTGAGTCTAATTCAGTATTCTTTCTATGACAGACAGCAACTCTCATGGAACCTGTTCTGTTATGAAGTTCAAAAGTAAGACTTGGTCTTGAAGGTAATGTCCCATCATTAGTGCTCCATAGCCTTCTGGACAACCCTCGCCCTGCTCTGGAACTACTATGGCTCCTGAGGTCGCCTTATTCATCTGGGACTGTTCTTTTTGCACCATAACCAGTACCCTTCATCAGTTACCCCAAGGCAAGCCTGACCATTAACAATTCCTCACCGTCCCTGGAACCATATTTACAGATTTACCCAGATCCGACTGCTACTGTCGACAAGTCGAGAGGTGTAGTTGGAAGATGTTTTTTATTGAAGGAAGTAATGATCCTTGTGTTAGATTCTGAGCTGTTTCCTCTGGGTTCTTTAGATGTTTCCAAGTAGTTGTTCAGGTTCTCTGGTTTCTATGTGCTTTTTACAAACATGACAATTGAACTGACTGAGAGCAGATAACCTTGAGTGTGAACGTCTGTGGTGCCAAGTGATGCACTAGTGTTTAATAAACAATTCAATTCAATTCCGTTTTATTTGTATAGCGCTTTTTGCAATGGTGATTGTCACAAAGCAGCTTTACACAATTGAAGAAATTATGAGATAAAATGAAACAGAAATCAGTTTGTCCTTGATGAGCAAGCCGGGGTCGACGGTGGCAAGGAAAAACTCTCTGAGATGCGATAGGAAGAAACCTTGAGAGAAACCAGACTCAACAGAGAACCCATCCTCATTTGGGTGAAAAACAAGTAGCAGGGATTATGTGGTTACATTGTGTGTGTGTGAAAAATTTAAATCATTAGTCCTTAAAGAACAGCTGGAACGTCTTTATGGCGAAGTGGGACGTCCTAGGTCACCCTAGTGATGTATCATCTGCTGGGGCAGGTCACAGGGGTCTAAGTAACAGAATAATTTAAGGCAAATAGCTAAAGAAAGTGGTGGCTCATGGTTAAGTTGTTGGACTATCAACCCAAAGATTGTGGGTTTGATTCCCATCTCCACCAAGCCACCACTGCTGGGCCCCTAACCCTTAATTGCTCAGTTGTATAGATAAATGTAAATTGCTCTGAGCATCTGGCAAACGTAAAGCAAAAATAATACAGTATAAGGCAAAAGTGACTAAGCATTGCAACATAAGATGCACACAAGGAAACAAAACATCAGTGTAAGCACTATACAAGTTTGGCAACAACAGACTGAAACACAGGAGTATAAAATATCTAACAATTTCCCACATCTCTGACAGCTGTAAATGTAAGAGAGTAATTCTGGGAAACTAGCTAGTAACCTAACATGCTAGTAAGTAATGATCACACTTTGGAACAAAGCCAATAAATTAAACTAATTAAATGAATTTAAGTTTTTTCCAAATCACAGGTAAAATTAAGACCATGAATTTTTTGGAAATTAAAGATCCATAATTGTCTTAAATGTCAATATCTTGTCTACAGAGACTGCTTATGTTGCAATCTACACTTAAAGCTTAAATTTATTCATTTATTAAGTTATAAATTGCTATATTTGTCTGCCACAAATGCTCCCTTTGTGCATCGTTACTGTCTTGTTATTGGTTTGAACTTGAATTTGTCTTTACCCCTGCCACTTGATCATAGCTTTATGATCGAAAAAAAAAACCTAAGTATATGAATCATCAATTATACCTTTTTATAAGTCTCCAAAAAAAGAGGAAGCAATAGGGACCCTTCTATATGTGCGGTGTTGAATGGCTACTGGTTGTTTGTTTAATTCGCAGGACCAACAAGCTAGCATTTTGGACCCTTGTGCAAGATCCTCAATCCTAACAGCTTAAATGCAAATAAGAAAAATGTCAAAAACATAGAGCATAACAGTTCACTATAAAAAATGTCAAAATATTGCTACAACATAATTTAAATTATTTAACTGAAATGTGTTTAAGTCCATATGACAATTCATAACTACAGGAGAGGGCATGCACTTGTTGTAACTTAGATTGCAGGAAATCTAGTGTACCTTGGACTTCTCCAGCTGAACCTGAGCATTCTTTTCCTTCTCCTCAGTGGCCCCTGAGTCCTGACGATCTCCCAAACCCTGACAGAAAAAAAATCAAAAGATATGAATCTGAAACACTGCATTTCACATCACCAGTGGCTTTTTTGATGGCCTAAACAATAATAAAATCACTGACCTACATTTAGGACTTAAATTCTAATATTTGTTCCATTTAACTGTATTAATTTTTTTTTTCATTTTGTAGCATTTCTCCTGGCTGCACTGCTTCCAGTATGTGATTTTTTTTGTCCAATCAGATTTCAGTCTCTTAGTGCTGCCATGTCAGTCTGATAGATAGATAGATAGATAGATAGATAGATAGATAGATAGATAGATAGATAGATAGATAGATAGATAGGTAGTTAGGTAGGTAGGTGTTTACTATGAGGGTTGAGGATGTGTGATTACCTATCCTAACAGACTGAGGTCTATTTGTTAGGAAGTCCATTATCCAGCTGCATATTGATAAACAGATACCCAGGTCACTGAGCTTAGCAATCAGTTTACTGGGGACAACTGTATCAGCTTGCCCACATTAACAGCATTTTTACATCTTCTAATTGGTTGATCAGAGTAAAACTGTTACAGATAAGTTTGAATAACGAAATGCGTCTGTAAAGTCCACCTTTTAAGTATGTCCAAGACCAAGTCAATTTCTTCTCCTCTGTCAGCCATTGTGGGCGTACAATTACTAATTTAACTGTACGCCCACAATGGCTGACAGAGGAGAAGAAATTGACTTGGGCTTGGACATACTTAAAAGGTGGACTTTTTCCAAAAAAGCTAGACATATAACCCTAAAGCTAACTAGCTTGTCCCAGCCTGGAAAAGAGTTTGTTCCCCACTTCCAGAACAGTGCTGACAAGCGGTAACGCTGGCTTACAGCCTTTAAATGTATTATATCCAATATTTAAATTATATTTTTATTAAATTATGTTTTAATCAAGTTATTAGATAAATATTGATTCTGAACTGCTTTTGGTTTTTGAGTACTGTTACTACTTGTACTTAAGTTTTTTTGCCTGTAAATGACACATGACTTATAGTAACAATGCTGTATGTGGTCATCTAGACTGTAATTGTTCATGGGTTCAGAAGGCGTGGGTTTGGACAATGAAGGTTGGGTTCAATGTTATCATGGTAGAGTTTGCATTTTCCAAGATGTCACACTGCATGTTTAAGACTAAAAATTAGTTTCTTTTTTTTGTCTTCTAAATTACTTGTACAGTGTGTGTACAATCTATTATTTCCTCATCAGCAATTATATTAATATTGTGAGGAAGCAGACGAAGGCAAATCCATATTGCTTTATTAAACTTAGAAGAATGAGACAAAAGAGTAGTTAATAAACGAGCAGGGGTCGTTACACAGATGTCAAAAACAAACCGAGCAAACAGATCAAAAATGCTAGACGAAAACTCAAAACCAGCAAGGATCCCAAACCGGAAAAGCAGTAAGAGAGAAGGAACGTTTGGTATGTCCCATAACTAGACAATACTTCATAATGTGAGAGTCTTAGCAGCTAGCTTATGTAGCTAACCAAACAGGAAGTAAAACATGACGGCTAGTATTCCAGAGATGGATATATAAGGAATACATTTGGTAAATCTAGCATTTAGATAAATGATTCAATTTTGTTAGTAAAGAAGTTTAATTTAAGTAAATAAATTTGTATGGTGTATTTGTAAATAAATTACCAACAAATGATGTTTAGAGTCTGCATGAAATGTGCAACCATAACAAAACATTTTTTAGTTATTCTTAAATTACTTAATTCTTATTCTTAAATTACTTAATTATAATAATACATTTATTTTTAAATATATATTGTCAAAGCGCTTCACGTATAAAAAGATACAGAGTTTAAAAGAACAAAAAGATCAGTACTAGAGTTTAGGGGCACAGGTGAAAGTCACTCCAAGAGCGTAAATGTGTCAAGGAAGCAATCATCAGACAAGATTTAGAGGAAAGGAGATCACGCCAAGAAGAGTAGACATTTAAAAGTTCCACTATAATGAGGTGCCAAATTATACCGTTTGGCATATATGTAAGCATAAGTATTTAAAAATCAATACAGAATCCAACAGGGAGCCATTGTAGTAATTCCATATTTGGGGTGATGTTCTGATCCCTGTCAGGATTGTAGCTGATGAATTGCAAATGCTATTATATGAGTAAAAGTATGTAGACATCTAACCAACACATCCATATGTGTTTCTTGAACATCACATTGCAGATTTAGCCCTACCTTTGTTTATTGTGATACTGTCCTGGAATTCATCACAAATAGATTATTTAAAAGAATGTCAGGTGTCTGATGAAGGAGTTGTTTCTGGTTTGTTTCAAACGAGAAACAACTTAGATGCAACCAAAAAGCAGGAAATCAGCTACTGTTCAGGAACAACAAATCATATGTGTGTGATGTAATTTGAAAGACTGCTGGACAGTTCTTGTTGTATAAATGTAGGTAGCTTATGTTGCTGTAACTTAAAATTATATATATTTATATAATATATAATTATGTATTTAATGATTAACACAGAGTTTATTTAATTAATACTTAGAGGTTTTATTATTTTAAATTATAATAATTATAACCATTACTAGTGCCACAAGTTGTGTACACCATACTAAGTAAATGACCTAAGGTGATGAGAAGTTGATAGAGATGCATTCTGGTCAGTCAATCAATCAATCAAGCAAGCAATACCCAGGTAAAGCATTGCAATATTTTCAGAGCTTCAACGCTTGCACTGTTTGCAAATTCTGACTTACAGGAAGTAACCTAACAGATGAATGTGGCTTTAGAATACAGGGCATCACAGGGCATCAAGCAGATCAAGAGATATTTATATTCTTGGTAGCCTTACATAGCCAGACCGTCAGATTATAAATCTATTGTCTGAGTTACATAGGAGCTTTTAATGGCTAAGAGGGCCAATATCATTTAGCTGATATGTAAAACAACCAATCTCAGTTTGTTTTGTGCAGCATTATATAAAGTGATATGTATAATGGATATAAATAAATTAAATAAATAAATTAATTAATTCAGTTATTAACGGCATTACAAGTAATCAAACAAATTATTGTTTCCCTCGCTACAATACTGTTACCATTACTAGCAATAACATGTGGCATTACTGTAATTGAGTTGACTAATGCACTTTCAGAGGTGGGTAGTAATGAATTACATTTACTTTGTTAAGTTTACTTGAGTAATTTTGACTCAAGAAGTCAAATAGAATAGTTTTTTTAATGTGATGCATGTTGTGTTCACCAAAATGAACTGATATCGTAGTTTTCCAACTCCAACCTCAAAAAAACACAAAATGACGCCTATTTAAACCCTATTAATAATCATTTGGTATTTATGGGCACATTAACCTTATTGTGAAACCACATTTTGCACACTGTTCGAATATTTTTCTTCAAATGCACGCTCGTGCAAGCAATGACAAATATCTTGTAAACTCGACAAACAAGCACACGTTCAAGAACAAACATTCATTTCATATGAAACATCTGCACATTTTCATGTCCAGTTAACAAAAAACTAAATAAACTGAACAGAAATCTGGGATGTCCTGCATTTATACAACAATCCGGTCACCTCACTAAAGTGTTATTTTATTTCAATAGAGAAGATGGCTTTATTTAGAAAATAAGAGTAAACCGAAGCAGTAAACAAAATGCAGGCAAAGTTCGGTACACAATAATCCAATAAATGGGTACACAAATCCAAAAATCCATTTGCCCCTCCACAGTAAAAACATAACTTGGATTGTAATCGGCATTTCTAAGTAGTTAGCCCGGCAGGAAGTGACACCGGAAGTACGACCACCGAGCTAATATTCCGGTGATGGCGCCCTCTGGTGGTGAAAAGGCAGAGTCCATACAGTATTCCCCCTCCTGAAAATGCCTCCAGGTGTTTTTCGAGGATGTTCTTGGGGACGGGGAGCTGGACGTTTGGGGTGAGTAGCATGAAATTTAAGGGTGAGGGTGGGATCCAGAATATTGCAGTTCTTGACACAAGACCTCTCCTCTGGTCCGTCTCCTAAGCCCAGTCCACCAAATACTCCCGGAGACCCCTCCTTCAAACCCCTCCAGAATTTCATTCACCCTATATACTGGGGCTCCTTTAATCTCAATGCGTGCCGGAGATTCTGAGGGAGGAGGTTCATCGGCTGGGTTAGGGTGATAGGAATTAATAAAGAGACATAAAGGATGGTAAAATGCGATATGACGTGGGGAGCAGCAGTCGGTGGGTGACCGGATTGATCTGCCATAAAATCTTGAAGGGACGTATGTACTTTGGATCCAATTTCTTACTTGGTAAACATGGGTGCAGGTCCCTTGGGGAGAGCCATACCAGCTCTCCAGGCTGATAATCCGGGTAAGGCCGTCTACAACGATTGGCCCGTATACATTGGGATCGTATGGCTCGCTGCAGTCTGATGTGAGCCCTCTCCCAATCGTTGGAATTCCGCTGAAACCAGTCCCCCACAGCCGGCACAGAGGATGACTCTCCCGACCACGGAAACATGGGTGGTAACATAGAACACATTGAAAGGGAGTTAATTCGGGTGGAAGAATGTGTCAATGAGTTCTGTGCGTATTCTGCCCATGGAGGAATTCACTCCAGCTTGACTGTTCTTGTGCACAATAGGATCTTAAATACCTCCCCAGTTCCTGATTAGGTCTTTCTGCTTGCCCATTAGACTGTGGATGATAACCTGAAGTGAGGCTGACGTTGATATTCAAGGCGCTTGCAAAATTCCGTAAATACGATGTCCTTCAGAGTACCAAAGTTTCTGAACATGTGATTAAATAGTTTTGTGGAAAAGGGCAGACCCTTAAGAGGAAACAGGCGGCAGGCTTTAAAGAAGCAATTAATTATTGTGAAAATCGTAGTGTAACCCTGAGAGGAGGGGAGGTCTGTGACAAAGTCAATCGTTATGTGCAACCAGGGTCTATGAGGAATGGATAGTGGTTCTAACAGACCCTCAGGTAAGTGTCAAGGGGTCTTGAACTGGGCATAGGTAGCACAGGCTTTCAAATTTGTGACATCCTCTTGAAGATTCAGCCATCAGTAAGCATTGCTTAAAAGCTCTGTGATGCGTTTCACTCCCGGGTGGCCAAAGCTCAGTGATGTATGAACTCATGATATAACTCATGAGCATGTAAGTCTAGTGTAAACAGTGTGGTATGTAGGTCTGTGTGCTCCCCTCTAGCCAATCCCCCTTTCTTTCAATGCCTCCTTAATAGTGAGCAGTTCTTTATTCCCCACATCATACTTGCACTCTGCTGGGGTTAGTTTGGGCAAGTAGAAGGCACAAGGGTGTAGCTTGGGAGGTATTCCATGTCGCTGAGAAAGAACAGCACCTACCCCACAGTTGGAACGGGTCAGGGTGTCAGAGGGTCAGTACGGCGTGTGATACCGGAGCTGATGGGCTGACCATCTATGGTGGAAATCTGAAGAGGTGGAAAGCAGAGTAACGGTGCGCAGTTGGAGTTTCTCGGCTACTTGAAAGTCCATCAGATTTGATGCTGCCTCTGAATCTACTAGTGCTGGGAACATATGGGGTACAGAATTAGAGATGATGTAAGCATGTACTGAGAGACACCTGCCAGGCATGAGTGAGCATACAGAAAAACTTACTTCAGCTGAGCATGAAGATTTCGCAGGGCAAGCAGCACAGAAATGATTTGCCCCTCCACAGTAAAAACATAACATAACATAGTAACAACTTGGATTGTAATCGGCATTTCTAAGGAGACAGTTTTGTGAAACCCAACTGCACTGGTTCTGTGTCAACATGAGTGGTGGTCATGGTGGTACAAGAAGGGCTGAATCTGCTACTCTGAAGCAACTGAGGACTCTTGCGAATTAAATTGTCCAGTCTTACCGCCATAGCCACATATTGCGAAAATGTATCTGTGTTGTCCCGACAGATGAGTTCAGGCTTTAGTCGCCCTTAAACCGGGACTTGAAAGCCACCTAATTTCATCTGCACAGCTGATGTCCAAAACTAAATAGCGTACTCCGCTGCAGACAGTTTACCTTGGTAAACTGAGATGTCCAGTCCTCCTGCAGGATATTCGAATACATCATGCAGTTATGAAGGGAAAAATTCACTAAGGAGGAAACTTAGGGATCAGAATCCCATACAGGCGACGGCCAATCTAACGCTTTACCGTAGAGCAGTGATAGCAGAAAGTAGTATTTCTTACTTTTTATCAGGAACATGCCTGGCTGACTTTGAAACAGATTCTATCACTAGTGTATAAATCCTCTGCAATGCTACGGTGTGCCGTCAAACTTGTCTGGAAGTGAGAAATGAGCTAACCTGAGGCTGCCAAAACGCTAGACAAAGAATCATAGACATAGAACAGGCATAGATCAATAATTGAGACCATAAACAATGACCATGAACACTTGGTTAGTTGCATGAGTAAACAATACTTTGCAATGTGGTAAACAAAGAGGCTAGCTTAAGCAGTTAGCCTGGCAGAAAGTGACAACTGAAGTACAACCGCCGAGCTAATACGATGATGGCACCCACTGGTGGTGGGAAGGCAAAGTCTTTATATAGAAAACAAAAACAGATTTACTGTAAGATAAACATCTGAGTGTGTTTGATTTTATTGTAAATGACAGGTCATTCATATTAAAAGTAACTAAGTACTTGAGTATTTTTATTGGAAACTTATTTACTTTTACTTGAATAAGTATTATAAATTATATATTATTAATAAGTACTTGTAGTACTTGAGTACAGATTTTGGATACTCTACTCACCTCTACCTACTTTTCAAAATCCCTTTTGTGCCTGCTCCTTTATTAATAAAAATCCATTATTAATAAATTAGTTATGACATCAGTTACTATTTGTGAGAGGGTACTAGTTACTATAACTAATTAGTTTTACCACAACTGATCATAGAGAATCCAACCAATCAGAGTTAGTTTTAAAATCTTGGAGGTTTTTTCAGTTTTGTGTGATATTTGCATTCAATGTTCAATTAACGCTTAGTGGCCGTTATGTCTGAGACTAGAGCCTTGGTGTATCTAGTTTCTATAAATACTAAATAAGTATGAGAAAAAAATACACATCCTTTATAGGACACCCGTCTAATGCACAGCATTACACACATGTTCACACACTTATTTAATCCATGAAACAATATCAGTTTCACCTTTGGGCAAGTTTTAGAGGTTTTGGTGAAACACAAAGAAAACCAACAAAATGTAATATGTGTTAGTTCAGCTCTTTAATTAATATAGCATAAAACCTAAAAAAACATGATGAAGCCTAAAAAGGTCTGTAACCTATAATCTCAGTTAAACAAAGAAACTGTTTTAATCTTGTATTCCATAGGCATCTGTTCGCCCAGCACCACACCTCCTGCTACTCAAAGTCATGCCAAGCAAGTACAACACGGTGCAAAATGATTAAACCACAGTACAAGCTGCCAATGCTTAAAGGGATATGCTTCTTATTCTGTGGTCCATAATATGAAAATTCCATGCATATCTAATTACATATGCAAAAGGAAGTCATAGGAAACAAAGCTTTTGTCTCTATGGGGTAGCACCTGATGGCAATTAGACCAAAGGTATCTATATTTAGTTATTGTAATCCTTGTATAAATTCTCTTATTCAATTATAACCTTATAGCACTTTTACAGGTCCCAGTTCATTTCGAATTTTTTTAGAATACAAACACTGGATTTTATGACCGTCACATTTCTTGTGTAAATGGTTCTGCTAACGATTTACGTAGACATTTGTTTGATAAATGTTGATTTATCCTTATTCTGGTGAATGTGACAGGGGAATGTTGTAGTCTATAAAAGAGGTAAGATGACTTACTGTGTATAATGGCACCAAAATAATAAAAAGAAATTTAAAATTGAATAAATAGAATCAAGGATGTCTAAAGAAAAATGAAAGCTTGCGCTTTACCGTACTTTCTGAATGTGTCAGGGACAACTTTAGTAACCTGTAGCCAACTAATTTGGTGGATTGTTATAGTTATTATTAGTAATTGATTTGTTAATCTTTATTAATTTGTCATAGTTTGCTAGTAGTTCTCATTGGCAATAAATTTATTTAGTAATTAGTAATGATTGGATTAGTTCACTATTATGAGCTCCATTCAGTTCAATGTTTCTGTTCAGTTGCTCTGTCTCTTTATGCTCACCTCCTGTTTGTTTTGGTGTAGCTGGTTGAGTGAATCTCCACAACTGAGATTCACACCTATAACAGTTGGTGGTGGTAATGCACCAGGTTAATATGCCAGTGGCAATAATAAAAGAGAAGACAGCTTCTCTATGCTTTTTGTAAATGTTAAAATCATAAGCAAAATGGAGTCAGTCATAAATCTTTGAGAATCTTGTGTGATGGTAAGTTTTTTCATGCGATTGGGATGTTTATTTGTGGGAGTGGGACGGGAGAGGTTTAAAAATTTAACTAGTGTCTGTGTCTTTGTACAATATATTAATGTGTCATTTGGACATATTTTGCACAAAGCTTTATTCTTGCATAAACAGTTTAGTATTTTCCATTATGCAGTCTTTTCTTGTATGACACCAGTGATACCAGACATTGTAATCTATAGGATGTGGTTTTATGCTTAACATAATATGCATGCAGTCAATACCTTCATTAAGGATGTAAATTGTTTGATGTTTATTTTCATTCGAGTCCTCATCAAATGAGCTTAATAGACCTTAGATTAGTGAAATAAACCAATCATGACCTTTTCAGCATCACAAATTATTATTTTTATAATACTTATTATTACTGTTATATGTTTAAGTTTAAAATAAATAGAAAACATATCCATTTATGCATTGCTAAGGGTCACAATTTTAATCTGTAGCTGAGAGGGGGGGTAGTTATTGTTGCGATAATATATTATTTGGTCATTAATTAGACATAGTTTACAAGAAGTTCTATAAAGCACTGATTAGTCTTATCTCACAATACCAGAGGGACTATCTGGCCACAACTGCTAAAAATAAAAAATGCTGTTTATTTACAAAAATTAGTACAAATGGACTATGGCAGGAATCAGAGATTCTTTCTGCAAAGACAAAAACTGCTTTTTAGTGGGGCAAACATCTTGGATTAAAACCTATTTGTCTAATTAAGGATTTTGTTTTTTTCTCTTAGGTCTAGGAATTTAGTCTCCACCAATAGGACAAAGCCTAGTAGACTTATGTGTTTATAGTGGAATTGCAGGTAAACTCAGCTTCAGACATTATACCTGGGAATCAACAGCTGAATGCTTGGTGCATGTGGCACAAACATAAAAGCACTATAATTTTTATGACAGTCATTTTAATTGATTATATTCTTACCAGATTTTTGGGGCATGTGTTTGGGGTTTTATATGTTTATAAAAATCCGCTAAAGAGCAGTATTTTACAAATTGTGTGAAGTTCACAATATAAAATAATACATTTCACAAAAGAAGCCTTGTGCTTGTAGCAACTTTCCCCCAAATGCTGACATTATGAGTCCTGCTGGAGTCCCCCTTGCTTGTTGATTAAACAAAGTATTTCTTTCTTGCAAGTTTCTTTTTAAAGGGATCACACATTGCTGCTAAAAACATTTCTACATGATAGCCTTAAAATTGCATCATACCTAGTGTTCCCAGGATTGGTACAAGGTCAATATTTTTATGGTCTATTAAATGTATAAATAAAAGTTGAATCATATCAAAGTAAATAGGACTGTGCTACAATGCTAGGTACAGTGGGTCTTCTACAGCGGCTGTTGCTAGTTCTCTGTAAGGAGATTAAGAGCACATGGGTCAGTTCAGGATTTAGAGATACAGAGGTACAGACAAAGAAATCCTCTTTGTCAGCCATATGAGAATAGAGTCACATGAAAATATTTTTTTTCCAACTCAAATTCTGATCTCTAAAACAACAATGTATTTATAATTTTAAAAAATGTATTTTAGCTGTTTATTTAGCTGAGTATATTTACATCAACTACATTGTTACAGCTAGAAGGTTTTAGAGCCAACATGATTACAAAGTCATGTCTACACTGAATGACATTATAAATAAATTAACCACATTATTTTATAGAAACAGAGAGTAATTTGTGCATGCTTTAATTGAAATTTCGACAGTAATAACCATACAAATCGAGTGCAAAAATGGGTAAATTAAATAATCTTGGGTTGCAAAGTTACAAAGAACGTACAATTAAATTTTAAATATATTTGCAACACAGTTAATGCACCTTTATACTTTTGTTGTCACTGGTTTAGTTATTAGCTCGGTTTGTGCAAAGTTTTTCTCTCTGTGATCAGTTTTTACAAAGTTTCCTACATTTTCCTGCATGTCCCAAAAATGAGCCAGTAGGTGCACTGGCTATCAAAATTTAGGTGTAAATGTTGAGGGCCTGCTCCTCAGATAGCACTTCCCTTAAATAGAACTCATTACCAATTATACACAAAGACTAACACACATACACATGCAAACAATGTATCTTACCTTTTTCTTGGGAGGCATATTGACTACATGTGTTTGTAGCTTGTCCCTCCACAACTATTGACTAACCAGAAAAGTACAAGATCCCTTCTAATCCTCTTCTTTGTAAAACAGATGACCAATTTTTTGAAATGTGCATGCTAAAGCAAATCTTGCTTTCTGTGTTTGATGACCATTGCTTCCTGCTGCTGTATAACAAACAAAAAGATACAGAAATGAAAAAAGGAGGCGTCTGTCTAGCAACACTGAAAGCTTGAGCGCATCTCATAGTCTACCAGTGACTATTTGTGTGCGTTTGGGGGGTGGGGGCACTCAGCGGCTTTAAGGGCTTATTCCTCGATCATGGCATCTGTTGCTTTTTTTCCTGCATCCCTCTATGATGTATACCTTAGCAAACAAAATTTACCTATCCTGTTTCATCCAATTTATAAACAGCTAGCAATTTTATTAAATGAAATTACAATGAATGAACCTTCTTCCAGTAGACTAACAATCTGGCTATACAAGACTAAAACTGTAAATAAAAAAAAAAACTTCTGATGGGTAATGTTAGCACATTTCTTTCTAAATATTTATCAGCTCCAAGGTGGCTCAGTAGTTAGCACTGTTGCCTCGCAGCAAAAAGGTACCAGGTTTGTATTCCCAGCAGAGGCCTTTTTGTAAAAATATGACAAATATGCTCATTTTTGTCATAAACACTGACAAAGCAAGACAAAGACAAACTGAAAAATAAGAGTGTAAACACAACTAATAGAGGGAAATCTCATTAACTACACACAAAAACCTAAACACAATGCCTCTATTTTAGAAACAACCAATCACAATAAAATCTAACAAACACATGGCAAATAAATAACAAAAAGGACCCTTTCACAAAGACCCATGGTTGTGCTCAGGTGCCCTCTGGGAATAGTGGGGTAATATTCCCTTATATACCTGTCACTATGATATTAAAAATATATTAGTAGAATTATACAAGGTTCAAAACATTTTAGGGAAGATTAAACATAATTAAACATTAATTTATAAAAAAGGAGCCTAGGTCTGAGCATTAACATAATAATAGTCTTGTAAAAATGAAAGCAAATTTAAACAAAAAAACTGTCTTCTCTGGCCAGCAGCCTCCAGGCTATTGCGCTTCAGGCACATTAGTTGGAATCACCCTATTTCTCTCTCCCTCTTCCTCCTCGTCTCCTGTCTATCTACTGTCCTATAAATAAAGGCAAAATGCATAAAAATATATCTTGATATATACAGTTAAGCCCAAAGTTATTCATACCCTTGGCAAATTCTGACTTAAAGATACTTTTATTCAACCAGCAAGTTTTTTTTTGAACGGAAATGACAAAGGCATCTCCCAAAATATAATAAGACAATGTACAAGAGGCATCAATAATCAATAAACAAATAGAAAAGCCTTTTCTAAGCTTGTTAAGAAATACATACCCAAAAATGAAGTCAGCATCTGGAGGTTGGCTTATCTACAAAACATCTGGTATACTAACACAAAGGGAACTTTTTTTGTACATCATTTAAGTTGTTTATGTACATTTAAAGAGATTAGCATTTAATTTTGTAATCGATTTATTCTAATTTATTTAGGTGGACAGGAAAAGAGGCGGTTGAATTTAGTTACTCTGGAGTCAGAAGGATACAGTAGCAGTATCATTAAATTGTAAATGGAGGGGAGAAAACAATGCTGTATATTGTGCCTTCATAAAATGAATTTGATTTGTCACTGCTACCATCGAGTTTTTAGTCTAAAGTTGAATGCAAGAAATCCTTCAAAATGATGCCTTTGTTGCTGCTGCAAAACACTGCTTCTGCTGCTGCTGCCATCGTGAAGATGCTATTCGGCTCTGAAAAACAGAACAATTAGCAGTATCGTGACCGGGCTATTTATACCCGGAAACCCGACTTTTTGAAAGAAAGGATGGTAAAGGAAAAATTCCAAAGCACTTATTAAATGATTTTGACAATGGCCCGTTTCGGTAAGTATCAGTAAAGAAATAGGAAATTAAGCATTGGTTAGGGTAAAATGGTATTTACATTTTCAGTGTGTAAAAGACCTTCCACAAAAGTTTGAATGATGTTTAAAATCATCTCAGCAGTTCTTGCTTTTGTCTGTATGTTTAAAATCTATGAAAACATATAAACCATTTACAATCTAAAATAAGAAATGTTTTATAAACGTGTATTTTAGGGTTAATTATTCAATTAAAAGCAAATATGCTTTGAACATGAGTTTAAAATTGAGTTGACTAGAAATTGTATAACACACTATTTTCTGGTCATAAAATTGCAAAAGAGATATTTGCTGTTAGCCTTGCGCAAGGTCGCCCAGCTCTAAGATTTTTACAGGACTGGTGTTACAAGTGGAAACCTTAAAATATTACCATGGATAATGTCTATGACCAAGACTTTTCACCACTAATTAAAATGGTATATCCAAATACAATTTGTTCTGTACTTTTTTTTATCTATCTATCTATCTATCTATCTATCTATCTATCTATCTATCTATCTATCTATCTATCTAAAACACACCAATTTACCAATCTCAATAAATTAGAATACTTCATAAGACCAATAAAACATTTTTAAACATTTTTAGTGAATTGTTGGCCTTCTGGGAAGTATGTTTATTTACTGTATATGTACTCAATATCTGGTACGGACTCCTTTTGCATTAATTACTGCCTCAATTCAGTGTGGCATGGAGGTGATCAGTCTGTGGCACTGCTGAGGTGGCATGAAAGCCCAGGTTTCTTTGACAGTGGCCTTTAGCTCATCTGCATTTTTTGGTCTCTTGTTTCTCATTTTCTTGTTTCTCTTGACATAAATTCTCTATGGGGTTCAGGTCTGGTGAGTTTGCTGGGCAGTCAAGACTCTAGGACCTTGGTTTTCAAATAAAATACCAAACTTGCTCTGATCTTAAAAAGGCTTT
Organism: Bagarius yarrelli; assembly: GCA_005784505.1. Classification (NCBI taxonomy): domain Eukaryota; kingdom Metazoa; phylum Chordata; class Actinopteri; order Siluriformes; family Sisoridae; genus Bagarius; species Bagarius yarrelli. The sequence goes on from VCAZ01000021.1 coordinate 2,143,426, forward strand.
GGACCACTGGGCAACAGTTTAGTTCTTCTTCTCCTTAGTCCAGGTAAAACGCCTCTGACATTTTTTGTGGTTCAGGAGTAGCTTAACAAGAGGAATACGACAACTGTAGCCGAATTACTTGACATCTGTGTGTGGTGGCTCTTGATGCCTTGACCCCAGCCTCATTTCATTCCTTGTGAAGTTCACCCAAATTGTTACATCGATTTTGCTTGACAAGCCTTTTAAGGCTGCAGTTGCTTTCGGTTGGTTGTGCATCTTTTTCTTTCACACTTTTTCTTTCCCCTCAACTTTCTGTTAACATGCTTGGATACAGCACCTCTGTGAACAGCCAACTTCTTTGGCAATGAATGTTTGTGGCTTACCCTCCTTGTGAAGGGTTTCAATTATTGTCTTGTGAACAACTGTCAGATCAGCGGTCTTCCCCATGATTGTGTCCAACCAAACTGAGAGACCATTTTGAAGGTTTAGGTATTTTGAGTTGATTAGCTGATTGGCATGTCACCATATTCTAATTTATTGAGATAGTGAATTGGTGGGTGAGCCAAAATCATCACAATTAAAAGCTTTACAATTTGAGTTGAATTACTGAAATAAATGAACTTTTCCGCGACATTCAAATTTATTGAGATGCACCTGTATATTTGTTAATACACTCAAATGTTTTGTTAGTTTAACTTGTCCTTTTGTTTAAGAGAGAGAGAGAGACTGAATTTTATTTTATTTTGTTTTTAAAAGAAAGGTTTACTGTGTCTTATATTTGCACAATGTTGTTTTTACCAATGTGTAACTGTTTGTAAATTACATTTTCTGTATTTTACATTAGGAGACAACTGTTATTAAAAAAAAACATAGTCTTTGAATAATGTCAAGTGACTGGACAAAAAGCTCCTGGTTGTTTAATGATGATGTCGGAGGGCTAATTAATCCCTGCAGAATAACAAGGTTCTGTTCAGATAAAGGGCACTGGATCTCTGGAACAACCACACCATTCTCTGAGTCAGTACCAGATGATTCCCATTGGAAGTGTTGCTCTATTACAGTATTTGCAAAATTTAGGAAAATCATTAAGTAGGACACAAACTCTTAAAATACTGTCAGTGGCAACAACCATGTGTAATCAGAACCAAGAAATTTTTAAAAGGATGTTTGAGCCTATGTGCATTTACTAAAAATACAATGTGGGCACATATGTTTTGATATTGTTTTAACATATAATGCAGAATATGCACTAAATCATTTGAATAATCTGACAAACACCTTATGTTCTGCACAAAAAAATATGTCTGCATGTTTAAGTTTGAACTAAGGGTGAAAAATTTAAAAAATATAATCAATTTCCTGGTGACCACGTACTCTAAAAACATTTAAGGAATATTCCTGAAAAGTTAAGTTTTATACTTTTTTTGACTTTTTCTTAAGGAATTCAAAGACAAAATATTTAGTGAAGATTTTATTCACCAATTGCTTTAAGTTTCATTTTTTTTTTTTGCATATTACGTATCTCTTACGTAACTTTTGTCCTATCATATATTTGACACTATTACAAAATGTAATTAAGTAACTCTAAAGGCTTATCATCTATTAACAATGTTCTTACTGTAATGGCCAGCCATGTCCTTAAACACCCTCCGGAAATAATAAAAAGGCAGTTGATGCCTTGTTGTTTGCTGTAGCATCAAGATAAAAAATTGTATTTTAAAAAAAAGTGGTTCTGAGATGTCAGTGCCATTTTACTCCAAGATGCCCTAGTATTGGTTCAGGGCTCATTTATTGAGCTGATTGAAAGTTTTAATATTACAGAGGTCTACTACTTGCTTAATCTAAGTCCTATCTGTATAATCAGGCTCTTAAAAAGATAATTCACTTACAAACTTATCTACAAAAACTCAATAAAAAGGCCACAAATGTGCATGTGTCTGCTCAAACGGTCAGAAACTCCATGAGGGTGGTATGAGGGCCCGATGTCCACAGGTGGGGGTTGTGCTTACAGCCCAACACCGTGCAGGACGTTTGGCATTTGCCAGAGAACACCAAGATTGGCAAATTCGCCACTGTGGCGCCCTTTTGCTGCCTGCAACATCCTCCAGCATGACCGGTTTGGCAGTGGGTCAGTAATGGTGTGGGGTGACATTTCTTTGGAGGGCCGCACAGTCCTCCATGTGCTCGCCAGAGGTAGCCTGACTGCCATTAGGTACCGAGATAAGATCCTCAGACCCCTTGTGAGACCATATGCCGGTGCGGTTGCCCCTGGGGTCCTCCTAATGCAAGACAATGCTAGACCTCATGTGGCTGGAGTGTATCAGCAGTTCCTGTAAGACGAAGGCATTGATGCTATGGACTGGCCCGCCCGTTCCCCAGACCTGAATCCAATTGAGCACATCTGGGACATCATGTCTCGCTCCATCCACCAACGCCACGTTGCACAACAGACTGTCCAGGAGTTGGCGGATGCTTTAGTCCAGGACTGGGAGGAGATCCCTCAGAAGACCATCCGCCACCTCATCAGGAGCATGCCCAGGCGTTGTAGGGAGGTCATACAGGCACGTGGAGGCCACACACACTACTGAGCCTCATTTTTACTTGTTTTAAGGACATTATATCAAAGTTGGATCAGCCTGTAGTGTGTTTTTCCACTTCAATTTTGAGTGTGACTCCAAATCCAGACCTCCATGGGTTAATAAATTAGATTTTCATTGATAATTTTTGTGTGATTTTCTTGTCAGCACATTCAACTATGTAAAGAACAAAGTATTTAATAAGAATATTTCATTCAGATCTAGGATGTGTTATTTTAGTGTTCCCTTTATTTTTTTGAGCAGTGTAAATACAATTTTGTAATTCTCATTTTTAAATAGAACAAATGTAGAGCTTGACAAACAGTACCTTCCTTGAGAAACCATCAATCCCACCAAATATAACAATATTAAATCTAAAAAAACAGAGAGACATGTTTATGTTAGTGTGTAAAGAATAAAGATTTTTTGGATATGCATACACATGCAACAAAGTGTAACAGAGCAAATACCTACGTGATTAGTTTATGGTTGATGTCCACATGAATTAGGGACAATGGAACAGAAAAACTTTTGTGAACTATAAAACCAAGCTGAACCATTCTGGCCAAAATTTTAGCTCCATTCACCCGTTGCATAGAGCCCTTTAGCCTGTGCCACTGTAGCCGGTGCCCTCTAGCCAAAAGCATGTGGCATTCTTAATTTTACTTATTTCACAACATGATCGAGTTCATTATCTGATATGCTTAAATAGCAGACTCTGACAGACAGTAAGTTCTTTTTTAATCTTCTCTTTATTGTTCTTTTAGAAACACCACAGATCTGTGAGAGATGTTTTAAAGGAAGACCAAAACTAAGGAGATCCTTAATGTCATGCCAGCTATTATCCAAATGTGGGCGTCCCACATTTTCCCAAGTGCAAATTCAAAAATAAAATGCAGTTGTGGGAGATTTTTTAGAACTTAACTTTAACACAAATTATATTGATTAGCTCCTGTGGACCAGTCATTAAGCCTTGAGAGATGTTTACATTGAACTGCTGTCAAGGCCCGCCCTCATGGGAGGTTTGCACCAAAACAGCGAACGAAAAATTGCGAAACGTAAGCGAAAATTTTGCCAGAGAATGCAAACTCCATGATTCGCAAAAATTAATCTTTGGAAATTGAAAGCAAATTTGAAGAGCATGTTGCATTTCTACAAGTTAATTTTTTTTCATTTTCAGAGAGTTTTTCTTTTTCGATGTGTTATTTTTTGAATTGTTTCTGAAAAGCTACTAATTTTTTTTGGCACAAATCTAATTCCACAGAACACATTGGGAACAAGGATCACATGACAAGGACAAAACAGGAAGTTTGATAAACACAGACATGAACAAGAACTCAAAACATAAACATGAAACTTAATCATCAAACTTAAACATTAAACTAAACTATAAACATAAACCTTACAGCAATAAAAAAGTGACTGGTTGCTTACCTGACCTAAATAACTAAATAAAAAAGATTGTATTGAATGTCCTTTTAATATGAAATAAAAGGAAGCTTTTTGACTTCTAACTTTTAATTCTTTTATTAACATTTAATAAATATTTATAATCTTTATTGCATTAAAAACAATGAGTAGATAACTGTTCTCTTTCTGGCATTTACTCAGAACATTTTGGAACCCCAAAATACATCTGATCTATTTCAAAAAGTCCAATGAAATTGGACAAGCATAATTTTCAAAGTCAGTCATACCCCGTACTTCCGGGTATAAATAGACCAACCAGGGATTCTGCTCATTGGTCTGTTTTTTGGAGCTGAATGAGCATCTTCGCAGCGGCAGCAGCAGCAGCAAAATTTAGCAGCAGCAGTCCGAAAAGAAGAAGCGATCCAATTACCTATTTTGCATCGCTGGAGCAGCAGCACGAGCAGCGGTCTCTCCGTCGCGGTGGCGGCTGAACCTGGAAGTGGCGAAAAGATCTCTAACTGTGTCAGTGGCGCTTGCAGCCTGAGCATAAAAATCCTAAAGAACAATTTTTTCCTTGGTAAAGGGTGCCTTGTGGCTGATAATACGTAATGTTTTCATGTCTTCTTGGCCATGTGTTTTGTTCGATGGGCGACACAAATGTTGTTTTCTGAGTATGGGCCTTGTCCACGCAGCAACAGCTTTCTTTAATGAGTCATGCTCGCTCCATTGCACGTTGCAGCCGAGCACGTTGCATGCTCGGCTGGGAGCTTTTGCTCAGAGGAAAGCCTCAGCCACCCCAGCTTCTCTCCACTTGGCTTTCTACACCTCCAAGTATGAGGCCCCTGGGAGCAGCTGGAAAGGGCGGTGGCTATGCAGGGTTAGTCCCCGAAGGCTTCCCAACCTTCAGGCCACTGGATGACTGAAAGGGGCTCCCCAGCTGTAGCCGAGAGCCTGATGCAATGTCGATAGCAGCATCTGAGAGTGGATTTGAGTCATTCGAGGCGGACAACTCTGCTGAGCAGAACCCCTTTAGGGGCTGGGCGTCAGTCGGAGCTTGACGCCCGAAATGGCAGCTGTACTGACCCAGGCAGCCAAGGCCATAGGGTTGCACCCAGGTTCCACCCTGTCATGAAAGGTCAAGGCTGAACAATTAGTTCTTGGGCGCTGGTTGCAACTCTAAGCTGCAATTTTGTGGAATGCGCCGTTCTCGGCAAGATCCCGGTGCGTTGGTGCCTCACCTCTCACCTGGGGGGGCTCTGTGTCGGTCAACCCATTTTGGGCTATAAAGGTCACAGCACAGGCTCTGGGGAGGGTGATGACCACGTAAGTGGTCCAGAAATGCCACCTGTGGCTGAACCTGGCTAATATGTGGGAGGTAAAGAAAATTCGCTTTCTTGATGTCCCCATATCACCAGACGTTCTCTTTGGTGACACCGTGAAGGAGTTTTCCCAGCCTTGGCAGAGGCCAGGTGCTAGTGCCGCTTCCTTCAGCTAGCATGCCCTCTCTGCTTCCTTCTGAAGACAGCCTCCTGTGAAAAGAGCAAACTCTCCCCCTGTCAGAATGTCTCCTTTCTTGATATCCACCCGGACTCGGTCATGATGACAGCCCGGCTCTCCCCAGAACCCAGGCAGTACTGTGTGAGCTCCCTCAAGCGCAGCTTGGCGGTCCCCCTCAAACACTGTCAGAGGATCCTGTGGCATTTGGCATCCTCGGCCACAGTGGTCCCGCTAGCTCTAAGGCACATGAGACTGCTTCAGCACTGGCATCACGACCGGGTCCCGGGATAGGCACAGCATCTAGACAGCCCAGCTGATTTGGGATCAGTTTAGCCAGACACAGGTAGATATGTTTGCCTCGACTGAATCGACCCACTGCCAGTTGTCAGTTATTCCCTTGGCACAGATGCAGTGGCACACAGCTGGCCCAAGAGGTTGTGCAAGTAAGCATTCCCCACGAGTAAACCCCATTGCAAAGGTCCTGTGCAAGGTCAGGAAGGACTATTGACAGCGGCTGTTGGTCCTGTTGGCAGTGGCCCCTGGCCAATTCCTGGCACCCACGCCCAGATCTCTGGAACCTCTATGTGTGGTCACTGAATGCTCTCCTTTCTTTAAGCAGGGCTTGATAGGCACCTTTTCTCATCCATCATTAAGGTGTATGTGGCTTCCATTTTGGTGTACCACAACTCCTTAGGGGGCAGATCAGTGAGGAGACACAATTTAGTGGTTTGGCTCCTTAAAGGCTATAGGAGGCTTCAAGCCCTCTCTGTCGACAGAGCGCGTCTGGAATTTGGCGTGGCAGACTCTCACATTGTCTTAAGGCCCAGGCCAGGATACGTGCCCAAGGTACCCCCACTCCCTTCAGGGATCAGCTGGGACCTTACAAACTATTCTCCATCAGCAGGGAAACCTGACCTGCCATTTTTTGTCCGGTACAGGCCCTTCTGGCGTACCAAATGCTCTGATCAGCTCTTTGTATGCTACAGAGGATGGTGGAAAGGGGACGTGGTCTCCAAGCAGAGGTTCTCCCACTGGTTAGTGAAAGCGATCCCTGGGGCCTAGCAGGCAGGTGGTTTACCCAGATTCTACAATCTACGAATGGAGCCAGTGTCCTCTAGAGTCTTGTGGGGTGCCCTAGACTCAGAGGAAGGGTACGGAGTAGAGCTTACCCCAGCATTTCTCCCCTTCGGGGTAGGGTTGTGCCAAATTGGTCCCAGAGGGGTTCCGTTGTCTGACCATGGGCCCCCTTTTTACATCAAACAGCACATGCCCCTCCAGCCAGTCCAGCAGAACGACCAGGCCAGGTGGTTCCATTCGTGGGGAGCCTCACTAGGTTGTGCTCCACCTGTAATGGCTTCTTATGCGGCCCCACGTGTGTAATCTCCACTGTGAAGAGGCTTCAGTGCAGTGTTCCCCTAACTCCGTAGGGGTGCTATGGTGTATCCCCATGAATGGCTGTCTCCCCTTGTGCGGAGCCCACCCCGGAGCCTACCCTATGTTGTACTGCCTCTGTCAGTCCTTTGGTGAGTCTTTACATGCTATTCTCTAACTGGTGGGATGCCTGGTCCCAAGCGAAACAGGGCTCCCAGCGAGATATTATAAGGTGAGTATTAGAAAATGCTATCGGTCTATTTATTCTCTGAAGTCTGGGGCGTGACCGGCTATGCAAATTTTATTGGCCCTTTCGAAATAGATCAGAGGTACTTCGGGCTCCCAAAACCTGACCCCGTAGTGTCATCACTTGACACAAACTCTTTGTTCCCTCCACTGAGAAACAGGGTTATTTGAGCATATAAACGTTTTCAGAATTTTTGCCTAGTTTTGAGAGGATTCAGAGGTTAGTGAATCCCAGTGGCAGAGTATTCCTATCAATTAAAACAGATCTTCCCTAGAAAAAACAATGAGGTGGAAGGATGTTGGCGTTAATGTGATGTGGAAATAAAGAAATGGAGAAAGGAATTTAAAAAAAACATTAAACTTTTAACGTAATGATGAGCCTCGAAGAGAATGTGAAGCTAACTCATGCCGCATTGCATGCCTTGGTGAATCACGGTCAGCTAGTATTGGCACCAACATTTTGTTTTGATTGCATGAAGTGTTAAAATTTAGCTGGATAAGGGATTACATAGATAAGTGAAACAAATAAGAATGTAAGCTCCACTGAGACAAATTTGTCAACGGCAAGCAAAGTTATTATAAAAACGACAAAGATTCATATGATTTGCCAACACAAGACTGGATTTTAGATCCCGAAATCCTCACATATCCATACATCATTAAAACATGCATGTCATTCTGACATAAACTTTTACAAAAATGAACCATGGTTTTACTATAAAACCATATTTGTATTATAATTATTGTGTGCTTATAAAATCAGTGCATTTGAAAAAAACAAAAAATCAGTTTTGCTATAATAAATCTATGGTTAGTTTTCATAAGGGGAACTGCATGAAATTAGCCTAAGGTTCTACATTATTTTCCCAGCTTTCACTCAGTACTACACTCTACACGTTTTGAAGGCTAGTCCCAGAGTAAATTGCATGTTTGACCTGTGTTAACTAACAACTTACAATAAGACAGTGACAGTGTTTTGTATGACATTGTTCATTTTTTATCTGAACAACTGACTTACTGTTGCAGTTTTTAATGTGACAAGAATTACCTACCTTGGTGAAATTTTCAAAAATTATGAAAAAATATGTTACTAGTGATTAAATTGCCTGGTAAACGCACCAACACAGAGCAGAAGAGACATAACTGGGAGGAATGGGAGGCATTTTCCTTTTTAAATTAAATCATAAAATTGAGCCTAACTATACCCTTACCCTGAATATACAGTCTGGTTATTAACCGAAACGTTCAGCTTACCATATCATAGACACTTAAATATTTTCTGTGATTCTCTGCCTCAACCTGTGTTTCCAGGATCTTTGGTTGCAATGGTATTATGACGAACCAGGCTGAGCAGGATCCATTATGCAGGTCATTATTTTATTAAAGATAGCAGAGCAAACAGGAAGAGACAGAGTCGTAGTCGTGAAATGGTCAGTACACAAATAAAATGAACTAGATCGGCAACCAAAACAGAATCGCAAGACTTAAATCAAAACAAAAAACAACATAGATCATAACTAGAGAATAAACTCATAAAATAAACGCTTAGTACCCATTAGTATCGCAATACTTCGCGATGTGTTGTCTGTGATGCTAGCTTATAAAGGTAGCCGCTGGAAGTGATGACGAACATGATGACTAGTATTCTGGTGAGGGCCCCCTTCTGTGGCTGGAAGCCGAAAATGTTAAAGGTATGCTTTAAATCCCCAGTGTGCACAAACCCATCCTACAGTGCCAATGAACGGCAACCTTTTATTCTTGAAACTGTCAGGTAAGTTTATCAATAATCAGGTCTATTGGTGCATCATGACTAGGGTGGTATTAAAGATAATCCAAGTAAAAACAAAATGCTGCTTTTAATTGGTGATTTTAAAGATATATCCAAACCTACATAGCCCTATGTACTAACTGGTTGTGCCACCCTTAGCAGCAACAACTGCAATTAAGCATTTGGGATAATGAGTTAAGAATAATGAGATAATGAAAATTACTGACAATGAGTCTTTCACATTGCTGTAAAGGAATGTTGGTCCACTCTTCTTTGCAGAATTGTTTTGATTCAGCCACATTTGGGCTTTCAAGCACAAACCATCCTTTTAACATCATACCACAGCAGCTCAACTGGATTCAATTCTGGACTTTGACTAGGCCACTTGAAAACTTTCATTTTGTTTTTTAAGCCTTTTAGAGGTAGACTTGCAATTGTGTTTTTGATTATTGTCCTGCTACAGAACCCAAGTGCACTTTAGCTTAAGCTCAGGAACTGATAGCTCCTTTAGGATTTTTTTAAATATAGGGAGTATAATTCATAGTTTCATCAATCACAGCAAGTCGTCCAGCTCCATAAAACTGTCATAGAAGCAGGAAAGAGGCCAGACCATCACACTACGGCCACCATTCTTGACTGTTGGTATGATGTTCTTTTTCTGAAATACTGTTACTTTTACGCCAGATGTAACAGGACACCCACTTTCAAACAGTTCAATATTTGTTTTGATAGTCCACAGAATATTTTCCCCAAAGTCTTGGTCTCAGCAGTGGTTTTTGCCTTGCATGTCTCTTTCTTATGGTCATAAACAGTGCCTTTACCTGAACCAAGTAAGCCTGCAGTTTTTTGGATATTGTTGTATGTTCTTTTGCGACCTTGTGGATGAGTTGTTGCTGTGTTTTTTAGGCCAGCAACTCTGGGTAAGTTTTCCTACTGTTTTCTCTATTTTCAGACTGAAAATAAAGGCATGATGTCTTGCTCTTTGCGATTTTTTGGCCTGTGTCAGACAGTTTCTATTTAACTAATCTGTTGATTTGACAGGTCTGGCAGTAATCAAGCCTGGGTGTGGCCAGTGAAACTGAACTCAGCTTTCCCCCAGCAAAAAATGTGGTTCGGATAGTATTTTCACTAAATAAATAAAATCACCAGTTAAAAACAGAATTTTGTGTTTATGTGGGTTATCTTTGTTTGATATTTAAGTCTGATTGATGATCTGAAGCATTTAAGTGTGACAAACATGCAAAGAAAATAAGAAATCAGGAAGGGGCAAATACTTTTTTACACACCATTATATATATATATATTTTTTTTTTTCTAGAGGAAATGGGCTTAATGGATGTATCTTAGAATGTTTGAATGATTTTTACTTATAGACATTGACTTGAGTTGACATTTGAGCGTTTCTGTTAACACACACAACGCAGAGGATAAACATTAGTATTTCGACACCCAGAACTATAGCTATCTGTCTTGGCATTTTATTTCTTGATTTACATTTATATCTCTGACATTCAGCAGACTTATCCAGAGTGACTCACATTTATCTAAATTTTTATTTATTTATCTTAATTATTCAACTAAGCTGTAAAGGGTTATGGGTCTTTCCCTGGAGCCAGCAGCTTGTTGGTACTTGTAATTAAACCCATGATCCTTCAATTGGCAGTCAAACAACTCACCTAGTGTGTTACCACTTCCCTAGGTTCAATAATTTCATTTAACATATTCTATGTATTCTTTATTAGTGACAATAAGACACTTTCCAGATGCCTCAAGCCAGTAAGACAATAAGACACTGGCCAGATACCTAAAGCCAGTGTTGCCAGTGCTTTTCTCAAGTCCTCACATAATTCAATTTGGCGTCGATTCACAATTTTCTTTTAAACTAGCTGACACTTACAATGCTTTAAGTTACATCCAATTTAAGCAACAAGTGGAAAGTGGTAGCGCAGTGGTTAAGGTGTTGCTACTTGGAAGATCAGGGTTTGATTCCCGGCACCACAAAGTTGCTACTGCTGGGCCTCTGAGAAAGCCCTTAAACTCCATTGCTCAGTTCTGGAAAAGAGATAAATGTAAGCCAACCACAAAATCTGTTGAAAGCAGCAGAGGATTTTTTTGAAATGTTGAGTGCTAGTTAAAGTAGCTAGTTTAAGAAAGAGGTGGGTCTTTAATCATCTCAGACAGCCATTGACTCTGTTGTTCTGACATTGATGGGAAGTTCATTCCACCATCTTGGTGCCAGAACAGAGAGGCAGACCTACCTTGTGAAACAAGTCGAGTGGTACTCAGAGGTAGGCCTGCCAGGAGCAAGTGGCAGTAGTCTTCTTTATCTCCTTTAAACATCTGAGAAATTGGGCGTGAGGGGCCTTGTTCAGGGGCCTAACAGTGCTGGTAATGGGAATCAAACTTTCATTTTCTAATTTAAAGGTAAAACTGGTTATTATAGAGTGCAAAGTATTTATAAATGATTATGTAGTGCTGTTTGAAAATTGAACAGCAATAACAAATATATTAAGCGATACAAGGGTCATCTAAAGTGCTGTGATAACACACCTTAAATTTAGAAATAAAACACCCTGTTGCTAAGGTTTGTACAGGAAGTTGTATAAATCATTTTGATTAGACTATGTAGGTATCTACAAAAAGTCAATCATTGCTAGTGTTAGGTGTAGCACTACAGCGTGACAAGGATCCAGTCAACCGAAACATATGGAATTTCTACATTTGTTAAATTTTAGGAGTCTGACTTTATTTAATAAACACAGAGATAGAAACTATTATCAATAAAATATATTATGTTACTCAAACAGATGTATTTTTGTGTTTTGTGTGGGATTTTAACTGTGCAACCATATACACTTGTAGCAGTTTTGTTAGTGATACATTGCAGGGGCTCTATTGTTTGAATCTTGAGGAGTCACACAGAAAAGAGCACTCTGCAAACCTGAAAATTCAGCTTGGTCTAAACCAGTTGGTGTTTTTACATTCACAGAAAAGGACAATATAAAATATCAAAAAATGGATTATATAAATTATATTTTAGCCAAATGCATGTCATTTTAAAAATGTAGAAATTTTTTTATATCTGCAAACAACACCTGTATGTGTATGTCACTTAACTCTCAGATAAATGCATGATGATATAATATAGTGACAAATTAGATTATATCAGGTACAATTTACTCACATGGGTGGACAGTTCTCTAGGCCAGTGTCCCAGACTACAGCAAAGCATCAAGAGCACATCCAGAGGTCAAGTTGCGGCAACATCCAAGGCGAGTCACTGGTCACTTTACAGCTCCCATTTCTTATTCATTACTTACACACAAACACACACCAGCTCAGGGTCTGAGGATTGATTCTCAGAAGTGTAAATGTCATTTTCCCATCTGACTTTCCCTGCGTCAATCTCTTTCCCCAATCCAGCCAATGAGAGTAGAGAGCAGTACTGCGTCTATGTGAGCGTCTCTGTCTCCAGTCCTTTTAGGCAGAGGCTTGAGCCAACACTCCCCCCCTTCCCCTCTCTCTTTCCCTATACTTTTAAACCTTACCAACGCTGTCTTTGTCTGCCAAATTGTCATCGAAATAATTCCTTTATAAAATCTCATTCTCTCTCTTTTTCTTATTCAGTTTCCTGACCCCCTGGAAAACCACAAAACTATTGTTTGTTTATCGTTTTTTTTCCCCTTTGCATCCATGTTTCTAAAAGGACAGCAGGTAGAATAAAAACATACTGTCTAAATTTAAATGTGGTCCAAACCTGTTCAATGCTCCCCACCTCGAATTTTATTCAATCAGAGCAAGAAAACACACACATACATACACTCTTCCTAACATTCCTACTTAATCAGATTTATTTATCTGTACTGTATTTTCCTTTCTATATTTTCTGGTTACTCACAAGTAACAGCAAGCGAGCACGAGAGCACAGCGAGCAACAACCTAAAGTGGAGGAACAAAATAACTTACGGTCCTCAGTGAAGCACCCACTGAGAAAACTGAAGCCTGCACCTCTGATCTGAAGCCAGGATTGTTAAACATTACATTTACATTTACAGCATTTAGCAGACGCTTTTGTCCAGAGCGATGTACAAAAAGTGTTTTGAGTCACATCATAAAACAGCTCAATACTGATACAGTAGTTCACAAATCGGTGTAACAACAACAAAAACTGTTGGAGTACGTTTTTTTTTTAATGTCAAGAGCAAGGTATTTAGGAAACATTAGATCTCTTACTTCTAAAGCACTCATGGTTAATGAAATGATCACGAATCAGGATTTTGACATTCTGGGTTTAACAGAAACCTGGACTAAACCAAATGAGTATGTAGTGTAAATGAAGCTAGTCCTCCAGCATTCAGCTACATACATCAGCCTCGGCCAAATGGTAGAGGAGGAGGCGTCGTAGTTATTTATAATAATAATAATAATCTAACTATCGTACAAAAACATGGATAAAATTTTAATTCATTCAAAGCTCTCTAGGGTAACCTTACACCTGTAGACACAAATAATAAGAAGAGTCAGTCAATTTCTTTAGTTCTTATTTACAGACCCCCAGGACAGTACTCCGAATTTCTTAGTGAATTTGCAGATTTCCTGTCTAACCTTGTTGTCTCAGTTGATAAAGCGTTAATTGCTGGATACTTTAATATTCATTTTGAAAATACAGACGCTGAGAACAGCATTTACATCCATACCTGAGTCAGTGGGAGTTAATCAGTGTGTAATAGGAAATATTATATTTCAGAAGTATAAGTAATATAGTAACAATTCCTCAGTGCGAAATTATTTCTGATCACTATTTTATATCATTCAAAATGCGTCATACTAATAATGTATACACAGCGCCACGCTACCGCTCTAAACGTACACTCACATCAACTTCTGCTCAGAGCTTTATCAGCTATCTCCCAGAATTATCCTCTATGATTGGATCAGCGTCTGATCCAACAGAACTCGAGCAGACGACTAAATATTGAGATGCCGCATTCCGCTATACGTTAGATAACGAATAACGTCTCCAACCTTATTGAAAATAATAAAAATTATCCTAGACTTTTATTTGACACCTCGCAGAATTAACTAGGAATAAGACAACTTCAGAAATCTGAACCATAACTGCATGCAGCAGTGAGGACTTCATGAACTTTTTTGATAATAAAATTGCAAACATTAGGCAGAAAAATCAGGCCTTGAAACCAGACCATATCATTCTGATGATAAACTAACCGCATCAGATCAGAGCTTAGAAAATTTTACTCCTCTGGAAGAGAACATAATTGCACTCATCTCTTCTACAAAATCATCAACCTGTTTATTAGATCCTAAACCAACACACTTTCTTAAGCAGATAGTACCAGCAGTATCAGAAACCCTGTTGAAAATAGTTAACTCTTCACTCAGCAGTGGGTATGTTCCGTAATCTTTCGAATTAGCAGTTATTAAACCTTTAATTAAAAAATCTAACCTCGACCCCAGTGAGCTGTCAAACTACAGGCCGATATATAACCTTCCGTTTATCTCCAAAATCACAGCACAGAGACAGCTACTTGTCAAAGTAGCAAATGACCTCTTACTTGCATCTGATCAAGGCTGTGTTTTGTTACTTATATTACTTGACCTTAGTGCGGCTTTCGACAAAATAGATCATAATATTCTTCACAGATTAGAAAAGTTAGTAGGAATTAAAGGAACAGCCCTCGTGTGGCTCAGGTCCTATTTATGCGATCGCTATCCGTTCGTAAATTTAAATGGTGAGTATTCTGCGTGCTCTTTTGTGAAGTATGGTGTTTTACAGGGCTCGGTTTTAGGCCCACTTCTTTTCTCTCTTTACATGCTTCCTCTGGGAAACAGTTTTCACTGTTACGCTGATGACACACAGTTATCTAGGCCTGATGCGAAAGGCCAGCTTAATAAAGTTGAGCAAGAAATAAGTGTGAAAGAAATAAGAGAGATATTAAGAGATTTCCTCTTGCTTAACCCTGATAAGAGGTTCTGGTTCTAGGACCGCACATAGCTAAAAGTAAGCTTCTTGATCACACCTTAACCCTAGACAGTCTTTCTGTTTTACCAGGTGCAACAGTAAAAGATCTGGGTGTGATCATAGACTCAAATCTCTCATTTGAAGCCCATGTCGATAATATTACCAGGATAGCATTTTATCATCTCATATCTATCGCTAAAATAAGAAATATATTGTCACTAAATGATGCAGAAAAATTAGTTCAAGCTTTTATTACATCCAGGCTGGAGAATTGTAACGCTTTACTCTCTGGATGTTCAACGAGGTGCATAAATAAACTTCAATAAGTTCAGAACGCAGCAGCGAGAGTACTCACTAAAACACATCACGCCTGTCTTATCCACACTGCATTGGCTCCCAGTGAGATTACTTACCTTCCGCCACGCCTACTTCGATCAAAGGATGCAGGCTGCTTGTCAGTACTGCGCATTATAAAAACTACAGCAGGGGGCAGAGCCTTTTCTTACAGAGCCCCAAAGTTATGAAATAGCCTCCCTATGAATGTTTGAGAATTAGACACAGTCTCAGTGTTTAAGTCCAGGCTAAAAACATACTTATTTAGTCAAGCATTTTGTATTGATTCACCTTAGATAGAGGAGTAGATCTGGGGAACTGATGGATGTTGAGTTTTATGGTGATTTGGTTTGTTTAGATGCTGTCTTCCCCACTCTTATTAATCATGTTGTTGATGACGAGAGCAGCTGGTTGCTTAACATATCAGGGAGCCTTCATATCTGTGTTTCCCTCTGGTTCTTCTTTTAGTTATGCTGTCCTAGTTAGTTAGTCTTGCCGGAGTCCATGCTTGCACTCCACATTAAATACTTAATCACTCCATACACCGTGTTTACAATGTCACTTAACTGTTTTCCTTCTTTTTTTGTCTCTCTCTCTCTCTCCCTCTCTCTAACACTGTCGAGCTACATATGCCACAACTGAGCTGCCAGTAATCCAGACCCCATCTCCACTCCAGACCCCAGCACCTGTCAGACCCTTCCCTGTGACCCACTCCAGTTGATGATCACATCACCAGGGTGACCGAGGACATTCCACTCTGCCATAAAGACATTCCTGCTGTTTTCAAGGACTTATGATTCAAATTGCTTACACACACAGTGTAACTACATAATTCCTGATACCTGTTTTTCACCCAAATAAGGATGGGTTTTCTGTTGAGTCTAGTTCCTCTCAAGGTTTCTTCCTATTCCATCTCAGGGAGTTTTTCCTCGCCACCGTCGCTCCTGGCTTGTTTATTAGGAACACACTGATTTCTGTTTCATTTTCATCCTATTATTTCTTTGATTGAGGAACATGTGAGGAGAAGAATAATTAATTGTCTATTAATACCCCAAGGTTGTTAGCGGTAATTAAATAGGAGATCAGGAAATTGTCCATAGTGATTGCAAGAATTTGGCATGCAGCTGATTATGAGATACTGGCAAAGGTGGAAACTTTGCTAGAACCCAGCAGGTAATGTGATTTCCATGTATTCTTCAGGTTTACTAATACCATCAAGGATTTTTAGGTCAGCTAGACACAATTTATAGCTTACATAGGTGCCATATTAATGTAAAATGTAGTCATGTGTGATGCTGTGGGTCTGTACTGTATCACTGAGCTCCATGGTGCTACCTGCACTATGCCATTTCCTGTGTTCAACGGAGGCCTCTGATGTTGACCCTGCCTACATACAGTAGTGTGCTTCAAGGCTGCATTCAAAAAAGGCCTCAGCAGACAAAAGTAGAGCTCAAACCAGTGGTGGATAGAGGTAGCAATAGCTCTAGATACCATGGTAAAGGACCTTGCCGAATGCAGAGAGGGGGCAGGTGTGGCAAAAGCTTAGTAAGATGCTGAAGGATGGAGAACCAGTTCTGCAGACCAATGAAGAAGAAGTAGAGCAAGAGCCACCAAAGAAGAAGATAGCCTTCCAAGTGATAAGATCAGAGCCTGATGATGATGTCTAGATAGGTACAAGGCAGAGTGGTGGTCAGCACATTCAGGTACCCATAGTAAGTTGGACCATATTGCAAAAATGTATTTGGCTACACCTGCCTCAGCAGTGTAATGTGAGAGACTCTTGCCCTTGTCGAAACCAGCTGTGGGTCAGCCACACTGGACACTAGACTCCAGTGCCTCGATGTCTGCAAATGTTACATTCACCATGCTCTGGAATCTTGTAGCAGCATCAGTAGTGCGACTGCATTTTCCTGGCAACTAAAGGCTCTGGAGAGGCAGCCATCTTGGGGCTTTTCTGTAAAGCAGCGGTCATCTTGAAGCTTGGCTGTGGAGCAGCAACCACCTTAAAGCTTGTCTGTGGAGTGCCGGGACAGAATGTGCTGCCCTTCTTGTTAGTCTTGCTCCTGGCTTTGCCTGCAAGTGTCCACTCCTACCCCCCCCCAAAAAAATATTTAGGGTACGTTTTCATGCCGAGCTTCACGTGGTAAGTCTTTATTTTTGCAGGCATGGCGTAAGCAGGCTTGGCAGGCATGGCATAAGCAGTCTTGTGCTTGGCGGGCATGACAAGAGCAGGCATGGCAGACACAACGTGATTAGACACTGCCTTGGCAGGCATGACATTAGCAGATTCTGGCTTGTGAGATCAATCTCAGACATGGCAGGCAAAACAAACTCAGTCACTCAGACATGGCATGCATTATCTTAGTTTAGGTGATCTCAGCGTGAGCTGTCTCTGGCGTGGCTGGCTCGGCATGAGCCATCTCTGGCATGGCAGGCTTGGCGTGAGCTGTCTCGGGCGTTGCAGGTTCGGCGTAAGCCAGCTGTTGGTAACTGGAGGCTCTGGAATGGCAACCATCTTGGGGCTTAGCTGTGGAGCAGCGGCCATCTTGGAGCTTGGCTGTGGAGCGGCGATCATGTTGGAGCCAGACTCTGGAGCAGTGAGTCTTGGTGCTTGCCTGTGGAGCGCCACACATTTTGAAGTTTGCCTCTGGAAAAGTAGCCATTCTATGGCTTGGCTGTGGAGCAGCAGCCATCTTGAAGCTTGGCTGTGAAGCGGTGGTCATGTTGAAGCTTGGTTATGAAGCAGCAGCCATCTTGGAGCTTGGCTGTGAAGTGCCAGCCGTTTTGGAGCCTGGCTTTGGAGTGGCGGCCATCTTGTTGTTTGGCTCTGGAGCGACGTCCATCTTGGAGCTTGGCTGCAACCCATTGCTGGGGGTTAGCTTAGCTGTAAAGCATAATCCAAATGATCAGCCAGGGACCAGGGATATTTTTCCTCTGGCATCTAAAGCTGAATAGTGTCATAAAGTCAAACCCTAAAAATGTCCTTTAGGGCAACATCATTAAATCCCACAAGGTTGCATAGTCCATGAAAACATAATCCCCAATGGATTGATTGCCTGGACGAAGGCATAGCAGACGGCTGGATTCTGTAATAAAAGTATATTTTAGTAACAATAGACAAAACAACAATAACGAAATCCAAGACAAAGACAAAGGAAAACACAAGGGCTATATGCAGTGTACACTAAAAGGGGACACATTAACCAAACGAGAGACACCTAAAAAAAAAAAAAGAAACACATAACCTAACTAACCAATAAAAACATGAGGCAAGGACAAGGATCATGTGACAGGAACAAATATGAAACAAATATTACATGACAAGGACAAAACAGGAAGTAGACAAAGGCATGAACAATGAACATAAAACTTAAACATAAAGCATGAAATAAATAACACAAGATAATATGAACATAAAACATGAACAAAAATTTACAAGAAGAAATAGAAAACAAGAAACAAGAACTATATTAAACATAAAGCATAAACAAAGCATGAAACAAGAAACCTAAAACATAAACCTTACATACATACAGTGCATACATTAAATTATAGTTAAACGTTCAGTGTTTTTGTTATTGTTCATGTTGTTATTTTATTTCATGTTCCCTTTCTGTCGCTCACTCCGACGTTGTGTCGAGTGACAACACTAGGGGTCACGTTTTGGGAGCCCAAATACCTCTGATGAACTTGAAAAGGCCAATGAAATTGGACAAGTCCCTCAACTTGTGTCCCCAGACAGCCGCCACCTGGAGGGGTCGCCCCATGTAAGTTTTTTCTGCCCTTGTGGCAAAGGCTTACACTGCCTCTGGGCAACCTGCATCCGCCCTACATGCCATGGCCACCCTGCAGGTATACCAGTCTCAGGCGTTGCAACAGCTGCACGAGGGGAGGCTACGAAGTCCACAGCGCAGGCTCTTGGAAGGGTGATGGCCACACTTGTGGTCCAGGAACGCCACCTGCTTAACCTGGCTGGGATGCGAGAGGCTGAGAGGGTTCACTTTCTTGACGCCCTCATCTCACGGGGGTGGGAATTTTCCCAGCAATTCTCCACAGTGAAGAAGCAGACTGAGGCGATAAGTCACATCCTGCCTCGGTGAAAGACAAGCGCGAGACAGCCCCGGAGACAGCCCCCTGCAAGAGCTGCAGCGGCACCGAGGCAGTCGGGACCTACAGCCAAGCCAGTCCACCAGGCTACTCGCAGGAAGGTGGCATCGCAGGCCTGTCGTCAGGACACTAAGAACCCTCGTAAGGCTTCGA
This sequence comes from Bagarius yarrelli, assembly GCA_005784505.1. Lineage (NCBI taxonomy): Eukaryota > Metazoa > Chordata > Actinopteri > Siluriformes > Sisoridae > Bagarius > Bagarius yarrelli. The sequence goes on from VCAZ01000021.1 coordinate 2,162,849, forward strand.
AGAGTTCCTAAGGCGGGCGACCCAGGGAGGAGGTTGCAAACCGGTTTGGATGCTCCCCTGGGAGGGGGACGGGGCCGAGCTCCTATCTCGCCTCGCCACTACTTGGTCAAAAAAAGAGCAATATTCTCCTCTACTGGGTCAAACCTCCAGCAGGGGGAGTCTTCCCCAACCAGCAATCCCACCCGGAGCCATTGGTGAGGTACCTGGGGGCTTGGTTGAGCCTCTCCGGTGGCTCCCAGTGGCTCCTCAGGACCATTCAGCTTGGCTACGTGATTCAGTTCGCTAGGCGCCTGCCAAGGTTTAGAGGCATTCTGGTTACCTCAGCCAGAGGCGAGAATGCAGACCCTGTCTGCGGTTTGCCTTGTCATGCATACCAGTATGTCCTCCCCGTCGACCACGGGCTGGGGCGCCATATGCAACGGGCAGGCAGCCGCAGGAGTGTGGACGGGCCCCTGGCGGCATTGGCATATCAATTGCCTCGAGCTGTTGGCAGTGTGGTTAGCCCTGAGGAGTTTTCGACCCATGATTCAAGGCAAACACGTGTTGATCCGATCGGACAACACTGCGACGGTGGCCTACATCAACCATCAAGATGGAGTACGCTCCCGTCGCATGTCTCAGCTTGCCCGCCATCTCTTGGTGTGGAGCCAGCAAAGGCTCAAATCTGTGCGTCCCACTCACATTCCAGGCGACCTTAATCATGTGGCAGATATGCTCTCATGACAGAGACCCCTTGGGGGCGAGTGTAGGCTCCACCCACAGACAGTCAGGCTGCTTTGGAGGCGGTTTGGCCAGGCGCAGGTGGATCTGTTTGCCTCGACAGAATTGACTCACTGCCAGTTGTGGTATACTCTGTCCGAGGCCCCCTCGGCACAGATGCACTGGCACACAGCTGGCCCGAGGGACTGCGCAAGTATGCTTTTCAGGGTCAGGGAGGACCAGGAGCAGGAGCTGCTGGAGACCTGGTTCTCCGAACTAGTCCTGCTGGCAGTAGTGCTCCCCTGGCCAATTCCCCTGAGAGACCTTCTCTCCCAGGGCAGGGGCAATATGGCACCCACACCCGGATCTCTGGAGGCTCCATGTGTAGTCCCTGGGCGTGACCAGTAGGACTCAAGAGATCTGTCACCCTCTGAGGTGAACACCATCATTCAGGCTAGAGCTCCCTCAACGAGGAGGTTGTATGACCTGAAGTGGCGTATCTTTGTCGATTGGTATGCCTTCCTTGGGGAAGACCCATGGAGATGGGGCTTTCTATTTGTTCTCTCCTTCCTGCAAGCAGGGCTAGATAGACGCCTTTCTGCCTCTACCATCAAGGTGTACACTGCCTCTACCATCAAGGTGTATGCTGCCTCTACCATCAAGGTGTACGCTGCCATCTCGGCAGACCATGACACGATAGGGGGCAGATCGGTTGAAAGGCACGATCTTTTGATCAGGTTCCTCAGAGGCTGCAGGAGGTTGCGCCCTCCGGCACCGCACCTCGTTTGCTCTCGGGATTTCTCTGTGGTCCTCCAGGGCCTACAGGAAGACCCCTTCGAGCCTTTGCAGTCGGCGGAACTTGGAGCCCTCTCTCTGAAGACGGCCTTGCTGACTGCACTCACCTCAATCAAGAGGGTGGGGGACCTGCACGCCTTCTCTGTCGACAGAACGTGCCTGGAATTTGGCTTGGCAGACTCTCACATTGTCCTGAGACCTAGGCCGGGCTACATGCCCAAGGTACCCACCACTCCCTTTCGGGATCAGGTGGTGACCTTGCAAGCTATTCCCCCTCAGCAGGGGAATCCTGACCTGCCTTTGTTGCGTCTGGTATGGGCCCTGAGGGTGTACCTGGACCGCACATGGAGCTTTAGACGCTCTGATCAGCTCTTCATCTGCTTCATCGGAGGAAGGCGGAAAGGGGGCACCGTCTCCAAACAAGGATCTCGCCCTGGATAGTGAAAGCAATCCTTGAGGCCTACAAGACCAGGGGTCTACCCTGCCCCCTGGGGGTGAAGGCTCAATCCACCAGGGGGGTTGATGCTACATCAGCCCTGGCGAATAGGGCTTCACTAGCAGGCATATGTACAGCTGCAGGTTGGGCTAACTCCAACACATTTGCTAGGTTTTACAACCCGTGTCTGCCATGGATGAAACCCGTGTCTTCCAGAGTCTTGTGAGGTGCCCTAGACTCTGGGGACGGGTAGGGTGTAGTGATTGCCACCGGCGCCCCTCCCCTTCTTTGGGTAGGACTTGCGCCACTTGGGTCCTGCATGAGTCCATTCCTGACACAGGACCGCCTCTTATCCTTCCATCAAGCTGCCCCCCTAGCCAGTCCAGCGGAGGGACTAGCTGGGGGAGACCAGAGCTAGGTGGCTACTCCTGGGAACCCTAGCTAGGTTAATTCCGCATGTAGTGGCTCCTCTGGCGGCCCCATGGGTGTTTTTCCACTGAGGTAAGTGTTCCCAGTACAGTGTTCCCCTCTCCCTGGAAGCTTTCTAGGTCTTGGGTACCCAGGTCTGGTTGTCTCCCTCTGGTGCGGAGCCCACCCCGGGGCCTTTCCTAAGTAGTACTGCCTTGTGTCAGTCCTTGGGTGACTCTTCACATATAACCCCCCCCCAGCTGGCGGGATGTGATCTCCGTAGGGCCCCTGCCCCCTGGGGAGGGGCCTGGTCCCAGCACGTCGTTTCCAGCGTGATATGTACACATATCATGGTGAGTGTTATGAAAAGGCTAACACTGTGGATTTTTTGCTACGATGCCCTCCCCTTGTGGGAGGGGAGGGAGGCTCCCAGACTGCTGGTAGGTCATGAGGTTGAGTAAGGCTGTGCTTCGACACGCTGGTTCCTGTTGGCACTTACCTTCGGTAGACCCCTGACGCAGCCTGTCAGCAGTGGCATGTTGGATAGGGACCCCTAGTGTCGTCAGTCGACACAACGTCAGAATGAAGTGACAGAAAGGAAACGTCTCGGTTACGTATGGTGACCCTTGTTCCCTGATCGAGGGAACGGAGACATCGTGTCCCTCATGCCACTGTGCTGGGCTGCCCCTGGGGAGTTGTCATTCGGCTTCTCAGGACAGAACGATGAGCAGTATCGCAGCCGGTTTATTTATACCAGAAGTACGGGGCCGTTACCGGCTATGCAAATTCTGCTCGTCCAATTTCATTGGCCTTTTTAAATTAGATCAGAGGTATCTGGGCTCCCAAAGCGTGACCCCAAGTGTCGTCACTTGATACAACGTCTCTGTTCCCTCCATCAGGGAACGAGGGTTACCATATGTAACCGAGACGTTTTGTTATGTCTAGTAGCTAAGTTATGCTAGCTAGCTAAGCTAGCCTAGGCAGTTTATGTTGTTGTTTATTTCTGTCACAGGATTCCCTTCGTCCTTGTGTCTTGTTTTTCATTGTTTTCTTCAGTCCTGTGTTTGTGATTGTGTTCAGGTGTGTCTTGCTTAGTTATTGTGTTCAGCGTATATTTATAGCCCTTGTGTTTGCCTTGTGTTTGTGGATGTTAGTGTTTGCGCCACTGAGTCTGTTCGTATTTAAGTTCATGTTAGTGTCCAAGAGTAATCAAGTCAAGTCTAGTTTAGTTAATGTTTGTTGTTTTGCTAAGTACCTATGTACTCAAGTCAAGTCAAGTTTTAGTTTAGTGTTTTTGAATGTTCACTTTGTAAATAAACTGCACTTGGGCCTCAGTGGAAGTTTTAAGTGTAACACATTTTAGCCTTTATTACATAGCCTTATTACATACATCACCAGGGTGACCAAGGACGTCCCACTCCGCCATAAAAGACGTTCCAGCTGTTCTTTAAGAACTAATGATTTAAGTTGCTCACACACACACACAATGTAACCACATTCCTGCTACCCAATTCCTGTTACCTGTTTTTCACCAAGTGAGGATGGGTTCTCTGTTGAGTCTGGTTCCTCTCAAGGTTTCTTCCTATTTCCATCTTAGGGAGTATTTCCTTGCCACCTTCGTCCACGGCTTGCTCATCAGGGACAAACTGATTTCTGTTTCATTTTCATCTTATAATTTCTTCGATTGTGTAAAGCTGCTTTGTGACAATCACCATTGTAAAATGCGCTATACAAATAAAATTTAATTGAATTAAATTAAATAATCATCTTATGGAGATGTAACAAACTAATGATCTTATCTGCCGCAACTCTCCTGAACATTGTGTTATTCAGCTAACAATAGCTGCAAGTCAGAAGCTAATAAACAAAACATGCAAAGCTAATCGTGCAAACAGAGAGAAAAGAAGACAGCTGCATAAAGTTGACACAAGAGAAAAAAATTCTGCAGAAAAATACACTAACAAAATGGCGAGTTTAGTTGTGCAAATTGTATCAAATTATATTATTGTTGAGCAGTTGAGCTCGTATATGAAGTTGAATATTTTGTTAAACCTAACAAATTAAAAGATAAGGCTTTAGTACAAACATTACTCAGCGTAATGGGCAGCCAGTAATGTTATGTACTGCACAGCCTGGTCCAGCTTAATAACATTCATGCCATTTGGTCGAGCGACTTTTTTTTTGCTTTCATAAACGTAATCAGTGAAAGGGAGAACTAACTACAAAATCTGTTGCTGTATTGAAGCGACTGTCAGCATTGCAAAGTTGGCACGGCATGTAACAACATATTATAAGACATATTTAGCTGTAGACTGCGTAATGACAATTCAAATACAAATTCTAGGTAATCTTACATTAGAGCAGTGGCAGGATGTGCATTTGGTACCTGGGCCTTAAAAACTTATTTTTAGTAAGTTGAGACAGAAAAGTAATTTTTTCTCCTCTGCCTAAGTTTGAGACTTATTTTTAAGGTAATTTTTTTCAAAGGTAATTTTTTTCTCCTCTGTCAGCCATTATGGGCAGAAAAATTCAACTGTACAGATGAGTTTTGCTAGTCTGTAAGAATTTACTCTTAAACTATGAATTAACCATTCATAGAAGGAAAAAATGCTGATATCGTGCACCACCTAGAGGGTTTTGGGAGGCGGGTTTAAAAATCTGATTGGTTAAAGAAACCAATAATAGTCCTTAATAGTATTAACCATCTGCCACTACTAATATAGTTTAAGTTACATGGGTAAACATCTACTGATTTTTTAAGGCGTTGGCAGAATTAATGTAACAAATATTAGAATTTAGGTTGTAAATGTAGGTTAGCTTCTGATGGTGTTTAGGCTAACAAAAAAGGCCTTGCTGGCCCTGACTACATGCCACTGCATTAGAGTGAGTGTATCCATAGAGCTGTAAAAAATGCATATTCTGTCAAGTTCACAAAGTGTTGGTCATACAAAGACAAAGCCTGCAGAAACTGACAAAGAAACTAAAACAGAAGGAATGTTGGTCATGTCCAAAACACAGAAATAAATGTAAATGCTTGTACAAAGACAAAGAATCCAACTAAACATGCAAACAAGAAACTGGGAAAAAAATAGCATATTGAAGGTGCAAAAGAATGTGTGTAAATCAAGTGAATAACAAAAGCTAAATCTGATAAAAATAAATTCTACTGGGTGAAAGAAAGTAAATCCAACTAAACATGTGGAAACCTTCCTAAGGAAAGGTTATGTTAGAAATCTAAAAAGAATTGTGTAAATCACAGTGAAATACGCAGGGAAACTGAATATAAAAATAAATATTGATGGCTCTGGGTGATCATTCCTATGCCATCAGAGTCAACATATCTAGTCAGGCAACATATTTCTATCTAGAGAAGTGGCATATTTCTATCTAGAGAAGTGGCCGCACCTTTGTCCCAGGGAAGCAAACCTGACTTAAATCATACACATGAGTGCTTGTATGCGTTTCAGGGGTTGTGGATGTGACAGTGGAGATAAACAAACAAGGTAAAATTACCACTGTATATTGTGAAAGGTAGTGACACCTTATGGGCCAGGCATAGCTAGAAAAAAATAGCAGGAACGGTACTTAGTATTACAAGTCTACCAGCTTGCAAAACATCCTGAGAAAGCATGCAGAGGTGTTCAAAAACAAACTCGGAAATCTAAAAAATATTTAACAATAAACATAGAAACAGAACAAGACTGGCTGGGAAAAAAAGTAGATATTAGTGAGTGTGTTACGCACATTTTTCCTGTATTAAAAATAGGGAATTTGTGGCGATTTCAAGGACACTGTCATTCCCAATTCAACCATGAAACAGTACCCCTTTACATTAATTGAATATCTTTTTGCTGGATTATCTGGCTACAAAAAAAATAAATAGGCAAAATAGATTTTTGTGGTAGCACCATCTCCAAAGAACTGCTAAACAAGTCCAAACAATGAATATGGTCTGATATACAGTAATGCATTCAGAGATTTTAAATGTGCAATAACACAATTCAAGGTTGTCATGCATTACAGTCCTTCAATACCAATACAGCTGTGTCAACTGGTGGTCAGCACTGCTGAAACTATGCAGCAGACTGGATCTGCTGTGACTAACAGAAACCAATCACAACAGCAGTTGCAGTGTGCTTGCTTGAGTGTAGGTGTGAGAGTAATAAAGGTACAGTGTGCTTGCTCGCTTGGGATTATAGTATCTTGTGACAGTGTGACATTGTGTTCCCGCAACCATTTTGCACAAACTAAAGATAAATAGAGGCACTGTGACAGTGTGCTCGCTTGGGATTGGGACAGAAATAGAGTACCCGCAACCATTTTTGCACAAACTGGCCCGGTTTCGTACTTGTGTTCTAAGATAAATCTTCCGTTTTCGTAGCATTATCAGTGATAATCCCTGTTATTTGGATCAACCTGAAATGTTTCTTACACCATCTTTTATAAGAAACCTCAGGCCACTTTATTAAAAACACTTTCTTCACCCTGTCTTCATTATTCAACTAGACGAAAAAAAACACACAAGACTGGATCAGCCATCTAGTTGATGGCTAACCCATGTGTTAGGCAGAATAATACCAAGGTCAAGGAAAACAAGGTTTAGTTAACGTTTCATGCATTTTCTAGTGTTAATGTTAGGTGCATTTACATTTAAAATATAAGTCAATCCCCTAAAGTAAAAAAAAAGGAACATATGTGTGAGCAAAAATGTACATTATCAAAAATGTACCATTGCCGTCCCCTTTGGTGCACAAGCGGATAGTAGTGCCTTACAGGAGTCAGGAATGTGTAGCAGGAGGATTGTAGCCTAGGAGGCACAGATGCCAAACTCTATTGGGGTCCACCTGCATTGAGCCTCGAAAAGGGAGCACTATAGGAGCCGGCCTGTTTATCAGCATCTTGGGAATACCAGCCAACAGGCCAACAGTGGTGGAAACACCTGTGCAGGTGAAGAATGAGCCTTGCTCCATGAAGCAAGCAATATGAGTGGGCCAGATCCTATCTTTCTTCTCCTGTGGGTCCCCATCTTCTTCTCTGTGGGTCCCCATGCAAATGAAGATGGGGGCCCCTCCTTGAGGCAGGTGGCCAGGTCTTGACTTAAGAAACCACTAATCTAGCTTCCCAGACCTGGAGCGGCTGGCCATCCCTCCCTTGGTTTGACTGGCCAGGCTAGCTTTAGCCTTTAGCTTTAGCTTGGGGGTGAGCCTGGGACAGCAGCAGCTGGCCACTCTCAAAAAAAGCAAGCCTTGAGCATCTGCATGCACTGCTGCCTACCATGCTGTAACACTAAGCAAGCTTCACAGTTGCTTGTTTTATAGAGGAACTTGTGCTGAAACGAAAACCAGCACTGAAGAAAAAGCCTTCATAGGGTACTTAAACGAAAACCAAGCACTTTGTGAGCTGTGGCAGAGAAGAAGCTGCTTATCTTAGTATTGATGCTTGTCTGTTTCCGATTGGCGTGATTGAACACATGTTCTGTTCTATAGCTTGCAATGTAGCCTTGATCCACAGAGGAACTTTTGTTCACTCAAATGAAGGCATTGCAGTACATGTTACTGGTAAGCACGGCAGCAAGGTTTGCTGAGCTGTGGCTGGTAGAATTGTCTTATTGAACCTGATGTCAGTTCAATAAAAACAGGCAGGCTGCTGGTCTGTAGAAGTTTAATTACTTTCAGAAAAATAATCATAAACTTGCAGTGCCATATATCATGATACCCATTAACAAATGCATTTTTCGTAGTACATGTTACCACAAAAGATCAAAGCACAGTTGTGAAAACGTCTCTGTTACTGTCATACTGTTTCAAAGATGACAGTTTAAGACGTCCTGCTTAGGAATTTAGAACCCTTTTTTCAAATTACTCACCTTTATTGTAACTGGAAATTTCTGACAGCCTTAAGGCAGTAGATTGCATTTAGTGCTGCTTTGAAAATATTCAATCCCGATAATAAATGCTAGTGCTATATTAGCTTGTTCCTTTTCTCAGTTTTCAATTAGAATAGAAATGAGCTTCACTGTGGTAAGCAACTTTGGACAGTAAGCTGGTCATGAAACTGCCAATAATGACAGGCCATCATAAAACAAAGTGAGAATAACTCCGAACACACTTTTAATCAAATCCACTGAGTGAACCAACAGGGCACTAAGGAAGCTAGGAATGATACTGCCAAACAGTAAGCAAGGGAGAAACAACAGCCACTCCAGTGCACTACTTATAGAGTCTAAATAGAATTACAGGGCCTTGCAGGTGCCTGACGCATATAATAAGCCTGCTCATAAACGGTAAACAACAGGCCCCTTTCATTGTGCAAATACAAGCAGTATAATAAGCAACATTGCTCCTGACGTCCCACCTCTACCGTGCTCATAAACGGCAAAAAGGCATAGGCACTTTTAAGCCTGAAAAAACACACCACTTATCCTGGATTTTTTTAAACATACCTTAACGGCAGTAACTGAAACTTTGTCTTCTTTGGAAAAAATGCAATAATCCTTAATTTTTTTAAACTTTCCTCTCTTTCTACACCTCTACTTCATTGCCGACATTAACGACATCAATATGGCATAACTCTGGATTATATTCTTCGTCTAAGGTCAACCCCTTTCAATAATCAAAGGCAAATCTCCCTCCCTCTCTATTAATCAAATCCAAAATATTTGTTCAGTCTTTTTCTCCTATATTCAATTTTCTTTTTTGTGCTAAAAGCCTTTGAAAAAAATTCCAGAATGGATGGCTAATTTTCCTTTTTGTTGGAATATTGTGCTTCATTAATTATTGTGCACTTTGATTAGTTTGTGCGAGACAACAGACAACAATTTCAAAATTAATTGCTCATAGAGTACTTCAGTCATTTGATTAGTTGGCACAGTATAAGAGTATTACAAATAGTTTTTATTTGTACTGTACATTTGTAAATTATGTCTGTCAGGTAGAAAATATTGTGACATATTAATACTGAACTAATTGATGTTTTAACCCTATTCAACAAAAATAGACATAAATGGGATTTCGTTTCATGAACATCCGTAGAAAAGATCACAAGAATGAACTAGTGAAAAGATTAATATTGTTTACACTGCCATACAGAAGTAAATAATGTTAAAAATTTGGTGTTTAATTAAATAGATGGTACATCTACTAAAAATAATTCTTTCCTAACTGATGCCATTCTTGTTTGTGATAAGTAAGTAATGTTCAAAAATAAAACAAATTATATCTTTAGTTTTTTCAGTCTGTAGCATGAATCAGAGAGCATGAGAGAGAGAGAGAGATAAAAAACAGTATAAGTAATGCTTTGACATTAGCAGAAACTAATAATTTAATTGACATTTTGAAAAATATTGCTTTAAAATAATTAGCATTTGATATTAATTACCTTATTGTGAATTATGCCTAAAATATTACCTTGCTTTAAAAAACATTAAAAATGCAATAATAATAATAAAATAATGTCAGTGAAACAAACATGTATTTAGTGCTACTATTCAAAACAAATTTGCTCTGTTAAACAATTTCAATGTGGTCAGGAAGCGAAAGTAAGCAAAAGTCAGGCATGCAAGCAGATTCTTCATGATGTAGAGTATCGGAGTCACATAACCAAAGACTGTCACCAGACAGATCCGTAAAACTAGGAAGGGTAAGTCCTGTGCTACCACTCCTAATGAGGTCAGCATTGGATTGTTTGGAGTTACCACCACCCGCAGAATGGAGAAAAAGCTCAAAATGTATACAGGAAAGACCCAGTTTGAATTGTAGACCTCCTGAACCCCAGCCACTCTGATCAACTCCACAGTGTCTAGCCAAAACATAAATGTCTCCAGGAAGAGCTCATGACGAGGGTCTCGAAAGCAGATGAAACGAAGAAAACCTGAATCAGAGTAGGAAGAGTACAAGTAGGTAGTACTGGATGAACGTGAAATGCCATTTGTGTTTGTCCAGTGTCCTGACGGTGATGTGCCTGTGCCTTCTGACCTTGGTGTCATGCCATTTTCACCTGTGCGACCTTGCAGTTGTGTTGTTACAGTGGACACCTGACTCAGGTAAGTCAGAACAGGTGCAGGAACCTCAAAGTCCAGACTATCTGCTAGATAAGACAAAACCAATTTTTTCAAAACATTATTAATTAAAATCATTTAATAGTAATTTAATTAGTTAATTCTACAAGCCCATGTACATTTGGGGGCCCACAGAGAGATTTATTGGTAGTAACAGTACTAGCAGTAATGTAATGTTTGGTGCAGTAGGGGTCCAACATTTATCATGTGGCAAAGACACATTGTTTGAAATCAAGCAAAATGGGGGGGGGGGACTTTAACCAAAAACCATGGTGAGGGTCTAGTTTAAGTACATGTCATGAAATCAGCTTTGTTGAGCTGATCAGCAAAGTTTCTCATAGCATATACCATATCAAATCTCCCAAATCCTTAGCGAACTAGCTAAAAAAATCTAACATTGACACCCTGGCTACGGGTTTACATCAACTGGACATTGAAAAAACTTGCTGCTAGGGCTATTTTTGAATTCGTAACTACATAACGAGGTGTATATATGTATATATAGATTATATATCTATATATATATATATATATATATATATATATATATATATATATATATATAATATAGTCTGGAAGAAGAAGAATATTAATTAAATAGTCTGGAAGAAGAAGAAATGATCAAAGATAGAGAAGAAAACCAAGAGCTTTGCATAGTTGGTCACACCCCGGACTTACTGGTATAAATAGACCGGTCGCGAAACTGATAATCGTTCTGCCTGAGGAGCTGAAGACGACTTCTCTGGGACGGTCCGGTGCAGTGGCATAAGGGACACAACGTCTCTGTTCCCTCCATTAGGGAACGAGGGTTACCTTAAGTAACCGGAAAGTTCCCTATCTGTCGTTCACTCCGAAGTTGTGTGAAGTGATGACACTAGGGGTCCTATACAACACACTACTGTACCAGCCCGTGTCAGGGGTTTACTGAAGGTAAGTGCAGACAGGAACCAGCATGTCGAAGCATAGCCTTACACAACCTCATGACCACAGCCTCCTGCAGCCTTTGAGGAACCTGACCACCAGCTCATGTCTCCCCACCAATCTGCTCCCTAAAGGTGTCATGGTATGCCAAAGTGGCAGCCACATACACCTTAATGGTGGAGGCGGAACAGTTTCCTTTAAACCCTGCTTAAAAGAAGGAGAGTATTGGCCCAATACCACACCTATACAGGAGGTAAACCAGTCAACGAACACACACTTCAGGTCATACAGCCGAGGGGGCTCTAGCCTGAATGATAGTATACACCGCTGCGGGTGATCGTAGATCCTCCTGGTCCCGTCCAGAGACCACACGTGGAGGTTCCAGAGATCTAGGCGTGAGTACCAGATCGTGCCCCTTCCCTGGGAGAGAAGGTCCCTCCTCAAAGGAATCGGCCAGGGAGGAGTCACTGCCAACAGGACCAGCTCGGAGAACCAGGTCTTGTTGGGTCATTAAGGCGCCACGAGCAGCAGGTGCTCCTGGTCCTCCCCAACCTTGCACAGAACCTGTGCAATGAGGCTCACTGGGGGAAAAGGATACTTGCACCACTCTTTGGGCCAGCTGTGTGCCAATGCGTCCGTGCCAAAGGGGGGCCTCGGTAAGGGAAAACTGCTACTGGCAATGGGTCCCACAGCAAGAGATGGGGGGCAAATTGTGACATGCAACAGGAGCGTACACTGCCCTGATGGTTGATATATGCAACCGTGGATTCAACACATGCTTGCCCAACCACACTGGCAACAACTCGGGGCAATTGCTATGCCAGTGCAGCCGTGGGCATAACCAAACACCAACGGCTGCCTGCTGTTGCACACTGCTCCCCAGCCCGTGGCAGATGGAAAGCTGCCCCCTCGGGGACTGAGAGTTTGGTTACACAGTGGGGTGACCTGCACCCTGTGTAAGCCGTTGTGCCCATCTCAGGACCAGGTCACGAAGCCAGTGCTGAAGAGGTCTCGTGCACCAGGCCTAAAGGAACCACTGTGGCCGAAGATGCAAAATGCCCCAGGAGCCTCTGGAAGTGTTTTAAAGGGACCGCTGTGCTGAGCTTGATGGAGCTCACATATTTCAGCACTGCCTGGGCTCTCTCGGAAGAGGTCTGAGCCGTCATCGTGACGGGGTCCAGGTGGATACCAAGAAAAGAGACACTCTGCACGGGGTTGAGTCTGCTCTTTTCCCAGTTGACCTGAAGCCCGAAGGCGAGGTGGTGGAGCAACTTGTCTCTGTGTGCAACCACAACCTCCTGAGATTGAGCTACAATTAGCCAATTGTCGAGATAGTTGAGGATGCGCACTTCCGACTGCATAACTTCCCCATGAAGCCACCAGCTGGCACCGCTGATGGATCCTTCAGCCGATCTGGCTGTACTCCATGCATCAAGCGAGGCAAGCTGCTAGGCACCAGCGGTTGTACGGGGAGCCCCGTATGGAGACTGGACCTGTTGCCAGAATCCAGTGTGGACTGACCCAGTGGAAAATGAATTTGTCCCTTTCTGTGTCCAGATGGTGGCCGCAACCAAGGTGACATGGGCACTCGACCACAACCCCACTAGTGCTCACCCTCCGTCAAGGCAGGATGTGGCTTATCGCCACCGTCTGCTTCTTCACCACAAAGAATTGCTGTAAAGAATTCCTCCACAGTGTCCCTGAAGAGACCACCTGGTAAAATGGGGGCATTAATAAAATAAACTTTCTCTACGTCCCGCATATCGCCCTTTTGTAGTCCAGAGGGCGTAGTTGGACACGGAGCGCAGTTCCTGCAGAAGCATGCAGACAAAACAGCACTTGTGTCGGTCATCGAACACTATGAGCCAACCGCACCCAGAAACACAATGCAGAGAAGACATTTACATTTTTTTTTCAAAAAATAAAAATATATGTCTTTCTCAGGCGCTGCTGTGGGCATCAGCGAGGCATTCAGGGGTCCTCTCGCCACTTCCGGTTTGTAAACGCTTTTTCTCTCAGATTGCTGCCTGAAAACGCTTCCGTTTCTAATGCTGCTGCTGCCATTGTAAACTCACATTCGGCTCCGAAATACAGAACAATGACCAGTTTTGCGACCGGTCTATTTATACCTAAAAGCCAGGAGTGTGACCTGCTATGCAAATTCTGCTCATCCAATTTCATTGGCCTTTTTAAAATATGTCAGAGGTATTCGGACTCCCAAAATGTGATCCCTAGTGTGACAACGTCAGCGTGAACAACAGATATGGAACAATGATATTACAGGGTGAAGAGGTGAAGAAGATACAGAAGCTTGAGTACTTCGTAGTATAACAGTCTAGAACAATGGAATGTGTGGAAAAGAGGTAATGAAGCAAGTGCAGGCTGGTTAGAATGAATGGAGAAACGTGTCAGGAGTAATGCGTGACAGAAGAATATCAGTGAGAATCAAAGGGAAGGTGTAGAATACCAGTGATGAGACCAGCTATGTTGTATGGTTTGGAGACAGTGGTACTGAGGCAGAGACAGGAGGCAGAGATGGATGTAGCAGAGCTGAAGATGTTGAGGTTCTTTTGAGAGTGATATGGTTAGACAGATTAAATAATGAGCACATCAGAAGGACAAACATTTAGGGGACAAAGTCAGAGAGCTCAGTTTGAGATGGTTTGGACATGTTATTGGGTGTAAGTGAAGGGGATGCAAATGATAGGGCTAGGTGGAGGCAGATGATTTGCTTTGGTGACCCCCCGAAGAGAACGAAGGAGATTTCTTGAAGTATGATACAAAATAGGCAATGCACTGTTGTCTTTTAGTGTGTTAGGATACTGTACAGAGAATTTAAGATCATTGAAGATAACATTCTAAATTGCAGATGCTTATTTACTAGCACATGGTGCATCTAATACTGGTTTTCTATGACAGCTGGTGCCAGAGCCAGAGCCCAATTAAACGGGGCTGTGTTTTTCCACTGAAACGAATTTTGTGTTGGTGCCCAGGTTTTAAACTAACTTTAAAAACCAATAATGTCAGTAGAGAGAGAGAAGGTTTAAGTACATTAATTACATGTCATATTAGCAGTGCTCAATAATTCCATATTCGGCCGAGCAATGGCTTCAGCTCATGCACAGGCCCTGTAAAAAAACAAATCCTTACAAAAATCAACAACAGTTATTTTTAAACTCTTTGCGTCTGCTTGTATATGAGCTATTAACCTTCACATTGAAGTGAGACATCACAATTAAATGCTGATTTAATGCTGACCATTGGCACCACTAAACACTAAAAAATCAAACCCACTATACAATATTTATCTGTTTTTCAGTAGTTTGGCCATGTAACATTCAGTACTTCAGTAAGCCATACCTTGTCCTCTCAGGCAATATGGACGAACTCTTTCTAAAATGTCCATGCAGATAAGGGCTAGGACCACCAGTGATACAGGAAGCTCACAAAAATGGTCATACAAAATTCCTGTGTCCAGCTGAACCTAACAAGATGTAAGAGAGTCAGTGAAGCTAATAGTGAAGCTCGAAGAAAGTTGAAAAAAGAACAATTGATCTGTCAACAGTCATATATTTTTATATATATACACAACCCTAATTCAATAAAAGTTGGGATGTTTTTTTAATTAGACTAATATGAAATCACATTTTATTATTAAAATATTTTATTCACAACAGAACAACAGGCCTATTTAATTTAGCTGCCTATTTAATTTAGAATGGATTAAAGTTGTTTTACTAGTGTATAAATCTTTACATAACTGGGCCTCTAGTTATCTCTCAGAGCTGTTCTATTTTTATATCCTACTAGAAGTCTAAGATCGAGTTATCAGAATCTCCTTTTAGTTCCTCAGTCCAAACACAAACGTAGGGAGGACTGTGCTTTCTCTGTGGGTGGGCCTTGGTTATTGAACAACCTCCCGCTTGGAATTAGAATGGCAAGATGGCATAGATGCTGGATTTCGAACTGAACACTGATAATGCACTGGGAGGTCTCCCTCATCTTTAGCCCTGAGGACACAGCATCTGTGATTTCCAACAAAAATGTAAAATTTGGTCTGACCATAAAACACTTTTCCACTTTTAAAAGAGTTTTGGCCCACGGGACACAACAGGGCTTCTGGACCATATTCACATATGGCTTTCTTTTTGCATGATTGAGCTTTAGTTGGCATCTGCAGATGACAGAGTGAATTGTGTTTATTGACAGTGGTTTCTGGAAGTATTTCTGGGACC
This sequence comes from Bagarius yarrelli, assembly GCA_005784505.1. Lineage (NCBI taxonomy): Eukaryota > Metazoa > Chordata > Actinopteri > Siluriformes > Sisoridae > Bagarius > Bagarius yarrelli. Next base: position 2,178,399 of record VCAZ01000021.1, read on the forward strand.
ATTTAGTAATATCAATCACAGAATCATGCCAATGAGTGATGCAGTGTTGTCTGAGAGCCCGAAGACCACAGGCATCCAAAGATCTTTTGTTTCTATAAATCTTTTGTTGTTATACACTGTAGATGATGAGATTTGCAAAGTCTTTGCAATTTGACGTTGCAATTTGACGAGGAAAGTTGTTTTTAAAGTATTTCCCTATCTTTATACCCACTCTTTCACAGACTGGAGAGCCTCTATTACTTCCTTTTTATAACCAATCATACATACCAACCAATGTCAATTAACTTAATTAGTTCCTAAATGTTCTCCCAGCTGAATATTTTTAAAATGTATTGCTCTTTGCAGCCCTTTGTTGCCCCCATACCAACTTTTTTGAGTCCTGTAGCAGGCATCAAATTTAAAATGAGCTCATTTAGTGGATAAAAGTGTAAAATTTCTCTAAGATAAGATAAGATAAGATAAGATAAGATAATCTTTATTGATCCCACAGTGGGGAAATTAAATTGTCTATTTACACAATTATGTTTTCCATGTTCTATTGTTAATAAAAAATAAGCTTGATTTAAATATTTTTGTATATATTTATTTATTTTAACTGGCAGGTTAACTGGTGACAAATAAAAGAATAAAAGGAGCAAAGATGGGTCAAATTTTAAAAGAAATGTTAGTGAAATAAAAACAGTATTTGCTAGCACAAAAAATATAGGTCTTGCAACATATACAGCCCAAAAAATGTGACAAATTTAATAGAGTCTGGAAAAATCTAAGTGTGTAAAAGCCCAGAAAAAAATGTTGCTGCACGAATGGGTCTATTGAGTCCTCAGGTGGTATTGTATGAGAAACCATTAAGCTGCTTTGATGTAATTAGCCAATAGTGCATCATGAAGAAACAAAATGGACACTGGCAACTGTTGAGCAGCTCAAGTTTTTTATAAAAATTCAATTTGCAATACTGCAACAAAAAATGTCTTTAAATCCCAAATGATATAGGTATATTTTTTAAAAAGCTGATGTAAAATCTGCCTTTGTTCCAACTTTTTGTGTAAACAAAAAAATAAATAACCTATTACACTGACGTTTTCTTACAGAAATCATCTTGACAGGCTTAGATTTAGATAATCCTAATCAAATCATTATGTTGTTTGTAGTAAAAAAAACTGAAGTTAATGTTAAAATTGTTTAACGTGTGTTTTACTGCATACCAAACACAAGCTCTTTCCCTTTCAGAAGAAAACCTTTGTAAATAAAAATCACACCCCTAATATAATGTTTGGTTTAGAAACACCAACATCTTAACCAAATCTTATCTCTGTAACTGAATTCTAGAATTAGATAGCTTAATTACAGGTTGAAGTCCTTATGAGAGATTGCCAAAGAGTTTATTGAAGATTTGTGATCTTGGAGCATTTAGACTACCTAAATTAGTGATGAGTCCTAGTTAGTTTGGGGTTAATTGTATTGTTATCTACAACAGCCTTGTAGCCCCAAGTAAAGAAAGCAAAAAAGCAGAAGTTGGAAATTGTCTTTAGTTATTTACCACAATAAATCTAAGTTAAATTTAATACCAACTCGCAATTAGTAAATAGATTAAGTCTGCCAACGTTGAAATGTTGCACAAGATGCTAAGGGAAAGTAAAACATGAATATTACCTTTGAGCTGGCAATGAGAATGGCAAAACATGGTAGTGTGCAGATTAGTGCGTAGGCAAGAGTCACAGGTCTCCTGTAGAAGCACAGATTTTCCAGCTGTTAACATGTTGTTTAATCAAAATGCTTAAACGAATACAGATGACTTGTACCGGCCATAGTTAAAAGCTAAAACTATTTCTACTAAAAGCATACCAAAAAAGAAATGTTGCTACTTCACAACTCCAGCCTCCAAAATTTCTCCAAATAAAACAATCCTGTTGGGAGGTAATTTAGATATACTATGTTAATTTGTTAGGTTGAATTAAAGTTTAAGTGAGCGTGTGCATGGCCCTCTGTGATTGACTTTCATCCAGGGTGTATCCTCTGGATTTACTGTTGACCCTGATGGCAATAAAGTGAAGATAAATAAATGAATAATGACCCCCCCACATGTCGCCTATACAGATTTGTAGATGATGCTGTAAACAGGGCGCTCCACTACATCCTCCAGCATCTGGACTGCCCAAGATCATATGCCAGGATACTGTTTGCGGAGATAGACCAAGCTGCAGTGTGTGATTCTCTCTGCAGATAAGGTGATCGGCTGCAGCCTTCCATCTCTCCAGAAACTGTACACCTGCAGGACCCGGAGACGTGAAATGAGGATCACAGACGACCCCTCCCATCAAACACACTTCTCACAAAATCTTCACTCTGGTAAGAAGCGCCGGTCCTTCAGCACGTTATAGAAACAGTTTCTTCCCCAATTCAGTCAGCCTTCTGAACACTGCCCCACCCCCACACTGTCACCCCCCCCAACTCACAGAAAGTTACTTACCGCTCATAGTACATCCTTATAATCATTTATCATTTAATGTAACTGTGTATATTTGTAATAAGTATATGTTTGTTGAAGCGGTTTTAGCAAAATGAGTAGCAACATTGGGAAAACAAATTAGATTTTGTCCATATAACATTTTTTTAAATGTCTAACATTTAAGATCTTAATTAGTTAATAAGGGGTCATTAGGTAAAAGACAAAACTCATACCAGTTAGTAAGTTCCTTAAAGAACCCTCTGGACTTCTGATTGAAGTACTTCATTGGCACCCAAACGAGCAGGGACACAGTAGTCACATAAGCTATGGATGCTGCTACCACCAACCAGTAAGCTGTAGTGTCGTTGAAATTCACTGACATAATAAGCAAAGCAAATCGTTCCAGAATCACTAGCACAGGCACACACAGACATGCGAACTCTAACACCTCATATAGGATAAGCTTGACTGTCCTTCCAGATGGCATCGTGATTTGGTGCAGCTGCATGAAAATAGTCCAGATGTGAGCGATAGCCAAGTCAGATGCATCCACTACCCCCACTGACGCACATTACACACACAACTGACTGCTGCTGTGGACTCTGGACATTGCTACTGCTTACACTGCATTTCCAGTCCTATTCATTTTTATTGTCAGAACAATGAAAAAGTCATGCTTCTGTTTTTATAGAGGTCACAAAACAATCACTTAAGTGGCTATAAACTATAGTTTTGGTTTTGATGTAAATAAGTAAATATACACCTAAATAGAAAAGTCTTTACATGTGCTCATTTGTGCAATTATATTAGAATAATCAGCCAGTGGCACACATTGCACTGCTGCCACAGTGTAATGTGTAACAGAATTAGTTAAGCTGCGACTACTAGTTGCAATTACCTATCAGTGAGGGGCGCTTAAGAGTTTTTTTTGGCCTCCGGTAATGACGTTGGATTTTTCTCCTTCCTTTCTTCTACTGAAATTGAATAAAATGCATTTATTTGGTCTCTTGGATCATTTTCTACATTAGTGGATTGGTTGACTGCTTATTTAGAAAAATTAATCTGTGTAAATTAATCTGTGGCTTTTTGTTATGTTTCAACATAAGTGACAAATCTCCTCCTTATTTATTATGTTTTTAAAACACATTTTATGTGTCCTTTAAATAAAAGTAAATAAAATGAATGAAGTGTTTATTTTTCCTATGTATGGAAACTTATAGGACACCCTGTAAAATGATGGGCCTTATTACCTATTTGTGCTCAAAGCCTTTACTGCTCCATCAAAAATGAATAAAATCATATAGATGCAGGTCAGGTGCATTTTTGTTTATCAAACATCACATTGGAAAAAACTTTCACTTTAGTAACTTTGGCATGGCTTTTGATGCCAGGGTGTATTAATAACTGATAAGCTCATTTGAACACAAATTAATAGGGTGAAAATAACAAACAAAAAGACACCCAGCAAGTGGTAAATTAGTAACCATTTTAGGTAAGAGAGGGCAGACGATACACTGTATAAGTGTGAAGCTGTGTATAATTAAGTGACCAGCAGGTGTAGATACACCCATAAGCAATAATGCAAGTGACTTGAATATTTCATTAGAATTACAAATGGTAAAAAGAAAGTGAACATTTAGAGCTTAAACCAACTGTATGTTTTCAAAACAGACAGATTAAAAACAATGAAAAGTGGTCCAAGGAAGCACAATTAGCAAATGTCTTATCCCCAGAAGGTCAGTTAAATCATTTCATATTATTCATACATTATTTCAATATCATGCACAGAAATATGTTTAACGTATACAGTAAATCTGTATAGCCAGGAGTGTCAATGCTAACTCCTGTCCTTTTTCTGACATAGCCTAAAATAGGCATGTGAGCATCAGATATTAATTATGAAGCAATTGATACAGTGGCACTCTGTCAGTGCTAAAATTGCTGTGTAAAAATTTTAGATTAGCAGCTCATTTAGCACCAACAACAATGTCATGGTTAATGTGGCCTGCAAAACAAATTTCAACATTTTTCTGTCCTCTGGTTGGTTAATCAGCACAAAATTGTTACAGCCAAGTTCGACTAGCAAAGAACGCCGGTAGTGATCTGCACACATTAATATAGTTAAATGGCTGACGGAGAAGAAAAAATTGACTTGGTCTTAAAAATCCATTTTCAAGGCCGACATTTCCAGGAAAGTTAAACCTCATGAGGAGTGATCGGCTAACTCCAAATCTAACTAACTTGTCTCTGCCAAGGAAAAAGTTTGTTCGTCACTTCCAGACCAGTGCCGGCAAGTGGAAACACTGGCTTACAGCCTTTGAATGTATGATGCATTTTATTTAATTTTTTTATGTTTTTGTCATGTTATTAGACTGCTGAACTGAACTGCTCCTGATGATGTACGTGGCAGAGTTGCAGTTGTACTGTAGAGGTTTGGAGTCTTTACTGGGTTGCTTGCTTTAATAAAAATGGTACTTTAATAAGTAAAACGTCTTTCTCTGTAATGCCGCACTGTTATATTATGTTTTGTATAGTATTGATGTTTTCTCTAATTGCAACATGATAGTGGTGGTATTAAGAAATGTATCAGTCAGGTAAGTTCCCACTGAAGGCCCAGGTGCCAAATGCACAGGCCGTCACTGATATAAAAATACTGAATATTATTGCAATTTTTGCTATATTTTAGCTGGTAAACCAAAAAATATTTTGCACCCAACTGGCAGCACATTTGTCAAATGTTTTTCTTATCCCAGTGTAATACACCCTAAACTAGGCTGCACAATATATGGTTTTTAGCATCGACATCGCAGTGTGTGCATGTGCAATAGTCACATTGCTGAATGTGTAGGGATTATAAATGGAGATTTTAAATGGTATTACAGTTGACTGCACCACAGTTTAGAACACAAGTGCTTTGTGGATTAACTACAAAGCTTAATAATAAAGTGAAAGTTAGGCATTTGCACATTGTTTTAAGGTCTTTTACTGTGTTAACATTTTAAGCAAATTTAAAGCATGCAGGTGCAAGAAACTTTTGTAGCTTTAACAAAAGCTATTAATTTATACAGAGAAGACTTTGCAGTGTGGTTTTACATTTGATTTTTTGACTTCTATATCTGAATCTCCAGGAAAACATTGTACTGAAAGCACTGTATTTCATTTACATATTTGTTTTACTCTCTGCTGATAATTTGTGTATTATATTTTACACAGATGCACTCCCTTATTCTAAAATAATGAATTCTTTCCAAATAGAGCTATTCAAATCATCTGGTGATTTTTTTCATATTGCAATATATATTACAGACAAATAAATTAATGGTAGTGTCAGTTTTTTCCAAAGCAGTCCCACCCTAATCACACCACACTGTACATATGAGCTAATTTTATTGTGTAGACTAATCATTTAGATGATTAAAATAGTATTATAAACTAGGTACGATTAACGGAACTGATACACCAAGAACCTTTCTGAAATGGAAATGATTGTTTTTCCTGGGACATAAAGTTTATACCAGGATTAAAGCTGTGTGCAAATAGCTGGCAGACCACAATTAAACTGGCTTATAGTTCTCAGGTCAAAAAATTTTAGCATTTTTTTTTTATATTTAGATATTTCCCCAACAGTTACACATTTTTCTTAACTCATTTTAGCCTCCGCTATTACTCAATTAATTGTAGTGATATTAGAACAGACTTTACTCATTCCCACATACACAATCGGTTCTTGGTGCAAAGGGAATCAGAAATACAAAAATGTACAAGGCAAATTTTACTGTCTAAATGTTTGAATTTTTCAGTTAGTTCTTCTGTGGTTAAAATGATTTACAACTTGAGGAGAAACTTGAGTAACATTTAAAAGTGCATAACATCGTTGAGTAGTATTACTACATGCCTTTCACTGTGCTCTTTCAGCAGAAGGAGCAGCTGCTGTAATACAGGTATTCATATATATACACACATCTACATTTTTTAAGCAGAATATCATCCTTCTTTGCTTGTATCAAAGAACAGTGCATTTAAAAATGACAATCAAATAAATAAAGACAAACTACAATGAAGAATCGATTAAACACTATTAAAGAAATGCGTCGAGAGTCTAGGAAGCTGGACTGAACCTTGTTGTTGAGAACTATGGGGGCTACTGTATGAGTTGCACCACTCTGTTAAGGACCATGCTGGTGCTGTGCTACACAGTCCCACAGGAGAGGTGGAATGGCTGAAATGCTTTGTAAAATCTAATGGCATGTAAAGGCGATACACTTGTGTAGAAACACACCTGTAGAAACAACACGTGATTTTCAGAATTTCCAAAACAGAAGGTAAAAATGTATGTATATGTGCTTGCGCTGGTTAGCTTTTTTTTTTTTTTTAAATGTGTTTTGGGCTGCACCAACTGATAGAATCAAATATTTGTGTATCGTGTAGTGTGTAAGAGAGACAGAGAGTGTGATGGAAAAAAAAAGACATCAAGAAAGCTTATGAAACAGATAGCAGACATAGATGTGGTAATCATGAAGGAGAAAAACAGAGAAAGCAACATATATTAAAAGTTATATTTTGAAAGGTTTTTAAGGGAACAATACAGAAATAGTGTACCAAAAGTATCAATAAGAGAAATGATCACCTTTCTGCATGGCTTCTGTTACTTTTAAGCCATTGACAAAAGAAGAATGTACTGAAATCATTTGTGGGGCTGGATCAGGAAGCTGTCGCATGGTTGCGATAAGATGAACAGGGCAAGCAGAAAATGAGAGAGTGAGTGAGTGAGTCAGTAGTGAATCAATATTCTCTTGATCAGACTGAGTGTTTTTGTGGTTTTTAATATCTGGGTGCATTACTGTGTGTGTGCAATGTGTATGGACGTGTGTATGTTTATCGTCATGGACAGAAAACTAGAAAGGTAGGCCTGTCTGCACCTGCAGTCATATTGTTTTAGTGTTATCTTTTGGTGTGTACGTATATTAAAAAGAGACATGAGAGTGGTGTACATGGGTCCTATAAGAGGGCTTTTTCCGGGTACGGGCTTTGTTGAGGGTCTGTGGGATTGGTACAGTTGTAGCTGGGATTTTGGATCAGGCCTGCCTGTCCACTGGCGGTATTCTGGTATGCCTGCTGCACTTCATGAGAAGCCATGCTGCCTGCAGGCGCACTGTACACAGGCGCCTGGCCTATGTACATGTGCACATCACTGTTAAAGAAATATACATGTTAAAAGCTATTCAATAAGACAAATTACAAGCACAATAACAATGTCCAAGGCTTTTTAATTAATTAATAGGGTATAACATTCTGTAAAGCTAAAATGCTTAAATACACTATACAGAAAGAAGTATTGGAACACCTGCCCATGACAGCCGTATGTGTTTTTAATAGTCAGATGTTTCGCCAGTTCAACAAACTAAACTTACATATAAAAAAAAAAAAACCCACTAAGGTTGGGTTTAAAGGTCAGCATTCAAGTTCATCCCAAAGGCGTTAGATGCAGTTTAACTTGGGGCTCTACACAGTTTTACTATGCCGTAAATGACCAAATTACGTCTTTATAAATCTCAGAGGCTTTGTGACCAGAGAAGACACATTTCCATGAATGCCAGTAAGATGCCACAAACGTTTGGCTTTACAGTTCATTATTGCAAATGCAACTGTGTTTGTTATAAACAAATTCGATAAATTTATTTATTTTATTGACACCATATCACTAAGTTGCATTTTTTCTGTTTTAGTATGTTCGCAGCTTGTTTAATAGACATTTTTGAAAAAAGGAAAAAGAAAGTATAAATGGATCATATATAATAGATGTAATGCCATTCAATAATGTTTGTACAAATGTACAACTATTAGCATTAAAAAAAAAATACTATGTTAAAACAATGTAAAGACAAAACTTTCATAACTTGCTGCTATTTAGCACACTAACCTGATATTCATTTTCCTATAACAGCATGTAACACTGTTTTATAATAATCCTTGTTGAAGTAGAGCTTGACAAACCACCCTGATGTTAATATTACATAATTTAGGTATTATTTCTTGATACTAAAATAGTTTTTACCTGGGTACTGGTTGGCCTGGTAAAGAAGCAGGTACCTGGTTCAGGGAAGGAATCTGCTCCACAGGAACACTGTAACCCTGCACCCCTGGTGCAGCCACTGCATATTGACCTGCAGCTGTCTGCCCTGGGTAAACCTAAAGACAAAAAGAATAATGTAGAGTTGAGTTACACATATCTGGGTAAAATAATTGCATTTTTTAGTTTTTGCTTAAAAACTAAAAAAAGAATTATTTTACGATTCTAAGAACATTTTTATTTTATTTATTTTTATTTTTACAACCTAATGTACAAACCCTGCACATAGGTTGAAAACAAATAGGCCATAAAACAGGCCAAAATGTTTTTGGCTTTAATTGCTTAAATGATTTAGCATCGAGTTTATTTTTGCCATATAGCTCACATTATAGCTCAAGTTTTTTTTTCCCCCACACAATCAATCAGTTTCATATTGCATTATGTGATGACATTTCAGGGGATTAAATAAATCGATTGTGTGACTTAACAAAAAAAACATTGCTTCTGCAACAATGCATGGTGTGCTAAAACAGTTTTTTACTACTAAAGCAAGATTATAATTATTATTAATATAACTAACCTGTGCTTGGCTCTGCCTCACTCAATCTGCTGTACCTAGGTTCTCATCAGATGCTATTTTTCTTGACTATCAAATGCTCTGTTTTTGTGATACAACTAGAATACCCGTATTCAGCAATACCCACTGTATAGACAAGTTACACTCCTCTCCTTTTCAATAAAAATAGAATTGCCATAATCCTAAAAAAAGTCAGATAAGCATTATTCGGGGCTCCATAATCATAATTTCTGTAATAGTATTAAGGCCACCAAAATAAACAAGATTGCTGTAACGTTTTCATTTTGACTATGTCAGAGTAAGGTTAATTTAAAAAGGAGCTGCTCACCTGCTGTGAGGTGCCAGGCTGCTGCATGTAGTACTGCTGACTCTGTAGTTTGGCATACATGGCATACACAGGGTCCTCATTCATTAGCTTGGCATACAACGAGAGCGCTTCCATCACCTTTACATTAAGCTCAGACAGCTCAGAGTGTTTCCTAAATGACACCATGAGAACCATGGCAATTGTAAGATTATTGTTTTTAAATATTTTACAAATACTTTAAACAAAATTAGGAATTCAACCAACACCTGTCAATTTCTTCCAGTTTCTGGTCAATGAGTGGACCCATTTGGTTGCATGCACCTGATCAAAAGAAAAGAAAAAAAAAATTGAAGACATTGATTAAAATAAAGTATTAATGGAAATGTCCTTATATATAGCATGCATTGCTGTAATAAGGCCCTGTGCAGCGCCCTACCTTCCAGCTGCAGCAGCTCACAGGCGTCTGACTCATTATCTGTTGGATCTGCACTCTGGATCATCTGGAGCAACTGGTCCATTTTCTCCTGCGCACATCAAAACATCACAAAATTACTTCCATAAAAAATTTCATTAGTGGTTTTTTCCCCACATATAGTTTACATCACTACTGATCAAGCCCAATTGATCAACTAACAACAAGAAATAAAACTCCCGATAAAAGCATACATCATTGATTTGTGCAGCCTAAATTAATAGCATGAAAGTTACTGTGTGAAAGATGTTTTCTATAGAAAAACACTACCTCATCTATGTGGACTGACTCAGGCTCTGGTTCAATGGTCTCCACTTGGATGTCCTCACTGAACTGAACTGTCTTTTTCTCAGTTTTTACTAAAAAAAAAAGTTACAAAGACACCTGCTGTGAACTCAGATTTAGTATTGAATAATAAAATGTAAAACTACACACGCATAATGAAAGAATATAATAGTCAAACAAAGAAATCCAGTAATCCATAAAATAGACATGTTGGTTAGTAACAAAAGATGACAAAGAGCATCACCCAACTCACTCATATCTGGCTCTGCCGTCAGGTCTGCTGTGACAAAGTTTGATGGAAAAAGGCCCACACCCTGATATGTCTCACCTTTCCACCAGTTTGGGTCACTGTAATAAATAAATAAGTAAATCTTTAACAAACCATGGGCACTTCCTCCTGATTTTTAGCATACATAAAGTATACATAGATTAAAAAGTTTAATTTCCAGCACTGTTCCAAGGTTCAACCTGTCATCGATGATGGTGATGATCTCTCCAGATTTGAAAGTCAGCTCATTGTCCTCTGCTGCCTCAAAATCATAAATAGCCCTAACTTTCCTTCCCTCAGCTTTGTGGGAGGTGAGGAGGCTGCTTGCGCTCGGGTAAAGCCCAGAAAACGGTGTCTGGTTCTGTAGCTGCTGCTCTTTCAAGGATAACTCAATGGCTGGGCATAGGAGACAAAATCAAAGTCAGGGTTCTAAACTTTTTCCACCATTACAGTGTACAGGTACAGTTGAATAAGGCATGGCAATTTCTTTACCATATTCCCCGGTGTGTATATGCCTTCACCAAACATATGCACTACAACTTCCTTTATGATACTTTCTACCACAAAAGAACAATTCCAGATATTTGCATAGCACTCCCCCTCAAGAACGTTTAAGAAGTTGATCAAATATGAGGTAAGTGTATCTAAAAGGTGCACCTTTGGCAAGATCCTCTTCCTCTTTTTTGGTTGTGGATGTAGCTGGGTCTTTTGCCACTAAAGCAGGGCTGGCTTTAGCTTGCTCTGCAGCCTGCAGCACAAAATTAAACACACATTATACTATACCATCTTACACTTTTTCAAAATTTTTATTTTAGTTTTGACACCCCCATGTTTTGCAAGATGGGCAGAAGGAGGATTAAACAGATTAGTAGATGAAGTCTTCTTTTTTAAACAGCAACTTAAAACAGGGAAAGGTAAAAGCTAATTGAATATTTTTCATAATTTTTGGATGATTAAGTACATCACTTTTTCCTTGGCTCACTACTACTAGGCAATGTTAACTGTTGCTAGTGTTAATCGTCCAGCAGACAGCAGTTACCAACCTGGGAGCCGACAGCGGGAAAGGTGACGCCCTGCTCTCTCAGATTCTTGATCATAGCAGATATAAGACTGAGCTGGGGGTCATTTCTAAAGTCCTCGGCCCATTCCACCATGAGGGCCTTGAGCTTCTCACATACTTTTGGGTGACCCTGATTAAAACAACATGATTATTAGTGTTGATTAAACAAACTGAAGAATCACAAGCTTAAAAACCAATTTACCTTGTTCAATACGTTGCTAACCTCACTGGCAAACTCTCGTGAGCACACCTCCAAATGAAAGATTTTTCCACAGTTTGACACACAAGCCCCTAATAACTGCACACGAGAAAAAAAAAGCACAGACTCAGTCATGTGACTAAAGCAAACAGACACATTCTATAAAAAAAATAGAGATGCAACAATTACAGATTATGTTGGTACAGTTACAGTCTAAGGAATAATCACGGTTTTGCAATTATCACAATTATGTATGCATTAATTTCACAACATTATTTTAAAATGTGCTTTTTTCCTGCCTTTTGAAACTCAATAAACGAATTATACAGCATAAAATAATAATAAAAACAGAAGTCCATTTTCTTTGGAATTAAACATAAGTAATACTTATAAGTAACACTGATAAGTAACACTGATAAATACCAATGGGAAAAAATATTCTTTGTCTATTTGGAATTAAGGCTGGACAATAATTTAATATCAATATATATCGTAATAGATCTTATTTTAACAACAGTGATATGATTTTTAAACACATTGCACATATTTTAATATACATCACAGCATTCGTCACTGAATTAAGTTCAGGGCACAGCCGTCAGAAATAGCAAAACAAAATTGACTAGTTGCGTAGTGTAACCCCACCCTCTCATTTGCTTTGCCCACTCTCCCAAGCTCTATTCCACATGGCCGCTAAGTGAGCTGTGCGCAGACCGACGCATTTCACGAAACATGTATGGGTCGTGTATGAAGGTAAAATGACGCATGAAGATAAAATGACACCAAAAAGATTTGCATGCACAGGGTAATATTTGTGAACGTGCACATGACATTGCAAGCATAAAATAAATTCACATACGCAAAATAACTTTTATAAAGGTTTAAATAAAGTTATAAGCTGAAGAAAACATTTTCGTAAAGTGTAAATCATGTGTTGAAAAATTGCAACTTTATATTAATTTGAAATAATGAGCATGATCTGCATTCTTTCGACCTACACTCTTTCTACGCTTACCCTTTTGGCACTTTTTTGAGCTGAAATGAAATTTGTAAGTCTGTGTTTCCTATGATATGATTGGCTTAATAACGCGCTAAAAATACTTTTTTTAAATGCAGATTAGGGTTGTGATATTGAGCAGAGTTTCCCACTGGTTAATCGGCATTGACAACACTGGTAATACTGATAATTACCTCATCGAAGCATTTGTTTTGCTTTTATTTTAAGCTTTATTTTATTTTATTTCACTTACGAAGAATGGAGTTTAAGTTTTAAATGAACTTTACTATTGATAGTTAGTAAACCCAAAACTGCTACACAAGAGACTTTTTTATAAACAAAACTTACGGTCAGAGCCTGCATGGCTACATGGGGATCCTTATGGTTGACTCGCCTCATAATGGAGCGAAGGCATTCTTTCGGTCTACAAAATTTCAAGAATCATCAACCCTCATTTACCTCAGTTACCACACTGTATAGAAACATTCAGCAAACATTCAACATCCAGAATTTAGGACTAGACTGAAAGCGGGTCAGACTTACCCGGTGCGTGACTGTCCTATCTTATCACATATGTCCAGTATGAGGCCCCAGTCCTCAGCCGTGTTCATCTCACTGGTTGCTTTCTCTGTAGAGAAATACAAAAAAACTATAAAATACTTGTGTCAGACTTATATAGATTTTATAATTCACAGTTTAAACAAAGTTAACATATTCTAGACAAAATAAAAAATGTAAAACATTTTATGAAGGCTTCCGGGTATCATTACATATTTCACTTTACTGCATAAAAAAAAAAAAAAAACCAATATCTCCAATATTTAACAGAACTCACAATCAGACAAAGTAAACAGGCTGAATCAGCTGAAAAGGTACATTTACATGCATGTCAGTCCCTAAATATCTAAATGAGATGGTAGATTGTAAAGCTTAGTATACTTGGACTTTTAACTGACTGTTCATTGAAATAGGCTTAGTTTAATAGTAACAGCTCATTCAAAGTAACCTGAATGATAAATGCTTGAAATAATCTCCGCCTAATTTTTATTAGAGATTACGCAAACATTATGTAATAAAGAAAATGGGTATTGGTATTTAACATTTAGGAAACATGTCCAAGTTGTCAGACTGGGTCAATCGGTACGGTTCGACCACTGGGAAAGTTTGCAGATGACGTTCTGTCTTGCAATAACAAGCTGAGTTTTTTTAAAGAGAGGCTGGTAAATACTGTTTTGACTGCTGTTTGACTGTTTTGACTCTCTTTTTTTCTCCATAGTGATTGATAATGATACATATTTTGATATATAAATTCAATATTTTGATATACAAATTCAATATTCAGTAAATAGAGGGTTCATTAGGTTTTAAAACTGAATCTTTATGTCGTTACCACAGCATTTTTGTTTATGTTTGTTTATTGTATCTCTAAAAGGTTTGCACCATCCAATCACAGAAATCTCAGCTTTCCAAAACACTTTGAGAGTGTAACACCAAAATTTTACTCATGGAACACAGTGCCCCACTGGATTTTAATCCATATTGAGTAAAAATGTCCAGAGCTTATCATAATTATGGACATAAAGTTTGCAATTTGATATGATGTCGGAATCAGCCCAGCCCTAGCTTAAGGTATTTTTTTTGTTATAGATTCCATACCACAAAAGAAAAATACATCATAAAGATAAGTAATTATATTTTCATCTAATAGGATGGCTATGTTAAAAGTACATTACGTGTCTTCAGAAACATTTCTTTGGTTCTTCTGGTTAAAAGTCTCTTTACATTGGGAAAGCAATCCTTAAATTAAGTGGATTAAATGTATGCTTTGTGGAAGGCGAAGAACCAAAAAAATGTTTCAGTCCAAGCATTATGATAGGCTTTCCTACATGTCTGTCAACATATGTATTTGCATACCTCTAGGCACCAGGATGTGTATTAAGAGCGTTTACGTAGAGCGGGAAAAAAAGGCTGGAACAAAACCAGCGTATGAGAGCGTAGTGGAATAGCAAAAATGTCTTCTTTTCACTCAAAGGATTTTAAAATCGCTTAACTTCGGATTTTCATTTCCCCACTCATTGCTTCCTCCACACAACTCAATATCTTTTTGCATCAGCATAAACTAAATATTTGTCAATTAATTAACTAATTAACATGTCACTTTAAATAAATTATTACATATAGAAGACAGTATTTAAGGAAATAAATGATTTATTGTGTTCTGTAAGTGGTGTTTTAACAACTGTTTAGCAACATATAAATGGCTCTATGCAGAAAAATTTTGGCCCGGTAACATAAAATTGAGCTTATGATAGTGGAGCATGCTGGGAGCAACAGAAAACTAAATGCTTTGCTCATACACTAATTAAAACAGAGCAAAAACCCGAATTCATTTTTGGTGTTGCGTTTCCACGCTGAAGTCGACTGCAGGAGTCAAAAGAATCTAAAAGATGACACAATAGTTAATTTTTTTTTGGACAGGTAGAAATATGATGTAATTGGATTTTGTTGAGTTTTTTAACACATATCTTATGTAGTTTGTGTACGTACAGCAGCAGCATGTAATTGGGTATTATTTTTTGTGTGGTATTTTAGTACTGTTACTAACTATTATAAAGTTCTCACTAGTAAATGGCACATGATGTATTATAGTAATGCCTCTGGTCATCTAGTCTGCGCATGTTCATGACTTTAGGAGGCGTGGCTTTGGACTGCGATTTGCATGGAGGGTGGGATGTACACTTTCAGTACTATCGGGCTACATTTTTTAAGAGATTTACTCTTTACTTACATAAAATGTCAATGTTCTATATACTCCTTTTTTCAATGTATTTAGTTAAAAGTTGTTGCTGTATTATAGGAAAAAATACATTAGGGGAAACTAACTTTTATAAGTTGATTTTTGTCCTATAGCAGCTTGCCAATTTTACACATTCTATTTTAACACATCTACTCTATACTGACAGGATAAAATGATCAGTCCACATCATCCGCAACATCAACAATACAAAATTGCCAACAAATAAAAATAGTATTAAAAATAATCAGTGAATTTCAAAAAATAATAAACATCCTAAAAAAAAAAAAAAAAAAAAAAAAAAAATTAGATAGAATAACTTATTTTTAATAAATTAATGAATCAGTAAACCAATTTAAAAAATGACTTAAACCTGAAGTTCCTTGTTTTATTGATTATTTGCAATAGGCATAACTCTCTCTAATTGCATGAGCTAAAATAAGTGTTCGATTAATAGCTGATTATCAGAATAATCATTAGTTGCATCCCTAGTCAAGAAAATGTTAATATATAACATATACAAGTTTTTAATGAAATTTAAATAAAATAATTTAAAAGTTAATTGATTTAAAGTCAATATATCAACTCTACACTGACGTCATAAATCTCAAAATAATGTGGTTTGATATGCAAATGTGTCTGCAGCCCTCAATTATGCAAACGCGGATGTGGCGTCAGATATGTTAGCACCGCTTTTGACCTGTTAACGGTACTTCCAGAAAACCTCTGGTTAGAATAAAGCCGGTTCGCTCCGTTAGCTAGCCGCTCCCTAGCTTTCGAGTCCTGCTGCGCGTTTGCAGTGTCACTGTAGCTCCTGAATAAAACCCGCAGAAGGAAATGACAGTCCTGGCCGTAATAACTTTTACCCTACTCTTCATCTTATCTCCATCATATTCTGACATTTTAAACCAGTGTATAATTATGACTTATCCACAATCCAAATAACGTACCAAGCTAAATGCTATCATCAGCTAGCTAACTAACAGACCGGTCGATTTAACCACCCTCAAGCGTACAACTATGAAACAAACATGAAGCTTCAGCAAAATGTCGCTATTTACGGTGTTTATTCTTTTTACGTTGAGTAACAGCAAAAACACTGATACAAATGAACAGGGAAACATGGACAATAAACAATAATACAGCATCACCTAGCCGGCCTGTGTCTGTGTGTGTGTGTGTGTGTGTGTGTGTGGTGTGCTAGCTCGCTAAAAAGCTCCACGACATTTCTACAACTTACCAACATCTTGATCAAAAGGATTGGACGTAAACAGAGGCATCGCCGGGATATAAACAGGAACAACTCTAAGACAGTGGTGAGCTCGTCTTTTCTCCTCTCTGTCACTACTTAACTATTTACAAAAATAACAGACATAATAAAAAAAACCTCTAGCAGCTCTAACAGTTCAGTCACTCCTTAACAGCCTATTGAAGATGCATTATGGGTAATAAGAAGCCACTGACTGGGAAATCCTTGCTTTCCACCCGTATTTTTACAAATCCCACCAGCTGTTGTTTTGTTGGCCAATCTCGTAGGCAACCGGCGCTGTCGCTACTGACGGACACGATCTAAAGCCAATCAGTTTTCAGTGGAAGGAGTTTAAAGAATACGGATAGTAAACTAATTAATTAAATATACTAGTAAGAACGAGTATTATATATTTGTTAGTAAATGTGTTGTTTACAATTTACGTCATGTATCTATTTGTATTCTTAATAAATTCCTTAAAAGAAAACAGGACAGGGATTTTTTTTAATCATATGGTTTAATCACATGACTAACCTTTTGTACGGGCTCCCGTGGAACCAAATTTAACTCATTCCTGCCTGCCTCCCCGGCAGGAGTCTTTCTGTGTGGAGTTTACATATTCTCCCCGTGCTTGCATGGGTTTACTCCGGTTTCCCCCAACCGTCCAAAAACATGTATGTTAGATTGACTCCAAATTGCCCATAAATTGTGTGTGTGTGTGTGTGTGTGGTTGGTTGGTTGGTTGGTTGTCTGTCTGACTGTATGTGACGGTCTGGTGACCTGTCCAGGGTGTACCCCTGCCTTTCACCCAATGACAGCTGGAATAGAACCCAGCAGATTCCTGTGACCCTGATTAAAAATAAGCAGGGATAGAAAATAGATGGATGGATATTAATAATAATTATGTTTTTTTTTAAATGTTGTTATAGTAGATATAATAATATTATGTACTAAAGACAAAAAAAGATAAATAGACAAAAAATAAGTATTTTACAGACTGTTAAAAACATTGTGGAATATTTCTGAAAGTATTTGCATCACTTACTAATTATAGTACTTTTAAATATTGTATGTGTAGTCACGTGTAGCTATACTTAAGACTGATGCAAAAATGTTTGGATGACACAATGGACTTTATTAACCAAGGCTGCTTTTGACTGATACTTGAAGCAACCAATCACAGTTTGTTTTGTTCATCGTCATGTTTTGGGCATTAAAATGTGTTGTGGATGTACATAATGAATTTTGTACATACACTGGTAGTTAGAACAATTGTAATGTCTTTGTATGTTACATTATCATTTCATTATTCTTTCACTGGAACTACGAGGCCCAAATTCTGTTCCAGTAGGACAATGTCCTTCTGCACAACACAAGCTTCATAAAGACATGGTGTGTTATGGTTTGATTGGAAGAACTCCAGTAACCTGCACTTTTGGTTAAAAAAAAAGTAAATAATTTGTTGATGACTTACCACTGTATGCAACCTTTTAATTCACATGCTTTGTTTGTTTATATCTAATTTATTTTGTTAGATAAGAAAACACTTTCTTTGGTACTTTATCTGACATTTTGGATTTTGAAGATCTCTTTCTTGAACTGTTGCCACAAAGAAACGACCAAAGAAAGGAGGTCTATAATGTCTTTGTAAGTGGTAGTATTACATTATTTTCTCACAGGAACTACGAGGCCCCTGAGACATGGTGAGTTAGGGTTGGTGTAAAACAACTTAATTGTACTGCACAATAAACACCTTTGACATGAACAGAAACACAGATCGCACCCCAGATCTCCTTAACCAACATTAGCGCTTAGCCGACTAATACATTTGGGGCTGAATAAAATGAAAACATCTCAAAACCAATGCTCCAATTTCGTGTGGAAAGCCTTCTCAAAAGTGTGAAAACTGACAAAAAAAACAATCTGAAATAGGATGTTAATGAAACACATATGGATATGATGACCAGGCTTCCCATTAAATTTGTCTATATAGTGTACAAAAAGGATGAATGTTTTATTAAATACATTCTACAGGTGTATATTATAGACAGTGTAATTTTGTTGTGCACTAAAGAAAATATAATTGTTTATTATTGTATAACAAAATACTTTAATAAATTCAACATCCATTGTTCACATGGAAACAAAGAAATTGGAAATTTGGTATACACTTCTGTATATTAGCTGTAAATTCAGTCATTACATTAAAACTTTTCATTTTTAGTAAAACACATCATTTATAAACAGTTACTGGAAAAATAAATCTTGTATTTTATTTCGAATAAAAGAAGTAGTATGGTTACATGTATACTGAAAATTCAATGTATCGTTGTACTAATAATTAGCTAACATAGTTGTTTGAGATTTGTTTACCATAAATCATAGCACTGATAATCTAGACAAAGAAACAAAAAACAAAAATTAGAACCTAGTTGCCTTAATGTGAATAAAATTATATTTAGAACAGAATCAAAAGCTTTTTTTAAATTTGTGTAGCATTTGGTTTAAGTGGCTGTAGCTCATTGTAACTGAAGTATATTAAGCTTACATTATTGCACTGGATACATGGAAATATTTTTTTTTATCATATAGGTAGATTTATTAAAAGTTATTTACAATTGTGTGCTTATAATACATCACAGCATTTCCAAATTTACATGAACATGATTGGCAATTTTTAGGTGTAGCACAGGTTATAGCCTAAGCAAATTATTTTTTGTAGTCTTCATTCTTGTCTTTCTTGAAACAGATATAATTGTCTTTGGGTAACGTATGTTGATCCTCACTTTAGACATATGTCTTGAAAACAGTGACCACCTGAGTATTTTCCATGACTGGCATGTCTATTCTTCACTTTTCTCAGGAATGGATGCTATAAAACTGGAAATTGCACTGGAGGGATAGCATGATAAACTAGTTAAATACACACATTAAATAAAAATGAACATACAATTGATATAAAAATATATTGTTACGTAACCATGATGTAAATCCTATTAAAAATCGAATTAAATGTCACGAAAAGGGCAGTGCACAGTAGATTTATTTGCAAATTTTTGGACCAGAGCATTGCTGCATGAGTGGAATAAATTTTCAGAATCAATATGTAGTTGATTGTTAGATTCTTATCCAAAAATACTGTAATGGAATAATGGAAATTATTACTAACTTTCATTTGCACGTTGACAAATGTATCCAATGGGGTCTGTACAGAAGAAGTCATTCCACTCTGCATTATGGATGAGTCCTGCACAATCTTCACCTTCTTCATGGCCGTGGTTCCAGTTATCAGGTTGGCCTAATTTCCAATTCCTAATGTAACATATGGATATGATGAACATACTATATACATAATGTTCACAGTAAGGCTTATACACAAATGTTTAATGTTCCTTTATTTGAAATGACATAGCAAATTTTCTTACGTAAAGGAGGGGAGGGTCCCATCAACCCATCTCCAAATGTTCTCCTCTATCATGTCTGTAAGACCCAGCCAAAAGTAACCCTTTCCGTTTATTTGCCTCTGAATCCAAAACTAAAAACCAAACAAAGAGACATATATAGACATTCACAGATTTGTATATTTTTATATATTTTATAAACAAGCTTCATTCGGTACTGTACCCTGATCCATTTTCAAGTTTTAATGACTTAACTATTAAAGCTAAAGATTAAAAAGTATATACCTGTTCCTCCTTATTATGGATGGTAAGCATAGTAGAAGACTTATTTTTGCACTCTTCTTTAGTTTCATTAAAGTTCAATTTCTCAGATGGAGCTGAAATGTAGTAGCACTTGTCTTTGTTGCTCAACCAATGAGGTGGACACCCTAAGGAGTAGGTATAA
Organism: Bagarius yarrelli; assembly: GCA_005784505.1. Lineage (NCBI taxonomy): Eukaryota > Metazoa > Chordata > Actinopteri > Siluriformes > Sisoridae > Bagarius > Bagarius yarrelli. The sequence continues at coordinate 2,198,969 of VCAZ01000021.1, forward strand.
ATAAGAAGCATTTATTAATTATTATCTTTATTTAATGGTAAGTAAATAAAGAGTAATATAAAATATTTAAATTAAAAAAATCTAATATGTAAATTAGACTTAGGCTAAAAACAGAAACAAGCTTGCATTAACAACTGTTTATTAATTTTAACTGGAATTATTCTGCAGATATTGCTTAAAATACTTGAATTATGTAGCACTATAACTGTTTATCTTTTCTTTAAGTAAAATAAATAAAAGTCATTTTGTTGCTTTCATTCAAGGAAACAAAAGGTTTTACCTGGTGTGCTGGTGGGAGGAGGTTCATAAACTCGACGGGACATTGAGCCTTGTGGTCCTATTGGTCGCAGAGGTTTAGCCCATTGAGGAGGAGGTCCAATTGGGCCAGGTGGTCCCTGTAGACCTGTAGGGCCAGCAGGGCCAGGAGGTCCTTGTGGTCCTTGTGGTCCTGGTGGCCCTGGTGGACCAGAGATGCCCTGAGATCCCTGAGGACCTGGTTGACCATCTCTGCCAGGTGAACCAAGATCACCCTTTTCCCCAGGAGGCCCAGCTCGACCCCCTGATCCTCTTGAGCCTTTTGAACCAGGGTTTCCCCTTGGTCCAGGAGGGCCCTTAAGGCCAGGGATCCCTGGAATTCCGGGGGAACCTTTGTCTCCTTTAGGCCCTGGCATACCTGGAGCACCTTTTTCTCCACTGTCACCTTTCTCACCTTGTTTTCCAGCAGGCCCCTGGGGTCCTTTATCCCCCCGAGGGCCTCTAGGACCAGGAGGGCCTAAAAGAAAATATTATAATAATTCAATTAGTTGAATCTTTATGATATCTTAAGCCTTTATTCCTGATTAGTGTCACAAGGATCTGCTGGAGCCTATCACAGCTGTCATTGGGCGAAAACCAGAGGTACACCCTGGACAGATCGCCAGTCCATTACAAGGCTACATACAGACAAACAACAACTCACACTCACTCCTTTGAGTAACTGAGAATCACCAATCAACCTAACATAAGTCCAAAACATGTTTTTGGACTGTGGAAAGAAACAGGAGTAACTGGATTAAACCCATGTGAGCACAGGGAGAACATGCAAACTTCATATAAAAAGGTCCCTGTCGGGAATATGAACCTGGATCCTTCTTAGTGTGAGGCAACAGTGCTAACTACTAAGACACTGCTGCCCGCCTTTAATATTTAACCATTTAATATTTAAGCATTACCTTGAAGAATTGTGAAGTTAGTTATGAGTTGAGAGTGCTTGCTGTCAACCAGTTTCATTTCTTCCATGACTATGGATAGGCTGCTCACTTCTTTGTCAAGCCTGGCAGCAAGCTCTTCTTGTTGGGTTTTCATCTCAGTGCCATCTGCTCTGGCTTCCACAATGCTGCTGTTAAGGGCCAGCAGTAGGTCTGAGTGCCGTGTCACTGTCTCAGCACAGGTGCGGAGACTGTTTATATTAGTACTGATGGATCCAAGCAGCTGCGTAGCAAAGCTCACATTTCCTGTGATATGGTCCATATCCTCCTCGTTGCGGTCAAGACGTGCCTCCAAAATGTCAATCCTGTTGGTGGTGGCATTGTCATGATCTCTTTGCTGATCCATAAGCTCATGTAGATTCTGGTCATGATTGTCTACAATAGTTGAGGCATTCTGAAACTGCTCAGACAGTGAACTGAGCTGTGATGCAATGTCCTCAAGTGTGTCGCTGTTGGAACGGACTAGTGCTGAGTTGTTAGCAGTTAGCAACTGGAGGTTCTGAACTTTTTCTCTGAGCCAGTCAGCATCTGCCTTTGTCTGTCTGGCCACCTGCTGTAGACTTTGGTAGTCACTCTTCAGCTTTTGGACAGCCTGACTAGTATCCTCCACTGAACTCTGGAGTGAGCTAATAACACCTCTTTGCTGGCTCTGCGTGAAGTTGAGAATGTTAAGGCTGTGGGTGTTGTGACTCTGCTCTGCTGTTTCTACCTGAAGATCTGATTGGAGCCGTTCCGTATCTGACTTCAATCCACCAATTAGGTTGTTGTATATTATTAATGTGCGGTTGACAGTAAGGATGGTGTTGCTGTTGCTCTCCAGAAGGTCTCTCAGTGATATGTGGCCACTTTGCATATCTTCACCTACAACCCGTAGTTCATCCAAAGCTGCCCTGTTGTTAGATGCACTTAGGGCAATATCATTAATTTGGCTCTGTAATGTCTGGATTTCTGCCTTAAATAAGAGGATTTCACTTGTGGCATTCTCTGACTTCTCTCCTGTTTGATCATCTGAATGGAAATAAAATTCCATGAAATTAAAAACATGTTAATCACTTTTGAAACACAGTTTTGGTGTGTGTTCAAGTACATCTTACCAAGCTTTTTCAAGTCAGTCTCTACAGCAACAATTTTGCCTTCATAATTTTCCATCCCCTCAGTCACATCATCCATTCTCTGGACCACTGAGAGACACACACAAAAAAAACACAAACTTATAGCTTGCACATAGCTTGTTAGTCTTTTTTAGACTGGGGTGTGTTTTCCTTTTTAGTATGGTAGTTAATGTAGGTAAGACCACAACAATCACACTTATCTAATCACAATTACCAAACATATTGGCTTTTAGTTTTCATTTTATTTAAATTTTAAAAATGTTGTATCTCTAACCTAATTTGAATTGGTTGGAAAATAGTAATGAATTAATGCAACTGTGGACAATAAACAAAAACAGCTGTAAATTTATAGTTGCCAATTTGGCATTTTTGAGGGACGTGCACTTTATTTATCCAAACGAGCAATTGAGGGTTGAGGGCCTTACTCAGGGACCCAACAGTGGCAGCTTGGTGGTGCTGGGAACTAAAACAACAATCTTCAGCTCAACAGACCAACACCTGAACCACTAACTCCAACTAAACTCTATGGCACAAACTGAGCCAAACAACAGAGATAAAAATTTATTGAGTATTCTTTGTTTTCTCCATGCTTGGTTGACTTTTGTGATTTTAGTATTGAAAAGAAAAGGTCTAAGAATAGACAATTCAGTCTTACAAAGCAGACATACAGTGTATCTGCACCAAAATATATAAGTATATTGTTTTGTCACAATAACTGCAAATCAAAAAGATGCACAGCATTTAATACTGTTGAAATGCATCACATAACATATGCATAGTCACAAAAAAAAATGCATGACATTTAATTTCCTCTGGGATGTGGAGTAGACAATGAGGTCATGCTTTGGATGTCTGTGTGTCTCCAAAACCACGCTGGTGTTCTGCATCACTCTCTTCATCACCACACTACTGATTAAATTCTTCTGCTTAAATAGGCATTAATCTTGTTCCCTTTTGTGTTTTGTGTTACACCACCACATAGACACGGTGTCAGTGTTTTGCATCATTTATGATGATGACATCTGAAACTTATAATTTACTTATTAGCTGTGATTTTTAACCTAATTGCTGTTGTGTTTTTTCATTAGAAGGTTTTGACATCGATATTATTGTGATGTTTTTCAATTGTCATTATTTCAGTGTGTTCAAATGACAAAAAGGCATAATAACAATGATTCAACACAGGTCATTTAATGACCCACTTATGGAAGCTTGAGGAAGTAATGCAAAAACTAGAATTTTTTTTAAATGTAAAAAAACTTAAGTTAAATTTTTAAATTGAATGATATTAGTAACATGTTTGAAAAATAGCTACAATTTGAAATGATAGCAACTTTTCCTTATGAAGTTATTTTACAAAAGTAAGCTTACCAGGTCGAAAAATCAAACAGTTAGTAATGCAGGGTTGTATATAGCCGATGGTGATGATGTATCATTACTGCCAGATAAATGTGTTATTGTTAAAGTCAGCTGTGAAAATAAGGCAATAAATGTACCATGAATCAGTGGATTTGAGTGTAATGTAGGTTTATTATCAGTAATTAGGTAATTGAGGTAATCAATCAAAAGATTCAGACATTTATATTAATCAAAGATAAATTCCATAATTCTAATGTTATCCACTAAAGGGAGTGAAGGGAAAACAAATAAAAGGCATGAATTACATTGCATTCACCTGAGTGAGAATGAGACTCGTTTATGACAGTTTCATACCATAGAGCCAAAATATTTAAAAAAAACATTGATTCGCTAACAGCAATAGTGAAAAAATTTGAAAAAAAACAATTAAAGGTCATCACATAATTTTCTTTTAAATTTTACAGTCCTACATACACACTTAATTGTCTGGTGCATCGCCCAAGCCCACTCAATAACAGCTGCTACTGTCTGCCCCATGCTTCTGTCTGAACATCTGTTAGCCCAGTCCATTATTAGGGTGTGATGGCACTGTGTGTACTACTGCAAGCTTAACTATTGATTTATATGTTTGACTCAAAATGTTAATTCATTATAGGAATAAATCAAAGCACACAGAAATGTTTGCAAAAACAAACATTTTTAAATTGTCCTGATTTACTTTTGGATTTGTGTCCATTTTACCACTAGATGGTGCAACATTCATCTCCTTCACTTCCCATAGTGTGTGTTTAAGAGTAACATTAGATCTGTTGTTTGCAGTCATAAGTATGAGGCCATTCTTAAATTAGTACTTTTATGTCTGTTTATGTCTGTTTGAACAAATTAAACTGACTGAAACTTTAGAAATGATTGCAGTGATCCTCTACTGACTTGCAACGATTTTTTTTATCATTTAGAAGAAAAGAACCATGCAAAAAGACAAAAAGTACTTGTCTTGGCTGACAGATCCAACAATTGGGTGGGCAATTGTTGGTGGAGGGGGGATTATTTCACTGGTGCTATACCTGCTGTAGACAGACAGACAGCTAGATAGACAGACAGCTAGATAGATAGATAGATAGATAGATAGATAGATAGATAGGTAGGGTGTCCTCTATATATATATATATATATATATATATATATATATATATATATATATATATATATATATATATATATATATATATAAAAGCAATACTGAGAAATTTAAATAATATAAATAAACAATTAAAACTAAAGAAAAGACTCAAGAAAAATCTACTTTAAAAAATATATTTCTGGTGAAAAATAAATTAGGACATCCCAACATTTATTTGCACTTAAAATGGCTAAAACCACACACAGGTGTATTACATCAGGTACACATGCTTAGAACATTATTACTAAGCTTTTTGAAGTAGGCTGGTCCTATTTAAACCATAAACATTTACTTTGGTGTGCTCCTGACTGTTGAAGCGATAGTGAACACCATGGTGAGATCGAAAGAGCTGTCTGAGGCCTTCAAAAAATATTGTAGCAGCTTAAAATCTTTTTAAAAGAATTTAAAAAGATCCCAAAAGATTTTGAAATCAGCTATTTCACTGTCTGCAAAAAAAGTCTACAAGTGAAGGACATTTAAAACAACTGACAACATGCCTAGGTCTGGCCGTTCAATCAAGTTCACCCCGAGAGCCAGTCGCAAGATGCTAAAAGAAGTCACCAAAAACCCTAAAGTGTCATCACAGGACTTACAGCAGGCTCTTGCTACTGTTGATGTCAAAGTGAACGACTCTACAATCAGAAAGAGACTACACAAGTTTAACTTTCATTGGAGGTGTGCAAGGAGGAAACCTTTGCACTCTAAGAAAAACTTGAAGGCCAGACTGAAGTTTGCCAAAGAGAATGTAGACATAGACCAGGACTTCTAAAATAATGTTCATTGGGCAGATGACTCTAAAATTGAATTATTTGGACAATGCAACAGAGGACATCTTACCAACTGTAAAACATGGAGGTGGAAGTGTCCTGGTTTAGGAATGCTTTGCTGCAGCAGGACCACCATCTAAGAATACACCATGAGTTCTACCATGTATCAGTCACTTTCTTTTCCAGAGAAAAATTAAAACAATATTAGCTGTCAATATGTTAACATTTCTTAATAAAGAACTAAATATTTAATAGGGTTTTCTAATTTTTTTACATGACTGTTTATATTTATTTTTTATTTTTAAATGTTTGGGGGAGGAGGGTTATACTTTTGCAGGGGTACTGGGTGTTATGTTAACACCACAATCTATTTCATAGCAATAACATACATACTAAGTGTGTGTGTTTCCAAATGTAATTATATTACACTGTATTATGTACTGTACTAAACAACACCAATATACATACTAACAATAGATCATCTACGTCATCATCTACTACAGCATCAGTCTCCTGTTTTTTTACTAGCAAACACCCTAACAAATTCATCCATATCTTAGCAAATTCATCCATATCTAAGTAGTGTTAGACTTCACATGGGCTAAGATCACTAAATGGCTCAAAGCGACAAAAAGGGGTCAGAACATGTGTAAAAAGGAGCTCTTACAGGATTTAGACTGGAGAATAGCATCACCTGGATTATATGAATCCATGAATCTGAAATAGAAATTTACCTTTTTTCCAAAAAATTGTGCTTTTTGATTTGGTGGATTAGCACCTAGAAAAAATAAGCCCCACTGGCGACTTTGTTTTCTACAGCCATCCAGACAAGACCACAGAAACTTTGCTGAAGCATGGAATTTACATTTATCATTTACAGCATTTGGCAACTGAGGGTTAAGGGCCTTGCTCAGGGGCCACATTGCTTGGTGGCACTGGGAATCAAACCCACAATCTCTGGGTTGGTAGTCCAACACCTTAACCATAAGCCACCATTCCCGCATGGAATAACATGCTGGTTTGTCTGGTCAGTGAAAAACTAGCCCCTGACTGAGCCTGGTTTCTCCCAAGGTTTTTTTCTCCTTGGGGACCCTGAGAAGGAATTGAACAGCATTTGTGTATCTGTGCTTAATCTCTGAAAGCACCATTTAAAAAATAATTTTGTTTAGAATGTTTTTGTAAGTATACTTTGTTTTGGTATACTTTTTGGGAATGCATCTATACTAATACTGGTATCATACACGATGTTGAGCTCATGTATTGGTACTTATACTTGTAAAAACATTCTGATACCAAAGATCAAAAGACAGAGTGTTCAGTACATAAAGACCTGTGGAAATCTTTCAAAATGATTGATGACAACCCATGTATGACACACCCTCAGTAACATCATGCAAAGAATACTTGTTGCAGAACAGCTTGTTCATCAAACAAAAGATAATCAAAATTATAAAGCAGAAACGTAAACAGAGAGCAGACAAAGAATCGGTACACGTTTAAAAAAACAAAGCCAAAAGACGTAGTCAAATAAACAGTGAGCAAGGGTCATATCTAGAAGTATGAATAACAGAAAATAACGTGTATTATGGAAAGAATTCATGCGAAAGAGGGCACTCAGAACTTTGACAAGTGTTCCCATTGCCGGTCAGGGATTGTTCTGCAAAAATATATAAAGGTAAAAAAATAGGTATTTATTATATAAGTAATCTGATAAAACATTTGAACTTAAATTACAAAAGTGAGCATTGAGTATTTGCCACCAGAATTAATGTTAGCACTCGGAAACCAACCATGCAGCAAACCCTTGCAAGACAAGAGAAAATGACCAAGAGCTATACAAATAATCAGTATTGGTGAATACCAGCAGAATATACCTGTACTCGTACTTGTACTTTAATAATAATACTTTTTCTATATTGGCCAGAAATGCATCCTTTTTTAAAGTGTATTTAAAATTTAAAAAAGAGGCCTTCAGATGTACAGTATTGTTTTTAGCTATGGTTTCAGTTGCTCTACGTAGCCGTTAATACAGAGAAATGTATTCACACCCTCCACTGCTTTTTACATAATACCCGTTCTTTTCCAGGTGCCTTTTGCAAGATGTTTACAGCTGTTTTGTCTCGATGGGGTGTTTCTAAGATATTTAATTCAAATCTTCTTGAAGCCACGGCTAATCACAGTATATAAAATCTATGACTTACATGATTCTTAAGTAGATTTCACAATATTTCAAGTTCACAAAGAGTAGGAATGTCAGTAGCATGAAGATCACATAAATAATGTTTGTAAAAACATCCTGTTTTCAAGGAACAATATAGAACTCAGTTTAATACAAATATTCTGGCAAACAGTAAAACAGTTTGGACAATTCTCAGCTGCTTATAGACTAAACAATTAAAGTATTTAGACAGAAGTCTTTGTTATGCCTTAATGTAACGGTATCCAGTTCAACTTATTCACAAGCCAAGTATAAAACATCTGTTATCATGTCTGAAAACAAACACAAGTTCATCACCTAAATATGCACTGATATTCTATGAAGAGCATGGAAACATATAAACCATCACAAAAATTGTTTCTAGACAAAGTTGTTTTTTTTCTGTTTAACACCCTTTCCCCACCTGTTAAATGGTGACAGGTAAGGGGTTAAAATCTATCACCTGGCTGCAATTAGACTTTCTATATAATCTGGAAAAATTAATATAAATATCTCAAAAATTGTGTAAAATAAGAGCACCTTTGTCTTCCTTCTGCTGATCTTCAGTAGCCCCTTGTCAAATACATGGAACGAATGACACTATTAATAAATTAAAGGGATAGTTCATGCAAATATCCTAAAAAGTCCCCTCATTATTAACTTTCTTTCTACAGATTAAATAATTTGAGTTATATTCATATATTCATGGAGTTGTGGCTCTTCCAAGCTTTATAATGACAGACAGTGAGTGTTAATTTTTTAACAATCCGAAAAAGGCAAATAAAGCGAATCCATCTATTCCAAAGTTTTCTATATGGCTTAAGACCTAGTAAAAAGTTTCTAGCTTCCGCTACCTCAGACATGTGCGTTTACGAGACAAATTGATGGATGAATGCTTATTTATACAAATCGTAGTATAAACAATTTACACTAAATTACACTAAAATTGAAGCAGTTTCAAGCACCAAAATCCAAAAATTTCTCTAACGTTATCATCCATTCATCTGTTGTCTATATACGCTTATTACTCATCAAAGTCACGGGAATCTGCTGAAGCCTATCCCAGCTGTCATTGCACAAAAGGCAGGGGTACTATCATTCAGACAAACAACCACACACACTCATACATTTACTTTACATTAAATTACATTTACGGCATTTAGCAGATGCCCTTATCCAGAGTGACTTACATTTATCATTTAAACAACTGAGAAATTCACCACTACGTCACCACTTTATCATAAGGTATAACTATATAAAAATAAAAGCATTGTCTTATCTACTAGTGAAACTTTAAACTGCAAATAAGTTAAGAGCGTGTTAGAAATTGTGAAAAATAAAATTCGACATAATGGATCAATGCAGCCAAGACACAAGTTTTAATCACACCAAGTATAATGGCAGAGCATCTGGACACACACAAACACACACACAAGCACAACAAAATCACTTTTGTTTTATAAACTGGACAATAGATGTCAATTTTAATTTTTGCTTTTATTTCTTGTTAAAGTTAATCAATGAAGAAAATGTCAAGTTTTTTAGAACCCACCTATTTCTTGAATAGACAAGAAAACTATATTCAGGATTTTACTGTAAAACTAAAGACCATAATGTTGTTATCAGGAGAAAAAGAAAGCCTTTTTAAAGCTGAGAAAAATTAATCACTTTACAATATTAGGAAATAAAAGTTGAAATTCTGATTCAATCTAACCATCTTTGCTTAAATGTCTTTAGTTTATAGCACTGCAATAGAATTAGCCTTGCCATTCTGATACTTTTGGAAATAACTGTGTATGTAATTAATACAGTTTTTGTATTATACTGTATTGTACAAGAATAACTGTACTGAACTGTACAAGAATAAATCGATGTTCCTACCTTTGTATCCCAATACAGCCACTGCTATTGTGAGCAGTGCACACAGGACATACAGAAGAGCAATGGCTGCTCTAAGTGCCCAGTCGTTTTTACATTTAGTACATTCATTCCCCTCCTGGATGCCTGGAAAAGAAAGGAGAGACAAGATGCCTAGCTTTACAATTCTGAAAAATAACAGACATGAAAATGTACATTTTAACAAAACATACCTTAACCCTAGCTCATCTGTAAAGTCAGCTACATTTTTTTGTGTGTACTTACCAAAATGACAATATAAGTCGATTAAACCTAAGCTAAGCAGTCTTTATTTGTGAAATTGAGAACTAAGTAAAAAAAATACTCAGTCCTGATTACAGCTTCTTAACACTAATGATCAAGACTTTTTTGTAACTATTTCTATAAAAGTTAGACTGTTGGAGGCTCCTGTGTTTCATTTTTTTATACACTATTTAATATACATCATAAGACAATTTATATCAAAGACCAAGTTTTAGGAGAAGAATAACACTCAGAAACAAAGACTCTCTGTGGAGGCAGGAGAGGTTTCTTGTGGAGCTAAAGCTGATGTTGTCAGGCTTTAGCAAATAAACATCAACAACCACAATACATTTAGACATTCCACAGCTGGACTGATGTTCTCCCCCCTCTATAACAATTTGATCAGACTGTGTCTTCATCAGCAGATGGTCACAGTGGCAGCCCTGGCATCTAGGTTGTCCTCTAATAAGAGCCCCAGGAGGGAGATGTGGGGAGGAAGAGGGCAGGTCAAGTCTTTAGATCCAAACATCTGTGTAAACATTGCCTCAAATGGCCCTGGATGTGGGAACCTTGGCCCCCCAGTGGCCCTGCTTTCATTAAGATCTCTGTAAGGTGGTCTATGTGTAGGAGGGATAAAGACTCCTTTTTAAGATTTTATCACGTAAGAGCTCAAGTTTAAAATCAGCACATAAACACACATAAACACACACTGCCCCTAAACAGAAATAAAAACACAGAGTATGGAAAATAGTGCACTTGAGGGGACAACTCTGTATGTTTTTGCAGACCAGTTTGGTTTGTTGAATGAAAAGTATTTTTCCCAGGGATGCCATCTATTCTCTCAACATCCTTTGATCTGGTGCTTAAATCAAGTCTCTTGAACAGCACATGGCTGACTGAAGTTTTACTTATGTGGAGAGTGGATTTTCTGCTTCAACTTTTGAAAATGTATTTGGCTTAAATTCATACATAGTATGCAAAAAAGATTAATATAGTGAAGTTCAGAAAATGGCCTAAATAACAGCCGAATTAACAGCAAACTAAAAAAACAATAATACATCAATAATAACTTAGGCAGGGCCTTGGAAGCTGGTAGTAACAGAGTTGGATGATGTTAAATAAAAAACCTAAATAAATTTATTTGCAAGGGCATTTCATTAATGTTATTTTGGATATGATGCAATATCTGTGTGCTATTAATATAAGTAAATGATCAATTAAAGTAAAAATAGAATAAATCGTCATAGAAAAGAATTACCACTCACTATAGCGATATTAAACTTGAAGACAGATAAAATATGTTTTTCCTTAAGACATTGGTGGAAAGAGTTCTGAAAATGTCTACTTAAGTAAGATTTCTACTTAAAAAACAATTCACTTAAATACAAGTAGAAATACTGAAAAATAATATGACTCAAGAAAGAGTAAATAGGTATTTTGTTAACAAGTTACTTAAGTTACTGCATCTTAATGTATTAAACAACCAGGTGCAGGAAATTAGACACAATTCAGGATCTCCAGTTAGTGGATCAGCACTTTGAGACGATGAGCCCCAAAAACAGATCCCCAGTGAAGACCTTGTCTTCTAAACTGCCATCTGGAGAAGACCATGGGAAGAAGAATCTGCACAATCTAACTTTGCTGCAGCATGGAACAACGTGGTTTATCTGGCCAGAGGAGAACTGGCCCCTGACTGAACCTGGCTTTTCACAAATTTTTTTCTTCATTTTGTCACCGATTGAGTTTTGCCTCCTTGCCGCTGTCATCTCTGGCTTGTTAAGTTTGGGACTCTTAATTTACAGATACGAGTTAAACTAAACTGAGTGCTTTAGTGAGTGTTCACTATTGTCCTTGTATTGGCACACTATTCTCCTATTTGATTTTTTAAAGCTGCTTTGACACAATCTCTATTGTTAAAAGCGCTATATAAATAAAAGTGACCTGACTTATGGGTTGCAGAGGGCTTGTCAAGAGTCCACCCTCCCGCCACCAGAGGGCACCATCCCCAGAATAGTAGCTGCCACGTTTCACTTCCGGTGTCACTTTCTTTCTGGCTTTTTTTCTGGTTTTTGGTTTTGAGATATCGCCCAGTGTTTCATTTCTTTGTTTGTTTTTTTACTTCCGTGTACCAACCTCTGCTCATCTTGTAACTAATCTGTTGAATTGCCCTGCTGTGCTTAATAAAGCTGTGTTCTGCAATATAGATTCGCCTTCGTCTTCTGCTTCACAGAATACTTAGCCAAAACCAAATCCAGTGGAACTGGCTCGCCTGCAAGCTGCGGTGGATTATCACGCCCAGACGTTACACGCATTTCAGGAGCAACTAGCGCTATTACAAGCACCCCCACCTCAACCTTCATCTCAGCCTACCACCAGAGCCCATTCCATTCTTCCATTTCTCTTTTCCAGACAAATTTGATGCAACATCAGATAGCTGTTGTGGATTTCTCGGTCAGTGCCAGGTCTTTTTTCAGAATCAGCCCACCACCTTTCCCACAGACAGTAAGAAATGAGCCTTTTTTTTACTTTACTTTCTGGAGAGCACTCGATTGGGCTTTGGCAGTCTGGGATATGCAGATTACTTCATGGCACAGCTTCGAGAGATTTTCCAATATCCCGGGGGGGGTAAAAATTTCTATTCTGCTCCTCCGGCTACGTCAAGGTGTCTGCTGCGGACTACGCTGAAATGGAGTAAAGAAGAAGGATGGCATTCTGCGCTCCTGTATAGCTTTCAAGGCTTAAACACAATCACCATCAAATATCGTTATCCTTTGACATTGGTGCCCTGGGGTTTGCCAACTTCCGAAGGTTTAACCAAAACTTCAATCAGACAGCTGCCCCTTAACGTCTCTTCTGAAGGGCAAACTCACCAAATTAATGTGGGATGAAGCAGCCACCAGGGCCTTCAGCAAACTAAAAGCCAAGTTTACTATTGCCCCTATCCTTCAGCACCCTGACCCTCTGCTACTGTTCACAGTAGAAGTGGATGCCTCAGATATCGGGGTGGGTGATGTTCTTTTCCTAAGGCAAAGCACCTCTTCCAAACCTTATTCCTCAGTTTCTACCTCCTTAAATTGAACCCTGCCGAAAGGAACTACGATGTGAGGAACAAGAAATTCCTGGCTATCAAAGAAGCCCTGACCGAGTGAAGGCATTGGTTGAAAGTGGGCATTCATCCGTTTCTGGTGGTTACCAATTACAATTTGGAATATCTTCCATCAGCCAAGCGGCTGAATTGTAGGCAGGCCTGATAGGCCTTATTCTTTACAAGATTGGTTCACTGTGACTTACCGGCCTGGAACCAAGAATAACAAAGCCTACAGTCTACCCGAAGACATGACACCCCCCCCCCTCCAGTTTCCTGTCCGGATACTAAATTAAACCTTCAACTGTTGGTGGCTCCTATTCATTGGGACCCAGATGCAGAAATCACGGCCGAATACCAAAATGACCCTCCTCCCACAGCATGCCCTGCTATCAAGATCTACGTGCCCCATGCCTTACATACCAGAGCAATGTCATGGGTTCACACATCACTAAGTTTCCGGTCATAAATGCCTGAACAGGCCATAAATATATAGAAAATTGTCAAAATATTCAGTCAGTTTTGTCTAAAGTGAATGTGAGCAATTGGAAAAAGGAAATACACTGATTTGTTTTTATTTTTACTTCTTATTATAAAGTGATAATAATCATAATTGCTTATTATATAATACAAACTATAATTCATACTCCACCCTAGTTAAGTGTCAGACAGTAAAAAAAGAACAGAACTAATACATTTTACTAACAAAAAATTATACAAAAAAACAATTTACAACTTTTTTTGTACTTTTTATAAAAACAAATGTATCATATCTAAATCATTTACAACAACTCAAGAACCACAATTTAGTCATACTAATAAAAGTATAAAAAACAAAAAAAAACCTACTTAAGTACTGTAACTATGTCATTAGTTACTTTCCACCAATGGTTATGAGAATGTAGTTCTGTTTAAAGTGATGTTGCAGTTCCTGTTTTGCTGTTGCATTCGGATCAAATTCAAGGTCAACATAAAGCAGATTTAAATATACTGAACTGCTATGCTCATTAAAATAAATAAGCAAGCCGGATGTCTATCAACAGAAATGCCCATAAATACTGAAGCTTCCTGTTTGTAGTTAAGATATAGTAAAACCTAACTGGACACTTTCCAGTGTATACCTGGCACTGAATAGATTTTAAAAGTAATCAGTATCCTTTACCTGGCTGAAAAACTCAGATCTGTGACTAAAGCAATAAAGGCAATACATTGCAGGTGGGAGTTATAAACATTCTTCATTGTATGTTGTTATTGGAGACTGATGAAAAAAGTAAGCATTGTGAAAGAGATGTGTGGAGGAGGTAGTGGAGACATAGAAGGCAAAGAGCAGTATGGGGAGAAACGAAGGGAAGAGGAGAAGGGGGAAATGCTGAAGTTCACAGAAATGCATGTAGAACAGCTGTGTTTCATTTGGACTCAGGAAGTCAGAGAAAGAATTCCTGCATTGTTGTCTTTTCTGTCTGTACCTGATGCACCAGCCCAGTCACACAAAAACACTGGTGATGAAAACAAAAAGACAGCTACATCCAATCACAGAAGCTCCGAAAAATTGACACACACATACACATACACAGAGTAAAGAAAAAAATGAATAAAAAACTTGAAAATGTTTAAAATGTTGTATGTGAAGGAATTGGTCAGAAAGATGTTTCTATTCACATGGAAAAGATAACGAGGGCAAAAACCTGAAAAAAACACTGTTTACAATATAAACTGATTCTATTTTTAATTCTAACTTATACATTGTATTGACAACATTTAAAATGAACTGTTATAAATGTCATACTATAAATGAAAATCTGTTTGGACAGGCTGCACAACAGAAAATCTTATTAAAAGTGACCTATTAAGATTTTCACCTGACCTTCACCAGTCATAATTGGAATCATGTTGAATACTATGTACTGTAAGTCACACTTGCCAAATTCTGTAAAATTTATCAGGGATTATAATGTTAGTTTGTAGTTAGGTCATGATTTACAGTGCATGATTCATATTTTGTCACATTACAACCATAAAGTTAAATGTATTTTATTGAGATTTTATGTGATAGATCAACAAAAAGTAGCACATAATCGTGAAATGGGGGGAAAAATGATATTTTAAGCAAATAATAATCTGAAAATTGTGGTGTGCATTTGTATTCAGCTGCCTGTACTCTGATACCCCTAAAATCCAGTGCAATCAAATGCCTTCAGAAGTCACTAAATTAGTTAATAGAGTCCACCTGTGTGTAGTTTAGTCTCAGTATAAATACACCTGTCCTGTAAAGGCCTCAGTGGTTTGTTAGAGAACACTGGTGAACAAACAGCATCATGAAGACCAAGGAACCCACCAAACAGGCCAGGGATAAAATTGTAGAGAAGTTTAAAGCAGGGTTAGAATAAAACATATATATCCCAAGCTTTAAACATCCCAAGAACTGTTCAATCCATCATGAAAAAATGGAAAAAAGTATGCCACAACTGCAAACCTACCAAGACATGGTCAGCCACCTGAACTGACAGACCGAGCAAGGAGAGCACTTGTCAGAAAAGTCCCTCCGGAAAAGCTGCAGAAATCTGGAACTCCGGTGGGAGTCTGTCTGACACCTATAAGTTATGTCCGCCACAAATCTAGCCTTTATGGAAGAGTGGCAAAGCCATTATTCAAAGAAAGACATAAGCTGTCCTGTTTTCAGTTAGCCACAGGACACGTATGGGTCATAGCAAACATGTGGAGGAAGGTGCTCTGGTCAGATGAGACCAAAGTTGAACTTTTTGGCCTAAATGCAAAGTGCTATGTGTGGCGGCAAAGTAACCCTGCTCATCACCCTGAACACAACATCCCCACTGTGAAACATGTGGTGGCAGCATCATGCTGTGGGGATGCTTTTCTTCAGCAGGGATAGGAAAGCTGGTAAAAGTTGATGGGAAGATGGATGGAGCTAAATATAGGGCAATCCTGGAAGAAAACCTGTTGGAGGCAGCAAAAGACCTGAGACTGGGAAGGAGATTCACCTTCCAGCAAGACAATGACCCTAAACATACAGCCAGAGCTACAATGGAATGGTTTGGATCAAAGAATATTCATGTGTTAGAATGGTCCAGTCAAAGTTCAGACCTAAATCCCAGTGAGCATCTGTGGCAAGACTTGAAAATTGCTGTTCACAGATGCTCCCCTTCCAATCTGGCTGAGCTTGAGCTATTTTGCAAAGAATAATGGGCAAAAAGTCCAGTCTGTAGATGTGCAAAGCTTTTAGAGACATACCCCAAAAGACTTCGCTATAATTGCAGCGAAAGGTGGCTTCACAAAGTATTGACTCAGGGGAGCTAAATACAAATGCACACCGCACTTTTTAGATTATTATTTGCTTAAAATTTTAAAAAGCATTTATCATTTTCGTTTCACTTCACAATTATGTGCTACTTTATGTTGGTCTATTACATAAACTCTCAGTAAAATACATTTATGTTTGTGGTTGTAAGGTGACAAAATGTGAAAAAGTTTAAGGGGCATACATACTTTTTCACTGCACTGTACTTGTATATTTTTTGCTGATTTCTTCAATCATTTATATGCTGCTATTAGCGAATCGTGATAGATGTGCCCCAGAAGCTTTTTAATATGTTATATAGGCTTCAGAATCATAAACGTCTGAGGTCCTGATCAGTCATCAGTTTATGAACTAAAGACAGCTTTCAGTTAATTTTCAGTGGTTACACAAAAATAACTTCAATTTACATAATTTAAATTTTCTAATGCTTTTAATAAATTTGTACAATTTTCATCAGTCTTCAATCTGCAGTTTCATACTATAACAATTCATATTCATGATTTCGGTATGATATTCATTAAGTTTTTATTTATGTGTTAGTTTGTTTTACTGACATACTTATTTCTTATTTATACTGGAAAAACATCCATGTTTGCACTACAAGTGTGAAAATGCTGCAGAGATCAGTTCTTATTTTAAAAGTTCTTGTTATAATTGTTTGTTTTCAATTCGTACAACATGTGTCCTAGAAACAATAGACCCCCTGGATCTAGAAAGAACAAAACATTCCTCCTTCTCAGTAAAGCTTCTTAAAACTCTAATAAACACAGCAGTGATTGCCATTGCCAGCTTTAACAAGCATTGGCCTAGTAGGTACATATATTGAGCTAGATGAACCTGTATTTCATATTTTGCGTGTATGATCAGCTCAATTAAGCATTACACAACTCCCAAAGAGTTGCTGCACCAGATCCAATTCCAATTTCACACCGCATGTTACTCTTGAGGACTTCTGGGACTAATAACCACCTCTCCACACATGTATCAACAACCCTGCAGAAGAATGTAAACATATAAACACTTACAAAAAGGGAAATACCTAAATAGACAAGTTACCATACCATTATATCAGTAATCCTGTACTTGTTTGAATCTTTTTTTTTTTCCTGCTTTGAAAAAATCTCCAAACAGGTTTATGACTCTTTAAATAGACCAGGTTTGTAAAAGCATCTGGAGCTCATTAAACATAGTATCAAAGTATACATGAGAAATTATATTAGAATCAATACATGCCATGGGCTGCAGGATAAACATTTAAAATGTCAATTCTGGCCAAATTCTCCAAATATCATCAGTACGGGATGGGCTTCTGCTAAATGTATCGGGTGTATTTTGATCATGGAAACGTCTCACTTAAGCTACACCTTGTAATAAGCTACACCTTGTAATAATAAAATGATAATAAAACCTTGGCACAATTGTTATAACAATACAAAATAAGCATTATTAAACTGGATATCATCATAAACAAGATGTTTAATAAGGAAAAGTTCAATGCAGAGCGGCCAAAAAATATGTTCTCACTAACTTGAGCCATATTGACATCATCTAACAAATAAAACATAAAGAAGAGGAGCCAGAATTTGTCCTTTCTTAAGCTCAGGCAAAGGCAATAGGCTCTTGCTTATATATTGGCAACGTTATTATGCCATGTGTAAACTGTTTTCAGCTCTAATCGTCTTCATATGTGATCATGGTCCCATGCAACAAACAATGATTTTTAGTCTTATATCCAGTCGGAAAAGCATGTTTTATGACTAAAAGACGCTCTGCTCTGACACGCTAGATTTCACCTCTACTATTGTTTTTTTGAAGTGACAGAGGGAGATGTTTTTAAGACTTCAGTTTAGCAGCAGGGTGATTATGTCCAGCCCCAGGGGAGCTATTTCCCTCCCGTTATCATAAGACCAGCCTGTAAACAAGTTACTTATTTTAAGCTGAACCAGCAGGCAGAAAAGAGGACATGTGACATTCAAATAAAAAATAATTCAGAACCAGGAAGAAACTTCCAAACTTGCCTGAAAAGCTCAAAACCAGACACTATAATTTTAAAGTAGTCTAAAGCACAAAACGATATTCCTGCTGTATTTTTTAACATTATACCTCTATCAAGACATCATCAATCTTTTACATTATTTTATTGTTGAATGTTTCAGAAATACATACCAAAAATACTTGAGCTTCAATTTGGATAAATGTGATAATTTGAGCTACATTCATATTTTTTCTGAAGAGCTAATGACCTACTGACTGTGCCTAACTAACTACTATATAACCTACTAACTTCAATAATTTGTAACAAGATGGGAAGAAAGAAGAATTAAGAGAGATCTTGAGTAATTTGTCCAATTAGACAAAAAGGCATACTTATAAAACCTTATAAATGTAAATCTTTTTCTTGGGATTGTTTTAGGATCTGTCCTCATATGGCTAAATTTGCCAGGGCTTTTTTTCTGCCTAAAGAAACCTTTTTTTAGTAAACTTCTGATGCTATTAATCTATACAGTAGCTATTAGACTACTTGCAATAAAAGAATATAATTTTTTTTTTTTCTGCTGAAGAATTCATGGTCGTCTTTGACATATTTTCTATTCAGTGATGTGCCAATATCATTACCGTTCAGCATTCATAGTGCCTTAAAAACATGCAAGCCGCCTATACCTTATTGCACCCCATACCATCAGAGATGCTGGCTTTTGAACTGAACGCTAATAACACGCAGGAAGATCTACCACCTCTTTAGCCCAGAGGACACGCCATATGTGCTTTTCAACAGGAATGTCAGATTTGGACTCATATGACCATAGAATACTTAGAACACTTTCAGTCCATTTTAAATGAGCCTTCGCCCACAGGACACTATGTCCCTTTTTGCATGATAGAGCTTTAGTTGTCATCTGTTGTGTTTTGCAACAGTGGTTTTTGCAATCATGCAGATGAGTGATGCCGTGATCTTTATCTCTTAGAGATTATGTCTTACTAAGACATCCTTTTTATAGCTAATCATGTTACAGACCTGATGTCAATAAACTTTCCTAGTTTAAACATTTGTTATGTTTTCTCTGTTCTATTGTAAATAAAATATTGGCTTATGTAATTTAAAAGTTTTATAGTTTTCATTTTATTCAAACTTTAAAAATGTCCCAACTTTTCTGGAATTCGGGTTATATATGTAAAATTTGCATAAAATAAAACACTAACCGTTTGGATATTTTTTTGCATTTAGCAGGTTATATCAAAACACTTTAATATACAATCTACCAATTTTCAATATGTTATATATATATTATATATATATATATATATCTATATATATATATATATATATATATATATATATATATATACCAATGTGTACTGTAATATTATGAAGACATTCTATGCTAAGTATGGACATAACTGAACAAGTGGAGATTTAGTTTTTTCAGATTGGTGGAAAGAGTTTAGATATATCATGTTATATCATGTTGTTTTAAAATCTGTTTCTTATTAGCTGTCCCCCACATATATATAATGTTTGTACAAAATGCTATTGTAACTGCTGACATTACATTATTTTCCCTGTGGTGAAAGAATGATAAAGTGGTAGCTTAGTGTTTGAAGATTTAGCTGTAGATCAGAGTTCTAAATTCCAGTACTAACAAACTCCCACCCCCGTGAGTTCTGGTACGAACACACATCTGCTCATATGTTGTCTGTCCCAGTTGTAAGTCATTTTATTATAGTATTATTCAAAAGAATATATATATATATATATATATATAGCATTGTGAAAATGTAGAGTAAATAGCTGTAAACTTGTTGATTGCACAGTATTGTAAAAAAATTCTTTTTTATTGGGTAGTTTGTAATACAGTGCATTTGTTGATTTGGTTGCTGTACATAAATGTATCTTAAAGTTGAGCAAAATACAAAGCACCATAAAGTTATTTATAGAGCTACACACAGCACCACCCCAGCACTCTTTTTACATTTGCTAGCATATTAGCATGAGGTCATATCCAGTAAGGCAGAACCATATGTTAGAATGGGGCACAGTTACAGAACAAGCCTAGGAAAAACAGACTGACCTAACTACCTACAGACCAACTGGGCCATAAAACATTAGATTTAACCATGCACTCATAGTGGACTTTATATTAATCTCTGAGTACAACACATCTATCAGGTTGTAGGCACACTGCAATTTGTTTAATAATTAAAGCCTGTAGGGGATGTTAATGTCAGACGCATAAAAATAATGTTTACCTTAAATGGTTCAATTGGAAATAAACGCAATACTACAAAGGGAAAGAAATAAAAATTGTTTTTTAATGTTTTCTAACCAATGAAACATAAATGACAATGCCAGTTCATTGTGAGGTTTTTTTTATTTGTTTTGTTTGGGTTTTGTTTGTTTGTTTTGTATAAGTTTAACTGTATAATGAAAAGGTTGGGTTTTGGTTGGGATTAAAACAATGAATATGAGTATGTCAGAAGTTTTTTGATATGTAATGTGTTAAACATTCTGTAAAACTCTGCTTGTAACCACTGCTGCTTGTAACCAACATGATGACAAGACAGTTGTCTAAGAGAGAAAATCTGGTAATTTGGGCATAATTAATACAAAATATTTAAATGTTAAAACTTAAAAAAAACAGATGGCCATGAATAAGTACTGGATGCTGCTGTGTATATGGACATCTGCCAAATGATGTAAATTTGGGTAGTAGCTCAGTGGTTAAAGTGTTGGACTGCTAACCAAAAGATAGTGGGTTTGTTTTTCAGCACCACCATGTTACCTTTTCTGGGCCCTAAGCAAGGCCTTTAACCCCTAATTGCTGTTGTATAAATGAAATCAATATAAGTTGCCTTGGATAAGGGTGTCTGCCAAATGCTGTAAATGTAAATCAATAGCTATTTTTATTAAAATGACAGATCCTGCAGTTTTTTCTGTTTTTAGTGCCCACTTGTTTTCTTTTACAATGTTACATGCTTTTAGGCGTTAGTAGAGATTTTACTCTATCCTAGCTTTCTTTGTTAGGGAAGATGATGTCACTGAAACAAATGATTCCTGAAAAACAAGGCTATCAATAAAGATGGCATTAAAAAGATAATAAAATAAAATGAACATCAGAGTAATAGAAAACATTAGAGACAGACAGATTTTGTGCTTTATAAATTTAAAACTGAAAAATTAATTTAAAAAAATGTATGTACACTAAGAGCAAAGCCACATTTTTACAGAAAACATTATTTACAGAGACATTCTTTTGGTCCTTTAGGAGCACTGAGATTTTTAAAGCTGCCAAAATTTTGAGTTAAGTACGAAGATTTGGTGGTTTGAACAGAGTAGCCTATGCCACTGGGTGGTCCAGCCTGCTGCCATGCTTCCTGACTCAGCACTGGCCTTCAATGCCTTAAAAAGCTAAACCTTAAAATGGGCAGCCTTCTTTAGCAAATAAAACCACAATATTTAACTAGGCCTGAATGACAAATCTTGGCAGAACTGGTACTGGTGAGTGCTAGAACTAATAGTGCTAAAGTGTTGAAATTGTATATGAAAGTGCCAGATTGCCGACATACAAACTATATTGCCTATGGAAAGCTAGTTCATATTGAACCGCCTCACTTACTCAACTGATTTAGACCTCCTTCTTCAATTTAAAATCTTTGGGGAAGAACTGAATGAAACATGAACTGAAGGCAGGTCTTCCTGACTGCCAAAGTAATCAAAGTAAAAAGGCAGAATGAATTTGTCTTGGCCGGATCGAAAAATGGGATCTCCAGTTTGCAATGCTTTTGAATCTAAACAAAGCGAATGGAAGTACTCATCTTTGATAGCGGACCTTTTTCAGGCCAGAAAATCTGGAGACGGTTTTGGCTGGGTGAGTCCAAAAAAATTTTTAATACATCAGACAGGGTGTAGTACTCTGGAATAAAATAAAAGTGGCAGAATAACATGTGTTATTTTTCCTGTTAGACTGCCGAGGGTAAGAGACACCATGTCTATCTGTTAAAAAACAGCACACTACCATACTAGATATTGTTACAAGTACAAGCATCTCTGGAGGCACTGTGATGTTAATTTTTGGAACAAATGATCTGCTTTCAAACGTCAATTTACATTTATTTGTTCGGACCAAAGTGTTGGGGAATCACTGTTGGTGTGGTGTGGTACAAGTTCTGTAACCACCCACATCTTCACCCTTAAAGTCTCGAGTGGTGGTTAAAATGGGTTAAAATGTATGTTATTGCTATTTTCTAAGTTTACGTTTTCCTAGACTATTCCTCTTTACACAACCCAATGGCAAATTCCTGCTGAATATCTTTTATTTACCCAGACGTAAGGCATAAAATGCTTTTGCTGTCTTCTGTTAAAAAGGTGTTGTTTAATTCTCTGGATTCAGGAAAATGAGATAAGGTAAAGCTATACAGACCAGACCCCCAGAGAGATAAAACTATGGACTCTGGGGATAAGATCTGTCTATTTGCTCCACATAAAAAAAATCACACTTAGTTTTTAAACAATGAAATTAAAATGTCTACACATACAAGCAGCTCTCCGTAGGTTTTTGTGAGAACCAAATTGGATTTTGTAGCCACCTTCTACCAATTGTGAAATGTTCAGCAGAAGCTTCCATGCTGTCACGAAGCCTACTAGGGGAACCAACCTCTCGAGGCTGATTTTCAGTATAGATTGGGCCAGCAACCAAGCGCCCTGAAGCAGATATTTGTCAGGGGGCAGTAGTGAGGAGACCAATCCCTTAGAGCAGGCTCCTAATGGTGATGAGATCTCACCATTCACACATCTCCCAGAAATACTCCAACCTATCAAAGGAGGGCTCAAAACTCGTCACAACTAAGTGTACCATGTCTAAGGCTGAAACTAAGCCCCGCCCAACCTTAGTTAAGTGAAAATTGTCATATTAAACGTAAAAATCAACATGAAAATATAATATTAATCAAATATGACACTGCTAAATTAAAAGTGCATTATTTATTCTGGCCTATGTTTTCTATTTCTTAGCTGTTTTGTCCAAAAGGGACATGATTATAAAAGTTGGGGTGTAAGTTAAAAACATCTTAAACTTCTGAAAACTACACTGCTCCAAAAATAAAGGGAACACTTAAACAACACAATGTAATTCCAAGTCAATCACACTTCTGTGAAATCAAACTGCTCACTTAGGAAGCAACACTGATTGACAATCAATTTCACATGCTGTTGTGCAAATGGAATAGACAACAGGTGGAAATTATAGGCAATTAGCAGGACACCCCCAATAAAGGAGTGATTCTGCAGGTGGTGATCACAGACCACTTCTCAGTTCCTATGCTTTCTGGCTGATGTTTTAGTCACTTTTGAATGCTGGCGGTGCTTTCACTCTAGTGGTAGCATGAGACAGAGTCTACAACCCACACAAGTGGCTCAGGTAGCGCAGCTCATCCAGGATGGCACATCAATGCGAGCTGTGGCAAGAAGGTTTGCTGTGTCTGTCAGCGTAGTGTCCAGAGCATGGAGGCGCTACCAGGAGACAGGCCAGTACATCAGGAGATGTGGAGGAGGCCGTAGGAGGGCAACAACCCAGCAGCAGGACCGCTACCTCCGCCTTTGTGCAAGGAGGAACAGGAGGAGCACTGCCAGAGCCCTGCAAAATGACCTCCAGCAGGCCACAAATGTGCATGTGTCTGCTCAAACAGTGAGAAACAGACTCTGTGAGGGTGGTATGAGGGCCCGACGTCCACAGGTGGGGGTTGTGCTTACAGCCCAACACCGTGCAGGACGTTTGGCATTTGCCAGAAAACACCAAGATTGGCAAATTTGCCACTGGCGCCCTGTGCTCTTCACAGATGAAAGCAGGTTCACACTGAGCACATGTGACAGACGTGACAGAGTCTGGAGACGCCGTGGAGAACGTTCTGATGCCTGCAACATCCTCCAGCATGACCGGTTTGGCAGTGGGTCAGTAATGGTGTGGGGTGGCATTTCTTTGGAGGGCCGCACAGCCCTCCATGTGCTCGCCAGAGGTAGCCTGACTGCCATTAGGTACCGAGATGAGCTCCTCAGACCCCTTGTGAGACCATATGCCGGTGCGGTTGCCCCTGGGTTCCTCCTAATGCAAGACAATGCTAGACCTCATGTGGCTGGAGTGTGTCAGCAGTTCCTGCAAGACGAAGGCATTGATGCTATGGACTGGCCCGCCCGTTCCCCAGACCTGAATCCAATTGAGCACATCTGGGACATCATGTCTCCCACCATCCACAAACGCCACGTTGCACCACAGACTGTCCAGGAGTTGGCGGATGCTTTAGTCCAGGTCTGGGAGGAGATCCCTCAGGAGACCATCCACCACCTCATCAGGAGCATGCCCAGGTGTTGTAGGGAGGTCATACAGGCACGTGGAGGCCACACACACTACTGAGCCTCATTTTGACTTGTTTTAAGGACATTACATCAAAGTTGGATCAGCCTGTAGTGTGTTTTTCCACTTCAATTTTGAGTGTGACTCCAAATCCGGACCTCTATGGGTTAATAAATTTGATTTTCATTGGTAATTCTTGTGTAATTTTGTTGTTAGCACATGCAACTATGTAAAGAACAAAGTATTTAATAAGAATATTTCATTCATTCAGATCTAGGATGTGTTATTTTAGTGTTCCCTTTATTTTTTTGAGCAGTATATAACACAAACCAAATTTGTACATGATAATGAAACAATGCCCATGTATGAATTCTAAAAAATGGGTTAATGACCAAAATCACCAAAAAGGTAAAAATTCTGACTATATGCAGAATACTGAAATTCAGACTAGAACAGTAGGATTCCTTTTAAGTAAACCAAAAAGGAAAACTGCAGATGGCACAGAGCACATGCCAGTGCAATGTTGATGCATTTAATAAAAAAATAGAAGCTAATATTGAGTCATGAGTCAATTAATGTTTAGAATAAAGTATGTGATCACTTATGTTGGTGGACCTGTAAAAATATCATACAATTTTAAATAATTTTCAAAAAGTCCTGACATTAAACCCACTAAAAACATCTTTATTATATCTTTATATATATATATATGATCAGGTGTTCCAGTACTTTTGTCAGTATAGTGTAACAGAGTACATGGAGAAATCTTTATTAATTCCCAAGGGGCCATTTGTCAATGTTAGAGTGGACTTGGAGCTGAGTCTTGCAATCGATTGCATTGCAAATCAGTGAAGGGAACTGAAAAAATTAAATACTCTCATACAATGTTTTCTGCAGCACACACTCCCACTAATCATGATACATTTATATCCACAAATATAGAACTGTGAAAAAAGTGTTCTGGACCTAGCCGTGCTCATCAGAATGGTTCCTCTTCTTTGCTCAGAATGCCAGTTTGCAACAGTAAAAAGAGCATATTTTTCTTTGTCTGTGTTTTTACTGGATCCGAAATAAGTCCTGAGCTAGGATGCTGATTTTCCACTAGCAAGCACACCCCCACATCTTTATGCTCCAGCACCAACACAGCAGAAGCCTGGCCAGTCGACCCCCACACTCTTTATTTTCTCCAATTCCCTGCCCCCTCCCCAGCCGATATAAGCTCCAGTCAAACAAAGCCCCTATGACTGGTGCAGAAAACAGAATTTAAAGTCTGTCTATGGAACACAGTTTAGACCTCAAGGTGGATCTTATTACCCTTGATGTTATGTATACATCACTTCGTCAACTAAAAGTTCCATTCGGTCAGATGACCCTACCATTGTAGGGGAATATATATTAAATCATGAATGTTAAAGTTATATATCTATACTAAAATCACATGAAAAAACATTAAACTAAAACTCATCTAATGACCACACCAGGGCAGCATTATTATTACAAAGATAAAATCACACGAAGAAGCTTAACCACAATTTGCACTTGTTTTTGCACCCTGTTTTTAATCAGTTTTAATCAGTTTGTTTAGTAACTGGAGAAGTTTACTGTCTAGCTTTTTATCATCGTTCTTCCTTCTTGTTCTGTACATATGTCACATTGTGCTTCACCGTCCACAAGCCACAGCAAATAACAGTTGTCTAGTCTGTAGTGTGGCAAATTAAATCACTGAGCAACACTATATTGACAAAAGTTTGTAGTCAACTTAAAATGTTTGTAGTGAGCACATCAATAAGTGTGTCTTCACCAAACTATCACCAAAAATTGTACGCACATATTGTTTAGTATGGCTCTGTATGCTGTAGCATTAGAATTACTGGCACAAAGAAGCCCAAACACTCTTTCAGTAGGAAAATGCACAAAGATCCAAGAAGACACAATCTGTTATGGTTAAAGTGGAATTGGTTACCCTGCGGTGGCAGGTTACATATTTAACCATGTGTCCCTGAGAACGAGACTCGAAATGCTTTGGGAATCCCCTTTTATAACCTAGAATTGGTGTAATCCGACCAATCAGAAAGCATTATATCATGCCTCGATAAACCGGGGAACCATGGTAACATACGTTACCTGGATGAAACTCAACCCCTTCAGGAACTCAAGTTGGGTCAAAATGCTTTATGAACGAGATACCCAAATCACTGTCCCAGTGTCGTGTGGGGGCGGTGTGACGTGAAAACTTCGGGTCCCAGTGTTGTAGCTAGATCCAGCTTGTCGAACCAGACAAATGTAAGTGGGGCCATGGAGCAGCTCTAGGGATGTACATACCCAGTGCTCAAAATGGGCATAGAGCATAGGAAGAGCATTCCTAAAACATTTCAATGAGGGGGGAACTGTACAGAGCCTTCAACCCCACTAACCACCTTTGGGATAAACTGAAATTGCGACTGCCCCCCAAACATATTTACCTGACTATAGTGCCTGATCTTTTTGTGGCTGGATAAGCAAAACCCTACAACCACACTCCACAATCTATTGGAAAATCTTTCCAAGAGTTTGGAGATTATTATCTGAGTAATAGTTGAACTAAATCTGAAATAGAATCTTCAGAAAACGCGTGCTGGTAAGGTATTATAATACTTTTTTTTATACAGTGCTTATTTTTCCAAATTGTAACAATGGATGGTGGTTAAACATCTCTGCAGAGCCTTGTACTTAGTAATAGCCTGCATTTACATCATGTTTCTGCCTAACCAATTTACACACGTCTTAATCAAAACCATTTGACGGCAACAGTCCAGATGAGGTCTGATACTTTTCTGGTCTTACAAATCTGTCAGATCTCTGCAGGTCCAATTCTTGCCTGTCAGTTTAGAAAAGCTTGTCTAAAGTGCTTCAATCTGTTGCCTGGATCTTCTCGCGCCACAAACATCACAATTACTGTCATGGATTCTCCAACCACCTGGCTTCCTGATAAACACAGCTACGCGCAGGCATTTGGTATCTGCATATGGAGCTTTAACGCAGGATCTCAGATGCCTAATCATTTCAATAATGTCCAAAGATATGTAATTTAAGGAGGGTTTAAGCAACATATTGCCTATAATTAACCTCTTACCACTTCATTATGTGCAATTGAGTATTCATCTAAAATATATATATATATATATTTTAATTTATGCAGTTTTAAAATGCACAATATCTTATTATCATAAAGCAGAGCAAATGTGGTATAATCCAGAATTTAAAATTTAAGACTGCAAAAATACTTTATATCATTTAAAGTGCAGCAAGAACATCAGCTTTAAGTGTTTTGGGCAGAACAATTTGAGTAGCAATGAAACGTAAGCAGTACTCTGCACAATATGTGTGACCAGGAAATATGGTCTTTTCAGTATTACATTAGAGAAGTCAATGAAAGTTGCAGGTGGATGTAAAAAAAATGAAATATGTCTATTTTGGCAGCTGAAGGTAAATCAGTTTATAAGACTAAATATTACTTTTCAGTGCCTGATACAAAATTAATAACTTGTACTTATGATGATTATTGAATATGATATTCTTGAGGGAAATTTAGGGAGGTGTGTTTACACCAGCATTTCTCAAACAGGCTAATTACTCAAACATATGATGACATGGAAAAGTGTGTAAAAAGTCAGGACATGACCCTGTCATCTGTTTAAGCCATATAGCTTATTGCAGCTTTAAAACAGAAAAACAGTTTTTGCTATTCTGTGCTTAAATTTTGTGGAGTGTAAGCTACTTACCGAAGCGTTTGTAGCCAAAAGACTGCACATCCTCCTCATCAGTATAGTCGTCTGCAGAATGATTAAATGACAACAATATTAGACAATTCTTTTCCCATGATGCTTTTCTATTGTGAATTCCATACAAGGAACCATAGTAATCTCACAATAAAATTACTGTATTACTTGAACAAATCTTTTTATAAATAAAACTAGCCTAAATTAAGTCAATTAAGATAGTTTAAATATGACAGAACTACCAAACTGAGGACTCATTTTGGCCAAACAGTAATAATGATAAAATTATTTATTTGGTTTTCTCGATCATTTGCAGTCAAAAACTGCCATACCTGTATATAATAATAGTGTTAGGAGACCAATAGCAGAAATACTTTGGAGAAACTTGTTCTACTGCTGTGACTATTTTAATTAACAATGGCTACAAAGTTCATACTTAGGTTAATGAAATGACACCATCCTCATTTCATGTTAAAACTTCAGTCTTATAGTTTTTATACAAATATATAATTGTCTGAAAATTTTAAAAAACAAGAGTTGTGTATTTCTTTTTTCGAAAGGAAAAAAAAGACATTACACTGTTTTCAGTCTAATAACCTGCATGCCACACACATATACGCATATTTTTAAAGGAGACAGTCATGAATCTAACAACCTTTGGTGACTTACGCAAATACACAGACATTGACCACAACCATATGTGCTGCAATATCCCACATGGTCTGAACACATTTTATAATTTAATTTGTAATTGATTCCCTTGCTATTTATTTATTTTCTTGCAATACAGTTAAAAACATAATCGCCCTTTATGTAAACAAAAAAGAATTGGAAAACCACATGTGTTTGTTAAACATCTAATTCTGAATATAGGTTCACTATAAGTCCTATAATTAACTCCAAATATCTGAAAAAAGATTGGCAAAATTACTTGTTTAACCACAATACCATTAATATTGTGGTACCTACTGAGGAGGTCTGGTATGCGTTCAGTATTCCAGGTCATCCCAAAGTGGGGATGAGGTCAAGGATTTGTGCAAAACACTTGAGTTTCTCCACTCCAATCATAACACACCAAACCTTCAAAGAGCAAAGGGCTTTGTAAGGGCTTGTTCTTTTTAACACCAGTTTTCCAACTTACATTTATAAGAAATGAACTTTTGTTTATTCTACTTGTGAGTTAAGCATATCATATCAAGCAGACTCAACATTTTAAGGCAGCAGGTAAACATTTGTTCACCATCTTAAAATGTCCTGACGTGTATACAAATAATCTAAAAAACAACAGAAGAACATAGTTCATAATCACACCATCATCCAGTCACATGAGAACTAATTCACATAGAAACATTACAAACCCTCAAAATTGTGTTTGATTTGACTTTGACTGTGATTTAGCTAGGTACATTGCAAGGTTAATGTCTGCATTTTATTTAACCTACCATAAAGAGGAGGAATGTGGCCTTATAAATTTCTCTAGTACCCAGAAGAAAGTTTTTATGTGGTAATTGCCTAGGCATATCACTCATATAACTGTGAAAAATAAATGCATATACAAATTTAACAATATGTTAATACACATTTTAATTTCTGTAAAAACTAAGATTAAATTATTTGTCAGTATCTTGTTATGTCTTTCCACAGTTGTTTCCTAATCACCTTAATGCATCACATTACTGTTAGACCCTTCTTTGTAGCAAAAAACATGACTCATTTATCCAAACATTTTAGGTCAGGAGTCCTCCATTTTTGGTTTTCGGGAAGACACTGGAGCTTTTTTTTTAGATTGCATAACCCTGACTACCTATTTTCCACTGTTTTTAAACATACACACAACCTGTCTTGAAACTGTCGCTCAACTTTAATCATCATGCTTTTGCACAGACTGACATAAAAACTACAAATAGTCTGTGTTTTATATATAGTCACTAAAGGCCAGCACAGAGCCTAGCAGATGCTGAAATGTTAGAACCAAAGCTTCTTTTATGTCTAAGCAGTGAAACTTCTTTTAGTTTATATAAATATTTTCTAAAAATGACCGAGGTCAGTGGGAGAGTGTTCTGTGTACAGATGCTTGTATTCAACTCTAAAAGCAGGCAACTTTGCCAAAAACACAAATGCGGCCAACCAGCCCTGACACACTACGGGCGGTTAATGAAGGCCAGATGTTGAAATAACACACATTCTTTTTAACTGCAAGAAAAAATATGACACATTCTACCATACTGCTGAGTAGGCTATGGCAAAATAGTAAGGTTATCATGCATTGTTGGCTTATACTACCATAGAACATAGTTCAGAATAGCATTAGTATAATGTTATTTTTTGACACAGTTTCTTGCATACTTTATTAAACAGGCTTGTATGCTATAGCTTTAAAAAGTTTGTAAATTACATACTACCATACTAATTAGTATGCGACACAGTACGCAGTTTTTTTTTCCAATTTTTATATAGATATTGCTAAATTGTTGCAGCCCTTACTCCCGAATTAATTTGTAGGTAAATTCACAGCACTGTGGGTTTCCATTTATTTGTACTTCATACTATTATACTAAATTGTATTACACATAGCATTTTAGTTTCTCATGCAATTGCACTCCATACTACTGTACTCATTACTACATTGAATAGCACAGTACTCTAAATTATCATCTATTTGTACTTTATACAATCGCAATAAATAGTATGTAAAAATATAAAAGTGGATTTTAATCTATTTATACTTTATAATGCCATACTAAACAGTACAATTTACTGTACAATGCTGTACAATTTACCATCTAAGGTAAATAATACAAGACACTAATATACTTATATTATTAAATAGTAACAAATCTGTAACAGTGGATTATTTCCCCGATCAGGAATAAAATATCTTTCTGTACATTTAAAATTTGAAAACTATTAAAACTTATTTTAGTAAAGCTTACCCTTCATTGTGGAATAAAGCAGAAGCACCTTCGCCGTAACGATGTTTACATCAACTGCATGACAGACAGAATCAATGCTGGCTCAAAAAATATATTTTAAGTCTTACTAAAGTATTTGTCTTGCAGGTTGCCCAAATTTTTCAGGGCCTGAGACGTGATTGAACTATTTTAAGCAGAATACTGGTATCCCCGAATCTTCTCCAGTGAAGAGCAATACGCGGACTTTTAAAATATCTTTCTAAAAAAAATAAAAACGAATAACAGTCGTTCTCCGTGTGGATGTATCCGCGGTGAATGAGTTAAGGTAAAAAAGAAAAAGAAAGATGCAGAAACCGGAGCAGAAGGAAGTTTTGCAACAGAGTGCAGGCTTTGTGTTGCTCACTTGGTTTTTTAAATGACAAGAAAACCTTCAGCTAAGCGCTTATAATAAGAAAGAAAAACCAGGTAAAAGCCGAGTAGCTCGCTAAAGCTTAGTGCGTAAAACTGCACATCTGGAGTTCAACTTCCTCACAGAAACCCAGGGGAGGGAACACACAGGCGCACGCTTACGCGCGCGTACATTGAAATGTACTTACTCAAACCCACGAACTCTTAAACACATAAAGTAAGTGTTTATTCTTATCTACTAATCTCTCTCTTATTTCTCTGTCTCGTACACACTTATTACGATTTTGATAGTTATTTTCATTTAACGGCATAGTATTATCTAACATTTAAACTTCATTTCCATTTCCAAATTCCTTTTGTGCTCCAGTACACAAAACCCACATTTCAGCTTGATTAAAAATTCTAGTTCCCACAATATGTTGCATGAAATTATTCATACCCTTGGCAAATTCTGACTTAAAGTTACTTTTATTCAACAAGCAAGCTTTTTTTTCGACCGGAAATGACACAGGCTTCTCCCAAAAGATAATAAGACGATGTACAAGAGGCATCATTGTGGGGGAAAAAAATATTTCTCAGCTTTTATTTACATTTGAACAAAAAGTGAAATTATTCATACCCTTTACAAACTGTCACAGTCTATGGGACTGTGATGTAAATCCAAAGTTCTATACCATTCCAAATAGTCCAAGCTGTTCTAAAGCATCCTAATTACCCTGATTCATTGGGAACGGCTGTTTTAATCAACTCAACAGGTGAAAAACAGAAGCTCTCTGCTGTTGGTTTGTGGACAGTCATGGCTAAAACAAAGGAGCTCACCGAGGACCTACGTTGGCATTGTGGCTGCTCACAAGTCAGGAAGGGCTATAGGACCATATCTAAATGTTCTGAAGTTTCAGTGGCTACAGTGCCAAAAGTATTATTAAATAAAACTTTAAGTCAGAATTTGCCAGGGGTATGAATAATTTCGGGCTTGACTGTGTATATATATATATATATATATATATAATATATAATATATATATATATATATATATATAGATAGAGAGAGAGAGAGAGAGAGAGAGAGAGAGAGAGGAAGAGGGAGGAGAGACGAGAGAGAGAGACCCTAGAATGCAGAATTCCCTTGTTTAAAGGGGTTTCTTGCATGTACAGCCCGTTTCAATGGGATTAAGATCTGGGCTTTCTTAATTTTCAGCCAGTCCTTGGTGGAAATACTGGTATGTTGCAGGGTCATTATGTTGCAGGGTCAAGTTCCCCTTCAGCTTTAACTCAAATGTTCTTCAAGTATCCTCTAATACACAGTACAATTCATGGCGGATTCTATGATGATGAGCTGGCTAGGTCCTGTTGCAGCAAAGCATCCCCAAACCAGGACACTTCCATCTCCATTTTTCACAGTTGGTATAAGGTTCTTTTCCTGGAATGCTGTATTTGGTTTACACCAAACATGTCCTCTGTTGCAGTAAGTTTCCTTTTTGCACACCTCCCCTGAAACTTAAACTTGTGTATTTTTTTTCACATCATGCACTTTCACATCAACAATAGCAAGAGCCCGCTGTAGGTCCCGAAATGACACTTTAGGGTGTTCTCTAACTTTTTCTGATGAAAAAAAGAAGCTAATAGACAATGTATTTTGTTGGAGTATATAATCTAGATTTAAAATAAATAAACATATTTAAATCTACACTGTTTCCATGAGTGCATGAATGTTGATTATAAAAAGATGAAATGTGTAAGTGGATATTTTCCAGTATATGGGATATACAGAGACGATTCTGTGGTAAGTTTTATATGGAAAGCTTATTGTCTGTTTTAGGTGATGTAAAAAGTGCATACAGCAGATACTGCAAATCAAAATCTTCACAGAGGTAAACACATTTTTCTTGCAAGAACTAAAGAAATAGAAAAATGTCTAAAATTGGTTTTCAAGACATGCATTAATGGTATTGTTTCAAGAATTAAGGCTGAAACAGGGATCACAGAAAAAAATGTCCATAATGTTTGGTTGAGAGGAAGGTGTTAAGTTGCTTAAGGTGTTACCCCTTATAATTTAACATGAGTTTAAAAATGTGGATGACTGACTAATTTTTTGGAAAAAGCATTTGTATGATGTGGAGAGGATCTGGCTGACAACAACAACTAATGAGGGTTTGATTTCACTATCTACACAGATTGCATAGAGATTTTATGTCCTTCCTTTGTTTTGGGTGTTTCCTGGAATGACATATTGAACTGTAGGATGATTAGTATCTCTAAATTATTCAAAGTGTGTAAGCGTTTACACAGTTGTCAACCTTGATAGGTAAATACTCTGTCCAGGTTGTCCACTACCTTGTGCTTTAAGTATCTTGTAATAGACAACACTTCCAATGGCCCTTTAGTGGATAAAGATGGACTTAATATTAATGAATGGATTACAGATTGATAATAGAATATTAAAATGTTAATATTTAAATATTTTGTCTTTAACGATGGTACAAAAATTACATCTTTTTATTTAGATCTTAAAATGCTAGTCTGTTCAGATTATTTGTGAGACCTGGCAACCCATATTATATTTTAATCCCTGTTTTATACACCACATATGTGCACACATAGTGCAACGAGATGTAGCCATCAGATTACATCAGTTTCTGCCCTTTATTCCAACCACAAATATCAAAGTTTCTCTTATTCACACAGTGTCTCTTTGTGCCTGAGTGATCATAAGTGAAAGTAGTAAAGCTAGTCACCATGAATGGATAATAAGATAGTCACCACAGGTGGCAGTTAAATGTGGGTACGTTAACTTTAAATTGAAACCAGATCTACCATACTGCAGGCCCCTGCATGGCTGAAAATACAGTTCTGTGCTGATAACATATGTAATGTAAATGTGTACCCAAATCACTTGCCTCTATTACAAATTCTTTTTAAAATTCTGAAGGGATGTTTTTCTCAAATTGTGTTTCACTCTAACTTTTACTCATGCTTTTGTAACTAAATAACATTTACCAATCCCAGACTACTACTTTTCTCAATGAGTAGTCCCTGTTTACCACTGTTTCCTTATGATCAATCACTGATCATTGGACTGCCACCCCAGACAAGAGAAATAGTTATCATGTTAATAATAATTTCAATTACAAATTAATAGCAATCAAACCATTTAGAATTAGAAAGAGCTATTTTTGCCAAGTAGGTTTACACTTTCAAGAAATTTGTTTTGGTGACAGAAGCTTCCAGTTGCGCATTTTAAGTAGGATAGTAATAAAAAAGTAAGAGCAATCAAAAGAGAATAGAAGGTTATTGCAGTGGTATTGTTACAATGGTTATGGCAGTGTATTGTTATAACAGTGGTATTGTAGTGGCATTGGTAAAGGTTCAGTGTTCATAAGGTAAAGGTTTTTTTGTACTATACCACTGTTATCATAGTCATATTATTTAAAAAACAAAATGTAAAAATAAAAAATCGATGTTTGCAGGGTGCCAGACAAACAAGTTTGTATGTAGGTCTCTTAACTTTAGAAAAAAGCCTGTGATTTTAAGGTGAGTGCCTTTTTTGTTGTTAGTAAATATTGTTTTTATATTTTTGGCCCCATGTAATTGGGCTGTTCTCAACCAGTCTTATTTTTACCCAGCCAGATGCCATATAAGTGATGCCTTTTGTTGTTTTGTCTGATTGATATAAACAGCTAAAACATTTAAATGATTATGTTGATTACTTAATTACTCATAATAAACACACATTAAACTTAAATTCACTTATTCATGGTACATTTATTTCATTCTTTGACAGTTTACCATTAACAATATATTTGCTAGCAGTAATAATACATCCTCACTCTGGCTATTTATAATTTTGCATTACTAACAAATGGATTTTTCAGTTTGTTTGTGCACCCTCAACATTTTTAGCACCATCCACCACTGTCAATAACCAATCACAATTCACTTTCTTTGTGTAGTATGTTAATGTTTTTTATATGCAGGCGATCATGTCTTTTTATTGAATATGCAAATTATCATGTAATGTTTCATTATGTTTGGCAAGCTAATGTTTTTGGTTGACTTCATTGAGATTTTAAAGAAATTTTAGAGACTAAAACCAGTGAACTGACCAAGTGACCACTGATTATGACCAACACAAATAGTACAAAAACAGATTAGCTATTATTTCTAATTGTACAACCAGGTTATTGGAAACATGTGTTTGAGTGCTTGGAAGCTTTAAGCATCAAACATCTTGTGCTGTTTTGGCTATTGACCAGAAAGACTTCATTTTCAAGGTCAGAGCAACACATGTTCAGAGGGACTTGTGAAATTTATGCTTTAACTTCAACATTCAAAATAGTTTACATATGTATCTTAAAAAAATCTCACCTATAAAATTCTATACTTTCTTTTAAAAAGATATATAATAATACTATAACTAAATTATACAATTAACGGTTTTATTTATTTTTATTTGAACATAACATTATCTACATTCCAGTCAACTATAATAATAACAGCATTCAGGTGGCAGTTAAGTGTTGGACTGGTTTAGAAAATAATTTCAGTTTAATGGTTCTTTGGCCACTAAGCAAGAACTTTAACACTTAATTATAAGTGTTAAAAAATACATTTTTTATAAATTGATTAATGTAAGTAGGTCTGGATAACAGATTAACCTAAACGTAAATGTAGAAGATTATGTTGATTTAACTGACTGTAATTTTTTCCTGGTATATGTAATATTTCTATACTAGTGTAAATATTAAATATAAAGAGTATTTAATATAAATATTAAATATAAAGAGTATTAAAGCTTATATGTCTATTCTGTGTGACACATGTAATATAGCATATGTTGTAAAGCTGAAAAAAGCCTGAATAAGCAGATATAAAATTATTTAACTGGATTATATCTGGTTTAATCCAGATATTGGATTAAACCAAGATATCCATTCTGCTTGAAACGCAGTTTAAAATTAAAATATCAGAAATACCTGGTTATTATTTTCGATTATATTATGGTAAATACCGCTTGTTACTTGTTATTATGTTAAACAATTATTTCAAAATCTGGTAAGTATTCGAGGAATAGAGTATGAATTATTAAAATATACAAATAAAAAAAATAATTGCTATATTATGTTAATAATTTGAGAATGTTTATATATAATCCAACTAATTTAATTCATGATTTAGGCACTAATGCTATAATTTTAAATAGTTAATCCTCCTATTTAAGATCACAACACGCATCAACTTTGCAACTAAATTTTGACAACCTACAATTAATATTTTAGGTTGTAAAATGTCAACATGTGCCCTACAGTGGATGATTTTATGGTTCTATAGCAGTTTAGCTGCAACGTTTATATGTATTGTGATTACTTTAGTAATAATTTGCAAAGGATACAAACAATAAAAACATGGTTAACTTGTCCCAAAATGGTGCTGCTCTCTCCCCTGCCGATTACAGCAAAGCTAGCCAATCCATACTGTCTGTCAGCTGATGTGTAATGAATCCACTGAGGCATAGTTCTAGAAAAGTGAAGTTTGTTTACAATGGGAAAACTCTACATAATCATTTGGCAAAACATGAAACATGAACTCGACTATAATAGACTTAACGTGATTTGACTTGGCTTAGCTTAGCTTGAACACCAGCACAAACATAACCAAAACAACAAACATAAACTTGACAAAAAAAACTTGACTTGACTTAACATAAACAGATTTACAACAGCGGTATAGTGACAAATCAAAGTTCACAACAAAAGACAATGGGAAAAACACAAGCACTATAAATACATAAGACTAAGTAATGTGAACACGATACATGGACAAGAAAATGCATAGACTTAGGCATGTCAGCTCAGCGTGAGCAGTTACAGGCGTGGTGGGCTCAATGCGAGCCTTCTCTGGCACAGCAGGCTTGGTGTGAGCCGTCTCTGGCACAGTGGACCATCGTGAGCCATCTCTGCTGTGGCAAGCTCGGCGTGAGCCATCCCTGCCATGGCAGGCTCGGTGTGAGCAATCTCTGCCATGGCAGGCTCGGCGTGAGCCATCTCTGCCGTGAAGGGCTCAGCGTGAGCTAACTCTCGCTTGTCGACAATCTTGCACTGCGGCTGTAGCTTAGCAGGCTCAAGATGAGCAGTCTCTGGCTTATCAGGATAGGGAGTGATTTGATCTACAAGAGGAAGAGGAATGTGTTAGATACTGAAAGTTTTTTTAGTTAGCATGAAGCAACTTTTAAAATATTGGAAATTCCAGGGTTGAAATGTACCAAATTTGGTAATGTGTGATATAAAGGGAATCAATAAAGAAGAAGTTGTGTAAAGTTAGGAAGAAGAATGTAAAGTTAGGGGAGAAATAGTAGAATTTGAAAATAATTGGAGTTAATAGGAAATTGGTGAGTCATGTTAATGCAGATTGACGGGTGTACATTAAAGTTAACAGGAACTGAAAAATAAATGTGCATGAAGTCAGGGTTTATAAACTGGGGGTTCTGAGATTAGGGTGTGCATATTTCTTGTCTACACAACAGACTGCTTGTTTTGCAGTTGATCTTCTGCGCTGCTGTATATCCATTTTTATGGAATAAAAGCCAAGTTAGCTCTTTCTCATTCAGTCTAAAGAGTCTATTTTTTAACCATTTATAAAAGAGTGATTGAGTTTAATTAGGCAGAAATTGGCTAATTGGACAACGATTGGGAGTGGAACCAGACCCCTGGAAGTGTCAACATAGGGTGGGGCCTCTGAGTTCCTGATAGTAGCTTAGTGGTTAGGATCTTTGGACTGCTAATCAGGAGATCATTGAGTTTAAATCCTGGGAGCCTAAGCTGCCATTGCTGGGCTCTTAAGCAAGGTGGTTAACTGCTCAGTTATATAAATGAAATAAATGTATGTCCCTCTGTATAAGAGCATCTTTCAAATGTCACTAACACCAAATTGTGATTGGGGGGGGGGTTCACTCCTTACAAAAACTAATACATTTAATGTTATTTCTCACTAATTTTTTTGCAGTCTGGTATCTGTTTATTA
The DNA here is from genome assembly GCA_005784505.1 of Bagarius yarrelli. Classification (NCBI taxonomy): domain Eukaryota; kingdom Metazoa; phylum Chordata; class Actinopteri; order Siluriformes; family Sisoridae; genus Bagarius; species Bagarius yarrelli. The sequence continues at coordinate 2,237,811 of VCAZ01000021.1, forward strand.
CATTATGTCTTGTTTGTGTTTCTCCTGGAGAAGACAGTAAAAAAGATTTTGATTTAATTTATACTAAAGTAAGCCAAGCAGTCCTTTTTAATAACAGTTTTGGATGTTACATTAGAACATCACTCAGATGCTGTAATGGAAACAGATCCAGACCGTTTCCAGAACCTGGTAAAAGCGATCCGGAGAGCGCTTGAGCAAGCACCCGCTACAGAGTGAACCAACTTCAAGACCAACGCTTCTGGTTGCTGCTTACGACCATGGGGCTAGAGAGTTTCATTTAGCTCTCGAGCCATGTGGCAGAACGACTCCAAGATTGTATGGAAAGCCATATGGCTCACTGTCCCTAGAATTACCCCTAAAAAATCACATGCTCCAGACCCAACCCCTGAACTCATGCAGATTGACAACACTCGACTCGCCCCAACGAAACGTTAGCACCAGCTGACCCAGGGGTTGTGTCTGTATTGTGGTAAAGCCAGACAAGTTAAGAGAAAATGTCCAACTCGACCCTCTTGACCCATGTTGAGCCTGGTTGTTACCTCTTCAATGAGTATGAAACCGTTAACAACCATAGTGCAAATTACTACCATTCTCCATTGTGTTTCAGCCTCAGCCCTTGATCGATTCTGGGTGAGCCTGCAACTTCATGTCTATCGAGCTGTCACCAACTCCAACTCAAACAAAAAACCTCAATGATGTCTGTCAATAACGGTCAAGCCACTGACCCAAGGAGAGGTTCGAGCGCATGTAGGACCAATAGAATTGCAGGTTGGTCAGGTTGTCCTCAGACGCCCCTGGCTTGTCTACCCCTTCCCTAGGAGTGGGCCATGAAAAGGGGCCTATGCACCGTTTACTATCCCCAGAAAACTGATCACACACACCTGACTCTCATTTACTTAATCACAGACACACACAAACCTTAAACCCCTTACTCTCACTAACTCATGGTCTGGTCTACACTTTTAAACTCTTGGTTCAAAAAAGCCCCAGACTCCACGTCCGCTAAGTCTCCAAGATTAATTCTCTGTGTTTCTAATACTCTCCATGCTCCTGTTATTTTTTGTGCATCTAGTATTCTCAGTGTTCCTGCTAATTATGTCTGTGTCTCACTTCCTAGTCAACAATAAAGACTTTAAGTACAATATTTTCCTTGTCTGACTGTTTGACTGACTACTGTGAAAATTAACTGGTCTGTTTGGTTCAAACTCCTATTGTCTTTAGTTTACTTCCAGTTACAGAAGACCAGACCTCACATAATAATGAACATTATCATCATCTTCTTTATAATCATGAATGGGTTCAACAGCAACATGTCATAAGACCAATTTGCTTAAAATACCATAACGTTAAATATTACACCTCCATAAAGCCATTTTCAAAAGTTGCAATTAAAGTCCTTCCTGTGGCCATCTGACAAAATTCAGAGACTAAACTTGACAAAGATTTAGCAAAACAGTTTGGAATCATGTGTTGGTCTTGAATACTAAAAAACAAGTACTTTTTTGGCCAGTAAAATACAGTGATGGAGTTTTTCAGCTTGGAGGCTGTCATGCAGCTGGTCCTGGAGCTCTTGTAAAGATTGACGGTATTATGATTTCCGCTGAGTACCAGGATATTTTAGCCCCAATGTCTGTTGGACCTGAAAGGATTTTTCTGCAAGTGTTTCAGTCTTGTTTAACATTGCAGGAATGTGCAGACTACTGCTATTCTTAACAGCAGAGGTTTTACCAGATATTAATTGTGGGGAATTCAAAACCTTATGTTTTGCAGAGAAAAAATTACCACCAAATGGAAACCCTTCAGGTTAAAAAAAAAGATAAAGAGATTATTTTTTTTTTTTTTTGTGCATAGATTCATTTTAATGTCTCTTTTCAATTACGGGTATTCTGAAGTCTGAACTAATGATTTAAAGTGGAAAATTAACAGTGCTGTTGGCTGAATGCCTGACCACAGATTTTCTGACTGAGCTCTAGCTCCCCTTAGTGGTTATAATGAGTTGTTTTTGATAGAATGATATATCCCTATGCCTTTTTCTACTCTATTTAATACCTTCTGGATTAGTTAATAAAAAGTGTGTGTGTGTGTGTGTGTGTGTGTGTGTGTGTGTAAAGAGAGAGAAAGGAAGGGGGAGAGAGGGGGTGAGAGAGAGAGAAAGAGAAAGAAAGAAAAACGAAAAAGAACAATGCTTACAGAGAAAAAGCTTTCTTATAGCAGTGCAAACAAAGCGCCTTTCAGGCTGTAATAGTATAAAAATTAACTACAATATTTCTTCTTATGGCATAACAACAAAACAATTGTATGATTAATATTAAGTTATTTCTAGACATAAGCAGATGGTTTTGGGAACATCTTGAAAAATTTGTACACTATATTATGCTATAATTATTACAGTACATGTTACAATAGAACATCTACAAAGTATATGCATTATAATTATGTCTAATGTATAAGTCACAACTGTAACATACACATGTATCTCTTAGGTTTTCTGGGGTCAGCTTTCTTTTTAATACTGACCACACTTAAATTAGATGCAGTTTCTTAAATAAAATCATCTTATTTTAAACATGCACTTTCACAGGAATGTGTCCACAATTAGTAAAGTCCTGAGACCCATACAACCTATACAGTCACTCAAACATTTGGTTGAAGTAAAGATATAGAAATAATATTCTTCTATTCATCTGTGGTGTGGAGGGACTGTATGTAGAAGATGAGAGTTTTCCTTTGGCCATTTGCTTCATCACCTGTTACAACAAAAACTATCAAACATTAGTCTGACATTATAGAATCTCTATATATTTAAGGCTTTTTATATATTTAAGGCTTTTTATATAAATATTCAATGTTATGTTATTCTGAACCAAAATGAAAATGTAGCATAAAAATTCATTGATTCTAACATTGGTCACTTATGCATCTAAGGATTAAAATATTTTTTACCAAGAAAAATATTAGTATGGTCTAGGATTATCTATAGATTGTTACCCTGCAACTTTAGGTAGTTCTAGTAAATTATGTGTTGGGTATTGAATTTGAGGCAATTGTCATTTTAGGCAAAAATATGCTAATCAAAAAGCATCACGTAACAGTTGGGTGATGTCGTCAAGCAGAAAGATAATTCTATATAAACACAAAAAGCAAAAACAATGCAGGAAAGAAAGTAAAACCGGCTATTATAAATAGAAAGGATTTTAGTCTGTGTTTATTCGTGCCTTCAATTTATTTCAGTTATGTATACACACTTGCAGTGTGTGTAGGATGACATAGCCTTATCTTGCTCCCCAACCGCCAGCTCTGTGGGCCTTGAACTGGCTAAGGAAGCCCGATTTGCAGATTCTTTCCCCCAGAGGGAGGTTCAACTTCAGTTTTTATCCTCCGAGAATGTGGCGGCTATGAGTATAGAGGGAAGTGTAGAGTCTTTGAGTAGCCAGCCAAAAAGAGGTTAATTTGTCTGCAAAGTAAACTAGACAAAAGTTTCCTAAATCTTGAGTGCAACCTCCACCCAGGGGCCTTTCACACAAAGGTATCAGGGTCCTGAGATAAACCATATTCCTCGAATCTGTTTAGAAATATGGTGTACTATATACTTAAACATAGCCAAGGCTGCCAGACGATGTCTCAGGTTGAACAGACGCTAGCAGACGATCTGTTGCCAACTGTGGCATCGTCTTTGGGGGTGCCTAAGCCCCCTAACTTGGTAGGGAAAGCTTATGTCTCAACTGAGCAATTAAGGGTCTTGCTCAGGGGACCACAGTGGTGGCTTGCTGGAGCTGGGAATCGAATCCACAATCTTTGGGTTGATAGTCCAACAACTTAACCATGAGCCACCACTAATACGGGTGCAGGCATATCAGCAGGTGGTTCAAGATTTCGTTCTCGCACGCATCCAGAAACCAGGGTTAAAATTCAATGCCAAGAAAAGCATGCTCTCCTCTGTTTAAGATAAGATAAGATAAGATAAGATAAGATAAGATAAGATAAGATAAGATAATCTTTATTGATCCCACAGTGGGGAAATTAAATTGTTACGGTGGCTCAGATACAGAAACAATTACGTAGAAAGTAGGAAAATAGAAAAAATGTGCAATAGAAAAGTGCAAATTTTGGGAAATAAAAACAATTTACGATAAACATTTAAAAATCTAAAAGTATTTACAGTTATGTGCATCTGTAGTTTAGACTGTTGAGTTGTACAGTCTAACAGCGGTGGGTATGAAAGACCTGCGGAACCGCTCCTTCCTACAAGGAGGGTGTAACAGTCTGCTACTGAAGGAGCTGGTCATAGCCTCCACTGTCTTATGCATGTTTAGAGCTTTATCTAATTGGGGGTCATTTGGGACTCAGTTGCAAGGCAGCCCGACCAACACAGGCCCATGTCGAAACAATATTAGCAATGCGAGGGAATTCAGTCATTTACTTTCAGGCAGTTTCAGAGGCTTTTGGGCCCCGGGGGTCCCAAGTTTTATAGGAACAGTTACCAGAATGATACCAGGATTTGCTACTTGACCTACTTTTCTATAAGGGGAATAGCTGTAGCTAACCTGTTTGCCTGCCTCAACAACAAATTATAGTATTAACAGACGCCACCCGTCCTTTATTAGATTCTTTATTAATTAGAAATGTTTTATTATTACAAAGTACAAGTACAAAATTATTACTAAGTATTTACAGATACAACTTACACTGTTTTGGTAAGTTCACTATTGGTATACTATTAACACACTATTCTCTAATTTGATGATGTAAAGCTTACACAATCTATGTTGTTAATAGCGCTATATAAATAAAGGTGACGTGACTTAAGAATTATTTTAAAGTAAATTGTGCTAATGCGTTTTAGCATCTTTTAAATATATATATTCGTTTAAAGGCTTTGTTCTTATTGAAGCCTAACATAAGTGCGTTTACACAAAAAGTAGGAGAGGAGTCTAAAGCACTACATACAACTTTATTATTTTTTATTTTTTTTACTGTACAAATTGTTCAGGTTAGTAATTTGTTGCCGACATGACCGTACACACGCCATTCTTTACTTCAACCCTGCAGTCAAGCGATTCCGCTTTCCATTTTAAAAGTCTCTGTGACAGAACAAAAGAAGTTTAACCACCTAGCCCTTTAAAACTTTACACAGAGGGTTGTTTTTATGACAAGTCCCCCTGAGAACCAAACGAAGGGAAAAAGAAGCAAGGGAACGGTCAAGTTCACATGAAATGCATTTTAAACTCACATGAAATGCATTTTAAACTGACATCAACAACCACCATCAGACACAAAACCCCCATATAGAATTTGTATCACCTTTTAAAAACTCTTACTGAGGTAATAGACTGCTTATAATTAACCAGCTTTAAATATGATCTTTGCATCCAGGCGCAATTCCAAAGGACAATTAATTCTCATATCTTATAAAGCACTTCTGCGTTTTGCAGCACTCCTGTCACTCCCGTGTAACAGCTGCCATTTAATGGTCAATCTGTAGAGGGAGCCAGAGTTGCAGAAAGTGATCCAGAAGAAAAGCTGGGCACATAAAAGCAGACCGTTTTGGGATACTCATCTTTCTACAATATACGGACATTGCATTTTTTTTCAATTCATATGCCCATCAATTGTGTAGAAAGTTTTCTTGTACACCAACATTACAATTTCCTTCGAATGACACAATAAGGCCCAAATACTGTTCCACCTCGACCAAGTGTGTACTAAACCATTTCTGAATTAAACCCCACCTCCTTTGGGATGACCTGGGACACTGACTGCACCCTAGCCTTTCCTATCTTACAACAGCATCTATTCTCCATAATACTACTGTAGCTAAATACACACAAATATCCCCACAGCCACACATCAAAATGTGGTGGAAAACATTCAAGTATCCAGGTTATTTTAACAGTGTAAGTCTAGACAGGATATTAAAAATTACAGGGTATATGGTAAAAGTATCTCAGTGATACAAATGCAAAAGCGGTTCTGTTCCAATATGAAATGTAGTGATTTTATTTCTACATGAAATTATGAAGTCGTAACATGATACAAACAAATAGCATAGTCTATTGTTTGCTCTATTATTAGAAATCAACTAATTCGTAGATCCTCCTTCAATACATGACAATGTCAAGCTGAGGAACTAAATTAATTTGAAATAATGTTTTAAAGGGTGTTCTAATAAAATGTAATAAAATTGGCTGAATAAATCAGACTCTGGGCCACAACTAAACACCAGCACAGCCTCATTGTATATAGGCAATTGATTTTACAAGTCTCTGGTGCTGCAAAGTGGGGATTAACATTGCTTTTCCAAGGATTAGTCTTTTGCTGTGTTGGGTTAAGATTCTGTGAGTGTAATGGTTATAGCATTTTTTTTTTTTTTTTATCTCCACTGAATTATTTATGGGGCTAAAGCCTTGTGAATCCCTTATGGATGCAAACTCATCAGGATAGAATTGTTTTATCATAGCCTGTATTGATTTGTACTGACTTAAAACATCTCGCAGCGCATAAAGTTACGGCACCAAAAATGACTAAAACTAAGAAGATTTGAAGTGTTTTGGTGTGTGTCTTAACTGTAATTTTTGAGCAGTAGGATTGAAATGATATGCATTAGATAATCCAAGGGTATGCATTTAGAAGTACAGTTTCAAGACTTTTGTATACAATGAAAATCAGTACAAATATCACATGCACATATTTTCCCAGAACTGGCACTTTGCTATGACAAAATGTCATAGTGTACAATTAGTGCACTTAAATTATTTTGTCTGGCAATAAAGTTTGCAAATATATTTAATTAATCATGAGAAATCAAATTATAACACTACTAAAAAAAACATGTTTTGTTTTTCATTTACAAAATTTACTCATTTATTCTCCCAGACAATTTTAACTTGCAAAGTAATTTGTCTCCATTTAACACGCTAACATTACTTACACTCTACTCATACATTCACAATGGCAAAAAGTTTCTCTCTCTCTCTCTCTCTGTTTCACAGCATCTTAGGTGATACTGTCATTTTCACCCACAGTTATTGGTCACTTTTTAAAAAAAACAAAACCATTAAAATTAATGGAAAAGAAGTGAAATGTAAAGTAAAAATCTACGTCAATGACAAAAAGAAATAATTTCATGATCTTAAAACAGTCAGAAAGTTGTAGTGTTTTTGGGGAAACAAAAGAAAAAAAAAAGGGATAACAGACATTTATGCAATCAGCATTACAAGGATTATTAAATTTTCTGCAGATTTTGCTCTGTTACAAACCACACATGCTTGCTTCCCTGCTGAACTTCAATACACATTCATCTGAACTCAACGAAACGTTAACAAAATGCAAACAGTGTTGCATGGTGCCCTCTAAACTGCCGCAAAAAGAACAAAATAAAAGGAGAGAAGTTAGAGGAATAGGAAGTGTTCATAGGTGGTTTAGGGGAGGAAGCAGCAAGCTGGTTTGGGACAAGGTTGACGTTTTTACAGGTTGTCTCCAGGCTGGTACTGCGGCTCGGTAGCGGTGAAGTAGTCCTCCAGGAAGGACTGGATGTATTCGAAAGTGGGTCGCTCATCAGGATCTTTCTTCCAACACAGACGCATCATCTCGTGCAGCGACTCAGGACAACCTTGAGGACATGGCATTCTGTATCCTCTCTCTACCTGCTCCAGAACCTCACGGTTCACCATGCCTACAAAAAACATGTACAGAATTTATTAACATTAGTAGACATACACGTCTATAGCACACACAGTCAGATGCAGAATTATTGGCACCCTTGTGAAGAGTGGTACAAAGGTATTTAGGGAAAAAACTGCTTTTAACCGAATTTAACTTAAGCAAATATGGACTAAAACATTTCTTTATACAGAGTTGAAATTGAAGCAAAATTATTGAAGCATGCCCTGAATAAGTTCACTTATGTATGTAGAAACTTACTTAACTAGTTTATTGAGGTTTAAATGAGCTGACAGAGTGCAACATAAAACCAAGTTTATTGGACTTATTGTTGATGTCTTCCATTTGTAAATCTAGACTTAACACATCCTTACTCTCTAGCCTTTCTGATTCTTAATTTCATTATTCTTGTTTTAAGGGCTTCACGATTTTGTTTTATATTATATTGTAATTTTGTAATACAAAAAAAAAATATTTTCCATATTTTTTTTCTGTAAAGCACTTTTGTCAGTGTGAGCTAACTTGGCCCGAACACCAGAATCCTACACCTTTAGAATGAACTAGAATACTTGGTTTTCTGGCCCCACAGGCACATTCGTTGCTGAATAAGACCACTTTAATATCTATTGGAAAGCTGGAGGAAATAAAAAAAAAAAAATGAAGAAGCAAGAATAATTCTTATGTTTTGGTTCTGGTCAGGGTACATTTAAAAGCTAATTAACTCATAAAGACATTAATTTATCCACTTTCCAGCCGTTGCCTCTCAACATTTGACACTTGCATCACTGATGTACAGTAGCTAACGCTGAGCTTAGCTCACCAAGCGCTGTCCAATGTGCAAGTTTGAAAATCCTGTAGTGGGCATTACAGAGTACATGAAGGCTGCATCATTCATGACATGAACGAGTTCATCAATTACTTATCAGCATTAATGACTCTAAAATGATGTGTGAAAGTAGTTCACAGAGACAGAGCTTGCCTAGTTTTCTCTAAATTCTAAATCTGCACATATTAAAACTTAAACAGAATACATTTATGTAAATAGAAATTCAGTGATTTCTTTATTGGATAATTTGCCATTTGTGCTGTATCAAATTAAAGAAAACTAAGTAAAGGCTGATGGAAATTAGGTTAACAAGTCTTTCAAATTCTGGGGACGTACAGTATGGTTCAGACATGAGCAACACACGGAGTTGGGGAGAAACTTTATGGACACTGTTGTAACCATAGACACTACAAAACTTTTGTACGTTATAAACCCACGACTTATACACAATGTCCTCTTACAGACTTTATAATATACAGTTGTAATAATAAGGTTTATCACAGTCTTCAGTGTCATCCAATGTGAAAGGGAATTGCCAGGCTCATCTGTGGGTTTCTCTTAGAGATCTAAATATAAATATACAGCAGATTTATGTAAAGCTGCATTGTTATCACGTCTATGGTTAAAAGGAGTACACAAATAATTCTTAATTAGACTTCTAGGGTGTTGCAATAAAAAGGTGTACTTCCTAATTTCCTGTATATCACAGGTTTGAATCCATGATGTCACGACGATGCTATATGCTTGTAGATGTTGGTATTTCCAGTTTTCCTCAGTGTGTATTACTTTTTTATCAGCAGTTGTGAATAGTACATAAACAAAATGTAGTTGAATGGCCTCCAAATGTCTCGGAGAAAGCAGGTGAAAGCTACAGCAGGGTGCAGTCAAATACATTATAGAGAATTCCACATTTCACATTTATTAATGTACACAAACAACAATAAAAAAAATAAAATTTGGACTGGAGAGGTAAGGATGAGTAACCCAGTTACTAAAGTAGCTAAAAGGGTGTGGTGAAGGCAGTAGTAAGGCTTCACACCTGGCCAGCACAGATAGTAATAAATAAGAGCTGTTGCCCAGCCAACCTCCATGCCTGCCTAAGCCAGGTGGCAGCCTATAATCAGTCACCACAGCGGTATCCAGCAGGTGGCACACAGGAGCACATACTGCAGCCAGTAAACTCACCACATTCTTGTAAAGATAGCCTTTGTTAAGCTGGCTCTTAGTGTAGGTGTTAATGAATGTTGGGTCAATTTACAATGGCAGCTGCACTGTAGGTCTGGGTGAAAAAAAATCACTTAACTGAGCAGCTGAATGTTTTAGAACAATGTCTTAAGTCTGGTCTGGATTTTGCAGAATAATAAAAAAAAGGGAGGTGGGTATGTATGTATGTATGCATACATGTCTGATGTCTTACCTGGGTATGGCACTCTGCCCTTGGTGACAAGCTCAGTCAGCACAATCCCAAAGGACCAGACATCAGATTTGATAGTAAAGCGGCCATAGAGAGCAGCCTCTGGCGCAGTCCATTTAATAGGGAACTTGGCTCCTAGTGAAACAGAGTTATCCATCAGAATGTGTATACATAAGCATGCAAGGCTCATGGTTAAGGTGTTGGACTACCAACCCGAAGATTGTGGGTTTGATTCCCAGCTCCACCAAGACACCATTGTGGGCCCCTGAGCAAGGCCCTTTACCCTCAATTGCTCAGTTGTATAAAAGTCGCTATAGATAAGAGTGTCTGCCAAATGCTGTAAATGTTAGCAGTAAAAGAACTTTTCTTTAAAAGCAGATGTACATTTTTGGGGTTTTATTTATTGAATTTAATTGATGAGCTAATTGTATGTGCCAATCAGTATATAACACAATAAACATTCTATTAGAATTATTTACATCAGCCTGTTTAATAGGGAGCTATATAAAACGATCCTGCTTGTGCAAAACTACACAATCAGGTGGTGCACATGTATTGAGCTTGAAATATGACAAAATTTGAATTGTAAACGTTTCAATTACTGAATTTAATTGAAATTTAACAAAACTGAATTTTATGTGGTATTTAAAATAGTTTTGAATATTCAACATTTGAAATGTAAAAGGTTTTTTTTGCACAACAAATTTTTGTTCTGAAATTTTAGACAGCAAATATTCAGTTTTTAACAATATAGATTCAAGTTTTAAGATGAAGAAATAATAAAAAAATTCTCTTTCTGGAGACAAAGATGCATTGTTATTAAACAATATTATGTTAGAATATTGCACAATTATAATATTAAAATAAAATATAATTAGGACATACAAGTATAGAATAAAATAGACTGCCCCAAAGTATAGTGTCACTTTATCTGTCTAAGGTAATGAGTGTTTACTCTAAGACTGGAGTCCAGCAGTAAGCCGCACCACACCTGATCTTTCAGGAAGTCTGCCGCTCTATATCAGATGGATATTTACTAAATATGGCTCTGAAATCCAGAGATTGTCAATCTTTATTTATGCTGTCGTGAAGATTTACTTAATAAAATAACTACAGTTATTACTACTAGTAAAATTATGTATTAAACTGGCATATTATGAATAGTTAAAAGAAAGCCTTTGCAGGACAGAACACTTAAGTAAGTACAGCAGGCAGTACTAAGATTGCTGTTACTGAACAGGCTTATTCCAGAGTGAAAAGCGTAAAAGCCAGACAGTAAATCAATGCTCTAAATAGTCTATTGGGTGCTCCAGTGGGGGCATTTGGGGACGGGGTGTCTCAAAGTGAGATGAGAGAGAAAGAGAGAGATAGAGAGACAGAGACAGACAGACTTCTCAACTGCAAAACACAATTTACAGCTGTGTAAATGTGTAAAAAAAGTTTTGAAAATTTAGAATTAAATTTTTTAATAATTTTAAACCATTTTTATTACACTATGAAATAGTAATTTAATGTGGTAGGCTGATGTTTAAATATCCTGCTAGTCCTATGTAATCTATAACTTGTAAAGTTTTTTTATATAGTTATCATAAAATGACAGAGCACAACAGAAAAACAGTCTAATTTCAAAAGCATTTCATACGTAATAAATTGATTTGCCCTTCAATGAGTAATAAGTATTTATTCACAAAACAAGACTTGGTGCTTGGTGGCAAAATCCTAGTTGGCAGTCACTGAGGTCAGATATTTCTTGTAGTTGGCTATCTGATTCCTCACCGTTCATCATTGAAACTTCATAAGGTGAGATCTTGCTCAGAGCTCCAGAGCGAGGGAGATTGACAGTTTTTTGTGTTTCTTCCATTTGAGAATGATGGCACCAATTTTTGTCACCTTCTCACATAGCTGCTTTGCCATGGTCTTGTGGCCGATTTAAGCCTTGTGCAGGTTTACAATCTTGTCCTTGACATCCTTGGGCATCTCTTCATCCTTGGACTGGCCATGGTGAAGAGTTTGTAATCTGATTGACTGCTTCTGTGGACAAGTGTCTTGCTGATTGACAGGGGATCAAATACTTATTTTACTTGTTAAAATGCAAATCAATTTATAACTTTTTAAAATGCGTTTTTCTGGATGTTTTTGTTGTTATTTTGTCTCACACTGTTAGAATAAACCACAAACAAAATTATACACTGATCATTTCTTTGTCAGTGGGCAAACATGCAAAATCAGCAGAGGATTAAATATTTATTCTCTCACTGTAGAGTTTATTCCATTCATCCATTCTAATCCCAAGTTATTGTTCCAGTACACTAAAGACAAATAAACAAACAATAAAAAATGATTTATGCAACCATACACAGACCTTGTCTAGCAGTATATTCGTTATCCTCAATCAGCCTGGCCAGGCCAAAATCAGCGATCTTGCAAACGAGGTTTTCTCCCACTAGGATGTTGGCTGCCCGCAAGTCTCTGTGGATGTAATTCATTCTCTCGATGAAGGCCATGCCATCAGCAATCTGCAGGAGATAATAGAATATCAAAATTCTGGACAGCTGCAATAAGATATACCCCTATTCATCCCAAATTGGGGAATTATTTTGTTACAGCAGGATAGAAAAAAAGATGTGCAAATAGGAAGTAGGGCAGTTTAAGTCCGATGAATTGCACTAGGGTAATACTGGACATTTGAAATAATATTATTATTGCACAATTTCAACGAGTTGTACCGGGATAGTATTGCACAGTTATTACACCATTGCTATTGCATGCAAATAAGATATTGTAAGTGTTTAATATGGAGAAGGGTTCACTAGTAGCAACTCTAATTGTATAGTCCAATAGCAGCAGTGAGAAAGATCCTTCGATATCGCTCTTTCAGACACTTAGGATGTAACAGTTCGTCGCTGAAGCAGCTGCTTAGAGATAAAATTGTTTCATACAAGGGTATGGAAAACATTTATTATTAGCCAGCCAAGGACTTTTGTAATTTAATAACAAACAAAAAAAATAACTCTATATAAGAAATTATTACATTTTGGAAATAGTTTAGATGATTAGTAAACAACTTCAAATAGCTCTGCTACTGACCATGTCAGAATAAGGGTGTAGAATGAAAGGACATAGTAAATGCTGGACAAATTTCCATTGTATTGCCAACAGCCACTTATTTAAGAAGCTGTCCAAATGATTTATGATGATCCAGCAAAAGCTCCTCTCTGTGGCAGAGCAAGACTGAAAGCTGGGAGGCTTAATTAAGACAGCATGGTGGTGACAGCAGCTTAAAAAAGGGAAATAGACCCGCAGTGGAAAAAGTGCAGAGAAATATGCTGGTTTAGGATCAAGTGTGCAGCTCTGCGATGGTACATTAAAATAAAGTGATCCCTCAGGATTGGAGGTTAAGTGTTCCAAGCGTTAAGTGAAAATGTGGACGAGAGCTCCCGAGAATGGGTGGGACATGCAGAGGGTGAAATGTTACATCACATTACAAAGTTGTGACAGGCAGACAGGAAAAAAAAAAAAAAAAAAAAAAAAAAAAAAAAAAAAAAGACCCCAGACTCTGCCAGACTTTCTTAACTAGACAGCAGACTGTTTACATGTGTAGCAGAAAACAGCTGCCTCAATATCCGACATTACAGGATTGCAAAATGAAGGGAAAAAAAATAATAAATAATTTTTTATTTTTTTTTTAAAAACAGCGCAAAGTAACAACATGGAATGGAGGACTAGTGTAAGTAACTTTACCTGTGCTGCCATATCCACTAGCTGGGGAAGTTTGAGGTATTTGCCTTCACCCTCCTTTAGGAAATCCAGCAAACTCCCTGGTGAAAGCACAAACATTATATCACAGAGACATTTTACATAATTCTAGTCAGTAATAAAAACGTTTAACGTTTAAACAGATGTCCAGATCCAACATGTTCTGAATGCCTGACTCTATTCCGACCTTCACAATAGCAAAGGACAAAGCAACAGTTTACTCTCTTTGTATGTTTATAATAAAATCGAGCTGCTATTTCAGCCATAGTGACATTTTAAAATACAACACACAATATAACACATAAAAGGAACACATTCACATTTGTTTAATACTTAAATGTTTTCAGACTAGTCCTATAGCATAAGTTATCAGGCCTGATCGGTTTTCAGTGCCCTCCTATTACTTTATCTTTAAGTAGCTACACACTAGCTAGATATCTTAATTAGACATAGGAAAGTAAAATACAGGTGTGTTGTTGCTTTTAAAATAAAGCTAGTTTAATGCATATAATGCAACAAAAGTTATGTGTATAAATCATATAACTCAACTTGACCAATCGTACACTTTGGTTACAACATTTTTTATTAACACAGGATAAAGCAATCTATCACTTTAAACCAACAAAGACACACTGTAAGCAACTGACTTATCCTGTGCTAGATTAACCATAAGTTCACACAAACACCATTTGTGTTACCCATCACTTATTCACACACACAAAGCAATATCCATTATGTAGTACACACCATCTGCCTCTTAATGATGCCTGTCAAAGTCTAGACAGCAATACCTGCACATTTAAGTTCTTACACTGTAATGCCATTCATAGTAAACATCCTGTGCTTATTACCTTTGCCCATGTATTCAGTTACAATGTAAATGGGTTCCTCAGACACCACAGCATACAGTGGCACCAGCTTGTCATGCCTGAGCTTCTTCATAATTTGTGCCTCTTGAAGGAATGCCTCAGGGGACATGGTGCCAGGCTTCAGCGTCTTAATCGCCACCTTAGTAGTACCGTTCCAAGTGCCTAGACCACATAGGGAAAAAAAGAGAGAGTTGCTATTATAACAAAATTACATTCATCTTTTAAATAATAATAATAATAATAATAACAATAATTTATATAGCACTTCAACACACAAGGTCACTTTTCAAGTCAGGTTTAAGGAAGAAATAAATATACATCAATACTAGGAGTCAGAACATAGAGAATATTGATAAACGAGAAAATGTGTTTTTAAGAGGCTTTTGAATAAAAAAAACCTAGCTCCCATAGTCACCAGACGAAACAATCCCTCACTAGAAAATCTTGCGGACAAGGACATAAGGTAGAAGTAAGCCAGATAAATATGTAGGACTAAGGTTATGGAGAGCTTTATAAGTGCGAGTTAGTATTTTGTCGTGTATGCGCAAAGAAACTGGAAGCCAATAAAGGTAATAGACGATAGGGGTAACGTTCTTTCTTGTGTGTGATCAAGCGAGCTGCGAGTTTTGAACATATTGTAGTCATTTGATATAGTTAGATGACAGGCTATAAACAAGTGAATTACAGTAATCTAGATGAGAAGTGACAAAAGCATGTACAACAGTTTCAGCATCTTGCTGACTGAGAGATATTATGTAGGTGGCAAAAAGCAGTCTTTATCACTTTACCAACGTGATCATTAAATGAAAGTGTGGAATCAATGAAAACACCAAGATTGCGGACTTTAGTAGAGGCCATAATCAGAACAACATCCAGATCCATCAGGTGACCAGAAAGCTTAGATACAATATCTTAAAAGCCAATCAGAATTACCTCGGTTTTGCCAGAGTTCAATGAGGTGGAATGTACGCTAATAAAAAAAAAAAATGTATAAAAAAATAATAAAAAATCTGAATATCATGTCCATAACAATGGAAATCAAACCCATAGCGTATAAATGGTGAAGTGGAGAGGGCCCAAAACAGAACCTTGAGGTACACCAGAAGTGATGGATTTAGTAGATGATTTGTGATTCTGCTATATGACATATTGGTTTAACTAGTTAAGCAGTTAAAGGTGAAAAGCCTTGCTTAGGGGCCCAACAGTGGTGATGCTGGAAATTGAGCATTTGATCTTCCGATCGGCAGTCCAGCACAAGACTGCTAATATCTAGGGATAGTGTTTAAAGTTTTTCAAAGACAAATCTCGGAGCAGCTATAATTAAAATGACTTATAGTAGGACGTATCTAAATCCTTCCTTTTAATTTAAAAATTGGACACCCTAGCAAACGAAAGTAAACTGTAGTGTTTATTTTCCAAAATTGAGCCCTGTCCCAATACCCACACTTGCACCCTTGTGCATCCTTCAGCTCCCTCTATAGGATTAAGGTCTAGAGACTGGCTAAACCACTCCAAGACCTTAAATTGCTTCTTCTTAAGCCGCTCCTTTGTTGCCTCGGCTGTGCTTTTTGAGTCACCATCATGCTGGAATACCCATCCATAAACCATTTTCAATAGCCTGGCTAAGGGAAGGAGGTTCTCACCCGATTTGCTGGTACATGGCCTTGTCCATCGGCTGTTTGATAAGGTGAAGTTGTCCTGTTCCCTAATCAGCAAACATCCCCAAAGCATAATGTTTTCACCTCTATGTTTGACAGTGAGGATGGGGTCATTGGCACTTAAACTGTTGTGTTTGGAGGAGGAGGAGGAACGCTGCCTAAGTGCTACACAACGCTTTTACCTAGTTCTCCTCTGAACCAATCAGATGTTCACTGGCAAACTTCAGAGAAGTCTGTACAAGTTCTTTGAGCAGGGGGACATTAAAAGCGCTGCAGGATTTCAGTCATTCATGGCATAGTGTTACTAATTGTTTTCTTGGTGACTATAGTCCCAGCTATCTTGAGATCATTAACAAGATACTGTAGTTCTGGGCTGATTCTTTACTGTTCTTATGATCGGTGAAACTTCACTATGTGGAATCTTGCATGGAGCCCCAGACCGAGGGAGATCAACCATTCCAGTTTTGTATAGGTTTTGTGTAGGTCTACAATCTTGTCCCTGGCATCATTGAACAGTTCTTTGGTCTTGGTCATGGTGGGGAGTTTGGAATCTGATTGATTAATTGCCTCTGTCCAACTGCCCTGTTAAAGGTACGCTCTTTATCTCAGCTTGTTACCTGTATAAAAGACCTGGGAGCCAGAAATCTTGATTGGAGATCCAATACTTATTTCACTCAATAAATGAGAAATGCAAATCAATTTATAACTATAAGGTCATTATTTTCTGGATGTTTTTGTTATTTTGTCTCTCACTGTTAGATAAAAAAATACCTTAAAAATTAGACATTGATCTTTTCTTTGTCAGTGGGCAAACATGCAAAATCAGCAGGGGATCAAATAATTTTACCCTCAATGTATACACATGGGCATTAAAGGGCTTTGACTGATAATGGAATCTGCTAATACAAGGAGGTGCAACCTTTAAATGTATGGAAAATTGCAGAAGAAAGAAATTTTTTAAAAATAGCCTAAATTTACATTAATGTCACGGAATCCTGAGAATCCTGAGACTGGTTACTTGACTGTTCTGCTGAACTTACATAGTCATGTTCTAATAGTTATACTGAATAAAAATTTTATAATACAAAAGGTTACCAAGGTTCTGTTGTGCCATTGTAAATAATTTCAAAACACTAAGCACTGGAAAAGTGGTCAAACTAGCAGTTTTTCCATGATGGGTGAAAATCACAATAGTAGATAATTTAAATATAAATCGTTCCTGACAAATGTTTAAATGTGTAAAGGAATGAAAATAACAATGAGCACTATAAACATTCATGAGCTCTGTGATCTTGGTCTTTCACTGAATTTCTTTACAACAAGAAATGTGCAAAACTTTTGTTCTTCAAGACTGCTCAATATGCACTTAAAAGCAAAACTGTGTAAACCCTAACTACTAGAAATTGTGTGCGAGTTTAACTCTTACCCATCCAGACCTCTCCAAAGCAGCCTTGGCCCAGTTTGAGCTCCAGACGAAGCGACTCACGTGGGATCTCCCAGGCATCTTTAGCCAAGCCCTGAGTCTGGGGCTTTACAGTTGGACAGACTGTAGTGAGCCTGTAACAGAGTCCGTCTGCGTGCTCTAAACACAAACAGAAACAGAAAAAAAAAAAAAAAACAGTGGGCTAGGTTAAAGTGGTTAGTAATCTGGAGGCTAAATAAGAGTGATGAGCAGGGTTTATAATTTGTATCTTTTAAAATGCCCATTAAAACATTGTGTGTTTAAGTTGATATGTACAAAGAATCAGTGTACAGTGTTTGCAGTAAAATTAATTAGTTGCATCTACACATGAAATACTGGATTCCGTTTAAAACAGTCACAGAGACCATAAAACTATTAAACTAATGGGTTTTGTTGTAATAAGCAAACTGGAGTATTTTTCCTTTCAGAATTTTCTGAGAAATAAATAACCGAAACCTGTAAAAAAAAAAATAAAATAAATAAATAATAATAAAAAAAACTTTGAGTACATATATACACATTACAGTTTAAAATCTAAAAGCAGATAAAAATTACTTTTAAAATGTAACCTGTAATTAACAAACACTAAGTTTTCGAATTCTAAATAGGATAAAATGTGCAGTACTTTGATTAGTAAGGAAAAGAAAAGCATGTAATGTGCAAGTATCGCAGGTGTGGCACAGAAGCAGCAGATTAGTACCTTACCATCATCATGGATATAAAGAAAGAAAAGTGATGCTATAGATGCCAAATATAGATTCGAACATTCGGTGTACCATGAAAACGAGTTCACTTTAAACTGCACATTATCTGTCAGAAATGTATGACAAGCAGACTCAGGGTCATATTGTGTCCAACATTAGTCTAGCATCCAAACAGTCGTTTTCATATCAGAGGACAGATGAGTTGGAGCTGCTTTAGAACAGAGATGGTGAGACAGGGGGGAATCAGTATCAGCACAACGTACATAAGTATTAAATGCAGTTTTCAAATTAAATGCTTTCCTGGTAGGAGCCAATTTGTATGTTTAGATGTTTAGTATATTTTGTTAACATGATCACATCACATGGGTGTGGTTTCATATTTTTCACTTGTTAACTTGTGTGGTGGGAGAGAAACAAGAAGTCGGACAATGATATTTTTTGTTGACCGTTTCCATATAGTTTTAGTTGTGATTAATATTTGTTCATTTTTTTGTGTGTCATGCATTCATATCAGAGGACAGATGAGGTGAGCAGGCTTTAAGACGGGAAGTGAAGGTGAGAACAAAAATGGGATTTAAATTGAAAACATTTTTCCCCATTTTGTGCCCCCTCACTTCTTAAAGTAATGTTATGTCTTTGGGGCTAAGTGTCTTACATTCAACACCTGTTAAAATCTCTGCTTTTAATGGATGAAGGATAAAGCAGGCTGCAGCAAAAACCATTAAAACAGAAATCTGCCCATTAAATACATTCAGGAATAAATACCTAGCAGACAAGAGTGCTGGAGGAAATGTTATTAGCTAAGAAAAATTCTGGGCTAACTGGTATCCAACATACAGTTTAGGGTTAGGGCAAGCAACATTTTATCCAACCACACACCAATTAACAGTAACTTTATCCAGGTCTTTATGGCTGCTAAGCCTATCCCAGAAACAGTAAGCATGATGTAAGAAGACAATTCATCACAGGGCACCATAGCTACACGGACACACACATTTTTTTTAGATTTATTCTTACCTTCAGGCTATTTTATTGAATATCATCCCTTGACGGTTCAAAAAACATCAACCTACCCTTCAAAATAAAATATCATCAAATATCTAATCAGATCTGTACCTTTACAACATAAAACAATCAAAAGAGATCACCACTAAGACTTGGCACTCTTGATACAGTGTCTTCTGATCAAACAAGTGTATAAATGTGCGTGTATAAATGTGATTGCTTGGCAGTCCATATATACCCGCCTCATGCTCATTGCTCCCAGAATAGATGGCATTCATAGAATAACCAAAAAGTGGGATAATTATTTTATTTACAACATTTAAAAGCATAAGGTAAATAAATCCTGGCACAACATGGACTATGTCAAACAAGCGTGCAAGCCTAAGAGTTGAAAAAGCATTTAACTTTGTGGTCTGTTCACCACTAAGGGACTGTTCATTTTCTTCATGATTTATGATTCATACTGATTTTGGGCCTCATGGTTAAGGTGTTGGACCACCAAACTGAAGATTGTAGGAAGATTGCTTTACCAAGCTACCACTGTTGGGCCCCTGAGCAAAACCCTTAACCCCTAATTGCTCAGTTTTATAAATAATAAAGGATGTCTTCCAAATGCTGTAAATGTAAAAACAGCCTGGATAATAAATATTGCAAAGAATATATAAGAAATTAATTAAAGGTTAAATGTATTGTTATTGTAATGCCGTACCTGTGTAGTGTTTGACCAGTTTCTGCAGAGTCTCAAATTGAGCCCTTGTGGTGATGTAGTAGCCACCGTTATCAAGCTTGCGGATTTTATAGTGCTTCACATTGTCACCTTTCAGATCATCCCAGTCACGTATGGAAAGAGAGTAGGCTCCTGGCAGTAGCACACACATTTACATAAAAAAATTTTTGCAGTGCATACCATGCTTAACCTGCTCTTACTAAAGTTGAAAATCTGAACAGACTGAGCCTCACCTTTTGTTGTCTCACTCTCCCTGACTAAGAATGCCCCTCGCTGGTTTCCTGGAACCAATAAGAGTCGCTCGGCATCTTTGCGTCCCATTTTCCCAAAATACCATCTGATAAGGGAAAGAAAAAAAGAAATAAACCTACTATCAAAAACAATTTTAAACGCTTACAGAAGAGTAACACATAATTTACATATACCCACATACATATATACATACATACATTTAAATGTATTTTATTAAGATTTTATGTGATGGACCAACACAAAGCAACAAATAATTGTGAAGTGGAACGAAAATAATCTACAGTTTTCAAAATTTTAAGCAAATAACAATCTGAAAAGTGTGGCATGCATTTGTATTCAGCCCCTCTGTACTCTGAAACCTCTTAATAAAATCTAGTGCAATCAATTCAGAAGTCACCTAATTAGTTATAGAGTCCACCTGTGTGTAATTTAGTCTCAGTATAAATACACCTGTGGACCTTAGTGGTTTGTTAGAGAACAAGTGAATAAACAGCATCATAAAGACCTAAGAATTCAGATGAAGAAGTTTAAAGCAGGAGCACTGTTCAATCCATCATTTAAAAATAGACAAAAAGTATGCCACAACTGCAAACCTACCAAGACGTCCATATACCTAAACTGACAGGCCGAGCAAGGAGAAGCAACCAAGAGGCACATGGTCACTCTGTAGGAGCTGCAGAAATCCACAGCTCAAGTGGGAGAATCTGTCCACAGAAAACTATAAGGTGTACTCCACGAATCTGGCCTTTATATAAGAGTGACAAAATAAAAGCCATTGTTGAAAAAAAGGCATAAGCCCCGTTTGCAGTTTGCCACAAGCCATTTAGGGACACAGCAAACATGTGGGAAAAGGTGCTTTGGTCAGATGAGACCAAAGTTGAACTTTTTGGCCTAAATGCAAAGTGCTATGTGTGGCGGAAAAGTAGCACTGCTCATCTCTCTAAACACACCACCCCCCCACTGTAAAACATGGTGGTGGAAGCATCATGCTGTGGGATGCTTTTCTTCGGCAGGGACAGGAAAGCTGGTCAGCTAAGCTGAGTTAATGGGAAGATGGATGAAGCTAAATACAGGACAATCCTGAAAGAAAAAAAAAAAGTTGAAGGCTGCAAAGACTTGAGACTAGGAAGCAGATTCACCTTCCAGCAAGACAATGACCCTAAACACACAGCCAGAGCTACAATGGAATGGTTTGGATCAAAGAATATTCATTCGAATTAGATTTTTATTTGTTTAAAATTTTAAAAACCATGTATCATTTTTGTTCTAATTTACAATTATGTGCTATATTATACACTGCATAAAATCAGTAGTGATTGATGGACTTTTTGATTCACCCAGTGTAAACAACTGCATATTATTTGCAAAATTATAAATATACATAAATAGCAAGAGAGAGTGGGAGAGAAGCAGATAGAAAATGACAGACTTTTGTTATCTAGGCAGGCATACTGTTAAAGTGGCAGATCATGCATGAGAGCGGGAGAAGGTGAGTAGCTTACTCTTCAGCCTGGATTGAGTCTGCAGGGGCCACATAATTGCTGGGAATATAGCCTTTCTTTCCGGTGTTGATAGAACGGGCCTCCCACCAGTCTCCCTCTCTGTGGAAGTAAGCATCAACAGCATTAGCATATGTACATACTGTACATTCATCCATGAAATGCCAAAATATCAACACTACAAAAAAGGGAATGACATTCAAGTCTTTTATATAAAATATTATAATTATTAAAGTGAAATTATCCATCATGCTTTTATTAGGGCACAATGCAATGACAAAACAAAAACAAAACAAAAAAAAAACAACCAAAAAAAAAAAAAAAAAAACTGTCAAATTCACTGCAGGCTGCTGGATCATTTTTAGGCCTAAAAATAAAAACACCAATCGATGCAACCCTAGTCACATATAGAAGAGCTATGTGCTCACGTGTTGTTGATGATCTGAAATCGATCGCCTTTTTTAAAAGAGAGGTCATCGGATGTCCTGGCTTCATAGTCGTATAAGGCCACAAAAAAGGTCACACCACCTAAAAACCATAAAAGAAAGACAGTGTAAAGTCACATTCGCTGTTAAGGACAAGATAAATAAAAACAACTTAAAATGTCTAAATCTTTTTGCCTAATGATTCCAGTTAAGGGTGTGACGAGACATTTATCCCACAAGACAGGGTTCACAAGAACGAGAAGAGATTGACTTTTTTAAGAAAAAACCTCAAATGATGAAATACAGGGAAAAATAGTCTTATTTAACTAAAAAACACAAAATGCAAATGTGTGGTGGCAGTTGTAGCAGCTTCTGCTCGGACATTAATATCGCGAGAGATGTTTTAAAGAAAAAAACAACCACCAAGTCTAGCGAGGTTTATTGTGTGTGTGAACATTTGAACCACACCACGTCCATATTAAGCGCATGCTATTACAATAGCAATGCAGAGTTAGCAGAGGTCGCTATTAAACTGTACAATGTTTGCAATGCAGATTAATTTCAGATCAATTCATGCAATGTGGTAATAAATCGAATAGAATCGGATATGTGCATTATTCGTTAGTATAAGCATTCAATCGAACATTTTCACACGTCGGCCTCATCATGTGTGATAACTCAGGTCATGATCACTATATTTAACTTAGTGTTTTTGATAATTTATTAATTTCGTTGTTGTTAACAAATGTTCGAAACCCAGATCAGAGACAGAGGCAGTTTTAACAGGCCACAGTTTTTTTCTGTACCGTGCGCTGTGCGCACGCGGCTTTCTTTCTCTCTCAGCTTTTCTCCTGAAGGAAGCATTGTTTTTCTGTTTTTGTCTTAATAAGATGCAAAAGCAAAATATTAAATAATCATGTCATTTTCGTCTATTGCGTTCATTGATTAATCGCAGAATTTTTACTTAGTGAACCAGATTACATCAGATTTAATTGAGCCCAGCCAGTCAGAACACCTGATTACCTTTCCAGACCTCTCCTCTTAACAAATGCGGTCCTGATTTTCCAGACAAAATCAACTATTTCTGATGTACATACCACGACTGACAGAGTTCATATATTTTTGGACACCGTAGCAAACGAACTTGTAAGAATAATGCTCCAGTATTTCACGATGATTGCAAAAACTCTGCAATCTTTAAAATACTTTTAGGCCGCATGAACACTGTTAGCCATTTATCTGCAGTTTTAAATATGTTAGCACAGACACCAGACTCTAGGGCTGGGAGGTATGACAGTATATGCAGTATAAACCCAGTTTATAGAGATTGTATAGACACGGCTGCATGATCACACCAAATATACTTAAGACTACTTAGACAGTGTTTCACGTGTCATTCGATTTTTCAGAGATTATTTATGTATTCTTGTGGATTACCTCTGACCATCGTTCTCCAGGATTTGAATTCTGCAGTTTAAATTTGATATAACAAATTTCTTTATCTTAACTTAAATGTGTATATTTTAAAACTAGTTATTTGCAGTCTACGAATTCAGAACTCACATCTACAAAACTGTGCCATGAAAAAAAGTTCAATATTGAAAACCATTTTAAACGCCACATAATATTCAGTTTCTGGGTAAATATCCATTAGGGGAGGATAAAGTCTAGAAGGCAGCTAACTAGTGTAGACCAGCTAACTTCTCAAGCAGGTCAGACAAGAAGGACCCAAAGCCCGGATAGTAACCACAGTGCCGCAGGACCCGGTGGCACTGAGACGTCAAAGAAATTAAACTAAACCCCATGGTGGAAAAGGCATTCAATAAAAAAACAAGGTTACCAACCAGAGGTACATTCCACAAATCCAGTGGCGAAACAACCAAGTCGACGCAATAAGATCAAGTGGCCAAAGGCAAATAAGCGGGTTGCTTGGCGGAGTCCCGTCTCTGACCTGAGTCAACTGTTAGAGCTGGCATTGCGAGGCAGTGTCGAGAATAAGCTTAACAGCTTTGGGGAGATCATCTTTGAGGAATGTAAAGGAAGGTTGGGCGAGGTCAGTAAGAAGGGACCCACAGCCCCAAGGAAAGGGAGATTGAGCAGCTGGTCAGAGCCTGGCAGCAGCTCCGCATAAACTGGAGAAAAGCGGCACCCTAGGAAAAAGTTGGCCTGAAGGAGCTATGAGACGAACTTAAACAAAGCCCTGCCAAGCTGTGAAGAGTGGAGAGGATTAGGCAGAGGAGGAGAAAAAGTGAGAAGGAAAGAACCAGCTTCCTTGGAGATCTCTACAGGTTTGCTAGAGAGTTCCTATACTAGAAAAGGCATGGGAAGTTGGATATTTGCCATGGAATTCTTTTACATCCTAGGGTGTTTGCAGACCATCATTACTGGATAGCAATCTGCAAATGTGCATTACGCTGGGTTGGCAACAGCTCAAATGTGGAACTGCTATCGGGTGTGCCATTTCCCCAATTCTATTCGTGTTAGTTTTTTAAGGTAATCCTCAGAGGGGCTAGGCAAGTTGTGATGGGTACAGGTACCATCAGGTAAAAGATTTCCACTATTGAGGAGCTATATGGATGATGTAACAGGCATCCTGCAGGCGGCTTTATGCAGGCCCTTGTAGCAAAACAATCACTGTCAAAGCCCAGCATCGCTTTGACAAGCTGCTCATATGGGCAAGAATGAAGAGCAAGGCTGAAGTAGAGCGTGCTATCACTAGCCTGAAACACAGAGAGGTGATAGAGTTGGTCCAGACCAGTTGGGCTGGCCTAGGCTGGGGAGTACCACAGCAGCTCTGGTCTAATGCCACCAAGAGGCTACCAAGTGGAGGCCGTGTGCTGGGGTTTTGTGTGTAGATCAACAGCCCAACGATGGAGGATTAGCAGGGTCAAACCTGCGGAAAGTCATAAAGTGTAATGGGTGGGGGCCAACACGCTTGTAAAGGTAGCTGCAAGGGGAGACATCCCCTATCTGCCACTACCCCACCGCCAGGAGAAGCACTGGTTTAGGGGGTGAAACATCAGTGATCAGCTGCCTTCAGCTGATGACCCTGCAGCTGACCTAACGGCCCTGGTGGAGGTGCGTCAGGTGGAAAGCCAAAGCAGGATCTCACTTGTATAATAATATTATTATTATTATTAACAGTCACTAATTCAAAATTTCCCAATTTAAATAGCTTTTAAATAACCTCGATATTATTCTGTGTATACCATGACATGTACGTAAGTAGGCATGGCTAACTCACGTGCAGCATAATGTATCCCCGCCTTGCTCACCAGGCTATCTTATAGGGAGGAAAAAGAGTTTTCATTGTTTTTGCTTTTTCTTACAAATATAGTTAAATGATTATGTTGTCTGTAATTTTCAGGCATCAGACGGCCACTATTAAAAAACAAGATATTAAAATTGCTTTTAAAATGTGTGATCACTTTAAACTTTCACTTAAATATGCGATCATGCAAAGGCAATCAGTACTTATTTTGCGCAAAATTTTCAGTGACTTCAGATCAATTGTGCATCAATTTCTCCAACATCTTCCTGTGAGTCATTACTAACAAAAACGAAAAAAAAACAAGCCCTGAAAACGCTAAATGTGAGACTGAGGGGAAAGTTTGGGAGTTTGTAAAAAAACAGAGAACGAAAGACAGATGAGGATTTTTTAAAAGTGTTTGTATGTTTATATTTTACAGTGGATTTGTTGTTATAGTGAAGTTAATCCAAATGTATTTACTAAATCAAGAACCAAATAAAAGAAAAATAAAAATAAAATTGATTTTCGGAAATAACTACCGGTTTAAACAACTACATTGTAAAATATATCATTAGCATGAAACAAAATTACTCAATGTGAAATAAAATGTTAGTCATACTGCCTACCATATTTAATATCTCAGTTGCATCAGCCAAAAAAACATGTGGTCTATAGTTTAGAGACGCACAGAGAGGCCATCACTCCTTTAAAGAATTCAGAGTTAAAAACTGTACATGTACTGATTCTCCCATGTCCCTAAACACAAAATGATCAAATTTACTTTGCTAAATAGGATAAATGCAACCTCCCAGAGGTTTATAAATGTTAGACAAAGATTTCGTTTTTTCAGCAGTTTCTTTTTGAACACATACATTACAACAAATGTTCCATGTGCCAAGAAGAAACAAGCACTATCAATGGAGCTATTCACAGTCTTGCCTGAGGACATTAAGAGATTCTCATAGAGAAAACTGAATAGAAACGAATCGCATTAGCATCACTCTTTATTCCACACACAAGGGGAATCAAGCATGACATATTAGTACAGGATTTGCGTCAATGGAGACATTTCCATAAATTCTTGTCTGCTGTAATGCATACATTTAAAATGCTGATGTAACAGTACGAAGTGTTGACTATTGGGAAATGCTTGAGGATTGAGAAAAATTGTAAAAAGATAAATTGTTTATTATAGTATATTTACTTTATACTTTTAAATCACTTGGCATTTTTTATTTTATAAATACATATCTGATCTCAAATTTTATCATTTTATCCAAAAAGAGAGCTAATCTTTGGCACAATTCACACTGTTCACACTGCACAATTTTCAAAGCCGTTGGATCATTGTTGTTTTTATACTGCATGACTATCTGGGGTAACAATCAGTTGCTGCTGAGGTTACACACTGCATGCCTTCACAAATGCATGTAAGAAGTAAAAAGGGACTACTGCAAGCTCATATGTGAGATCAATGTTCTCATGCAAGATTGGTAATGCTATTAAAATTAAGCCCGCAAGTAGTTCGCGATAAAGATGGTCTGTGCACTGATTTGCAGCTAAAGGGCGAAAAAGAAAAAAAAGATTTAGAAAAGTTAAAAAATCAAAATTAAAACCACGCTTGCTAATACCATGATCTATAACTTTCCCCGTACTTTCTGCTGCTCTGTATCTTGATCCTTTGGTTATTACATTGGCTGCAAGTTATTCCTAAGGTTTTTCAGTAAGATCTCTTTTCACGCGGCTGGATTTCGAACTGCTGACAGGTTATGATATTTAGCATGCCAAATATTTTACGTGCTTTAGCAATGCATTGGCGACTTCCCCAGATCGTGTATTTATTCATTTACCCTGCATTTACCCTGCACTTACGTGAATAAGCAGTTATTCCAGGCATTTGGAGGTAATTTTGCAAACCTTGTCGGGGAGCGAAATTCAGTGCTAACCGTGCAGTGTGATGTCATCATTATTTGCTTACATGCTTAGTATGTACGCTTAGCATATAAGACATATTATGCAACAAAGGTCTAGCTTAACAAGAAGCACATAAAGGTCCTGGAGTGGCCTAGCCCATCTCCAGACCTTAGTCCCATAGAAAATCTGGTGAGGGAGCTGAAGGTTAGAATTGCCAAATGTCAGCCTTAACCCCTCAATGCCTTGGAGAGGATCTAAAAAAAAAAGGGAATAATCTCTCATGTGGTGTGTGAAAACCTGGTACCTAACTACAAGAAACGTCTGACCTCCGTGATTGCCAACAAAGGTTTTAACCACTAAGTACTAAGTCTTCTTTTACGAAGGTGTCGAATACATTTTTTTCTCATTAAAATGTAAATCAAATTATAACTTTTTAAATGAGTTTTTTCTGGGTGTTTTTGCATTGTCTTTCACAGTTAGGATAGACCTACCATTAAAATTATAAATGATAATTTGTTTGTCAGTGGGCAAATCTACAAAATCAGCAGAATATTAAATAATTTTCCTCTTACTGTATACACGCACACGTATGTATGTATGTATGTATGTATGTATGTATGCATGTACCACCCACCTGTGACTCCAGGAAAAGGGTTGCTCACGGTCACCGTGGAAAAGGAAGAAGAAGCTCCCCCAAAGGGAGTGATGGCAGCCGAGGAGCCACCAAATGGAGTGATGGTAGCGGAATGGCTATTGTAGCTGCTGTTGGGACTCTTAAGTGCAGGCGACTGGCCCACCTGGGTAGGATCAGGCCCATAGTGGCCCATGTGGGAGGGAACATGGGTGGGGTTAGAAGCATCTGGTCGGTACTTCAGCGACGGTCCTTTGTCCTCTTTACTTTTTACACAGCCCATTATTAAACCTGGAGAGAGATAGCGTGAAATTAGGATACCAGGTCCCATTTGACATTTTAATAACACAAAATACATGTAAAAATACAGTTTGGTTCTTACATTAGCCGTTGTCAGACAAACGTTTGAATTTAAAACGTTTATTTCCATAAAATAAGCCTTGGCCCTAGTTAATGCTAACATTTACATAAATTACAAATGTCACTGTATTGTAAAAAATGTTTTTACGATATAAAAAATAAGAAAATATATTTTATGTTCAAAAGTTTGCATAACTTTATTTATTAACATGGTCTAATGCTTCCATTCATCATCAATAATGGCATGCAGACTTTTGTAATAATAGTGCATGAGGTGATATAGCTGCCCAGCAAAAGGCCCCCTAGTTACTCAATCTTCTGGTTGTTCTGCAAAAACTGCAGGCTTTATCTCTCTCCAAAGTGGCTCATTGATGTTGAGCTCATGAAATTGTGATGGCCACTCCAAAACCATTGACTTTTATTGCTGTAGCCATAAGAGAACAACTTGGCCTTTGAAACATACAAGATCCCATGTTCGATGCACAGCTTTCATGCTATACAATGCAAATTGTCTGCCAGTATTTTCTGATACCATGCTGCATTTATCTTACCATTAATTTGTCTAACTTCCCTGTGCCAATATATAAAACTTTCAAAGCACCAATGATTAATTGGTTATTTATTATGTCGAATATATTTTGATTATTCTAAATGTGGCTACTTCAACGTCTTGAAGTTGTACCTTTACGTATTTTAAATTCTGATAAGTGCTCCTTAAAAAAAAGATTAAATTTTAGTGATATATACTTGTCTACATTTTAATTTCATTTGTTGTAACTGCTTATTGCGCATGTATTGTATTGTATACAAAAGAGAAATAGCAAGCTTTATGGCTTTCAAAGAATCGATTAATTGTAGTATCGAAAAAAAATGGTTAATATTAGTAAAACTAAAAGCTTTAGTCTGCAAAAAACTAAACAAAACATTTCAAACATCAGTTTAGAAATAAAAGCAGGAGTTATGTGCATTCGATCAAGTTCATGCTGCTTAATGATAAGCCCCATGTACATTTAAAGTGTCGCTCTATACCAACGTCCAGCACAGTAAAACACAGTTAAACCCTTCTCTTCTTTATGAAAACATGCTATACTTCAAGTCTGATTTATGCAGGTATACACATCGTCTCATTTCAAAACATAAACTCTGGTATAACTCAAGCGTTTAGAAGAATTTAGTAGCTTACTTAGCAACTTACTTAGCCAATAAACCACAGAACAGGTAGCAATAAGTGGAAGCTCATCCTGGCTTTATCATCTGGGCAGTAACTATTTTCTATTAGTGGTTTATAGTCAAATGCCATAAACTTGACCCATACTGATTGGCCTAAGATCACATTAATGTGCATCATTTAGCCCTCAAACACTGACTTATGAGATAAGGCACAAAAGCCTCTTTTGTATTAACAGTACATACTAGTTGGTAGATAACACACTGCATATTGAATATCCTGTTTCAAATTGAGCATACCTTATTGTAACATTTATGGTCTTTAGCAAACGCTCTGAACGAATTACATTTTTCTCTTTTATACAACTGAGCAATTTGGGGTTAAGGGCCTTGCTCAGGGGCCCAACAGTAGCAAGCTGGTTGTGCTGGGAGTTAAACCCGATCTTCCAAATAGCAGTCCAACACCTTAACCACTGCGCTACCACTTGTCACCACTTACTGTTACATTTAAACTCTAGGAATTTGTAGCAATTAAAAACTTAAGTGATCAGGGAATTAGCAAGGGCCAGTAAAAAAGGCACAGGATGCATTCAGCATTGAGGTCGGGGATTTATAAAGCTTAAAGTTTAAGCTCATCACAAACCGGCTCTTAACTTACAATTCTTTTTTTTATAAAACTGAGCAATTGGGGACTATGGGCCTTGCTCAGGGGCCCAAATGGCAGCAAGTTGGTGGTGACGGAAATCAAACCCCGATTATCCAAATAGCATATTTAACAGTGTTATCTAATTTCTATTAACAGTTAGGAAATTTACCTCACCGTAAAATTTACCAACAATTTTTGACTGATTATTTGCATCAAATATTATTTACTGTTTGTTTTTTAAACTCCTTCACACTTAGCCAATACTTGATTTCTGACTGCTTTTAGGAGGTTACAGAAAGGTACTTTCTGTATTGTATTTAGACTAAAGATAAACCATAAAGGATTTTTTTTCCAAGGATACAAGATATTGGTGTATTCTCATAAAATATTCTACACTGTCAGTCTTATTTTACTTTGTCATTATAAAAACTACAACACATGGCTATGTCCTGCTATTTACTAAATTTTATATTTTTTCGATACTTAAGGCGCAGGGAGTAAAAACACCACATCATGTGCATCACACCCTTACACATAGATCAATATTACAGTAGCCAGACATAATTAAAAACTAAATTATTCGATTGAAAATAACATTTTCAATGTGCGGCCAAACAATATTCAAAATAAAAGTAAATTAGTTATTTAACCTGGACAGCATCTTGTATAGTAAAAGAATTTTTAGCAAAATATAATATTTTTATACCACTAAAAGACTTAGCAAGTTTCTTTGGTGCAATTTCTTCTAGAATATACATGTTTAAACAGAATAAAAGGTTAGATTAATTAACACCTCCCGCCCTTCTTAATGAAACACTCTCTTTGCCTCTTAGGTCTTTATAAGTATAACAATTGATGAGCTGTTTTTCAAAAATATATTCTTTTAACAAGGTTAAAGAAGTATCTATTAAATATCTTCACAGAATCTATCCTGCTAAATATTATTTAGTTAAAAAAAAAAAAAAGATATAAATGAAAGCTGTGTAAGCATTAGCCAGAGACTGATGTTCATTTTATTTTGGTACAGCCTGAATAGGTTTCTTTTTTCACTTGACATTACTCTACAAAACATTGACTATGTCAAGCTAGCCAATCAGATTTTAGCCCAATTTACCTTAATGATTAAAATGCTTTATGTTCAAATGACCAAAACAACTGTTACAAATTGCTATATGCTTAATCTATTGACACCCATCTAGGCTTAAGAGTATGTAAACATACTAAAAAGGTTAGACACAAACACAGCCTAACGATAATCAGTCCAGAAGAAGAAAACAACAAACTTGCAGGGATGCAGAGATATTGCTAACATATGATGGACAAAATTTCTAATGATAAATGATTGCCTTCGACACTTGCATACTATTATGCCTTACGGAAAAACACAGAGTCCATTGTTTCCACACTGCAGTACATTATTGGATGCAGTAAATCATCACTATCCTTGCCAAATGTTTTATAAATATTGACAATCCTGGCAAACAACTCATTAGATGTTCTGCTTTCTGCCTACTGTACAATAATGAATAGGATTACTCAGACACAGAGGCTTTGTTAAAAGGAAACGCTGTGTTGACTGTTATAATCAGTCAATGTGCTGCTAATGCAGATCTGTAAAGTGACTTGAATTATTTGTTCCATTTAGATGATTGGCTGACTAAAGTTGCTTAAAATCCTGGGTACACTTCAACTTGACAATATCCAGTTGTAGACAGGACATTATTTATACATTTCACACACAGCTGTCACCCAGATAAAAATATATTGTCTTAAGTTTCACTCTTGGCAAATATGTAACACAACCAATCAACAAGTAAGGTTTTGTGAAAGACACAAATGGGTTGTGTGTTGTGGGAAAATGCCAGAAGACTGATGGTCTTGAAGGGCACCTTGTGTCTTTAAGGTGGATTACTGAGAGCTACCTGTCAGGTAAACAAAAAAATCTTTGCGGTAATCCTCCCAGAGTTTCTGTGAAAATGAGTCATGTTAGATTGCTAGTGTTGAGTACACTGTGAGCGGAATTGACAAAACGTCCAAAATTTTTGGACGAAAATTTTGAACCTTTAGGTCTGTGGCTGGGATGCCGTCAGCTAGCCCAGAATGACTCCCATATGACATCCAAGCTGGCATATGATTGTGTACTATTATAAGTTACCATTCCAAGATTGCCAGATTGGCTTAGAGGCTTGGGGTTGTGCAATATTAGGGGTGATGGGGGGTTAATCGAATTTAATAAAATAAAGAACGAAAGCATTCCAAAATGTAGTTAACTGGTTTATTAGAACTAGACATATATTTTCTTCTGTCTCACACCCCTGTGCGCATGCACGCTCACCAACTTACGGCAAGCCCCAAGGGAAAAAAATGCATTTAACCCCACACACAGAATAAGTGCTGACACAAAATTACCTTGTCTAGATAATAAACAGCTCACTCTGTTACATAAGCACTGACTGATACAAGTACGTATGCTGGCTTTGCTTAATATGAACAACAACGGACAATCAACATCAAATTTAAGGTCGACTGTGCGGCAACACTTTGCAACGCTTTCACCAGATTCTAAAAAAAGGTAAAGCGAATTACTTAGTCAGTGGCG
Source organism: Bagarius yarrelli (assembly GCA_005784505.1). Classification (NCBI taxonomy): domain Eukaryota; kingdom Metazoa; phylum Chordata; class Actinopteri; order Siluriformes; family Sisoridae; genus Bagarius; species Bagarius yarrelli. The sequence goes on from VCAZ01000021.1 coordinate 2,270,634, forward strand.
GGTTTTATTGCCAAGGATTTGTGCCCGTTCTCCGTCGTGGACCCAGGGTTTTGCACACAAGTATTAACAGCTTAAGAGTGAAAACCCGAATAAAGTGTCTAGAAAACCTACAACATGAAATAAATTCCAGTTCTAAAAAGTAATAATCTTCAAAATAGTTTTTAGTGCGCATTTTCCTTACAATCAAGCTGTAAGTGCTTTTGCAATGGCATTAGGAAAACTGTATGTGATTGTCATAAAATAGTAGCCAGACTTGGACAGACATGTTACTGCTAAAGTTACATTGCTGCATGCATGATAAGGGCAATCAAAAGACCAAATTGAAACGTTTAGCTTGATGCGTTCTGGCTTCTTGATTGTCGATTTATGACAGTATTTGGATCATTCAATTCATGCTGTTGACCACAACCCTGTGGATGTTAGATAGGGGTGGAAATTTTTAGACACCTCACTATTCAGTTTAATTCCAATTTAGAGGGGTGCGATGAGATGATATTTTATTTTAGTTGGATAATCTTTACCTTTAATTTGTTCAAGAAGAGCACTTTAACAAATAGGAACAATGTTCTTTCCTTTAAGTACTTAAAGCACTAAATGCTGCATTGAAGTTCCGCTCTTTGCGTTCTGTCAACAACACGTTTTTAATTAACATTCAGAAATAGAAAATCGCTTTTTGTGAATCGATTCAAAATCGTTCATGTCTGCATTGTGATGCAGCTAAGAATTAAATTATCCCTCCACTCTTAATCTTAGAGCGACCAAACAAAAAACACCTTATTTGCTACTGATGCTACACATGCTGGATATGACTGACCTGGCTAACAGTGTTGCCAATTAGAGTTGATGGTTTCCATCCCAAAAACACCATTTAATACAACTGAAAGGAGCCCATTCTATTTCTAAGGACATCTTTCACACTTGGAATTTCTTCCAAGAATTATCCTATCGCATCCCAATCCCACCCAAACCAATTTTTTTACCTGCACAAATTTAAAACCACCCAAATTGGTCAGAAAACCACACAATTTGGCAATCTGTTGGCTGACTTTGAATGCAGAAGCAACTGTTCAGTTGTGCGATGTGCCAAGTGAACTCTGATTACTTTACACCGTAAACATGGGCACAAGAAAATTGCAGTATTTTGAATTAAAACATAAATAAAAAAATCTCAATCTCAGGGTTCATACTGGTTCGAGGGTGCCTTTTTCAGCAATGGTCTGGATTCAGACACACTTGATTCTACTGAATTTGCTACATGCATGTTCATCTTAGATTAACACAAACATGACTTAAAAACGTGAACCATATTATTATTATTATTAGATCTTTGCTGAAATTATCTGCTGTAAAGCATCTCAGCTTTTTAAATGTCCCAGATCAGTCCCATCACTTACATCACCGTTGTTGCATAAAGCTTAATTAATGGAAGAGCGAACCCAAATATAAATTGTGTTTCTATTCATGAAAATTGTGGCACAGTTCCAGTGTGACCAAGCTTGCATTAATTATGATTTAGGTTTAGTACCCCAGTGCACTTCCTGGTCCACACAACAGCTTTTAAATTATCAGGTGTTTTTTATTGACTGTTTCGGACTAAACTGCTATAGTAAGTGCATGGTCAAGGCAAAGAGGAAACAGCATGCTATTTACAAATAAAATTAATACCAATCATGTGTTCATTAAATTATTGTTTCTTTGAATGTTTGCCGTTTCTATAGTTGCTAAATTACTCTAAAAACAAATATTTCCCTTATGCTGACAGTTTGTTTACACAGTTAATAATCTACAATTAACACAGGAGCTCCAGCAGCTACAGTAAGCAGAAAAACTACTCAAATGGTTTTACTTACTTTCCTGTATTTAAAGAAACATCAATAAACTGGCTTACAGTCTAAAGTCTAAATGAATGAACATGGATTTCTAATACTAGAAAACATTTACCATTGTGATGCCACATTAAACAAAACAGAATGAGGCAACTTGGGAAAGCTAATTCATGCCACTTTTTCTGATGTCAGCGACAGGAGATCAGTTACTCATTACAGAACTCTTCAGAATGAATCGTGGCGGGCACCGTCAGAGCAATAACTAGGCTCGATAATAAACTTGTGAAAAGGAATATATCGAAATTACACCTACTTTTGCGTAATCACAATAATCTATTTAGCAACATCATACACATTACTTGTAACATTAGACTGTACAACGTGTAAAAGCTGTTAGTGATTCAGCTCAGTTAGGTAACTACTAACAAGTGCACTCAAGGTTCAGTAGCATGTGATTATTAAACCGACACCACAGAACAAGTCCATGCTATAAAATCAACATATAATGACGTGATCACATTAGACCAGAGGTACCGGTACCGGTCCTTGGGTCATTTGGTACCGGGCCTTCAGAAGGACTGAATAAAAAACTATTTTATTGATTATCGAGTCTGAAAGATCTTTTCTTTTGAAAAACCGCTCGTCTCGGTCACGTGATATGGTAGCCTTCATCAAAAATTAAAAAACAAACGTGTTTGAAGAGCTACTTTGGAAAAGGAAAAAGGCCCAATAAGAAAACAGAAAAAGAGCCTTCGACTTTGAAGAAAGCTGCATTTAATAGACATTCTCACGCACCAAGCCCGCTCTGCATAATATGTGGTGACAGGCTAGCAAATGAGGCTATGAAGCCTTTAAAACTGCTTCAGCACATGCATTAAAGGACAAGCCTTTGGAGTTTTTTGAAAGGAGAAAACGTGAACAAGATGGACAAAAGCATTTGCTAATGGCCACTACCTCAACAAATGCGAGTGCACTGAGAGCATCATACCTAAGGGCTAATCACATTGCTAAGGCGAAGAATCCTTTTACTATTGGCGATGAATTGATCCTGCCTGCCGCTAAGGACATTTGCAGTGAACTTCTAGGAGAGGCTGCTGTTAAAAAGATAGCACGCGTTCCTCTCAATGTCCGCTAGGAGAGGACATTGAGACACAGTTGTTGGAGAGGATTAAGTGTTAAAGCAGTACTTCCCAACCACAAAAGATGGTCGAACTTCAAAAGAATGGATACGCGACCCATTTGTGAACAAACCAGGTGAATCAAGCCTGTTAGTGCAAGAAGAAGATCAACTGCTAGAGATTGCAAATGAAGGTGGCCTTAAAAATACTCTGCTGGTGTTCTGGATTAAGATCAAGGCAGAATATCAAGAGATCGCCAAAAAAGCACTGAATGCCTTGCTTCCATTTCCAACATCCTATCTTTGTGTAGCGGGATTTTCTGCAGTGACAGCGACCAAAACCAAATTGCAGAGTAGACATAAGTAACACACTTCGGGTGTTGTTGTCTCCCATTACCCCCAAATGGGACAGGCTCGTATGAAGGGAAACAAGCTCAGGGCTCCCACTAATTCAGTGGGATGGTGAGTTGTATTTTTACACACTTTGTTTTTAGTTGTTTCTATACCGCTCCGTGAAAATACTGTTTTACACAAAACTAGACTGTGGCGCAAAAAACATTAGGGACCGCTGCATTAGACAATAGATAAATAGATAAATACACAGTTCCTAAAGCAAACAAACATTTTAATCAATATTAGACAATTTAAATTTTAAATGTTTTCAACAGGAAAATTATATCTATCGCATTAAAATAATTTTTAAAAACTGACCACTTTGTGTGTATTGGTTCACAAACACCAGATATTTGGAATTTATTGGTCGAGTAAACAAAAATATACATACAGTGGTGCAGTGACTTTCAGGTTTAATTTGTTCTGTGACTCAAGCTTGTAACTCAAATTACTTGCATGTCAAATCAATTTTCCCTATTAAAATGAATTAAAATGCCATTAATCCCCCCAGAAACAGATTTTTTGTTACATGTTTTCAAATTTAAAAAAATATATACTTATAAATAATGAATAGTGTATAAAAAACAATACAATATAATGCACTAAAATAAACTGGTTTTATTAAGTATAATGTACAGCATTTACCTTGAAGATAAGCAGCTCCACTTGCTAACGCACTTTCTAACGTGGTTGGGTGTCTGAAGCTGGCTTGTAAACCGAATTTTAGCTCGGAACTCAAAGCAACCAATGTATTTATAATAGTACAGTAGGCAGTACAAAAAGAAATTAATAGCATTTGGTATGGTCCAAAAATCCGTATCTTTTGAGAGGCCACAATAATTTATTAGTATGGTGTAACAGTGTAACAATTCATCGAGAAAGGCAGATGCTCTATTATGATAATGTTGTTTTCCATTTATCTTGCAGAATATGTTCCAAAACACACAAAAATGACTCAATAAGACCGTGCACATGTCCCACCAGGTCGATGCCTGCATCCCACCAGGTAACAATGAAAACAATAAAAAAAGGGGCCATAGATCAAGATTTTCACTGCTGTTACCAGTGAATTAACTGCCACTGGCATGAGGGACTAGATTTGGCTTTTGTACATGGTTCAGACTTTATTAGGGATATGCTGGGAAAAAAGTCTTAGTTTTTTTTTTTTTTACCACTAATAAAAAATAGAAAAGGATTTTCATTTCAAAGGTTTTGGCCAAATTTCACCTACATTTAACATCAGCGTTTAAGCAAATGTAACAAATGAAATACACTTGCTTGGTGTACAGACACTGCAGGGTAGCCAAAAGCCAGTCAGGAAGTGTTTTCTTACTTAAACTCTTAGCCAAGTTTAGTGTACATGAGCTGGCATATAACACATGCAAACGCGTTTCTACATTTTCATACTTCCAATACTAATTAAAGCAAGTATTAGTTAAAGGCTGCTTGACGCTGGTTGGTTGGTCAGTTATCCAGCTTTTGCCAAAGCACATCATATTTTTTTTCAAGCACACTATAACAAAAGATACACAAAACTATACAGCCAAGTAAGTATGTTGCCTTATACAATAATGTTATTATTAAACTTCATACAATTGAATTCTGTGCTATGTACAGAGTTTAAACCACACCAAAGAAAACAACACAAACTTGCATCAGAGATACAAAAGTGTAACCACTTGAACCAGCTCTGCCTTTTTAGTGATGTCAGTGCAGAGCACCACTCCTGTTCACAGGCTGTTCTGAACCATGTTACAAAATAATCAGGTAAACTTTACTCTAAACATTTTGCCTTCTTGTTTGGCAATGAACTTAAGATAACTGACATCTGCATGAGTGCTAATAAGACAAAGTTGTTTTGTTAGAAACATTCAGTTTGCACTAGTAAGCCGCTGTTTAATGCTGCAGGACTGAACAGAGCCTGTTTGGAGTTTCTATCAAAGCATGCAGCTGAGACGTGCTTAAAAAGTTGACTGTGTATGAATATACACACATACACAAAGGATACCACAAGAAAGAATTTTTCCTGTGCTAGTAATACCATGCACACTGACAAAGATTAAGCATTTAACGCAATGGGCAAGTTATTTCCTGCCTGTGCAAGTACAAACAAGAACCTGGAATCAGATGATTTTCATTGCTTTAAACTTGCCTTTGTTTTTTTTGTTCAACTGTAGGGCCTATTTAAGGTCTAATCCTACACGATTCTATGTTTTAAATAGCGCTTTCCATCCGCATGTTTTATTTCCTTCACTGCTGCCAATAGTGACAAAAATTCAACTAGCCTCAATGACGAAGCGATTTTAGATTCGAAAATTTAGGGGCGAAAAAAAAATTATATTATTCTTGATTTTATGATTACAACAAGTAACTTTTTTCTTGTAATTAACCACACTAATCAACCTTCTGATACTCAACAATACCAATAAACTGCTTATTCTCAACTTAACCAATTAACCTGCTTATCTCCAGGGCTGCACAATATATCGTTTCAGCATCGGAATGTGTGCATGTGCAATAGTTACATTGCAGGATGTGCAATAACAATTTTACAATTATATTCGACTGCACCACAGTTTATAGCTCTGAGCTTCCACAGGCATCAGTGAATCAGACGAGCAGGTTAGTAGCAGGATGCTAAGGAGAAGCAGCTGATATTCCTCTGCTCTCTGAGGGTTTACATGTTAGCTGCATTCATTGTGAGTCTTGTTAACTGATATGCAAAGATTAATAAAAACACACACTTCTTCCGGAGCTGAGACAGAAACACAAATAGTTGGTACAAATCCATTTTCAGGAGTAACTTTCTTGGAAAAACCTGTTTTATACCGACCCTTGTTTATGAAGCAGTCTGGTGAGAAATAATTAGATTAGATTAGATTAGATCAACTTTATTGTCATTGTGCAAGGCACATGTACAGAGCCAATGAAATGCAGCAAACATTCAAGCAAATTTAAGCAAAGATGAACACATTTAAGTAGATGCAAGGGCAATATTCTGCTTCAGCCTCAAAACAACAGCGGACATTCTTACTCTGGATCAGGGTTGCCAAATTATTTTTTTTTTAAAACTGCCAAAGTAAAGCCCGCCCATTAAATAAGTACCAGTTGAAAATATGTAGTGTTTGAGCAGGAAAATAATTAATATATATAAATTCCTGACTAAGGCTGTCACAATTATTAAATAATCATATGATCGCAATTAGTTAACCTAACCACGATCGTGTAATCCAACCGCAATATTTGCACACTTTCATTAGCCACTAGGGGAGCTGTAATACTTGCAGCACCTTACTTTTAATCAGAGTAAGTGAGTGGAGCAGCGTGATTTGAAAGCGTTTGGGTTTTCTGGCGCTCCAAGCGTGCTTCAATAAAGCTACATCACCAGCTCAACGCATGTTAACGACCTATAATGCAACTGCATGGAAAATGAATTTATGTTGCTAAACAGATAAACACCACCAACAGGACACAAAATATGCATTTTCTTAAAAACTATTATCTATAATAAAATATTTACAGTAGAGAGTTAATATGGGACAAATTGGAGTGAATATAAAATGCTTTGAGTCCCCTTTTTTTGAAGCTCAATTAATTGATTAAAATTTAACTTAATTGTCAAAGCCTTAAAACAATAATTCATCCAAAAACAGGCACTAAATCGTCATAATCGTAATTATTCCTTTAACAATTATTCGATTTTGATAATCGAGACAGCCCTACTCCTGACTATGGTATTAAATCACAGTCCAGATTTTATCAACCAGCCCAGTTTTTAGTCTGACGTTAGTAAAAGACCCCAAAATTAGGGGGAAATCTGAGAAAGGTGATTTAACAAGATGGGTGGATTTCATTATTATTCAATGCTTGTGTACACACACAGACTGCCAACACACATTTCAGATCAAACAACTTGTAAAAGTGCATGTCACATTCAATGGGACCTTTAAACGATTTAGGCGTAAGAAACAACTTTTGCAGCTTTAATGAAGATTAATCAATGTAAAGAATTAATGAACCTTATTTTTTTGGTGAAGACTATGCAATTTATCTATGGTTATAATTTGTGTATTATATTTTACGCCAATGCTCCCCTTACCCCGATTATCAAGAAATAATGAAATCTTTTTAAGTAGAGCTATTTATTGACCAGATAAATTTTTTTATATTGCGAAAAAAAGTAAATATCACAATGCCAGTTTTTCTAAACTACACCAATTAAAATCCTGAAACTCAACTACAATCAACCAACTTCCTTATCCCTTAACTACACTAACTGACTTAACTAGAATAATAAACTTCTTTAAGCCAGTGACACTAACATGTGCCACTTTTATTTAAAACTTTTTTTTTTTTAACACATATTTTCTCAAGATTCAAAGATAATTTTATATTTGCTTAATTAACAAAGCATGCACATTAGGTTAATAGGTTATGCATTAAAATAAAGCAATAAAAACGCTACATTTATTTTTGCTGTGTGGTTCAAACTGAATTAATTAAAACTAAAGTGACAGTACATTACAATTATGCATATATTTTTCCAACTTTTTTTTTATTATTTATATTTTTTCTTAAATATTTGAAAGCCAAAACGAATAAGATAAAACAGTCTACGCTGCAGCGACCCAAAGCAATATCATGCTGTTATGTAATAATCTAAACCACAAACTTAATCTCTTTAATTCTGCTGCCAGAAGCATATCCACTATGGAAAGTTATCAGTCTGAGACGCTTTGTAAGTAAATTTAGTAAAGAGGATTTTTTTTTTTCGTTTATCACTTGGGCATTACAACTTTACTTCTGACTTGCAAAGAAGCCACCTTTTACTGCTATAAATAACATTAACATTGAATGAGACTACCAGCTTCGACGGTGGAGCTACTTAAAGAATGCTGTGTTTGTAAATAGAAGGACAAAGTGCGAAAGTAGGGCTTTACTTTGTACTTTGTAAATTAAGCTGCCATTCTCACAGCACTGCAGAATTGCCATGGCATCCTGCCGCTACTGCCAATCAGAACCAAGAAGGGGGGGCTTCCTTCCGAGCCCATTCCTACCACAAAAGCCACCTGCTGTGCCTGTCAAAAGCTGAAGCGATGGGGTGAGAAGAGGGGGAAAAGGAAGATGAGATGATGAGAGAAAAGTTGAGGGGAAAAGTAAAAGGAAACAGGGAAAGGCTGGCCATTGCAATAAATTTTCTATAGTAAATAAAAGCGTGTGATGGGTCAGGTTAAATGAAGTCTGACTCTTTTTCTACATACCTGCCTTAATAATACTCAGACAACCTGATTTGCCTTTGAAATTTAGTGTTCTAATTAGGTTAGAAAACCATGAAAGTGATTGTAAAGGAATGATAGGTATTTGTCTAAAAGAATAACTTAGCAATAAGGCATAGTTCAGGGAGATGTTCAGTGCCTCAGTAGTGGTAAATTGGTAGTGCTGGGAATTCAACCCACAAATTATCCAGTTACCAGCCCAACAACTTAATCATTGATCTACCACTTCCCACTTACACATTTAGCTTAGAGTTGCACTTATACATCTATTTTACTTTGCCCTAAACAAAGCCCAAACATACTTTTCCCTAAATTACTATTTTGGTTATTGGGACTGAATAGAAAGTGCTGCTGCAAAAAAGTTTTGCTTTATCAAAAAACAATAGGGCTTACTTGTCTTTCTTTGTCTATTACAAGCAAAGTAATATGATGTAAGTACAAACTTTTAGCCAGCTTAGCTGAAAGCAGTGTGTGTGTCTGGGTTTGTATATCCTGGTGGAGACCTAAACCTGAATACACACAGACTCATGGGGACTAGTGTCATGGTTGAGACCAAAATTGAGGTCCCCATGTGTACAAAATCTTCTAAATCATACAGGATGAAACTTTCTAGTTAGGGTTAGGGGATAGAAAATACAGCTTGTATTTGTATGAAACAAATGTGCAAGCAAGTAACGTAACTAGGTTACAACTAAGGTTAAAATGATTCCTCAAGAAACTCAATTACAAAAATGGGCAAATTCCTCTGCTTTAAAGCCTGTTTTGCTTCATTTTAAAGCTTGTGTCACGTTTTTTTGTTTGCAATGATTTTTTTGTGTGACAAAATGGGCTTGCGTCACTTGCAAAGTGAAAGGAGACGCAAGGAGGGCGCAGGCCACAAAATGGATAGGAGTCATAGCAGTGGCGATAAGCAAAAAAAAAAAAAGAAAGAAAAAAGAAAACGGCTGAAATTGTCAAGGTTTGGAATAATTTCAAATTAAAAATGAAAGAAAAAGCCATGGCGTGTTTCCATTGAACGATCAAACTAGCATACTACAACAGGGCATGCTGCAGCATCTCAACAGAAAAATGTCAATTAAAAATAGTTTTATGTTTAGATTTTTGCATCTTAATCCATGCTTAATTTTAATGTATGACTGTATGTCATTTAAATGCACCCAATTAATCTCAGTCAACTTTATTGTCATTGTTCAAAGTATAAGTACAGACAGTAAAACAATGGGTAATTACTAAAAGTTTATTTTTGATAGAAAATAGTGTGCTTTAAAAAAAAAAAAACATTGTTGATGTTCCTAAAAGAGAAAAACAATTCGTTTTTCATTTTAAGATACTCGTCTTATTTTCTCTTGTATATTTAATATTGCTGTTTAATAAAGCAAAAACAGATTTTATCGATTCCTCGAATAATCGTTTTCGGTACAATACTTGAATACAAAAATATTTACAACGTGCTTCGAATGTTATTCCTACTTAATGAATGCTCTCAAAATGTTAAAGTTTTCTTTCCCGACAGAACTGTAAAATACCGTTTTACCAACGCATACAAGCGACTATTTTTCCACGTTGTTTGAAACATTCCTTTATATCACGTTTTCGAAAAAACAAAACAAAACGTTTAAACACGAAATATAAATTCTTGAGCTCGGTAACTGCTACAAAGCTGAACAATTATTGCACAATGTCAACTTTTACTCGATCGCAGTTTGGAAATGTTTTTTATTTACTGGTAAGAAAATGTTAAGGAAATCCCTGGGGAAATGAGTTCAGGCCTGAGGTGATGTCTGGAGAAAAAAAATAAAACAACAACAGTGGAGCGTTATTGTAAGGCATTTGCTTCGATGGGTCTAATGTCGGTACATAAATTATGAACTTAGTCATGAACTTTTACACAGGGAGAGAAAGAAATAGAGAGAGTGTGTGTGTGAGAGAGAGAGAGAGAGAGAGAGAGAGAGAATGGGGGGGGGGAGAATTCAAACGCGTGTACCTCAACCACCCTTTACCAAATCCTTTCGACACACAATGAAACTAAGTAACTATTAGTTCGATGGAAATGAATAAATAACTCAAACCGGACAGTGTAAAGACTTTTGCAGGCTATTTCCTTACCTTCACGCAACCCTCTCTTATTTTATTTTCATACGTCTTCTGACTTTCACAGACACGGGACAACCCGAAAAGTGTAACTGTTTGTTACAAATTTAAAATCCCAGTCTGCCAGCTTGATGTTCCCATTCTTCACATAACACCCGAAAAACGAGCCGAACTGGATGGTATTGTTTGTGTTATTGTTAATGAAATCCGTTATATAAATCCGGTCGCGCCACTATCATGAGAATAGAAATGGAGAGTAAAGGGGGAAAAAAATAGACTAAACCGGAACCGGTAGAGATTGCATGGCTATGCTAGCTTGGCAAAAAAACAGCTTGAGGAATTGTTAGTGCTTCCCACTACCGGACGCTTTCTTTTCTTCTTTTTTTTTGCCGCCCTGCCCCCTGCGTAAGTGTTCTATGTCGCCTGTAAAATAATGCCTTCTACGACCAGTGTAGCGCACTTTAGGTTTCATATAGAGGAATTTGTAATTGGACCAATGCATCCCACAATATGGCCGCCTCGGGAATCTCTTCCGGGAAGAATAGCGTTCTAAATCGGCGAGTGGAAAATAGATGTGGTTTGTCAGCATTATTTTTGCAAGCGTAATTTCTTCGCGTAGTAATCATTTAATTTTAACATAGAGAACATTTTAGTAAATGTTTGGTACTTGGGTTTATACCGCCTCCTGCTTGTGGGTTAGGTTTAATGACGCCTTTGTTTTACCTGATTTTATCGTTAGTTTTTAGCTGGGAAACAGAGCCACATACTTTTGCATACACTTTTCAAATATACTGAATCATGTGAATAATTATATTCTATTAATTATCGACATAAAACGACACGAGTAGTATTATGGCATCATTATATTATATAGAACACATATTACAATATTAAATATGATATGGACAACATTAAGGCTGTATTTACAAAAAAATCTGATTTTTTCCTTTAATGTGGCACAGGTCGAATATGACTCATGATCTAAGCAGAAAAAAAATCACATGAATTCTGATATTTTTAGATCAGTTTCAGGCCTCATTCGTATGTGGAAATAAAACAGATATGTGCATTAGTGTCTGCCATGTAAGTAGACAGATCGGATTTTCACCTGTCAACGTCATACGTCTTTGAATAAGCTACGGTGGTGCATGATGTCAACTCAGGTGGACACCAACAACAGTAAATATAACTTAGCGCAACTGTGTATTTTGATATTTATTTATTTTTGTTCACTCACAATCTGTTTTGTCTGTAAGAATAAAAAACAAGAGCTCCAGTTTTTCTCCACTGCAACAAGAGCTCTCCTTTGAATAAGATGCAGAAATAAAATTCTAAATAATCATTTCATTGATTCGTCCATTGATTATCGCACCGTTTTATCTAACTTTTCCGGTCAGTACATCTACCTTGGGTTGTTTTGCCGTGTAAATGCAAAAATCGGATAAGGGTCAGCTTTAAAAGATGATAAGTGGGTCATCCAAAAAATTGGATATACAGGAGGAAATAAAATTTATTAACAACATTTTATTAAATTGGAATATTAAATAACGTATTCAATATGATTTCCATCGATTGTGATGCAAAGGTTGATGCGCTTTACAAAATTCATGTGAACTTGATATAATAAATCCACATTGCCGTCAATTTTAGCTCATTGACTCTTTATGCGTTTAATCAGGTGTGTTACATCTGTGAATTTCATTAAGTACACCTTCTTCTTTAGCATACCCCAAAAACTCAGTTCAAATCTTTCTTCTTTTGCCATATTTAATCTGTGGAGTAATAAAATTCACAGTTAAAGAGATTTCCTTTTTGTTTGTAGTCCCAAAATCAGAATTGGGCATCAGGATCTGCAGTGTAAATGCAGCCTAAGATTCAGAGATTAGTTTTATTAGTAGTAATAGTACTAGCAAAAGTAATTGTAATAGCTAGTTTGGTGCGAAATAGCTGTGGTGGGGGGCCCAACTAAAATTAAAATTGCTAAAGGCACCCCCAAATTCCCACCCTACAGTAGCAAATGTATTTTTTCATTTAAGATAAAGTTGTTTTTGGATTCAAGTGATATTTAACATAAAATTATAAGCAACAATGTAAAGTTTTCCCCTTATGTATATGATCTAAAATTGAATAAGCCTATTGTAATGGTCTGGGGTAAAGTTTTCCCACAGAACCGCCAGATGGCGGAAAGGGACTGTTTAACTGTTTAGGTTTTAGATACTTCCTGTTTTGTTATATTCCAATCATGTCATTGTTTTTGGTCCAAGACTTAGTTTGCATTTTAGTTGCCTGTAGTTTGGTTCTTTGTTTTTAATAAATAATAACCTTTTGCATAGAAGCTCCTTGTCCCCCTTCCCCATCCCTCCCACAGTCACGTAACAGAACGCAAGACCCCAAAACTGCAGCTGCAACAGGGTTTTTCTTTTGTTTATTGACTCTCGTCCCTTGTCTTTTCCCTATTGCACCTGATTAAGCGGATTTCCTTCTCTTTTTTGGTAATTTTTTTTCCCTCCCCGCAAGGAATATGGAGTTCCACAATGCGATGCGGCAGAAGTCCCCAAACTTTTTCTCTGTAAGGGCCACTTTTTTAAATGGGGTGTGGGGGGATTCGGACTGTAAAATAAATTACTATCATTGTAGACCTCTCACTCCTAGATTTGTTTATTATTTTGTTGACTGCACAGAAAAAATTACTTTTTGAAAAGCTGTATAGCCTATGAAAAGATGAAAAGTGAAAGATTCATTTCTTTTTCATTAAACCAAAAATTACTTAATTTTGGTTATATACCCTGCATTTCTGCCTTGCATGCAGTAGTACCTGCTCCATCACGATGAACCGTGATGTTGTGTGAATCTAACAAATAATTAGGCTTAATTAACCACTATAGTAATTTTAGTTTATGAGTAAAACATATTTACAATTATATTTTCTATATATATCTTCAATGTGCCAGTCCAAAGTTGGGCCATATCTGGTCCCAGACCGTGGTTTGGGGACCCCTGTAATAATTGTGAAATAAAGCTTTATACAAGGTGTAACTATCTAATTTTTAGGGGTCCCTGTGGTGTAGCACTACGGTGGTGAGTCACACATGTCAGTTGTGTCTTGACATATTTCAAATTGTGCTCACCTGGGTCAAAGTCCTGTTGACTCAGTCCACTGTCCTGCTATTTTTCCTACTCCTGTTTCTTCCACTGCTGATTACTTGGATTAGGTGTGTTCCGATACAAATTTACTTGGTCATGCTCACACCATCCAGAGGTGGGTAAAGTATCCAAAATCTGTACTCAAAAAAGTACTTATGGCAATATTTACTCAAGTAAGAGTAAAAGTAACAATTTAAAAAGTTTCTCAACAATTTAAAAGAGTAAAAAAGTATCTGATGACTATTCGAGTAGTTAGTTACTAGTTACTTCTGACCTGATTGACATGAAACATAACTCTTGGCAAGTTTTTCACATCCCTCTTCTCCAAAGTGTCTAAATATATTTAACAGGTAAAAGTAAAGTAAAGCCAATCTCAGTCTTGTAGTGGCCACATTAACATCACATATCCTCATATCCTTGTCATCTGCAAAAAAATCTCAAACACACTCTGTTAGTTTTATGGGCAGTTCCTTTAAAAACATACTTTATTTTCACATTCTATAAGTATGTGCATTATTTAGGCAAGAATAAAATAAAATCCTGTTTGGATGCTATATGTATGTTTATTGAGGTGTTTTTTGTATGAATGCAGGACGTCAGTTTTGCTGTTCAGTATATTTAGTTTTGTGTTAAATGGATATAAAAATGTGCAGGAGGTTTAGAATAAACATTTGTTCATGAATGTGTGTTTGTAGATTCACAAATGTGGTTTGACAATAAGGTTAAACTGCCCATTGATAGCAAATGATTAGCATTTGCAATTAGTTTGACACTTACCGCTATGTGTTTTTTTCAGGTTGGGGCTGTAATTCTGGTACGCTGAAATGTCAGTTTGTTTTGTTACACACAGCATGCATTGCATTATAAAACAGTCCTTTTTGACTTCTTGGAGTAAAAACATAGAATGAAGTTGAGGCCACTGATAGTCTGCCTCAGATAACTCGCACTCGTCTTCCTCTGCCTCATCTTCCAGCTTAACAAGCACTAAACTTAAAAGATTCGTAGCAGTCTTTCACGAAGCAGAATCTTTAATTAATTAATGTAAACATTATTTTAAAAATCTCATATTTATTATCGTTGACAGTAACGGAGGGATGCCGCCAAATGTAGAAAAAATAACGTTTTTATTTACTAAAAATGTAACTGAGTAATAGTAAAAGTACTCATTTTTGAAAAGTTTCAAAAAATGTACTCAAGTAAATGTAATTCGTTACTACCCACCTCTGACTCTATCCTCATAAGATTGTTTGTTCCAGCTTCTATTTTACTTGAGGAAACCTTAAAATGTAATCACACCAAAATCATTTATGAACTTAAGTGTTACACCTTGTACAGTATTTAGCTATTGTACAATTTTTTTTTTTTTGCCAAATTACCTTTTTTGGGTGAAAAATAGCATTATTTTCCTAGTCTCGGCTGATAAAACAATCTTCCTAAACTGAGTCTAGCACCACTGTGTTCATCATGTCCTTTAGTTTTTCTAGGTACATAAGCAGTGTTGGGTTTCTGCCAAAATGTTCAGCCGTCATCAGGCCAGAGGTATTTACGTGCTTGCTGTGTTATAGCAAAATGTAAACGTTTTTCCATTAATTGCCTTCTTTTTGACACCTGTTAATAAAGCCTAGGTTTATAAAAATGTCTGGGCTGTGGTTTTTCTAAGAACAGATTTCTTAAGAACTGAATTTAAACTAGCTTTTAAACACGCCCAATGGCATTCACTAAAGATACAAAAATATATTATTAATATACATACAACCCGAATTCAGGAAAAGTCAAGTGTTTTTTTAAAATTTGAATAAAATGAAAACTAAAAGACTTTCAAATCAAATGAGCCAATATTTTATTTACAATAGAACATAGATAACATTCTATCTGCAAATGCAAACTAAAGCTTTGTATGGTGGTGCATAAGTGCATATCATAAGGATAGCGTGGATGTTTTGGAAGGCTCTATAAATTCTGAAAGGTTTAAAAAAGTTTTAAAGCAACATATGCCCCCCTTCAGACATAGTTTATTTCAGCAAAGACCTTGTGTATTTTAGCAGGACAATGCAAAACCACATACTGCAGCTATTGCAACAGCATGGCTTTGTAGTAAAAAGGTCCGAGTGCTAAAATGGCCTGCCTGCAGTACAGATCTTTCACTCATAGAGAAAATTTCCACAAAACTTTTTAGCAGATAGAAGCCTGTATCAGACAAGAAAAGGAGCAAATTCCAACACCAAAACTCCAGAAACTCATAACCTCGATGCCCAGATGTCCTCAAACTGTTTTGAAAAGAAGAGAAGATACTACACCATTGTAAACAAGCCCCGTCCCAACTATTTTGAGACCTGTAGCAGGCACCAAATTTGAAATGAACTCATTTTCTTCTTAAAATTGTAAAATGTATCAGTTTAAACATTTGTTATGTTATCTATGTTCTATTGTGAATACAATTTTGGCTCATGTCATTTGAATGTCTCAGTTTTCATTTTATTAAAAAAGTCACAACTTCTCAGGAATTCAGGTTTTACAAAAAAATAAGCTACCATTTAAAAAAAACAATAGGAGTTATCAAAGTATAAGGTTTTTTAATGGGTAATGTCATGTTAAAGGATGAACCAGGTAACACTTGCATTACTGTACATACATTATGTGACAGTAACAGATGTGCAGTGCATATGTAAAATGACTCATTGAAAACCTGGTGGTGAGTATGGATTTTTAGTATCCATAATTTTATGTGTGTGACACATCTTATGTGATTTGTATACCTTCCTTGACCACTGGGATAAATAAAACCAATAAAAATTAGGAAACTGCCGCCTGGAATGAAATCTGTTCTTTGTTCTGGATTAAGACTATATAGGGCTTTGGGCTAAGGTGACTAATAATCTAGCCACAGGGGTCACAAGTCAGTGACTTCGGTGCCAGTCCCAAGCCTGGATAAATAGAGAGGGTTGTGTCAGGAAGGGAATCCGACATAAAACTTTGCTAAATCTAAATATGTGAATCATCCATCAGAATTTCATACCGGATCGGTCGAGGCCGAAGTTAACAACAACCGCCGGTGTGAAATTCTGATGGATGATTCGCATATTTAGATTTGGGCCAGAATTTGGGCTACTGATGGTCAAAGGAGAAGAGGAGAGGAAAGGCAAAGATGTGGGACTGAGAATAGGGATACTGAATGTTGGGACAATGACAGGGAAGGGCAGAGAGCCGATTGATATGATGAGAAGAAAGGTAGATATATTGTGTGTACAGAAGACCAGGTAGGAAGAGTAGCAAGGCTTGTAGT
Organism: Bagarius yarrelli; assembly: GCA_005784505.1. NCBI lineage: Eukaryota > Metazoa > Chordata > Actinopteri > Siluriformes > Sisoridae > Bagarius > Bagarius yarrelli. Next base: position 2,287,764 of record VCAZ01000021.1, read on the forward strand.
ATTGAATCGGGATTCAAGTTGTTTTATCATGATGTGGATAGGAAGAGAAATGGGGTGGGGTGATCCTGAAAGAGGAGTTTGTGAAGAATGATCTGGAGGTAAAAAGAGTGTCAAACAGGGGGATGAGTCTGAAGTTAAAAATTGAAGGGTTTATGGTGAATGTTGTAAGTGGTTATGCCCCACAAGTAGGTTGTGAATTAGAAGAGAAAGAGAGGTTCTGGTGTGAGTTAAATGAGGTAATGGTGAGTATTCCCAGCGGAGAAGAGTGATAGGTGCAGACCTCAGTGGACATGTTGGGGCAGGTTTGGAGTCAGGGAAAGGAACAGTGAAGGAAAGATGATAGTAGACTTTGCTAAAAGGTTGGAGATGGCTGGTAAAAACTTTTTTCCATAAGAGAAAGAAGCATATAGTGACCTATAAGAGTGGAGGAAGGAGCAAACAGGTAGATTACATTTTATGTAGACAAGCAATCTGAAAGAGATTAGTAACTGTAAAGTTGTGGTGGGAGAGAGTGTAGCCAGACAGCATAGAATGGTGGTGTGTAGAATGAAGATGTTAGTCTGGAAGAAGAAGAGATCAAAGGTAGAGAAAAAAACAAGTGGGGAAGCTGAAGAATATTGTGAAGAATTTAGACAGGAGTTGAAACAGGCTCTGGGTGATCAGCTAGTGTTTTTAGATGAAACTACAGCAGAAGAGATCAGGGAGAAAGGAAGAAAGGTGCTAGGTGTGTCATATGTAAGGAGGAAAGAAGATAAGGAGACTTGGTGGTAGAATGAGGAAGTTCAGGATAGTATACAAAGAAAGAAGTTAGCCAAGAAGGAGTGGGACATAGAAAACACTGTAAACTGGAATAGAAGGATTTGCGGCACAGAGTGAATAGGAAAGTGGCTAAGACCAAGTAGAAGGCATATAATGAGTGGTACACTATGTTAGACACTAGAGAAGAAAAGAAGGACTTTTACAGGTTAGCAATGCAGGGGGATTGAGATGGAAAGGATGTGCAGCAGGTTAGGGTTATTAAGGATCGAGATGTAAAGGTGCTTACAAGTGAGGAGAGTGTACATAGAAGATGGAAGGAGTACTTTGAAGTGTTGATGAATGAGAAAAATGAGAGGGAGAAAAGGGTAAAAGAGGTAAAAAATTTGGAGCAGGAAGTTCAAAAGATTAGTACAAACAAAGTTAGGATGGCTTTGAAGAGGATGAAAAGAGAAAAGGCGGTTGGTCCTGATGAAATACCGCTGGAGGTATGGAAATGTCTAAGCGAGGCAGCAGTGGAATTTCTTACTAGATTGTTTAACAGGATTTTTGTGAGTGAGAAGATGCCTGAGGAATGGAGGACGAGTGTAATGGTGCCTATCTTTAAGAACAAGGGTGATGTAGTTGCAACAATAGAGTTGATGAATCATACAATGAAGGTATGGGAAAGAGTAGTGGAAGCTAGGTTAAGGAGGGTAGTAGATATTTGTGAGCAGCAGTATGGCTTTATGCCCAGAAAGAGCACTACAGATGCAATCTTTGCTCTGAGAATGCTGATGGAGAAGTACAGAGATGGCCGTAGGGAGCTGCATTGTGTTTTTGTAGACCTGGAGAAAGCATATGACAGGGTAACAAAGCAGAGCTGTGGTATTGTATGAGGAAGTCAGAAATAGGAGATAAGTATGTCAGGGTAGTGCAGGATATGTATGAGGGAAGCATGACGGTAGTGAGGTGTGCAGTAGGTCAGGCAGAGAAGTTCAAAGTGGAGGTGGGACTGCATCAGGGACTACCTCTGAGCCTCTTCTTGTTTGCTGTGGTGATGGATCGTTTGACAGACGAGGTCAGACAGGAATCTCCTTGGACAATGATGTTTGCAGATGACATTGTGATCTGCAGGGAGCAGGTGGAGAAAACCTGGAGAGGTGGAGGTTTGCTTTGGAGAGAAGAGAAATGAAAGTCAGTGACGAGGTTGGACAAGATTAGAACGAGTTTATCAGGGGGGCGGCTCATGTTAGATGTTTTAGGGAAAAAGTCAGGGAAGCCAGGTTAAGGTGGTTTGGACATGTACAGAGAAGGGATAGCAAAAATACAGTATTGGTAGGAAGATGTTAGAAATGAAGCTACCAGGCAGAAGGCAAAGAGGAAACCAAAGAGGAGGTATATTGATGCAATAAATGAGGACATGAAGTTAGTGGGTGTGAGTGAGAAGAATGTAGAGAAAAGGATTAGGTGGAGACAGATAATTGGCTGCGGCCACCCCTAAAAGGGAACAGCCAAAAGAAGAAAAAGAAGAAGAGGGCTAAGGTGACTTCTGCTATTGTGTTTTGTTTCTGTTGTAATTTCTTATTATCTGGTTAATCTGATCAACTATATAAGAGACAGACCTAAACTATGATGCAGATGTAGCATTAGTAAACTGTCTTAATTTCTAAATGCTATCCTCTGATACTTTTTCATGTTCTCATCTTACTTGCTGTCTAATTGAAAAATATACTTTTACTAGATTATTACTTTCTCACCCTCTAAGCGGTGAGATTATTATTTTACAGTGACCCAAGCAGTAAGTATAAACAGTACGGAAGAGCAATAGATGTTAGTGAAGTGTCTTTCATACACTTTCCTAGGAGTATGGGGAGGGTTTGTAATTATCCTGGTTTAATTTTGTTAAATGCCAAGCTGTAATCAATAAAAAACATTCATAAGAAGGTGCCCTATTCTCCAGGGCTGTGAAACCACATACATCATTAGGCCAATAACACTGTCTGCAGATTTGTTTGAAGAAAGTCTATGGTGGTCCAGTAGAAATGAGCAGATATAGGATTTAAATAAAGCCTTAAATAGTTAAAGCACAAAAGTGCAAAAATCATTTAAGCAAAGGTAAAAGGTTTCTTGGGAATTAAAATATTGGTTTGGCTCCTTTGTGGCTTGTCTTCCAGGCTTAGGGAAAGATTAAAGATGTAAAGATGCCACATGTGTTTGTCAGATGAAATTAGGTCGACTAGTTTTAGTATTTCCCTGCTGATCTCCTTCAATTTTCACACAACCGTCTCCTGAGTTTAAACATAAAGTAATAAAAAAGCATAAGCATAAAAAAGTAAAGCAAAGTGACACCAAGATAGTGAAACAGGTAAGAGAAAATAACCTAATTGCTTTGATCTGGCAGAAAGGATAGACTAATCAAAATGCTAGTTACTTTTTACAAGTGTGCTGAGCAGAAAAGCATATCAACAGGCATGAAAAACCAAACCTCCAGGAGAATGGGCTACAATAGCAGAAGACTTAGGAGTTGTCAGACAAGAACCAAAATTTGAGATTATAGGCACCTGAACAGAAACTGGACAGTTAAAAATAAGGGAAAAAGTGCTTCCTAACTGTAGTGCAGTTTAACATGATGCATATGTTTTCCTTCATCAACCTAGAGGAGTTCAAACTAGATTGCATTTTTTATCTTTTACAATACATTTTACAACAATTTTAAGTCTGTAAATGTTATTGTTCATGTGTTATTCTGCTGTCCCCACAGCTTCACGTGTCTTAAATGTTCACCAGATCTACTAGACATAATAATAAACAACCCATCTGAGAAAACGTACAGCCATCTAGATTGTAAAATGACTACAAACTGTCTAGAGCCTATTTGCTTTTTAACAGAAGCACATACAAGCTTTTTTTCAGGCTTCCACAAACATGTCATTGTGTATTTACATTGCGTATGTTAACATACACATAAAATAAACTTGGCCCCACTGGATAAGCTAAAATACAACTTGGACAAAGAATACAATTCTATACAATTAATACAATTCTTTATTTTCAAGCAATTCTTTATTATGAACATTATTAAGCTCCAAAGACTCTACATTCACTTATTTTATAACTACATTCTTTAACTACACTATAACTACACTATAAATTACTATAAAATTAGGAAATGTTTTGGAAATTTAAAATTCTCATACTCACGTTTTCCTAAATGTTAATTATAATTATTAATTATGCGAAAACAAACATAAAATATTCTTTTTAGTATTTTCATTGATCAACAATTTCGTTTATCACAAACCCTGTCATTAATAAATCAGACATAATTATTCAGAATGTTTTTTGTTGAAGAGTCTGTGTATTTCAATATTAAGCATATTGGGAATTTTAATATTGTTTTTTATATATAATTTTATAGTAGTAATATAACCTAATTATTATTTAATATTTAAATTACTATGCTTCTGTACCATTAGAGTTTACCCATTTATTCAGTACCAATAAATGCTGTAATGCTTTTAATATAAAAGTGGCACAGCATGCATGGACAATTAAAGAATGGCAATAATTTACATGAAATTGTATCATCTGCCACAAATCTGTGACAAGCATAATCAGAGGCCTTGGGTGAACTAAGGTTTTAGTCACAGTGACAAAGAGATGAAAATGTATCACATTGTCCTTAGGACTCTTGAACAAAAGACAACTGATACCAATTATATTAAGGATCATTTATATTAATGCTAATGCTTTATGTCCAAAGTAACCTACTAGTGAGGCAGAGTTCAGTATAAACAGTGGGACTGTAAGGTTTTCATGTTCTTGTCTGTTGTTTTTCTTGTATCATTTACTTCCTTTCATGTGATTTCCTTTGTCTCTGTGTCTTGTTCTTATTGGTTTGTTTTGTAGTGTGCTATTGATTGGTTCAGGTGTGTCTTGTTTTGTTCATTAGTTCTTTGTGTATTTATAGCCCTTCTCCTGGCCTTGTGTTTTGTGGATTATTGTTTACTGTTCGTTTGCTGATGATAGTCTACTGAGGAGAGTTCTTGTTCTTGCGCCCTGTTTCTGGTTAAGTTTGGTTCAATTTCTCCATTGAGGAATATATGGAGGAGTTTTGTGGTATATGTGACCTCACTGGATTTAATGATGTTGCCCCGAAATACTTTTTTTTGTTTTGGGCTAAATGCTCCTGTATGATGCCAGCTCCAAGATGGCCTCCGCCACCCCCCACCCCAGCCAAGCTGCAAACCCAGATTACTATAAAACTATATTAAATCTTGTGTTAGTAAAATTATGGCTACACAATTGATATAACAGCTAATGAATGCACAAACGTTAATTTACTTAATAATACTAAAAAGGTGACATTAAGCTCTCTCTATATTTTTATATAATTTATATTATATATGCACACACACTCGGCTCTGTTCTATACAGTGTTATTTTAGATTCATTTTTGAGTAAGCATAAACAATAACGTTTAAAATGTTGATAGGAGTTAAACCCAATAGTAAATAGTAGAACAGGTGATATGTACATAGTTAAACGGAATCTAACAGATGCACACTTCAAATATTAATCAGATTATTAAATATTAATAAAAATATTATAACTTTATTATATATATATATATATATATATATATATATATATATATATATATATATATATATATATATATATATATAATATATATATAGATCTTTTTTCTTTTCTGCTGGGGATTGAAAAAAACTTAGAAATACTCAGTTTATGTAAACTAATAGTATAAAATTATAATTTTCATTTTAGATAAATTAAAGTTTAAAAGTAAGCAGTTTCTTCACCCACAACGTATCCTGTAGCGCCACCTACAGCAGTGTTAACAATATTATTCACTTACCTTCAGCACAACCTGCTGGACAAATATCACAGAAGTGGAAATTCTAACTATAATGAACAATAAATTATCCCTCTTCAGCTAAAAACATTGTAGGCTAACCTTAATACAATGTCCTAAATAAGTTTTTCCCCCTTCAAACTTACAACTTGAATGTGAATAGATAGATGACTTCCCACAGGTAGAACTATGATTATTCCAATTTCTGAATTTACATATTTAATTCTGCGTCAATGTATATTTTATTTTCGACTATCAAATTCTATACAGAAATAGTTGGGGAATTGATTGCAGATACTATTTTATAATGAGTTTTTAATTTATGGGCCTTTGAACCCCACTTTATTAGTAAATGTGTACATTTTGTGTAGATTCATGACTTACAATCCCAGTGCTAAGGCTCAAGGAGTTCTTATACAAGGCACATCTGTGTGTTTTGATGATGTTGGTATGAGACGTTTAGTATTGGGCCACTGTAATTTCTTCACTACACAATAGTAGTAAGGCAGCTGATCATAATATCTATGTGTATTATCTAAGCATTCGGTTCCATATTTATTTTCACTGTTACTCCTATTATAACCTCCATATTTCTGTTACTGTGTTCCAGTAGATTGTAAAGTATAGCTGTTAGACACTTACATTGGATGAGAACTTCTTGGATTAATTAGATGTTCTAAATAATCCTAAAAGTTTTTAGTGGCATCAGGGTTGAAGCTTTGTGCAGGACACTCAAGTTCCTTCAGACCAACCATGGCAAATCATGTTTTTATGGAGCTCAGGGGTTTGTGCACAGGGGCCTTTTATGCTGGGTCTTTTGGTTCAAACTAACAAAAAAAGCTTTCCAAACAAATGTATGCATTTAACAATGTGACAACCATCCATTGTTTATTCCCAATAATTCTAAATCAGTGTCACAGGTATCTGCTGGAGTCTTTCCCAGCTGTCATTAGAAGAAAGGCAGGGTACACCCTGGACAGGTCACCAGTTTATCGCAGGGCCACATGCAGACAAATAACCACACACTCACACTTAATTCAGAATCACCAATTAACCTAACATACATGTTCATAGATTGTTGGGGGAAACTGAAGTACCTGGAGTAAACCCACAGAAACACATGCAAACTCCACACAGAAAGATCTCTGCTGGGGATCTAAACCTGAAGCCTCCTTGCTGTAGGCCACCGCACTAAAGGTGACTTTCCGCCCACTGACATCATCAGTTTACACTTGAGACTAGCAAGCTTTCAAAACTTTTTTTACTGACAAAGCGCAGCCCGATTCCGGTTCGGCCACTATCCCCGGCCCCTGTGGGAAAGCGGTAAATGTGGGCTAAAACAATGACTCATTCTGGCTCATTTCTCATACCCCTCCCCTTGCTTCTTTCCCATCATTCTTGGAAAAAAATGATGACGGGCCCTAATTAAAATAGTGAGAGACACATTGTGAGATGAGTGACTCAAAAAAATTCTACTATGGTTCATGTTTATTAGAATTAAGCATGCTATTCTAATGATAATTTATTAAATGCCAAATATTCAAATACTTTACTAACTATTTTAAAGCTGCATAACACAAAAGCATAGAGAAAAAAATACACAACATAGAATAAAGACCATTTATAAAATATTTGTAGCACTGTCTTTGTCTTCTTAAATTTAAAATGATAAAACTCTTCAAACCATGCATATAACATTGTCTTCAAACAATGTTATGTGCTATGTTTTATGTCCACATTTTAATAATTACATTTACATTTGTGGCATTTGGCAGTCACCCTTATCCAGAGCAACTTACATTTTTCTCTTTTATACAACTGAGCAACTGGGGGTTAAGGGCCCTGCTCAGGAGCCCACAATGGTGACTTGGTGGTGCTGGGACTTGAACCGCTGTCTTTCTGGTATCTGTCCAACACCTTAAACACTAAGCCACCACTTCCCACTCTTTTACCTGTCACAAAAAGAAGGCTTAAATAAATATTTGACAAATATCCAGTTGTTATCAATTATACACTGCTCAAAAAAATAAAGGGAACACTTAAACAACACAATGTAACTCCAAGTCAATCACACTTCTGTGAAATCAAACTGCCCACTTAGGAAGCAACACTGATTGACAATCAATTTCACATGCTGTCGTGCAAATGGAATAGACAACAGGTGGAAATTATAGGCAATTAGCAAGACACCCCCAATAAAGGAGTGGTTCTGCAGGTGGTGACCACAGACCACTTCTCAGTTCCTATGCTTTCTGGCTGATGTTTTAGTCACTTTTGAATGCTGGCGGTGATTTCACTCTAGTGGTAGCATGAGACGGAGTCTACAACCCACACAAGTGGCTCAGGTAGTGCAGCTCATCCAGGATGGCACATCAATGCAAGCTGTGGCAAGAAGGTTTGCTGTGTCTGTCAGTGTATCGTCCAGAGCATGAAGGCGCTACCAGGAGACAGGCCAGTACATCAGGAGACGTGGAGGAGGCCGTAGGAGGGCAACAACCCAGCAGCAGGACCGCTACCTCCGCCTTTGTGCAAGGAGGAGCACTGCCAAAATGACCTCCAGCAGGCCACAAATGTGCATGTGTCTGCTCAAATGGTCAGAAACAGACTCCATGAGGGTGGTATGAGGGCCCGACGTCCACAGGTGGAGGTTGTGCTTACAGCCCAACACTGTGCAGGACGTTTGGCCACCTCATCAGGAGCATGCCCAGGTGTTGTAGGGAGGTCATACAGGCACGTGGAGGCCACACACACTACTGAGCCTCATTTTGACTTGTTTTAAGGACATCAAAGTTGGATCAGCCTGTAGTGTGTTTTTCCACTTCAATTTTGAGTTTGACTCCAAATCCAGACCTCCATGGGTTAATAAATTTGATTTTCATTGATTATTTTTGTGTGATTTTGTTGTCAGCACATTCAACTATGTAAAGAATAAAGTATTTAATAAGAATATTTTATTCATTCAGATCTAGTATGTGTTATTTTAGTGTTCCCTTTATTTTTTGGAGCAGTGTATAATTTGCTCATTTACACTGACAAAAGTAGATTCCTGGAGTAACCTATACCCTGCCCATTATATTTTTCTGCTATGACATATCCTCTTCAGCGCAGGAATTGTAAGCTATTACACAGGTTAGAAAACTGCTCTGTGCATTTCATTGGCAATATATTTACAGCGAGTCGTAGACTGATCTACAACCGCACGATGGAGCTCTTGATACGTTTAAATGAGTCCCCCGTTAGCTACACGCTTTGTGCACACACACAGGTCTATGCACCTACGATACGCTGCGATTTAGACTGTAGCGAAATAGCTCACGGCAGGCGGGATGAATGACTTTTAACGTCATAATACGTCACGTTTTTATTACTGTTATCAGATCGCATAATGCACTTCTCAGGGCAGTAAATCGGATTGAATTAGGGAGTGTATTAAAAATATAGATTAACATTCTAAAATTCCGAGACCTCCACGCAAACAGCTTATTTTAAGTTAGGTTTATAGTGTTCAAACAAGACTGTGAAACTATGTAATTTTCTTGTTAACAAAGCTTACTTACCCTTAAGATTAAACCACATATTTATTTCCTATAATAACATTTTTGAAATTCTGTAGATAATTGGTAGTTTTATTATTTGAATAATTTCTAATCATTTTTTATATTAATAAAAAACTATGTGAGTAAAAGACAAATTATTCGATTGTTTGGTAGAGAAGCCAACATATGTTAGCGTTTACTTTACTCAAGGACCCACTGACAACAGAATGTTTCTGTTAAAAATGTTATAACCCTTAAATATTTATGAAATATTAAGTAAGGCCTAAAGGACATAAAGTGCCGAAACGTCAGCACCACAGTAGTGGACAGCTCCCTGTGTCTATCTTTGTTTAAACTCTATATTAATTTATTCTCTCGGGTTTGATATTTATATATATTAATTAACAATTTATGGGATATATAATGTATATACATGTTTATACAAATTCGCTTTCGATTGATGCAATCTTATCTCTCTACCGAAAAAGTTATAATATTTTTAGCTCATAAAAAGAGTTTTTATGAAAAAAGTTTTGTTTGAGGCGTGTCAGAGTAACTTATCTGTCGATGAGGAAGAAATTACACGCATATTCCGGTAGGAAGGGGCTGATGACGTCTGATGCATACTTAATGGGACTTATTGAAAAAAGGGCAAGAGACTTCATTCATGGATAAAAATCGTAGGAAACTGGATGGGGTGAAAGACTAGCGAAAAGGACATGTGGACGAACAATTAGGCCGTGCACGAAGAATTTCACGACATTTTTTTGTTCGCAAAAGATATTTTGTTTGTTTGTTTGTTTGTTTTATCAGCTACTTAGTCTATAAAAGTCATAGGCGGTTGACCAGGACGAGCCCGTCAGGAAACGGCGGTGGCGCTTCAGAGAAGAGGTGCTGTGAGAAAGATTACATTCTCTCCCTCTCTCTCTCTCTCTCTCTCTCTCTCTCTTTCTCTTTCACGCACACACACACAAGCGCCCGCACACACACGCTTAGCAGCCGCACCCGAAGCGCGTCCCGCAGCCTCGCTCTCTGTCCAACTTGCCGTAGGTACGTGACCGTTTTGCCTGTTTAGTTTTAGCTTAAAGCCACAAAATCATGCATTGAAGGAACACAAACTCCAGGATTCTTCTAGTTTTTGTTTCTAATTTATTACTACCTGTACTGCCAGTTTCGTAGGCTTTCGGAGAAGGACCGTGTCTCGTCATGTAAAGGCTCTTCTTAAACTTTTCAAAAGAAAATCTTTAAATCTTGAATGTTAAATTTAAGAAACGCCGAATGGAATTTATAGGACGTGTAAGGACAGAAGGTCATTGCGTTATTATAAAGCTTCAAATTTTAAGATTGGTTAAAAAACAACAACTAGTGTGTTACAGTGTTGAATTGAAGCGTATTAGTAATTTAACTTTCTCCGCGTTCCATTTACAGCATGGCCAAATCTAGTAGAGCTACTTTGGCTCTGCTCATCTACGGAATCTTAATGCGCTACAGCGCCCAATGCACACCCATTGGAATGGGCTTTCCCAACATGAGGTACGTACACAGACTAAAATTCTCTTTCTTTCTTTCTTTCTTTCTTTCTTTAATGGTTTATTCTTACATCTAAAAGTCGAACCTGTATTTATTTATAAATTGATTTTAAGTTATGTATCTTATTTTTGAGAAGAAACAAACAACAGGATTCTATTGTTGGAGCAATTGAAATAAACAATTATTAGTATTTATTTTTAATAGAGTATTTTGCATTAGTGGATTTGTTTGTTGTGAAATCGCTATTTTAATCTCAGGCGTTTCTACAGGAAGCAAAGCTGCCTTTGGGAAGGTTGACTCTAGCGTTTAGGCAGTATAAGTCTATAGGGTTGTGCCTATATTAAAATGAGAAAAAACGGGAATGACGGCCGAGTGGCGTCACACTGCAAATATGAGCAGTAAACGAATAGGGAGGGAGCTGGTGTAATTGTAAGCCTCGAGCATCAGTGTGAACTAGAGCAATACTCAGGACACAAGCCCTAAAACCATCATAAGCGTTTGCATTTAAATGCCTGTAACTCACCTTTTTAAGTCATTAAAAACAAAGACGCATTTAGGTTTTTTTTTATATTAAAGATTAAAAATATATGCTTTATATGTACAAATATAGTCGCATATAATATGTATATTCAACTCAAAATAAATTAGACTCATAACGAAATAATTTCGTTCTAACACCGCCATTCACACCTGTAGGCGCTGCATTATTCAACAAAGAGAAAGAGGCAATAGCTACCGTTCAATTGCGCATGATTATTATTATTCTGATAATTTCGTTTCTCATTGAATATCTCTGAATATTTGTGGGGTGTGTATATATATATATATATATATATATATATATATATATATATACATACATATATACATACATATATATATATATATATATATATATATATATATATATATATATATATATATATATATATATATCATATAAAATTTCACATTATATATGCATATGTGAATTGACTGTAATTTTTTCTCTAATGGGGTTTTTAGGCTAGACAACGACGTGTTCGGAGACGAGGGAAACTCGTTAAGTGAGCTCTCCTACGAGCCCGACACGATAAGCGCGCGCAGTGCTCCAGCCCTCCCGGAGGACGCATACACACTGTATTACCCGCCCGAGAGAAGGTGAGCAGTACACGCCTCCAAACCCACATTATTAATCACACAAAATATTATATACATGCATTCATGTAATCGCATTTATACTGTATTTTACGCCTACCTTTGTGTGCTATTGTTTTTGGCTGTTGGTGATTAAGAAACTGTAGGTGCGCAAATACTATACGCGGAGAGAGAGAGACAGACAGACATATAGACAGACAGGTACACGAGATAAATACGGATCGATTGATGCAGGGAAAATGACAGTAGTGTTTGGTTGTCTGAGATACTTTTTTGCTCCTTTTACCGCCGCCTGACATAAAACAAATCGAAACCTATAACGGAACGTTGTTCTTTGGTGTTTGTTGTTTCTGCTTTATCCTTGTGTTTGTTTGGCGTTTTATCAGAGCCGAAACGCATGCAGACGGATTGTTAGATAGAGCCTTGAGGGACATCCTGGTTCAGTTATCAGCCCGAAAATATCTTCATTCTCTGACGGCAGTTCGCGTAGGGTAAGGGAATTTCATTTTAAAGCGTTTACCTGCCGTCACCTTTTTTCTGTATTTATTTTTTTTACACTGTCCCCTACCCTGATTTTATCGCGGTGACTTTTACGTTGATTTCGACTTTTCCCTTTTTTCTTTCCAGTTTTCTTTGTTTTTACTGTCTCTTTGTCTTTAAGCTCGGGTGTGACACTTAGGTTGGGTTAAATTGTGAGTAGTCAAATGAACAACAAGAAGATGAAACAAAAGTTAGTCAATCGACGGTACGAACTGTAAATTCTCTGGCGCATTTTATTATTCTGCAATGCAGCTAAAATAACGGCGCTTTACGAGGCTACATTTCATTTATAAACTTTATAAAAAATAAACATTTATAAAGCTTTGTTTCTTTCTGGTTTTCTTTCGGTTATGTCTGATCGAAATATATGGAAATGTATCGAATTTTTGATTATTATTTCTTTCACACCTATAACCTGTTAGCTTGCTAACATGGGCGCGCATGTGTTGTGTGTTTGCAGTGAGGAAGAGAAGGATGAAGAAGACTCGGAGCCACTGTCGAAACGCCACTCGGATGGCATTTTCACAGACAGCTACAGCCGCTATCGGAAACAAATGGCCGTAAAAAAATACCTTGCAGCAGTGCTGGGAAGAAGGTACAGACAGAGGTTTAGAAACAAAGGACGTCGCTTTGCTTATTTGTAGCGGAAAAAACCCGCAAGAGAATATAGCGCAACTGCCCTCCCTTGTGTCCATTCATACAGTCAAAAAGTCATTCTAACTTTAAACTGAGCAGTCGGTGAATCTCGCCTGTGTTCCTTTTAAACATGTATTTTATGTACGAAGTCAAGCCATTAAAAATATTTTAGTAAGAACATGTTTTTTTTGTTCAATTTTTTTGTACAAAAGCACTTGAGACCGTACAGTTCTCCTTTGTGGACCAATCGTTCAGTTGAATGTATATTTATAGCTTTATATGTTGAAACCGAAACAAAAAAAAAGTAGGAATATGACAAATGTGCACCTTGAACGTTATGCGCTTGATATCTTTTTTCGAATTCATCATATGCAGAGAAATAAATAGATTTTAAAAAAGACAATCAAAGTTCTGAATGTTATACTTTATTTTTGTAATAGAAAAAAAAAGAATAGAGCTTTTATTTTGTGCAAGGTTGGCCCTGGGATGTAAGTGACCATAAGGCTGACTCTGTTTAAAAAATAAATAAAGCTAAAAACTAGAAAAGGCTGTAATGGTCCTATAAAAGGGTCAGGGAGCAAAACACACTGACCAACATGAACCCCCTCATTACACAACTACATTTGTGCAATGGTTTTAGTCAACTGTCTGAATTAATCCTTTTTTTATTATTTAACTGTTTTGCTTTACAAGTTAGGATATGTGACTACAAATGAATGACAATGGCAGTTAGCTAATTAATTGGTGTCATATTTTTGTCGTAGTGGCTCACTTTCAAAACCATCTCATTTGGTTTTGAATCATCCCATTTTCCCTGCACCTACATGCATGATGCATGTACAAGTCCTATGTGCGTCCTTTTGTAATCCAAACCCTGCTGCTTTTCATTTTATTGAGACCGGCTATCATTTTAATTTGAGATATTTCTGTCATATTAATTAGACATGCTTTCCTAAAGACAATTGAATATGTTTAAAAAAAAAAACCCAACAAATTACAAGTGCATGCGTGATGGCTTTAAAAATTGTTCTATAGCATGCCATTTTTATCTGTTTTAGGCATGTATGCAGTAACCCTAGTCATTAACTATTTCATTGTTTGTATAGATCAGATTTGTTTTTAATGTTGTATGCTTATGTAGAAGTTGTGTATATGTTGGAGGAACAAATTACATTTGTAATCACTGAAAAGAATTGTTATTTTGGTAAAAAAATATGAGTAAAAAAATTGCAATGTTATGGTCCAGTATAGATATAGTAGTACTCCAGCTCAGTATTACTGCATTCTCTCCTAACACATTTTGCTGTTATTTCTGAAATTGGGAAGAGTAAGATAAACGATGCATGGAGAGAGAATCAGGAAAATTGAACCAGATGTTCAGATAAAGTCATGACATCCATTTAAACCTTAAGTTTTTAATCAGTGAAAAGCTTTATATCATATATACCTTAGTGATATTTAAAGCATATTTTTTCTGTCTATAAAAAGATGGATTGTATATTCTATACATCACTCAGGCTTTAATTCCCCACTGATACTTTCCAGACATAAACTCAGTCAAGCCCCAAACCCCACCCCCCATAAAGGCATCAGTTCCTTGGACTTATGAGTGTAGATGTTTTTTTGGAAGCACTATGTGTGAATGTGTGTGAGTGTTTTGCAAGAATGTAAGCATGTACAATATGAACCTGAAAGTGATATGTGACAGATAGCATGGCTTCTGGCTTTGATGCCTTGCTAAAACATTTGACAAAAAAAAAAATCGCCACTTGATATAGATGGCAATTTTTAGTGGCCCTATAATGCTGCAGAATATTAGCTTACATTTCACCAACCATTTTTTTGGTTTTTTTCTTCCAAAATTTGGCTGGGCCGATACTAATTCCATCCAAAAGCATGGCCAGTGTTACTTTGTGATCCAATTTAATATTAAACTGATGTAAATGGCAAAAGTATTAACTGTCTCTAGGCTGTTATAAGTTTAATGAATGTGTTGTTGTGGCAAAGTAAAGTGTTCCTGTTTCATTGTTCTTAGTAATCTGACTTATCATATCCCAAGCTTTTGTAAAAGACCATGAAGCCTAGCTTGATTTTGTGTTGTTTTTTGTCGCATAGCTTGAGGGTTATTTGTCATCTAGTAAAAAGCCTGATGGAGTGCATCCCATAGCCCGGCCTTTTGTCTACATTTCTACAAGCGCCAAAAGCCTTAATGTGAAAGTTTTAATCTATATCTGAAATATTATGTGTAAGAAGTGAATATTAGCAAATGTCAAGTCAAGATATTAATCCATAACTGCTTAGGGGGGGGTGACATTTTTAAATGTTGAAAAAGTGTTGTAAGATTTGTATGAATAAATTTTTGTAAACAACACACTTTCTAATCCATGTCTAATCTTTCAAAACAATCACAGTAAAACAGTTGTAGATGAAAGATGGTATCTAAATAATTTATTTTATGCCGTTACAAGATTTCATTAATTCATTAATTATTCCTTTACCACAATTAGTGGTATAGTGATGTAGGCCCAGACATGGGAAAGTAAGGGGAATTAGCCTACCTTCGAAAGAGTGTGTGAAAGCAAGCTAATATCACGCGCATGTTTCACAACATTCATATATGCCGAGCTGCTCTGGTGGAATATGTCCACAAACAAGCAAATACACACGCAATCACACATACAAATAGGCTAATAGGAAAAAAATCAGAGAAAGAGAGAGAGAGAGAGAGAGAGAGAGAGAGAGAGAGAGAGAGAGAGAGAGAAAGAGCAAGCAGGGGGGGGGGGGGGGGGCTGATTATTAACAATAGAGAAAACCAGAATAATAATCTTTGTATTAAGGAATAATAAGTATTATGAAATATCACTTAAAAAGGAAAAAAATATTTGCAGATGACTAATGTCTAAGTAGAGCTTTGAGAACATGATAAGAGCTTATTCTGGGGCTCGTTATCTGTGTACACACACTTGCATGTAGCAATGATTTACAGTAATCAGGTAACATTTTGATGAAATGACCAAAATGAAAGGACAAGAGGGAGCTCGAAAGAAGGGGTTGAGTGTTCTAGTTCTTGGAAGATTTGATTTGAAAAACCAAAATCAAACCAAAAACATCTAACACGAGTCTAACATGGAAATAAACCCAAAAGGTAAGTGACAATTCAATACACATTGAGGTAGAAGCTTTGCTTTGACTACACAAGGATTTCTAGCATCTCTACAAACAATACTAAACAGTATAATCATGTGCAGCACATGTTACACATGATATGGTTTTTGTGCTAGAAGCTGTGCTACATTTATTACTTAGACATATTCTGTCCTGAAAGTTAAGAACGACCTCTTTAACACCCAAGCAGCCTGCATAGCCTATAAATTAAACCTATTAGAATCCCACTATGGTTCTACCACTTACTCCAGAAATAGTATCTTACAATTTCATTCCTGCTCATGTCTTTTTTTACACTCCCCCTCCCTCCTACTCTCCCCCATCCCCCACCTGCCCCACCGGATGAGTCTATCAGTCTATCACTGAGAAGTTGCAGTGGGCTGGGAAATCACTGCGAGTATGTCTCCATGTGGCAGAAGCTCCATCTGCTTCTGTTGAGACTTAAGGATTTGGATTTTACAAAGCTTAATTAAATACACTGCTAGAAATGGCCCAGAAACCCAAATAATCATCTATAACATAAAAAAAAATCATAACATCATTCATATGTACAGGTGCAGCTGTTCATTCAGTGATAGTCCATTGCATTGCTCGTGGCCTATTGAGTTCTATGAGATCTAGACTCAGAGAGTGCTCCACCACCCATGGGACTGGAATGAGCATGTTGCTGCAGATCCATTAGTGTGATCTGATCCGGCTTTTCACATAGATACCAGATCCTTACTCCCATAGCCAGCTAACCTAATCAGGGAAGTGTTGCTGAGCAACAGGCCACAAAGGAGCAAGTGCGTGTGTGTTCACCTATGTGTTATAGTGAGTGCTACTGAGAAACTTTAAAAAAATGTTCATTTGGTAATACCCAATAGTGATTACCAGAGTAAAGAAAATTGTAAACAATATATTTTAACACAGAAGAATAATCAAAAGAAGAAGTGTTTCTGCTAAAAATCAGTATTTTTGCAATTTATTTTTGTTATTTCTTCCATTTTTATGATGATGTAATGATTCGTATGCTTATAATAAAACACGATCTCACACTCATGTAAATTTGTAAATCACACATTTTACTATAGTGCTATTAACACTTTTACCTGAATTGTGTTTCAGAAGATCATTGAGGTTTTTTTATGTCTTACTGGCTCATTCTAATTCTTTCTTTCTTCAATTAAAGCTGTGAAAACAGCAGCCAGTCTGGCACCATGTGGGAAGCCTACATCTTCCTCTGCTTCTATTGCACACTCCAGACAGAAGGTGCCAAGTGTTTGATGGAAGGTTGTAATATAGGAGTTTCTGTGAGGGGAACTCCGGTAACTCATCCCCAGCATCTCGCCTCTTCTTGTTGAAGGAAACGACTAGATTATGTGCGTGCATGCATTAGTTTGCTTATGTGAATGTGTGTTTGTGTGTGTATGTGAGAGAGAGAAAGAGAGAGAGAAGAGTGTGCATGTACATTTCCCTGTGGGAGTAATTTGCAGTCAAAGGGAAATATGTCGTAGGTAAACTTAAGTGGGGTGTTGAAACTGGCTATCCTCCAATTCTTCTTCTAAATGTTAAGTTTGGAGTGCTGTTAGATAATGACAAATGCCACTTAGCAATGATGCAATGTCCCTGTAGTGTCATAAAGATTAGATGGTGTTAACTGGCCCCAAGGCTGGTCCTTGCTTTGTTCATGGCATGGAGCTTGACACACAGGATTCCACATTGTGATCCCATCTCCTGCTGCTTTTACATCCAGCCCCAAGTAATACACTGACTTTGGCACATGGCCTTAAGCCACAATCTGATGAACCATAACATGCATGGACATTGACTGGCTTTCACCCTATTGCTAAACAAGGAGGCACCTAACCTGGATTTGCCCTAATGCTTGATTAAAAACACAAGCATTATAAAAAAAAAAAGGAGACAACAAACATGCCGGCTGTCTACCTGAAATATTTTTTTTCTTAGTTTTATATTATTTATAGCATGTTTGTACATTTTCCGGCAAGTTATGACACCATCTGACAAAAGAAGAGTCATGCCTAACACTAGGACTGGGCAGCATTGTCACTTTCATAGCCTCAAATCCCACTGAGACACTGCACAGGGTGTATTTTAGTCAAGTTCTTTAAAGTATGACAAAAAGATTCAGGAATCATCATGGGGATTATGTGGAAAACAATCAGGCTATAGCATAAAAAACAAAACTCATTGGATAATTTCTTTGTGTCAATGACATTTATTTATTCTTGATTGGCATTAGCAAATATTTATTTGTTTGTATGTGATGAACAGGTGCTGCTATTTATTTAAAACAAGTATGTGTTTCTCCGCTTAGACTAGTGTAATGTCAAAGAAAGAAAATTTATACAAGAAATTCATTTGAATATGTGCCATCTGCGGTGGGCTCTACACTGCCAACCTGGGTCCCACAAGTAAATTATTCATATGTAACACTATTTGTTCTATTGCTTAGCTTATGCCATATGTAGACCCCAGACTCTGAGACCCCTAAATGTAGGACACCAGACTATGGGACCCCATATATAGACCCCAGACTATGAGACACAAAGTTTAGTAATTTCTGTACTCAAGTTAACATCTAGCTGTCTATAATTTCAGCCACAACAGCAATAAATATGACTAACTGAACTTTGGCATGTAAGTTTTTTGCTTTATTTTATATTTTTCTGCCAATGTTTGTGAGCCATGTTGTGTAGCAAATTGTAACCATGCTACTACAGTGGTTCCTAAACTGGAAGGCACAGCCCATGAGGTTACACATGTGTAATATTGGGGGGGGGGATTCGAAAAGATTTCCTAAAATAATAAATCTCTCTTACAAAGTATTTTTAGTTTCTGTAACATACTCCACTGAGACACTGCAGTTTATTTAAACAGTGATAAACAAACAAAAGAAAACATTAAAGCATAAACTAAACTTGACTTAGCTTAGCTTAGCTTGACTAGACTAGAACACAACAGCGGTACAGGGACACAACCAAAATCCACGATAAAAACAAATGGAAACACAATGGCTTTAAATACACAAGACCAACCAATGGAAACAAGACACATGAACAAGGGACAAGAACACATGAGGAACAAAGATCACATGGCAAGAGCAAAACAGGAAGTAAATAAAAGCATGAACAATGAACATGAACGCAATGTAAACATAAACATAAAACATTAACATGAAACAAACATAAACATGTACTTAAAACATAAAACATGAACTATATAAAAAAACATAATATAAACTTACACAAGAGACATGTTTGGAACATAAACATGAAACATAAAAGATTAAACATGAAACAAGAACATAAAACATAAACCTTACAGTTTCCAATTCGGCTCAGAATTTTAATGTCAGTGCATCCCTACATTTTTCTGTAAAAAGGTAATAAAAGACCCCACTGTGAAATAATCCTGCTTATTATAAGGCTACTTGTCCTGTAATCAAATAATTGAATAAAAAATGTAAATGACATCACAAGAAGACACATATTTGGGGGTTGGGGCTTAAAATGTTTTATTCTGCAAATGGGGGGGGGCAGGCAGCATTAGTTATGGAACAATTAGTGTTGCTACTATAATTGTGTCATTTTATTTGTAGCTTAAATAATTGAACTTAACTTTTACACACATAGCCAATTTTAAATAATTCCCTATAAATGCTGTTCAATAATCATAAGCGTGTCAGTAGTGATAGTAAAATGAACAAAAAAAAACATTGCATGTGTGGACATACTGACTATGTCTAGATTCTTTTGAAGAAAACAGTATATTCATGGAATATTTTCTCTTAATATTTGTTCAGATTTAATATTGCCTATACATACTACATTTCAGTCTCATTATAGCTATGTTTGCTTGCATAACCATTCTCTTTGACCTCACATTGTTACATCTGGGTGACAGACAAGAGTGGAAACAAGGCTCTAATTAAGACTAGTCCTGTTGTGCCTCTGCAAAGAATACAAATAAACCAAGCAATAGTGTCTTACAATAATAAGACACTAAGTGAAGAGAATACATATGTATTAATACCAATGATAAACTTTTAAAGTTACTGATTTGTTTGAATGACAAAAACTTGACTACTTGTTAGATTTTACACAAAATGTTAATAATGTTAGTCTGCATAGACTCTCTGCATGTATTTCCCAGCACTGTGGGATTTTACAGAGCAATTACTGTCCAAATGTAGCATGATATCAGTATAATTACCCACTGCACATAAATCTGTTTGTCAGCATGTGTATCATAACACTGTGTTTTAAAAAATAAACAATGAACAACTAAATGTTGCTAAATGTTTTTTATAAAAGAACATATGAATAAATATATAAAACGTATAATATTTAGTTAATATTATAATTTATGATGCAATACACATCTAGGCATAATCTATTTGGGAACTTACAAGTTGTTCTGTGGCACTATATTTGGCTATAACGAATTACCATGTATGTCTAAAGTGCTTTTTTGACACTAGCAGGCCACATCTGCACATTTTTGGCAGCTAAGACATTAAACCCACAGTGGTTCAGATGCCGCTTGAGCTGTTCATGGTGCTGATCTGCCATGCTTATTGGATGTGTTTAGCTTCTGGCCTATAGTAGGAAATACACTCCTGCTATTCTGGTATGTCAAAAAGTGAATCCAATAGAGACAGCTTACTGCTTTCTACAGTACATTGAGTTAGCAACAATAAAATTCCTGTACAATATAGAATATATATTATACCCTATAAAGTATCTTCCTACTACAAAAGCTTAGTCAACAAAGCAAATGAAACCACATTCAACTTTATTTGTATGCTTATATCTGGTTATTGTGTATTCACCATTTTACATTATGCTGTTATTAAATAATGCTCATTAGTCTGTGTCATGCTGATGCGACAATTTTGTTATTTCCCCAATCCTTCAATGTCTTTTTGTGTAAAATTAGTAGAACTTACCACCATCTTGTTAAAAACATTGACTTTGTAAATGGAAACGCTGGACAGTTGTTAAATATATAGATTTGTTGCCTATACTGCTTCTAAAGCATGTTAATGTATAACATTTGATTATTCATTCAGTTATCACAAAGAACAATGAGAATAAAGGCACCATTTCTGTTGTCCGAAAAGAAATGTCAGTTTTATACAAGAATCTGAAACTACAACAGATCTTGATTCATAAAAGGGAACAAGTAAATTTTTTTTGAAAAATCACCTGGTTTGAGGAGTTACAAGTGACATGCAGGTGAATAAGCAACTAGTTCCATGAACCTGACAGTGAAATCTGGGAACTTTAATGACCTCCCCAGTCACCAAACTTTAATCCATTACAGCACCCAAATGATATGCAAATACAGGCAAGTAAATTAGCACTAAATATGTCCATGTTGACAGGCAACATAATCTTAAATAAATGCCTCCAGTACTTTGCAGAATTTATGTCAAAAAGAACTGGTGTTAGGGAGGGTTGCCATACAAAGAACTCTAGTCCAATCTAACTACCTATCCAACCCTCTATTTTTCACCCACCCATCATGTAGTTTATGTGCTCATCTTTGTATATGAATAAAAATAAAATAAGCGTGCCTTTTTTCACCTTCTCCCATTATCACCCATATTATCCACTTCCTGACATCGTACTGATTTCCTGAATGACAAATTGTGATAATGAACAAGACTCTCTGACTTGAGCCAGGAAGTGCAAGAAAACATTTTCAGGCTCACACAAAGAAACAAAAATCGACTGAAAAACCGTCATATATGTTGCCATATGGCTGCAAATAAACTCAAAATGTCACAAGTAGCAGAATTTATTGGAAAAAGTCAGAGGGCTAAAAACAAAAAGCCTCTCTGGTTGTTAAACACTGTGATCACAGTAGTCAACCAATTACACACCAAACAAAACTATAAATAATGCAAAGAGATAAAAAAATCCCATCATGTATCGAACAGTTTATCATACAAAAATATTACATGCTTTATTTATATATATATATATATATATATATATATATATATATATATATATATATATATATATAATATAAAAACCTACAGTAGATGTTTTTTCTTTGGCTTGTATACCATATACAGCTTTATTACTGAAAGGGATTAAACCTTATTTGTAAACTAGTAATGGTACACATTGTGTAAATTGACCTGCAAATCCATATTCAATTGCAAAAACCACAAAGACAAAACGGGAACCATTGACGCTGAAAGGGACCTACCTGCAAGTGTCCCTGCTTATTTTAGCAAGACAATGCCAAGTCAAATTGTTACAACAACCTGCCTGCAGTCCAGATCTCTGTTTCCAATTAAAAATATGTGGCTGGAGACTCCTCAGGCTTGGCATCAGGCTCAGGGTCTGGCACTGGTTCCGGATCCGTCTCTGTGTGCGGGTTTAGGAGGGTGAACAGAGCAGTAAGTGGCCCAAAAACAGAGGATGGCAACTCCCATGACAGGGAGAGCCTCCTAGATGGGCACCACCTCTTCCAGGGCCAGAACAGAGGCCCTTGATTATCCAGTTGCCCTAGTAGTTCCCATCTAAGGATCAGCCACACTGGATACCAGTCTTGGCTGCAGCGCGCGACAGCCATCTTGGAGCTGGGCGGCGGTGCGGCGGCCATCTTGGAGCTACAGGGTTCTTTATCTGTAAACCCCACTGTCAACGGTGAATCACAGAGCTGCAAAGCATAATCTACATACTGTGCCAGGGACCAGTGAATTTTACCCCCTGGCAACATACACTGAATAGGGCCCTTAACATCATTAAACATCATTAAAGCCGGTGCAGTCCACAAAACTCCTCCACATAATCCTCAATGAAGAAATTGCCTTGCCAAAGGCGAAGCAAAGGGATACCTGCTGAGTTCATTACTGGGGTGGATGATTCTGTAACAAAAGTCCACTGAGGCAAGACAGAGTTATTACCCAAGGGCAGTTTATTTACAGTGATAGTATCTACCAAACACCATAGCAGGAAACATAGGAACATAGCGGGAACATAGCGGGAACATAGCGGGAACATAGCGGGAACATAGCGGGAACATAGCGGGAACATAGCGGGAACATAGCGGGAACAGTGGCAAAGGGAACAATCATCCACAAAGACAAGACAGCTAGAGGGGCTATAAATACACAAGGAAGTAATGAACTAAACAAGACACACCTGAGACAATGAACAACACATGACTCAACAAACCAATGAGAATGAGACACAGAGACGAGGGGAATCACAAGACAGGAAGTAAACAAAACAAGATGACTAAATCTAGCTTAGCTAGCTAGCATAGCAGAGAAAACTAGCTAGCAAGCTAAGCTAACATAAACAAAACAAAACATGAAACAAGAACCTTACAACCTACAATAGCCATTTATATGATTAGGAATATAAAGATAGGAGTGTTTAGAAGGCGTTTTTTAATCTTTAACTGGCCTGCCAGGTTTCCAACTGTGTCTAGAAAAGTGAGAAAACACTAGGAACTGTGAACAATTAAGTGCTAAGAACTGGTTATGCACGAAACAAAATGTCAAGTTATGTTTCTGGAGATCAGTGACTGAGGAGGCATGAAAACTGAATAAATTAATATACATATACTGTGATGGATTAAAGCATCTGTTGAAAATATACTGTATGTGTAAATAATTATCCATTAATAAAGTTCCAGCTAATGTACAGCATTTAAAAAATCTAGTTTTACATTGTGGTAACGTTTTAGGGAGGGCAAATTTACATAGGTGTGCTGAAAAGTGTCCACAAACTTTTGATTATATGGTGTACATGCATTATATTTACATAACATGTATTTACTGGTTATATTAGAGAAAAATACTTTTATTAACGGTGTGCAGTCTAAATAAAAAAAGGATTGTGAAATAAGAACCAACCGTGCTAAGAAGCAGGTTTAGCAATTGACTTTTACCAAAAATCCCCAC
Organism: Bagarius yarrelli; assembly: GCA_005784505.1. Lineage (NCBI taxonomy): Eukaryota > Metazoa > Chordata > Actinopteri > Siluriformes > Sisoridae > Bagarius > Bagarius yarrelli. The sequence goes on from VCAZ01000021.1 coordinate 2,311,861, forward strand.
AATAGACTCGATGGTAAGACATGTCTATACATGTTCTTTCATGTTTTTTTTTATTTAGGCCCTAATGAGTTTAATAGTCATCTGCAGCTTTACCTAATCAACTTTACTACACTAGGTGCTTCTATGCATAGGAGTATAATCACTAAGCAGTAACATATGTTAGGTACCAGTCAATCATGACCTAATCCCTCAATGATATTTACAACTGCCAATAATTAGCTCATACCCCCAGTAGCAAAGCAGCTCTCTTGCATAAAATAGCTCTAATTAAATCATCAGCCTTCATGGCAATTGAAAGAAATTCAGATTATTTTTTCAGTTGTTGGGCAGGTTAAAATGGTCTGAAAATTCAGATGGTTCATTTAATGTTGTCATCTATTCATTTATGTCTTTGTTGTATAATGCAAATTATATTTGCATGATTATAAAAGGTACCCCACTGCTGAAAGATTTAAACAAAAAAGGTCTGAGCTAGGAGGGAATAAGTCAAATAACAATTTAAGATGTAAGTCTGCATGAACACAAGTTTTAAGTGCCTTGAAGTTGAAAACCCTTAAAATCCTAGGCTAAACTGTCATTGAAGTGTCTGTTTTAAGAGATCAAAATAATTAAGCACTGTGTTAAAATAGTTTTGCATAAACATTTGTAACAATTCTTACTAATAGGACGTTCTCAATAAATACTGGAAAATATTACTCTGCGTCTGTAACTCCGACCTGTGGGGTTTTCCCAATGCCAATGCATTCCATCCGCATTCTGTAAAGACTTCTGCATTCTTCCTCTAATTCTGCTAAAATTGCGCAAAATTCCCATCATCAAAATAGTTTATCATCAGTTTAGAGGCAGAGGCAGCTCCAGCTCACATCCTGCTACAGCATGTGACAGCATCAGAAGACCTTACAGAAGACCTAATAAGAAAACAGGAACCTAATATATATGTAAAGAAAACTAACATGTTATTGTTAATGCAAGTTGCACAACTTTTCTCTTTTTTTAATATTATGTAAGTTGTCTTTGCATACTGTTCAGTTGTAAAAGAAGTCTAAATTTTGCTGGTATGGGGGAAGGGACTTGATTACATTGTGTAGATGCCACTTGATTTATAGAAGAGGTTTTATTCAAAGAAAAACTAAAAGAAATAGAAGGGTGCTGGACTCCATGTCAGGGGTGCTTTAGCATTTCTAGCAATTTTACTTTTCACGGCAACTGTGTGATCGCTCTGGGGAAGGTGTTACAGCCTCTGTTGGTTGGCTGCCCACTTGTCTCCAGGTCTGCTTTCTACTCTGATTGATTAGGAGCTCAAGACTCAATCTCCTTTTATTTTGTTTGGGATTTAAAAACAAACAACACAAATGCGCTTTTGTGCCATTTGGACTGTTTTTTTTTTAACTTCAGTGATGTGTTTGCTGTGTTGTTTGACGTGTATTTTTTGCATTTTTTCAATTTATTTTACTGAATACTTAAAATAATAAAATTAAATAATACTAAAAGTATGTAATATATTTTATTTATTTTTATATTACAAAATTTTTCATCAATTTAATTTTATCACCGCACCATCCAGCCTACCCAGAATCCTCAGCACCTCTGCCTCTCCCATTAATGGTCATACATCCCAGTACTAACTACATGTCACTTTTGAGTTCTCCTAACTTATTATTGTGCAAATTAATTTTGTAATGCTGATTGATTTACCTAACTTTTGTTTTAAAAAAATTAAGTAGAAATTTGTAAAAAGCATTTAAAATGAAATTACACTTTATAAGAAGTTTAATGTGACATTTTTTAATTAAGTTAAAAAAATTAAAAATGCCAAAATATTAGGGAGTCTATCCCAAAAAAATTGTTTACATTAAAATGAAATAGAATAGTTTTTGGGAAATAAATACTTTTTTGGACAAAATTTGGGAAAATGCAACAACCATAATTGGCCTATTATCACTCAAACAATAGGCACAAATTGTAAATTAAGTTTAGACCCAAAAAAAGTTGTTTACATTAAAATGAATAAGTGGTAGCAAGGTGTGGATGAAGACTTGTTTGTATCTGCTCAACACCCATGGTTGAACGCTGTAAATTAAGTTTAGACCAGAACTTAGAATAAGTGGTTTAGCAAACACAGAATGATAAATGACCACACCACCCAAACTGCTGAGCCCCCGAGCAAGGCCTTTAACCTATTAACTGTTCAGTTAGATTAAAAAATTTGATAAAAGTAAGTCGCCCTTCCAAATGCCAGAAATGTAAATGTACAAGACTATAAGAATTTAAAAAATGTCAAACATGTTTGAAAATTGTGCTCTGCTAGGACAAATGACTGTTGAATTCAGAAGTGAATGTATTGATCGGTTGTTCATGAGCAACAGCCTTTGTCAGCAAAGTTCTATTTTTAAGAGTGCAGCAGGCTGCAGATGAGACATCAGGAAGCAGCACCAGGCTTAATTCCATTTTAGTTCAAGAGCTGGGCTGAAATTCAGCATTCAAGTCATATTTGTTATTTACGGACAACTAAACTGATTTAGAAGTGACTCAGAAAAACACTAACGTTATATCTTAGCTAAAACCTATGATATCTTATCTGTTAAGTTACGAGTTAAGAGGCATTCCATTTAAAGACACTCTTAACTAATGTGAGCTGTCAGTGTATGTGGGAGGACATTCGATATCCATGTTAATTAATCAGTGTTTTATGGAACACAATCAATACTTATTCAGACTTAAATGTGGCAGATTATGTACAGTATGCATTTTAGATAAGAAATACACAAATTTGGAACTTTATCCTGATTGTCTGATTAGACAAAAAATTGGTATACACTCCATGTCTTTCACAGTTCAATCATAAGGGTTGCTACAATGTTTAGAAATGATTTATAATGGAACCATTTAAAATTTTATAAGCAGTTTGAAACACATTAATCTTTAAATATAGCACAAAAAAAACAACAATTTTAATGTTTATTGATCAAAACATTTGATTATCACTGACTTGGTAATTCTCCCCAAGATTAATTAAATAAGAGAGCTATGTTCGCACCTGAGGCCCTCAATTTAAACCCGACACAATCTGCTATGTTGCCCCACCCAATATATTATAGCCTTATAGAGCACTATTAGAGGGCCTGGTGGTGGTGGTGGTGGTGGTGGTGGTGGGGGGGTCTACCATTAATATTTGGATGCTGTTCTTTGTTGTGTGCGCCTAACTGCAGATGAGGCCCATGTATAAATCCAATATAGATGTGAGACAGAGCTTGGGGGCTGGTTAGGCATGTGAGAGTAAGGAGGGCATGTATGTGTGTGCATGTCACTTCAGTGGACTTGTGAGGAGTGTGCTCCCTTATTAACAGGCTTCCCGTGTCACTGGTGTTAGTGGTTAATCCCAGCACCCCTGGGGAATCCCCCCCCCCAGGCTAGTCACCTCACTTCAGCAGATGGGACCCTTTTCCAGAATACTAATGACAGCAATATAAAATTCCAAAGACATGCTTTGTTTTTTTCTTGCCCAGCCTGGATCTATAGGAAACTGCACAATGATTTGGCAAGACTTTAAATCAAAGAACTTCCTCCAGTGAGGTGTAAACCAAAGAAAATAAACAAAGATATAAGAAAGCTTTCAGTTTACTGACAAAGGTCCTTACTTTTAAGAGTCTATGCTCATAATTGTATTGTAATTTTTTATTTTTTTACAAACGTTGATTTTAATGGATAATTTTAAAACATTGAAGCATCTTAAAAAGTATGTTAATATTTTTATTTATAGAAATAGCTTCTGCTTTTATTAGCAGAACTGACATTATGGAAAATCCAATCTACCCTTATTAGCTTTACAAATTCGATTTCCACTTTGGTCTCAAAGAAAGATATCTCTCTCATATGCCAAAAGGTATAAAACTAAAAATTAGTAACTAAGATTTTAAATGTTACTTTAACATTTGTTCTAACCCAAGGACACTTCTATCCTCAAATGGCAAATTATTAATTTTATGTTCAACAATGTAACAATTCCATAGAGAAAAGGTAATAAATAAAGTTACATAAAATACTTTTCGAGTAAATGTTTTTTTTGTGTAATTTATATACAATTTTCAATATAATAAAAGAGAAAATGTTCAAAACAGCACCAGGACTTCCTCTGTTGTATGCAAAAACAGCTAATGACTAATGGGCAACATGAGTCCTTTGATGAGACGAACCAGGTAATTGACTACTTGTCAACATAAGTTCTTTGGTGAAAAGAACCATGTAGTTATGCTTGAGCATTTTATCAGTTAATATTAAAGCTTCACGACCAGAATTGTATTCGCGTCACACCTTTTGACATCACATCCTGCTTTTGATCCGAATAGATATATTTGGCCCATGTCATGTTCATACATCAAACAAACAGCACAAGAGTTTGTTTGGAATTGGACCGAGAGTCAGCATTCATACTTACTTTAAAGAATCATATTATTTGAGCAATTATACCAAAGTTGACATGACATGACAAGTGTGAACCTAAGATAAGTGGTTGTAAATCAATTTTTTAAATTGTGGGACATTTATCACCTAACCTATTGTGGTAATAGTTATCATAATGTTATAATAAAAATGGTGCAACAATTGGTCTGCAGACATGTTTATGTAGGTGGTATATGTCTACATAACTCCACCAAAACCTTGCCTATAGTATCAGCTCTCATTCTTTCTTACTCTATCTCAGGCAAAAAGGACACACACCTGACCACTTACCAATGCAAAACAAAATAAGATTAATAAGACCAGGCAATTTTTTATTATGTTAGTGATGGCCAAATGATTGTTCCATTGGTCCAGTTCTGATGCTTACTGTAGTAAACAATAATTAGTATAGGTACTCTAACCAGCCTGTGGCTATGCAAATATGCAGCCAGACTGAAATGCAGTATGTGTTCTGGATTTTTGTATTCTATCTAGCATAAACCTTTCCGGCATACATGTATCCTATCTAGACCCAGCAAGCTGACAATCTTTCAACATAATCAGCAAAAAGCTTCAGGCAAAGTTTCAGGAGCAGTGTGTAAACCTCACTGACACAACGTGGGTGTAACGTTCAGGGTTTTTGGTTTCTTGTTTCCTGTTTTTATGTTTTGTTATTGTTCATGTTTATTGTTTTGTTATGTCTAGGCTAAGCTATGCTAGCTAGCTATGCTATGCTAGCTAGCTAAGCTAGCTTAGGCAGTTCATGTTGTGTTTATTTCCTGTCACGTGATTCCCTTTTTCCTTGTGTCTTGTTTTCAATGGTTTGTTCAGTCCCGTGCTTGTGATTGTGTTCAGGTGTGTCTTGTTTAGTTAATGTGTTTAAATTTTATATTTATAGCCTTTGTGAGATTTACATTCTGTTTGTTTGTTTTATTTCATTTTATAAGATGGTTTTTATCAAAGGATCAACAAAGTTAGGTATGTGTGGGAGAAAAGCATGACTTGGTGTGTTTATCAAGCCTGGAAGTTCAACTAATGCTAATGGTGTTTGAGTCAGGTGCTTTAACCATAAGCTGGGTATGAGTGAGTGGAAAAAAGGAGAGTCTGGCAAAAATGATTACATCTCTAAATAGATAGGAATGCAATGTTTGTTGCATTCTGAGCTTTAAATAATAAATAATTTTATACAAATCCTGCTTGGGCTTCTCTACCAGACTAGTTAGGGTTAAAACCAAATGACAGGCTCACAGAAACACAGGTGTATTGCAGAAAGACTTTTTTAGGTATCCAGTAGGTGCACACGGAACTTGGAACAATTGGTCCACACAATGAACTGATAGGGTGCCATCTTATTTACTGGTAACTTACAGTTCCCAACATTGTAGTTGTATTTGCTTGCTTAAAAGTTCAAAAGAAAGCACACAGACTTAGTTTTTGTTTTTTAGCTGGACAAGCAACAATAAATTACAGAAAGGGCACTGGCTGGATAAACCCTGGAGCCCAGGTAAATAGTCTGGTGCTAAAATTATAAGCAGAGATCAAATCATAAGGACAGGAGAAAAAGATACATAAGAAAATGAGAATGTCACCAAGGTACACAAAGACAAGGGGATTTAAACAGCCAATTAGTTTTTTCAGGATGTCCGTGGTTTAGTTTCATACTTTGCAATTACCGCTGGAACCACTTATTAAAATTTAGATGAAACAACCAATCCTAAACAGAGACTGGCAGTAACGTATGGACACACAAACTGTAGCATTGGAAAAAGTGCGCGCCGGACTTTAAAACCAGAACACAATAGGCGACAGCAGTAGTTTGTTGTTCTGGATTTATTTTTTTTGGCCTGTATGGTGACTGAATTGTCGAGACATCTCTTAAAATGCTTGCTATGGATGCAAAAAACACAAACTAAAAACTCAAACTCGTTACAAATTTTTCAATTCAATTTTATTTGTATAGCGCTTTTTACAATGGTAAAGCCAGGGGTGATGGTGGAAAGGAAAAACTCCCTGAGATAGAAAAGCAAGAAATCTTGGGAGGAACGAGACTCAACAGAGAACCCATTCTTATTTGAGTGAAAAACAGGTAGCAGGAATTATGTGGTTACATTGTGTGTGTGAGCAACTTAAATCGTAAGTCTTTTAAGAACAGCAGGAACGTCTTTATGGCAGAGTGGTTACCCTGGTGATGTAATCATCAACTGTAGCAGGTCACAGGGAAGAGTTCGGATCACTGGCAGCTCCGTTGTTCAATTCAATTCAATTCAGTTTTATTTGTATTGCGCTTTTTACAATAGTGATTGTCACAAAGCAGCTTTACACAATTGAAGAAATTATGAGATAAAATGAAACAGAAATCAGTTTGTCCCTGATGAGCAAGCCGGGGCGACAGTGGCAAGGAAAACTCCCTGATATGCGATATGAAGAAACCTTGAGAGGAACCAGACTCAACAGAGAACCCATCCTAATTGGGTTGAAAAACAACCGTTGTGGCATATGTAGCTCGCCATTTAGTACTTTATAGGTTAGAAGTAGTATTTTAAAATCAATGCTGTATCTCACTGGGAGCCAATGCAGTGTAAATAAGACAGGCGTGATGTGCTCATATCTTTTAGTTTTAGTGAGGACTCTCGCTGCTGCGTTCTAAATTAACTGAAGTTTAGTAGGGAAGTGGTAGCGCAGTGGTTACGTTGTTGGACTATTAACTTGAGGACCTGGGTTCAATTCCCAGCTCCACCATGCCACCACTGCTGGGCACCTGAGCAAGGCCCTTAACCTTCAGTTGTTTAACAAGGAATATTGTATGTTGCTCTGGATGAGAGCGTCTACCAAATGTAATAATGCACCGAGTTAAACATCCAGACAGTAAAACGTTGCAATAATCCAGCCTGGATGTAATAAACAGGTGAACAAATATTTCTGCATCATTTAGTGACGAGATATTTATTATTTTAGCTATATATGATAAAATGCTATCCTGGTAATGTTATTGACATGGGCTTCAAATGAGAGATTGGAGTCTAAATCACACCCAGATCTTTAACTGTTGCACTTGGTAAAACAGAAAGACTATCTAGGGTTGAGGTGTGATCAGGAAGGCTTACTTTTAGCTACCTGCGGACCTAGAACCAGAACCTCAGTCTGGTCAGGAATAAGCAAGAGGAAATTGCATAACATCCAATCCCTTATTTCCTTCACACATTGCTCAACTTTATTAAACTGGCCCTTCACATCAGGCCTTGATGAGACGTATAACTGTGTGTTATCAGCGTAACAGTGAAAACTGATATCATGCTTACGAATTATGTTTCCCAGAGGACCTGAGCCACGCAAGAGCCGTTCCTTTAATTCCTACTAATTTTCTAATCTGTGAAGAAGAATATTGTGATCTATGGTGTTGAAAGCCACAGTGAGGTCAAGTAATATAAGCAACAAGACACAGCCTTGATCGGATGCCAGTACGAGGTCATTTGCTACTTTGACAAATGCTGTCTCTGTGCTGTGATGAGGCCTGAATCCTGATTGATACAGTTCGAGTATGATATTTCTGTGTAAATATGAACATAACTGCTGCGCTACTACCTTCTCTAGGATTTGGAGATAAACGGAACTCTAGATATCGGCCTGTAGTTTGACAGCTTATTGGGTTCAAGGTCAGGTTTCTTAATTAAAGTTTTAATAAATGCTAATTTAAAAGATTTCGGAACATACCCACTGCTGAGTGAAGAGTTAACTATTTTCAACACGGGTTCTGATACTGCTGGAACTATCCGCTTAAGAAAGTGTGTTGGTATAGGATCTAATAAACAAGTTGATAATTTTGTAGAAGAGATGAGTGTGATTAGGTTGTTCTGATGCGGTTAGTTTATCATCAGAATAATCAATTATCATATCAATTTTATTATCAAAAAGTTCATGAAGTCCTCACTGCTGCATAAATCTAGTTTGCCGCCATTTACGTTCCAGTTTACGGATACTCTGTTCTGAAACACCAGACATACAACAAACATGAACTAAACTAAACTTGACTGGACTAGAAACAAGCATTTACAACAACAAAGCATTTAGCATTAACATAGAGCATGAACATAGACTTAACAAAACAATAAACATGAACAATAACAAAACATGAAAACATGAAACAAGCAACCAAAAACCCTGAATGTTACAGTGGGGTTGTATTTATATTTTTACATGCGAAAATTTTAGACAGAAATACAAATGCTGTGTGCAGTAACCTTAACAGTTAAAATCTATTAAAATTCTTGCTATGGATTAAAAAAAAAACAAACGAAAAACTCAAACCCAATACAAATCTTTTATGATGGACAAAGGTTTCAGGAGCAGTGTGTAAACGTCACTGACACAACGTGGCTGTAACATTCAGGGTTTTTGGTTTTTTGTTTCCTGTTTTGTTATCGTTTATGTTTATTGTTTTGTTATGTCTAGGCTAAGCTGTTAGCTAGCTATGCTATGCTAGATAGCCAAAACAGCTTGGACAGTTTATGTTGTGTTTATTTTCTGTCATGTGATTCCCTTCTTTTGTGTCTTGTTTTCATTGGTTTGTTTAGTTCTGTGATTGTGTTCATGTGTTTCTTGTTTAGTTAATGTGTTCATTGTATATTCATAGCCCTAAGCCCTTTGCTGCAGACAGTGCCATTCAGTTTCGCACTTTAGCGGCACAAAATGGGTGCAATGAGGTGGCGTTAAATCATTGTACAGAGAAGGACAGAATTCTAGATTTAGGATGAACACGCCAGTGGTTCTCTTTCCTAGTTTGTGGCTATGGCAGTTCGGCTGGATAATCTCATACGCAGCAGCACACATTCCATGTGTGAGAGCACTCAACGAACACTGCGTACCACAGTAGCTTCCCACTGTGACTCTGAACCTATGCAGGTGGGACTCAGTAAGGTATCAGCACTCTCTTTTATCAACAAACTCTGTTTTTATTGCGGTAATACAAATCATGTTTGTGTTGTGTGCCCCAAGAAGCCATTTTCTTTTATTAAAGTAATTCTTTCAGCATGCTCTCTATCATCCACCATGTGTCTCACCATGTCAGCCTACCTGATCATTGACTCTGAACCTTTTATGTTTCCAATGCTAGTGGATTCAGAAGCAGCTCTTAATTTTATTGACAGCAGTGTGGTCACAAAAAAGTCTCAAACCTTACCATGTGTTCCTCCACTCCATATCACCACTGTTGATGGAAAGTCCTTTGGTTCTGGCATCCCTTACTTAAATGTTCCACTTTCATGCGTATTGGTTCACGGCACATTGAAACCATCTCATTCCGCATAATCAGTTCTCCTAAAAATCTGATTATCCTTGAATATCCTTGGCTACAAACTCATGAACCTACCATTTCCTGGTTTCAGAAAGAAATTACTTAGGGGTCTGAATTCTGCCAAGAAAACTGCCTATGCTCTGAAATTAACACGCCTTGCCTCACCACTCTAGCTACACATAACACTCCACCGGTTCCTGCTAATGTCCTCACTTAGTATCACGATCTTGGTAAGGTCTTTAGTAAGTCAGAGTCATCTGAATTACCACCTTATAGATCATGGAGCTGTGCCATTGATCTCGTAGCCAATACCATACCACCCAAAAGGTGCATTTACCCTCTGTCTAGGCCAGAAAGTCAAGCTATAGAGACTTATATTGACGAAGCTCTAGGCTGTGGATTTATTGGCCCTTCTACGTCTACGTCTACGCAGCTTTAGGATTTTTCTTTGCGGAAAAGAAGTTTGGCAGCCTTCATCCTTGTATCGGTTATCGAGGCCTGAACTCTATCACTGTCAAATGTCGCTATCCACTACCTTATAGCTTTCATCAACGTCATCCTTATATACTTCCCTTCATTATCTCAGCACGTGCAGCACGTTCTAACTGTTTTAGGTCGTCTGCTTTAGCACAAACTTGCACAAATTTGTTAAAGCAAAGAAATGCAAATTTCATTGTAACCAAGTCCTGTTCTTAGGCTATCACATTAGCTCCCAAGGGTGTCTATAAATCACACCAAGGTACAAGCAGAAAACGAGTGGCCACTTCCCAAGACTGTCAAAGAACTTTAGAGGTTCTTGGGGTTCACTAACTTCTACAGGAGGTTCATTCGTAATTACAGTTTAACCTCAACCCCTCTCATTGCTCTTCTGAAGAGTAAACCTTCCGAATTATGCTGGACTGAAGCCGCCACCAGAGCATTCACTATGCTCAAGGACATAAACTCGTTCTCGGGTTTTGTCCTGGGTGCACACTTCCCTCATTTCAGGTCATCTCGGTATCTATTAAACCACGGAGCTTCTTGAATATGAGTATGCAACAGGATTTTATGAACTTTGTTAAGGCCTATAGAGTCTGTGCTCAATCTAAGATCCCTTGTCACTTACCAGATTGTCTGCTTAAACCATTTCCTATACCTGAGAGACCATGGTCACACTTGTCAAGAGACTTTGTCACAGACCTCCCTTGTTCTCATGGTTTCATCTCCATCCTAACTATCGTGGACAGGTTTTCCAAATCCTGCCGCCTGCTGCCACTCAAGGGGCTTTACTCCACCATGGAAACAGCTAATCACCTCTTTAACCATGTCTTTTGAAACTTTGGAATCCCTGAGGATATTGTATCAGATTCAGCTGTTCCCTATTAGTGGTTTCCACAGCGAATTATCTGTCTCCAACTAACCCTATTCTCTACATCCTCTTCACTCACACCCACTAACTTCATGTCTTCATTTATCGCATCCATATACCTCCTCTTTGGTCTTCCTCTTTGCCTTCTGCCTGGTAGCTTCATTTCTAACATCCTTCTACCAATATATTACTTTCTCTGTACATGTTCAAACCCTCCAATCTGGCTTCCCTGACTTTCGCCCTAAAACAACTAACATGAGCCGTCCTCGTAATAAACTCGTTCCTAATCCTGTCTAACCTCGTCACTCTCAAAGAAAACCTCAACATCTTCAGCTCTGCTACTTCCGGCTCTGCCACCTGTTTCTTCCTCAGTGCCATTGTCTCTAAACCATATATCATAGCTGGGCTTACCACTGTCTTGTACACCTTCCCCTTGATTCTAGCTGATATTCTCCTGTCACACATCACTCCTGATACTTTCTCCACCTATTTCAACCTGCATGTACTCGCTTCTTTACACTTTCTTTTACACACTCTCCATTGTTCTGGACACTTGACCGCAAGTACTTTAACTCCTGTACCTTCTTTACCTCTTCACCCTTAAAACTCACTGTTTCACTTCCCTCCCTTTCATTCAAACACATGTATTCTGTCTTGCTATGACTGACTTTCATTCCTCTTCTCTTCAGAGCAAACCTGCTCCCTGCTATCACTACAGATCGCAATGTCATCTGCAAACATCATCGTCCAAGGAGATTCCTGTCTGACCTCGTCTGTCACCCGATCCATCACCGCAGCAAACAAGAGGGTCTTTGAGCTGATCCCTGATGCAGTCCCACCTTCACTTTGAACTCCTCTGTCTTGCCGACTGCACACATCACCACTGTCCTGCTCCTTTCATACATATCCTGTACCACCCTGACATACTTTTCTGCTATTCCTGGCTTCCTCATACAATACCACAGCTCTTCTCTTGGTACCCTGTCATATGCTTTTTCCAGGTCTACAAAAACACAATGCAGCTCCCTGCGACAATCTCTGTACCGCTCCATGAGCATTCTCAGAGCAAAGATTGCATCTGTAGTGCTCTTTTTGGGCCATTACACTTCTCCATTCCTCAAGCATCTTCTCACTCACTAAAATCCTGTTAAACAATCTAGTAAGAAATTCCACTGATGCCTCTCTTCTAGACACCTCCACCTTTCCTCTTTTCATCCTCTTCAAAGCCATCCTAACTTCGCATGTACTAATCTTTTGAACTTTCTGCTCCACATTATTTACCTTTCCTACCCTTTTCCTCTCATTTTCCTTATTCATCAACAGTTCAAAGTACTCCTTCCATCTTTTTTGTCCTTAATCCTTAATAACCCTAACCTGCTGCACATCCTTCTTATCTCGATCCCTCTGACTTGTTAACCTGCACAAGTCCTTCTCTCCTTCTCTAGTGTCTAACCTAGTGTACAACTCATCATATGCCCTCTGCTTGGCATTAGCCACTTCTCTCTTCACTCTGTTCCACAAATCCTTGTATTCCTGCCTACTTTGCGCAGTCCTTTCCATGTCCCACTTCTTCTTGGCTAACCGCTTCCTCTGTACCACCACTGAACTTCCTCATTCCACCACCAATTCTCCTTATCTTCTTTCCTCCTTCCATATGACACACCCAGCACTTTCTTCCTGTCTCCCTGCTGTAGTTTGCCATTCATCTAGAAACTCTAACTGACCACCAAGTGTCTGTTCCAACTCCTGTCTAAATTCTTCCGATGAAGTGAGTTTATCCCCTGGGCCGGAAATGCCTAGAACTCGTTAATCCACTCTTCCACTGGTCTTACCCCGTTTTAGTGTGTTTTGGGTACCAGCCGCCTATGTTCCCATGCTCAGGTGAGCTATCTAGCGTGCTAGCATTTAAAGATTATATGCAACGTAGCAGTCAGATATGCGAAGAACTCATTCAGGCCAACCGCCGCCGGCCACATCCAGACTACCAACCCGGTCAACTCGTGTGGCTCGTATGTCAGACCATTTAAGGTGCCGAATTAACTCTGTCACCTACAGGCTAGAGCTTCCACCCTCCTACCGTACTTCACCCCAGCTACAGTCACGTGCCTCAGCCTTCCGATCCTCCAGCTCCTATTGAAATTAAAGGAGGTCATGCGTACCAAGTGCATGAAATCTAGGAGGAGAAAAGGAACATTGTAGTAGTTGGTGGACTGGGAAGGTTACGGACTTGAAGAAAGGTCATGGGTGAAAGCTCAGGACATTTTACACCCCTCTCTCATTCAAGACTTTCACAGAACCAAGACAATGCAGTCCATCCTGAATGCCCTGCTTCACGCCCCAGAGAAACAGCCCTGTAGAACACCAGGCGTCGTCCTAGAATGAGGGGTATTGTTTGTTATGATAACGTAATGAGCACTTATGTTAGGTCTTATGCCTTCATGGTTACGATCTCTGCCTGTTTCTGGATTTAGATTTTGCTATTGCGTTTTGGATTTGTTTATCTGTGTTTTGGATTCCTGTGTACCGACCTTTGCCTGCTTATCGACTGTAAACTTGAACTCTGCTTTAAAATTTAATAAAGACAGTTTCTGCAAAATGCAATCTACTATCTGTTTTTGCAAATAAACTCTTCATATTCGTACAATCAGGATGCCCAGGAGGTTTTTGTCTAATCTGTTTTGCCTCTGTGACTACAAGTCAGTATACTGAAAACTGTTGGGAATAGTATGACTTCTGTCCAGACTACAATCAATTAAAATTAAGTCAGCTGATGTATCTCCTCTCCCTTTTTTTTAAACCTTCTCGCAACTCCTCAGCTCCTCAGTCTCTAAAATCTCTAATCAACAAAGAAGAAGCTACTCGCATGCATTTTTAAAATTCCAAACTGTCATTCATCCTCACACTCGACCCTCATCCTGTAGTATGTGTTGACTTCATAGTCTGATACTTTTTATCATTCAAAGCCTTTCCCTAATTTTTTTTCATATTTATCTTTACTAGAATGAAATAATCCTGGGACTGTCAATGTAATGGTTCCCAAAAATGTCTGGTTCCCAAAAATACCAAGCTGGCGAGCGGCTATCACTGTCATGGCAGCACAAATTTTGCTGATGAAACTTTTGCTGATGAAACTGTTTAACATAGAGAGGTAAGTAGAGGTAAGTCTCCAGATCCTTGTGCTCTGTTGAAATGCATAAATGTAAATGCAGGGGAATGAAACTATGTAGTCTCTTATTGTGCCTCTGTTGACCATACTTGGCGTGCTCATTGCATGTGTAAATCAATGTTTAAATAAGAATAAAAGTCTAAATTTAAATATGGTATTGAAAAGATTGAGTTAATAATAGTAACAGAATTATCAGAAAACTTATCCCTAGTAAAACTATTATCCAATATGTTAACTTAAACTATTGAACAAGCTTCTAACTTAATTAACTGCATTTTTTTAAAGATGTTGTAATGATGAACCCACTTCTGGTCAAATTGGTACTGCCTTGAACTGCAGAATGGTAGAGCGCCGAAACAAAAAAACCCTGCAAGGTTTAATTAATTTTCACTTTTAACATTGCTACTTCATTGCTTAGTTTAAATACCTTCTAAATACTTTGTGGAAAAAAAAAGGTTTTTATTCATGTTAAAATACAAGGATAAACATATACTATTGGACATATATTTTTATATCTGTGAAGTAATGCATATATTGCCATATATAAAATTTCCATATAGGCCATCTTTTTTCGGTTTAGTGCTTAAATAATTTATTAGAATACCCCAGGTCATCTGTTATAAATCCTTCAAATCCATAATGGTTTTAGCCTACTGAGGTGAAAAAAGCATCTGCATTAACAACAAAGAATGTGCCACAACACATATAAGCTCTATAACAAAAAAACAAAAAAACAAAAACAAATAGGAGTACTCATTCTGGAAATTATTCAAATAAAAAACTAGACAAGAGTTTTTTTTTCTCTGAAAGTAGTAGCGATTTACAAGCCTGACTTGTAAATCTCTCCATTTACTGAGAATGAATCTTACTTTTAGAGAAATTCCCCAAGCACACTCCCGGGAGCAACAATGGTGGAACAGATGGCTGCAAAGCAATGTTGCCTAGCAATGGCTGATCAAGCCACAGAGTAAGCTCATTTTTTTCATGATGGTAGACTTGTTTATCATGTTCACGCTTTTCCATGGAGCAAAAGAAAATCTTAAGAGACTTTGGGACAGTTAAATGCCACACACAAGGATAGTGAATGAAAAAAATATCACAGTTAATGTGTTAATGATTTTGTGCCTTTCTGCTGTTAGCATTATAAGACTATAGAATAACATAGATCGCTACTTCGTAACAGAAGAACAAAAAATAATTCAATATTACAATACAAACAACTGTCTACTGTGGGCTAGGTACAACACTCATTTTTAGTACACTGTAGTCTATTTATTTTTATCAAACAACTATCCCTTGTCTTTAAGTAAAAAATCTTGGTCAAAGATGGTGCTTTCTCTATTTCTGCTTCTATCGAGCTTGTTTTTTGTTTGCACTTTAGGGACCAATTCTTATTGTTTCCAAAACATAGTTTTTTTTATTAACCCTTCAATTGATGAACACCTATGCTTGTGTATCAGATCAAACAGGTTTAGAATTATGGTTCTTTAAAATTACCTTTACATTCATCCTTACAACACAATTTTAAAACACATTTAAAAACATATCACAACAAAAATCACAATAACATGATACATTATCCCTTATGTCTGTGTTAGCTTACCGCGCTTCCTTTTAGTTACCTGTTTTTCACCCAAATGAGGATGGGTTCTCTGTTGACTCTGGTTCCTTTCAAGGTTTCTTCACGTCTCAGGGAGTTTTTTCTTGCCACTGTCACCCTCGGCTTGCTCATCAGAGACAATCAGGTACAACTTGATTTTATTAGCATTTTATAATTTCTTTAATTGTGTACTGCTGCTTTAAGACAACAAAAAAAGTGCTATACAAATAAAATTGAATTAAAATTGAATAGTTATGCTGTCGTGACTAGTTCCCAACTACACAGTTTTTAATAATCCATATCTATTTCTTTCTTTCTTTCTTTCTTTCTTTCTTTCTTTTTTACTTCTCTTTCAATCTCTCTCTCTCTCTCTGGAGTGGATTAAACATGCCCCTGAGGTTCCAGTGACCAGTTTCCTGCCATTTGTATTGAATTCAAGGTTTTAAAGGATAGCTTGGGACTCACTCTGCTCCACTGACCCAAGGCACCAGTTTTCATTGCATTTGATCACCATCACTGCAAACATCAACATCATTTAGCTGTAATAAACAGACATTTGTGTCACCCAAATGAGGATCGGTTGTCTCTTGAGTCAAGGTTTCTTCCCACTTCATCAGGGGGGATTGGCTGTGAAGCCTGGCATTGCCGTGACAGAACCCCCTTTCTACGGCTCGCTCCTGAGGGATGGGATGCTCTGGCTGGGGTGTGTGAAACTTCCTGAGCAATTGGGGATCGAGGATGTCCTCCCTGGGGACCCAGGACCTTTCCTGTGGGCCTTAACCCTCCCAATCCACCAAATCCCCACGACGCATCCAGGATCCTGGACCTGTGACAGAAGCCCCTTTCTATGGCTCGCTCCTGAGGGATGGGATGCTCTGGGTGGGTTGTGTGAAACTTCCTGAGCAATTGGGGATCGAGGATGTCCTCCCTGGGGACCCAGGACCTTTCCTGTGGGCCTTAACCCTCTGAGTATTAAACTTCCTTCCTTAACCCCCTGAGTATTAAACTTCTGAGAGTCCAGGATCTCCTGGACAGTGTAGATAAAGCCATCCTCCAATACCAGTGGGAGTGGGGGTTTCTCTGCATCACCAGATTCTGTGAAAACAAAGGGAAGAGGTGAGTGATAGGGCTTAGGGAGAGAAACATGGAAAGTGGGGTGGATTCTATAGTGAGGTGGGAGTTGTAGTCTGTAGCTGACAGGGTTCACCCTTTGTCCGGGTTGGACGTTTGGAGTGGGGTTTCTCCTGCGGTCTGCCTTGCACTTCTGTCGTCTGATTGCCTGCTGGAGGCGTCGATGTGCTGAGTCCCAGACCCTTTCACTCGTCTGGAACCAGTGGTTAATGGAGGGGACCTTGGCTGGTTCCCCATTCCAGGGAATGATTGGTGGTTTGTAGCTGAGAACACACTGGAAGGGAGTTAATCCTGTGGTGAATTGTCTGGGGGTTTTGGGCATATTCTGCCCAAGCGAGGAACTGTTCCCAGGAGTTCTGGTGGCCATGACAGTAGGTGCACCTTTTTTCAATTTGTCCATTAGATTGGGGATGATTCCCCAACAAGAGACTGATGCTGACTCCTAGACGGAAGAAAAAGGCCTGCCACACCCGAGGTCCTCGGTCTGAAACTATGTCTTCCGGTAGGCCAAAGTTCCGGAAGACATGTTGGAACAATGCCTCGGCCATCTCCATAGCTGTTGGTAATGCCTTGAGGGGGACCAGTCAACAAGCCTTGGAGAACCGATCGACTGATCAGGATACAGGTTTTTCTCGAGGGAGGTAGGTCTGTAACAAAGTCAACTCCCAAGTGTGACCACAGACGTTGGGGAGTGGGAAGTGGAAACAACTTCCCCGCCGGGAGTTGTGCTTCCGCCTTTGTGTTTTTTTGTTCCTATCCGATATAAAATAGTAAAGTCAAAAGGAGTGAAAAATAGTGACCAATAGGCTGGTCGGGGTTTAGCCTTTTGGTTTCTCGTAGGTACTCAAAGTTCCGGTGATCAGTGAGAACCTGGAATGGATGATGAGTCCACTCCAGCCAGTGTCTTCATTTCTCCAAGGCCAATTTGATGGCCAACAGCTCACGGTTCCCAATGTTGTAATTTTGCTTTGGGAGAAGTGGGCACATGGATAGGTTTTGGCAGGCATTCCCTGCTGCTGGGACAGTACCGCTCCTACCCCTGATGTTGAGGCATCGACTTCCATGATGAACGGCCTGTCTGGATCTGGGTGTCTTAGGATAGGCGTAGTGGTAAAGACCTCTTGTAATTGTTTCATGGCCTGGGAGGCCTCTGCAGTCCAGGCTAAAGATTTGGGTTTACCACGAAGGAGATTCGTGAGGGGGGCCACTACGGAGCTGTAATTCATGATGAATCGCTGGTAGAAATTGGAAAACCCCACAAAGTTCCTTGACAGTGGTAGGTACCGGCCACTTCAATATGGCCTTCCTCTTGTCCATGCTTGATGTTGTAGCCCAAGAACTGGATAGAAGTGTTGTGGAACTCACATTTCTCCGCTTTTAGATATAGGTTGTGCTCGCGAAACTTCTGAAGAACCTGAAAGACGTGCCTGTGGTGCTTGGTCTCATCCTAAGAGTAAACTAAGATGTCGTTGATGTAGACTAGGACAAAACGATTGAGGTAACCCCGAAAAACCTAATTCATTAACCCCTGAAACACGGAGAGGGCATTTGCAAGAACATAAGGCATGACTCAATACTCGTAGTGTTCATTTGGGGTAACAAACGTCTTCCACTCGTCCCCCTTCCGTATTTGAATGAGGTTATAGGTACTTCTCAGATCAAGCTTGGTGAATACGCAGGCGCCGCAAAGTTGTTCTAGTGCCACTGGGACAAGAGGGAGGGGATAGCGGTACTTTAACGTTAAGGGCAGGGTAGTCAAGACAGGGCCTCAGCCATCCATCCTTCTTGGTCATGAAAAAGAAGCTGGATGCAGCAGAGAAAGTGGATGGCCGGATATAACCCTGGTTCAGAGCCCCAGTGATGTACTTTTCTATGGCCTCTTGTTCCAGAAGGGCAAGCGGACGAATCTTTCTTTTTTTTCATTAGGGACGAGCTCCATAGCGCAGTCCCTCGGCCTGTGTGGAGGCAGGACTAACACATCCTGAAACACCTGGTATTGTTTGGGCACTCGCACGGATTTCTGTTCCACTGGGCTTTCTATGGACGTGGCTCTGAGAGGTAAGACTGGTGGCCCTGGAGGTACAAGGGGTAAGGATGGAAAGCACCGGGAAAAGCAGTATGCACCCCAACTTCTTATCTCCCCTGTGGCCCAGGTGAACGTGCGGTCATGCTGCATCAACCAAGGTCTCCCCAGCACAACCTCGGCAGTGGACCTCTCCAGAACCAGCAACCTAATGTCCTCCTCATGGAGGAGACCCACCTGTGGCTTGATCGGCCCCACACTGTACTTGGACCATCGGAACCCCCCAGGATGGACTAAAGGGTGTACTGCGTTAGCGTCAATCTTTGAGGGAGGCAGAGTCGGTTGCAGAGGTCCCGAGCGATGAGCGAGTTGCCCATGACCTGGAATCGAGGAGAGCCAAGACTAGAACACAGTGGGAACCGGTAGTGAGAGCTGCACCAGGATAGTCAGAGGACATGCATTTTTACTGTGAGGGAAAATGGAACTCACCAGTAGTCGTGAGGGACAGGTTCAGATGGGGTGCCCTGGTTGCCCACAGTACAGGCATAATCCCCAAGCTAGTCGTCAACTGCATTCACCTGGGACAGGAATGATCCACCTGCATAGGCTTTGCGTGTGGTTATGGAATACCGTGGTGAGGGTCCACTTCTGAAGAGGAGCCACTGAGATCCTAACCACACCAACACTCCCTTGAAGTATTGTAGAAAGGCATCAAAAGTCTGCACAACGGGTCCGCCCTGGTTCCACAGTGACTTAGCCCCCTAGAGTGCTTGACCTAAAAGCAAGGAGATCACAAATGCAATTTTAAAGGAGTAATTGAGGAAATGATGGGGCTGCATTTCAATGGCAAGTGAGCATTGCAGTAAAAATCCATTGCAGTACTCCGCCGCGCCGAAGAAGGGCGCTGGATTTGCTTTTGGGCTGGCCAGATACATCTTTGACGAAGAAGCGGCGGAGGCGGAAGTGGACGGTGGATCCATCACGCTCGGGGGCACTTGCTGTAAACATCACCCACTTGGTTCATGTTTGGTCTGGTCTTCTGTTACGACACACAAGACTGTTACAAACCCAAATGGGTGCATTTATTAAAAGTTCTATTCAGAGTTTCCAGCGACGGGGAGTGGCTTCGGGAGCCACTGAACTAGCGCCAGAAACCAGCATAGAGCCCAGGAAGGCTTTGGGGACCACGGAAAGGATACCAGAACCAACCTGAAGTTGGAGTACCTAGCATCTACGGAAACTGGACTCTGGAATACAAGAGGTGAGTAGCGATAAGCATGTAGTTCATAGCGTGGAGTGTCTTGTTTCTAGAACAGAAGTCAGAGGTTAGTCTAGCGTGCTCGTGTGAGACCAGACAGTGATAGAGTGTGCGGAGTGCTCTTAAATAGACGGGTGTGAATTTGAGTGCTTATGCAGAACAGGTGAAGGTGATTAATACTCAGGGGAATCGGTGTGTGCATTGTTTGTGAAACCTGGCATTGCCTTGACAGTATAATGCATATATATATATATTATATGTCACATATAAGTGAGTACACCCCTTATATTTCTTGTAAATATTTATTATATCTTTTTATGTGAAAACACTTAAGTAATGAAACTCTGCTACAATGTAAAGTAGTGAATGTACAGCTTGTGTAACAGTGTCAATTTGCTGTCCCATCAAACAAAACTCAATACACAGCCATTAATGTCTAAACCCCTGGCAACAAAAGTGAGTACACAAAGAGGAAATGTCCAAATTGGGTCGAAGTAGCCATTTTCCCTCCCTGTTGTTATGAAACTCGTTAGTGTTACAAGGTCTCAGGTGTGAATAGGGAGCAGTGTGTGTTAAATTTGGTGTTATTGCTCTCACTCTCTCATACTGGTCAATGAAAGTTCAGCATGGCACCTCATGGCAAAGAACTCTCTGAGGATCCGAAAAAAAGAATTCTTGCTCTATATAAAATGGCCTAGGCTACAAGACGATTGCCAAGACCCTGAAACTGAGCTGTAGCACGGTGGCCAAGACCATACAGCGATTTAACAGGACAGGTTGCACTTAGAACAGCCCGCAAACAGCAGTTTGCTGAAGACAAGCAAGCTAAGGACAAGGATTACTAGGACCATGTCCTGTGGTCTGATGAGACCAAGATAAACTTGTTTGTTTAAGATGGTGTCAAGTGTGTGTGGCGGAAACCAGGTGAGGAGTACAAAGACAAGTGTGTCTTGCCTCCGAGCATGGTGGTGTGAGTGTCATGGTCTGGGGCTGCATGAGTTCTGGCGGCACTGCGAAGCTACACTTCATTGAGGGAACCATGAATGCCAACATGTACTGTGACATACTGAAGCAGAGCATGATCCCCTCCCTTCGAGGATTGGGCCGCAGGGCAGTATTCCAACATGATAACAACCCCAAACACACCTCCAAGACGACCACTGCCTTGCTAAAGAAGCTGAGGGTAAAGGTGATGGACTGGCCAAGCATGTCTCCAGACCTAAACCCTATTGAGCATCTGTGGGGCATCCTCAAACGGAAAGTAGAGGAAAGCAAGGTCTCCAACATCCACCAGCTCTGTGATGTTGTCATGGAGGAGTGGAAGAGGATTCCAGTGTCAACCTGTGAAGCTCTGGTGAACTCCATGTCCAAGAGGGTTAAGGCAGTGCTGGAAAATAATGGTGGGCATACAAAATATTGACATTTTGGATCCAAATTGGACATTTCCTCTTAGGGGTGTACTCACTTTTGTTGCCAGGGGTTTAGACATTAATGGCTGTGTGTTGAGTTTTTTTTAAGGGATAGCAAATTTACACTGTTACACAAGCTGCACATTCACTACTTTACATTGTAGCAGAGTTGCATTTCTTTAGTGTTTTCACATAAAAAGATGTAATAAATATTTACAAGAATAAGGGGTGTACACACTTCTGTGACATACTGTATATATATATATGCATTATAAGGTTTTAAAACCTTTCCTTTCCTCCACCTCGGAGGACGCCAGTTTGGTTTGAAGCAATATATATATATATATATGTATATGTGCATAATTAGTAGGTAAGCGTGTTCATAATAGAACAATTAAAGTGCTAGGTGGTTTTGGTTTCATGTTTTGTTACAGTTTATGCGTAAGCTAAGCTATGCTGTGCTAGCTAGTTAAGCTATCATGCCATGTTTTGTTTATGTCTGGTGTACTTCCTGGTTTTCCTGTCTTCCTGTTATTGTTTCCCCTTGTCTTTCTGTCATTTGCTTCCCAGTGTCACCCACATATTACTTACATGTCAAATTAGTTAAATGTTTTCCCATAGCTCCTTGTACTACACTAGGTTACATATGCAAGCATGGTTTCTCGGGAGAACGAGACGCACAGAAATCTTTGGCCTGAAGCATGTGTGTATTCCAGCAAATTGGAAAGCATTATGTCATGGGCGGTGACATCATCGACCAGGAAGTATCGCTATATAAACACGAGCGATAGCGGGACTTGGTAAGCTCATGTTCAGCATGTCAGGGACGCCAGGGGTATGGCAACATGACGCAGTGTCTCGTTTGCCTCTGGAAACCATGCTTACATACGTGACCTAGAGATGTTTCCTCTCAGGAACTCGAGCCGCGTCACAACGCTTTGGGAACGAGATACCCATGCCGCCACTGCCATGGCTTTATGTGTGTTAGAGGCACCCCAAGGTTACCATCCCCATAGTGGAATGCGCCCTGAGCCCTTTTGGGACCAGGAGGCCTGAAGCCTCATTAGCAAGTGAAATGGTCTCAACCACCGACCTGCTCATCATGTTTTTTTGCCACTGCACTTTTCCTGCCGAATAGTTGATCTGACCTTCTTCACCGGGCAGCTCTGTGGGCATATGCACCGGGCACAAACGGTTCAGGCTGTAGTTCAATGGGACTAGGGACCTAAGTTAGGCCTAAGGTGGAGGAAAGCCTTTACTATGGCTGGTGCAAAATCCAGGCAGGACGGTAGTGTCAATAGTGCCTGGAAATCGCTAATCCTTTTAATAGAGAAGATGGCCAACAGAAACACTGTTTTCATTTGTAAGGTGTCTGTCTGAAGCTTCCTCCAGAGAATCATAAAGGGGCTTCATAAGCGACCTCAGAAATAAAGTCAGGTCAAGTCAAGTCACCATTAGTAGATGCCATTCGACTCATGAGTTATTGGAGATGTTTTCGGTGCCAGTTAACCTGATTATTGCAGCCTAACAATCCTTTAACATATTTAAATAATAAAAAAAATTTATGTATTATGTCCAGGCCAGGTTAAGGTTTTGTCTGCTTCCTGATCAGTATTATGTAAATTATTCAAAACTTTGGGCGCTAAGTAGGAAAAGAATCTTCAGTTGATTTTGTTATTCTAGCTATTCTTTGAGAGCGCAGCAGACATGGAGGACTATAACAGGCTAAGAAGAAGTACTCACTCAAGTACTGAGGTACTAAACTTTTTAGGTCTTTATAAGTAATTAACAAGATTTTTAAGGCTATTTGACATTTAATAGGGATCCAGTGACAGAACCAGACTAATATGTTCATACTTCCTGGTTAGAGTGAGAACTCTGGCATCTAGTTTTTTATATCAACTATGCATTCTGTTCAGTTTTTCAAATTTGTAAGTTTCGCCAGGCTGCGATGAAATATAGAGTTAAGTTTCATCAGCATAACAGTGAAAGCTACACCATGTTAGCTAATAATATCTCCAAAGGATAGCAGCCCTAAAGTAGCAGCCCTAGAACTGAGTTTTGGGGTACTCCATACTGTACCTGCAAGTAATATGATATCTCTTCATTCACTGATACAAATTGTGGTGGTCATAAGTTTGATTTAAACCAAGCTAATGCAGTTCCACTGATGCCAAAAAAGTTTTCTAATCTATTTAAAAAAAATGTTGTGGTCGACAGTGTCAAACGCAGCACTGAGGTCTAATAGCACTAATGCAAAGAGACAACCATAATCAGAGTATAGCAGCAGGTCATTTCTAACTCCAATTAGAGCAGTCTTAGTACCATAATAGGATCTAAATTCTGACTGGAAATTCTCACGGATATCATTCTTTCTAAGAAGAAATTTAATTGTAATAATACTACTTTTTCTAGTATCTTAGACAGAAATAGGAGTTTTAAGATTAGTCTGTTATTAACTAGATAAAGTTGTGCTTTTTTAATGAGTGGCTTAATGACAGCCAGTTTAAATGTTTTGGGGACATATCCTAATGACAGTGACAAATTAATAATATTCAAAAGTGTATCTATGACTTAAGGAATCACCTCTTTTAGGAGCTTAGATGGAATAGGGTCTAACATACTTGTTGTTGGTTTAGATGATTTGATGAGTTTATAGTGTTTATCCTCTTCTAAAGTAGAGAATAAGTGGAATTCTTCCTTAGAGAGATCTATAGCACACTATCTGATACAATACTGTGGCTGTTTGCTGCATGGTAACGATTTTATAGTTATGATATTATAGTATCGATCTTGGAATTAAAGTAGTTCATAAAGTAATTACTGCTGTTGCCGTTGGGATGTCAACACCTGTTGATGCTTTATTTTTTAGTAATTTAGCCACTGTATTGAATAAAAACCTGGGATTATGTTTGTTCTTTTCTAGAGGTAAAAAGTAATCATATCAAGCTGTTTTAATGCCTTTCTGTAGGATAGGCTTTTTTCCCACCATAAAATACTAAAATACATCTAGTTTAGTTTTCTTCCAACTGTGCCCAATTTTTCGGTATGCTCTCCTTAGGGCAAGTGTGTGCTCATTGCACCATGTCAGCACTATCAGCCTCCTAGTGTCTAGTGCCCCACCGATTTTTTTCTTCAAAGGAGCATAAAATGGAAGATCTCGCCCCCACATACACCTTTAGTTTAGAGCTAGACACCCGAAGAAACTTGTCTGTAGGAACTCCAGCACTGAACCGACTGGGCAGTTAAGTGGGTCTTGACGATAATCCCTACACCAAGAAATAAACAGGCTCATGTTTTGTGTGTGTATAGGTCCAAAAAACATGCCTGGTCTGTCCTCGCTCTAAAACTCCCGAGAGCAGTGCAATTGGGAGAAATGCACAGTTGCAGCCTCGGCCATGTCTGCATCATGGCATCCAGACTCAATGGGGCTGGATGGGCCAAGAAGAATTAGAGCGTCCCAGTTCAAAACAAAATGAGAAAAGGTCCGAGGCAGAGGGAAAGGGGAAAGGTTTTAAAACTAAAGGAGAATAAGATCGGACAGTGTATCGCCTCCTGTGACGTAAACAGATACACTTCTGCCCTGCCAAAGCGTTTCCATAGGAGCTCAACCACATCCGGGTGGAGTCTCTATTCCCCAGGCCTTATCCACCGTCTGGACAGGATGTTGGCTCCCTGATTCAGGGACCCCAGGATATATGCTGCTCTCAGAGAGCAAACTCTCCCATAGGTCCACTG
This sequence comes from Bagarius yarrelli, assembly GCA_005784505.1. Taxonomy (NCBI): domain Eukaryota; kingdom Metazoa; phylum Chordata; class Actinopteri; order Siluriformes; family Sisoridae; genus Bagarius; species Bagarius yarrelli. Next base: position 2,337,264 of record VCAZ01000021.1, read on the forward strand.
AAGGATCTGGCTGTACTAGCATGTGCTGATTGCCTAGGTCTGGCAGGAAGTTCATGTGTGGAAGTGCTTTGAACATCTCCAGGCAGTTTATGTGCCATAAGACATGTGACTAAGGCTCACAGACATTGTCTTGAAGGGACCTTAATTCTGTGAAGTGGGTTGCCCCTCAAGGAAAACCCCTTGGTTTTTAGCCACCACTGAAGGGGTCTTATATGTACTAGGCCCAAGGGCACTGCTGCCATGAGTCCAGTAGCCTCTGAAACTTGTTGACAGTCAGTGACTGCCCCTCCCTGAACTCTCTGACGGTCGCTAATATGGACTGCACTTGACGTTGTGTGAGGTGAGCCTGCATAGCGACGTAGTTCCAGACATCCCCTAAATAGGTGGCTGTCTGAGCTGAATAGAGAACAAATTTTTTTGGGTTGACTGTTAACCCTAAGCTTTGAATATGGGCGAGAATGACATCTCAATGCCGAACCGCCTGCTGTTATGACTATGCTAGTATTAACCAGTCGTCTATGTAGTTCAAGCTGCATCCATGCATTTTGTGAATGTATGTGGAAATAGGAAGAGGACGAATGGAAAAACCTTTTACAGGTATGCTTCGCCCACGAAAGCAAACCTCAGGAACTTTCTGTGTTAAGGAGGGATGGATTTATGAAAGTAAGTGACTTTCAGATCTATGGTAACAAACCAGTCCTCGGACCTAATCTGTGATGGCACTTGCTTCACTACCAAACTTGATGTTGTTCTCAAGGGCATGGTAAGGAGCTTTGGGGACGCCAGTGACGATGCCATTGTGGGATACTGGTAGCTCGATCATAGCTCTACCTATGCCATCGTCAGATTAGCCATACTCAGCTGCTTTAGCTATATTGGAGTATGGCAACCCATACCCGCTAACCAGCCTAGCAAAATAGGTGCTCTTTCAGGATCTTTCCACCTCGATGTGCATGTCCCAAAGCGTTGTGACACAGCTTAAGTTTCTGAAGGTGAACTAAGTTTACACATGCACCTTAATGAAATTTAAATAAACAAAAAAAAGAAAGAAAAAAATAGAAAAGGTATTAAAGAAAAAATTTTACTGAAAAATTGTCTCCTTCATTGTTTGCACCTTAAGGATGTACAAAATGCTACCAGCAATTCTTTCCCATTTTTTATAGCCTCTCCGGTAATCTTCAAGTGTTATGTGGCTCTTTGACAATATTTACACTGCAAAAATGCTGCCCTTTCATGTTTGGAAAGATGAAATATTTAAAGTAAGCCAAGTTTGAGCTGAAGGATGCACAGGGAATCACTGTGATTTGTTTAACACCCAAAAATTTACTGATAGCCAAATAACTTTCACTTTGACTTGGTGCCGTCGTGATGAAGGTTTTAAGTGCATAGCAACTTCATTTTTATTACTTTCTAGAAACACCTAGTATTATACCTAATATACAAATAGTGTTGTGTATGTATATCTGTATGATAGCAAGTCCAGAGTCTTTTGTGTTGGTCCTCAGGATTCAATGTTCAATGTGGGAAATGCCTGTGCCCAGACTGGTAAAAATATATTTTTTTCTATGGTCTATCTTTATGTTTATATCTGTGATAGAAGAGTCCCAATGGCCTTTTTCCACCCAGCCCTATTTGGTCCCGGACCATAAAACCTCAAAAACAAGGTGAATTTTTTTTTAAAACCTCAGTATTTGAAAACCCTCATCAGAAGAGTTTCTGTGTGTTGATTGGGGATTTTTTTTATGAGATAGACCCCAGTAGATTTAAAGCTTCTAACAGTTTTCACTTTTCTTCACCAGAAAGCTGATTTGCCTTCTCCCCTTTGCAATAACCGTGTCAGTAGTTTTGATGGCATTCAGTAGAGTGAAGGTAGTACAGCAGGGAAAGTATGCAGTCATTGAGGGCTTGGGGTTGTAGTCTGAACAAGAGACTACCGTTCACATTCTGTTTCTACATTTTCCTTTAGCCTCCTTTGTTGTTTCATAAGGCTGTAGCATTCTAAGTAGATCTGGCTTCCCATGGCTTCTGATTAGAAAAAAATATACAAAGCATGTTACAGTCTGACCTTTCCAGTATCCCTGTAACAGATAATAACAATTATTGTGGGTTTAATGTTTATAGCAATCCAATGTAGTCTTAAAACAGTGTATATGTGGTCCTGTGGTGGACTTAAAACAGTCCTAAGGAATTTGAGTTATTTGTCTGGTGTGTGTTATTTAATAAGACAATGGGTGCTTACCTTACTGATTATTATAAAACAAACCACCCGAGATTTTCCTACAGTTCTTCATATTTGTGATGCAAAATCTGGGAAAACCTTCACATGGTAAAATTTTACATTCTTTTTTTATTATTGATACCATGTAAAACTGTTTTTATTTTTATTTTTTTTTATACCTTGTCTGTAACAATTTTGGGCAGAGTCTGGACAGAAGCAGGGGTCAGAGTCGGGATCAAAGTTGGCTCCGGCACAGAAACAGGGATCAGGGTCAGGGACCTGGATGGAACCAGGAGGCAGGGGCAGGTCCTGGATGGAACCAGGAGTCAGGGGAAGGTCCTGAACAGAACCAGCAGTCAGAAGAAAAACCTGGGAAGAGGTAGGGGCCAGAGCCGGGGTCAGGTCTGGGTCTGAAGTCAGGGACTGGTTAGGAGCGGTCTTTATAACCACCAGGGTAAAAAATAAGGTGTTAGAGCTTTAAAGCTTTAAAACCTTATTTAAATCAGCATAAAGCACAGTTAAGAGCAGGGACCAGGTCATAAAAAATGCATAATTTGGTACACAGTAAAAGCTAGAAGATACGGCTACCAAAACATAATCGCAAAGACGGAAATCGTAAACCGAAACATCAGAATCTAGAATTGAGTACAGAATATAAACGCTTAGCATGTAGACGTGGTTAACAACACTTTGCAAAGAATGAGTGTAAGTGAATGTAAACAGTCAATATTTGGGTGGGAGTGCCAGCTAGTGGTCCGAGGTTAGAGACGTTACAGTACCCCCATAGGAACCCATCCAGATGTTGTTCTTGGGCGTCCACGGGTCGTGGAGCTGGGTGTTCAGGATAAGTGGTATGGAAAACGTGAGCGACAGTGATCCAGAATGTCCCCGGGTTTGACACATGAAATTTCTTCAAGCCCGTACCCTACCCAATCCACTAAGTACTCCAGCTGACTCAAGCTTGGGAGTCGGTGGCGCTTGTGGTTGTGGACTATTGCTACTGTGGAAACGATGGGGCTTAAGCAGAAATACATGGAATGAGGGAGAGATTCTATAAAAAGAAGAGAGTTCCAAATTATATGCCACCGGATTTATTTTTCTGAGGATCTTGAAAGAACCCATGTACTGGGGGCTGAGTTATGTACAGGGATGACGTAGGTGGAGTTCTTGGGTGGAGAGCTTTACAAGCTGGCCTTGTTGGTAGGCCATGTGGGGGTGCCAGCATCTGTCTGCCTGGATATGCTGACGCCGAACTGCCCTTTGTAGCTGTACATGTGCGCTGTCCCGAACGTGAGCACACCTCATACAGTCTTCTACTGCTGGCATGGTTGAGGGTTCTCTTCACCAAGAAACGTCCCTAAAAATTTTATTGATGAAAGACTGGAAAACTGCTGGAGTGTTTGCAAGACCATATGACATTACTTGATATTCGTAGTGACCTCTAGTGGTAATAAACGCAATTTTCACTTATCTCTCTCTCGGATTCTGATCAGGTTTCAAGCACTAAGCAGATATAGTTTCGTGAAGAAAGCCTCTCGTAGCTTTTTGAGGGCTGCTGGAACCACTGAGAGAGGATAAAGATATTTCACAATGACAGTGTTAAGTCCACCATAGTCAATACAAGGCCTGAGGCTGCCATTCTTTTTTTTCGACAAAAAATCTGGATCTTGCTGGGGTTGCAGAGGGCCGAATAAACCCAGACGCTCGAGCCTCGTCAATGGTGTTTTTCATAGTTTGGCTTTTAGGCTGAAAGAGCATATATTCTGCTTTTGGGAGAAGCTGAATTAGCCAGTAGTTCTATGGCACAGTCCCAAGGTCTGTGGGGTGCTTTGGTTTTGCAGAATACTCTGGGGGTACAGTGGAAACATCTGAAGTATTATGTTCCTGTACACAAGTGGAGAGACATGGCAGACAAGTACAATGGCAGATGACAGTAAGGAGACCATTGGATGATGTCTTTATCAGTGCATTAGATCAGCCAAGAATAACCAGGATAATAGGGTTTAGAGGTGACGGAATAAGATGGATAGAAAGTTCCTTCTGTAATGTCTTGATTCACATTACAACTGGATTGGTTCTCCTGGTAATACCTGGCCCAATAGGTTGACCATCCACAGCTGCAATCCTGAAAGTGGAGATGCACGGGGTAGTGTCCAGCTTTAAATAATCCACTAGTTACTCATCTACGAGTTTCAAGGCTGCCCCTGAATCCACTAATGATGGAAAAACATAAAGAATGGAGTCAATTACTAATGACGCCAATAGGGTGGCAATGAGGCTAGACTTACTTTGCTCAAGTGCTTTTTCCTTTCCTTTCGGCTGTTCCCTTTTAGGGGTCGCCACAGCGAATTATCTGTCTCCACCTAAACCTATTCTCTACATCCTCTTCACTCACACCCATTAACTTCATGTTCTCATTTGTCGCATCCATATACCTCCTCTTTGGTTTTTCTCTTTGCCTTCTGCCTGGTAGCTTCATTTCTAGCATCCTCCTACCAATATATTCACTATCCCTCCTCTGTACATGCCCAAACCACCTTAATCTGGCTTCCCTGACTTTCTCCTCAAAACATCATAGCTGGTCTCACCACTGTCTTGTACACCTTACCCTTATTTCTAGCTTTTTTACCTCTTTTGCTCCCTCTCCATTGCTCTGGACTGTTGACCCCAAGTACTTAAACTCTTGTACCTTCTTTACCTCTTCACCCTGTAATCTTACTGTTCCACTTCCCTCTCTTTCATTCAAACAAATGTACTCTTGCAACGACTGACTTTCATTCCTATTCTCTCTAGAGCAAACCTTCACCTCTCTAGGTTTTTCTTCACCTGCTCCCTGCTCTCACTACAGATCATAATGTCATCTGCAAACATCATTGTCCAAGATGATTCCTGTCTGACATCTGTCTATCAACCGATCCAACACCACAGCAAAAAAGAAGCAGTCGCACCTCCACTTTAAACTTCCCTGTCTGACCTACTGCACACCTCACTACTGTTTTGCTTTCCTCTTACATATTCTACATCATCCTGACATACTACTCTGCTATTCCTGACTTCCTCATACAACACCACAGCTCATTCCTCATTCCCTGCCATATGCCTTCTCAAGGTCTACAAAAACACAATGCAGCCCCCTACTAGCATCTCTGTACTTCACCATTAGCATTCTCAGAGCAAAGATTGCATCTGTAGTGCTCTTTCTTGGCATACAGCCTTACTGCTGCTTAGAAATATCTGCTACCCTCCATAACTTAGCTTCCACTACTCTTCATCGTATGACTCATCAACTTTATGCTTCCGTAGTTGTTGCAACTCTGCACATCACCCTTGTAAAGATAGGCACCAGCACACTTTTCCTCCATTCTTCAGGAATCTTCTCACTCACAAATCCGATTAAACAATCTAGTAAGAATTTCCACTGCTGCATCTCCTAGACATTTTTACACCTTCACTGGTATCTCATGAGGACCAACTGATTTTTCTATTTTAATACTCCTCAAAGCCATCCTAACTTTGTATGTGCTAATCTTTTGAATTTGCTAATCCACATTGTTTAGCTCTTCTACTATTTTTTCCCTCTCATTTTTCTTATTTATCAACAGTTCAAAGGACTTCCATCTTCATTGTACACTCTCCTCACTTGTAAGCATCTATCAATCTCTATCCATAATAACCCTAACCTGCTGCAGATCTTTTCCATCTTAATCACTTTGCCTGCTAACCTGTACAAGTCCTTCTCTCCTTCTCTTGTGTCTAACCTAATGTACAACTCATCATATGCCTTTTGCTTGGCCTTAGCCACTTCCCTCTTCACTCTGTGCCACGAATCCTGGTATTTCTGTCTACTTCCTTCAGTCCTTTCCATGTCCCACTTCTTCTTGGCTAACCTCTTCCTCTGCACTTCCTGAACTTCCTTATTCCACCACCAGGTCTCCTTATCTTCTTTTCTCACACCTAGCACCTTTCCTCCTGTCTTCCTTGTCACTTCTGCTATAGTTTGCCATTCATCTAGAAACCCTAACTGACCGCTCAGAGCCTGTTTTAACTCCTGTCTAAATTCTTCACAGTATTCTTTCTTTTCTACCTTCCATCCCTTGGTTTTCTTCTCTACCAATGATTTTTTTTTTTCCAGACCGCCATCTTTATCCTACACACCACCATTCTATGCTGTCTGACTACACTCTCTTCCACCACAACTTTACAGTCACTAATCTCTTTCAAATCACTTTATCTACATAAAATGTAATCTACCTGTGTGCTCCTTCCTCCGCTCTTATAAGCCACTATATGCTTCTCTATCTTCTGGAAAAAAGTATTTACCACAGCTATTTCCATCCTCTTAGCAAAGTCTACTATCATCTGTCCTTAACTTTTCCTTCTCCTGACTCCAAACCTTCCCAACACTTTCTCATCACCTCTGTTCCCCTCACCAACATGTCCATTAGAGGAATACTCACCATTACCTCATCTAACTCACTTCAAAAATCTTTCTCTTCTAACTCACAACCTACTTGTGGGGCATATCCACTTACAACATTCACTATCAGCCCTTTAATTTCTAACTTCAGACTCATCACCCTGTCTGACACTCTTTTTACCTCCAGAACATTCTTCACAAACTCTTCTTTCAGGATCACCTCTACCCCATTTCTCTTCCAATCCACACCATGATAAAACAACTTGAATCCTGATGAAAAACTACGGGCCTTGCTACCTTTCCACCTGGTCTCCTGTACACACAATATATCTACCTTCCATCTCTCCATCATATCAATTAGCTTTCTAACTTTCCCTGTTATTGTCTCAACATTCAGCATCCAGATTCTTAGTCCTACACTCTTGTTCTCCTCTCTTTCTGTCTATTAATGTATCCTCCTTCTCTTCTCCTTTGAGCAACAGTAGCCCAATTTCCGCCGGCTACCTATAGGTCAACGGCGCCGGTAGCGATCGTTGTTAACCCGGGCCTCGACAGATCCTGTATAAAGTTACGACGGATAACTCACATATTTAGATTTGCTAGTTTAACATCAGTTGCCCTGCCTGACACAACCCTGTCTATTTATTCAGGTTTAAGACTGGCCCCTAAGTCACTGGCTTTGTGGCTAGATTACTTGAGTGCTGGGAACATTTAATGGGGCAGTTGGTGTTGTAATGGTTTAAACCCCCACAGTAATAGCACAGATTGTTCTGCGATCGGTAAAGCCGCTCTTGCTGGGTTAGTTTAGTTAGTTCAACCTGCATGGGTTCAAGAGCACCATGTTGTGTGTTCAACCCCCTTCTTAAACACGGACTTAAATGCCACCTCATTCCAACTGCTTTAAGCAGCCAGTGTGCAGTAAAAGAAATTATAAGATGACAATGAAACAGAAATCAGTTTGTCCCTGATGAGCAAGCCGGGGGCGATGGTGGCAAGGAAAAACTCCCTGAGATGGAAATAGGAAGAATCCTTGAGAGGAACCAGACTCAACAGAGAACCCATCCTCATTTGGGTGAAAAACAGGTTGCAGGAATTATGTGGTTACATTGTGTGTGTATGAGCAACTTAAATCGTAAGTCCTTAAAGAACAGCTGGAACGTCTTTATGGCAGAGTGGGACATCCTTGGTCACCCTGGTGATGTATTATCAACTGGAGCAGGTCACAGGAAAGGGTCTGATAGGTCTGGGGTGGAGATGGGGTCTGGATCACTGGCAGCTCCGTTGTGGCATATGTAGCTCAACAGTGAGAGAAGGGGGGGGGAAGGAAGACAAAAAAGAAGGAAAACAGTTAAGTGACATTGTAATCACAGTGTATGGAGTGATTAAGTGTATAATGTAGATGCAAGGATGGACTCCGGCAAGACTAACTAGGACAGCATAACTAAAAGGAGAACCAGAGGTAAACACAGACATGAGGGCTCTCTGATATGTTAAGCAACCAGCTGCTCTCATCATCAACGCCGTGATCAATAAGAGTGGGGAAGACAGCATCTAAACATACCAGATCACCATAATACTCAACACCCATGAGTCCCCCAGATCTGCTACTTTATCTAAGGGGAATCAATACAAAATGCTTGACTAAATAAATAAGTTTTTAGCCTGGACTTAAACACTGAGACTGTGTCTGATTCCCGAACATTCATAGGAAAGCGATTCCATAGCTTTGGGGCTCTGTAAGAAAAGGCTCTGCCCCCTGCTGTAGTTTTTATCATGCGCGGTACTGACAGGCAGCCTACATCCTTTGATCAAAGTAGGCGTGGCGGAACGTAAGACACTAGAAGTTCACTTAGGTACTGCGGTGCGAGACCATTTAGAGCTTTATAGGTTAGAAGTAGTATTTTAAAATCAATGCGGTGCAATCTCACTGGGAGCCAATGCAGTGTGGATAAGACCGACGTGATGTGCTCATATCCTTTAGTTTTAGTGAGGACTCTTGCTGCTGCGTTCTGGACTAACTGAAGTTTATCAATGCATCTAGTTGAACATCCAGACAGTAAAGTATTACAATAATCCAGCCTGAATGTAATAAATGCATGAACTAATTTTTCTGCATGATTTAGTGACGAGATATTTCTTATCTTGGCGATATTTCTGAGATGATGATAGAGATATTTCTTATGGTTTACTTAGCTGCGATCTATCTTTTTGAGCTGTACCCGTATTATTCAATATTATTGACATGGGCTTCAAATGAGAGTTCGCAGTCTATGATCACACCCAGATTTTTCACTGTTGCATTCGGTGAAACAGAAAGACTGTCTAGGGTTAAGGTGTAATCAGGAAGCTTACTTTTAGCTACCTGCGGTCCTAGAACCAGAACCTCAGTCTTGTCAGGGTTAAGCAGGAGGAAATTGCATAACATTCAATTCCTAATTTCCTTCACACATTGCTCAACTTTATTAAACTGGCCTTTCACACCAGGCCTTGATAAGATGTATAGCTGTGTGTCATTAGTATAACAGTAAAAACTGTTATCATGCTTACGAATTATGTTTCCCAGACGAAGCATCTAAAGAGAGAAAAGAAGTGGGCCTAAAACTGAGCCCTGTGGAACACCATACTTTACAAGGGAGCACGCAGAATAATCACCATTTAGATTAGATTAGATTAGATTAGATTAGATTAGATTCCACTTTATTGTCATTGTGCAAGGTACATGTACAGAGCCAATGAAATGCAGTTAGCATCTAACCAGAAGTGCATAAGTGGCTTATTTACAATAAATATCAGTGTAATAAATAAGTTATGGGATTGATAGTTACAGAGGGTTAGGGTAAATAATGTACAGAGGTATATGGATAGAATATTGAGGTGTAACAATAGATAGTTATAGATTGTGCAAAGATGCATAATGATAAGGTAGTGCAAAGTATAGAAGTGGCAGTGCAATAGTAATTAAAATACTGTATATCAGCTGTTCAGTGCAGAAACAGCTACAGGAAAGAAGCTGTTTTTCAGTGTGTTTGTGTGGGGCTCTCAGGCATCGGTAGCGTCTGCTTGATGGGAGAAGAGTGAACAGTCCATAGTTGGGGTGAGAGGGATCTTTGATTATGCCTCTCACCCTTTGCAGACAGCGTTTTTGTGTATGTTGTCCAGGGTGGGTAGCTGAGTGCCGATGATTCATTGGGTGGTTTTCACCACCCTCTGAAGGGCTGTGCGGTCTGAAGCAGTGGAGCTGCTGTACCATACTGAGATGCAGTTTGTGAGGATGCTCTCGATGGTACTGCAGTAAAAGTTCTCCAGTATCCTGTTGCTGAGATGGGACTTTTTAAGTCTCCTCAGAAAATATAGGCGCTGTTGTGCCTTTTTGACCAGGAAAGAAGAGTTCAGAGACCAGGTGAGATCCTCAGAGATGTGGATTCCTAGGAACTTGAAGCTAGGTACACGCTCAACATCCGCTCCGTTGATGTGTATTGGAGGATGAGTGTGATTGCTAGCTCGTCTGAAATCCACAATGACCTCCTTTGTCTTCTTAGGTTTTGTGAGTTCCAGGTCAGGTTATTGTCCTCACACCATGCTGCCAGGTGCTGGATCTCCTCCCTGTAGGCCGTCTCATCGTTACCTCCGATCAGGCCTACTACCGTGGTGTCATCCGCGAACTTGACAATGCTGTTAGACGCATAGACAGGCACACAATCATAGGTGAAAAGGGAGTATAGGAGAGGGGACAAAACACAACCCTGGGGAACCCTGGTGCTGATGGTGAGATTGGAGGAGGTGATGTTATTCAATCAAACAGACTGTGATCTGTTGGTAAGGAAGTCCAGGGTCCAATTGCAAAGGTGTGTGCTGATGCCGAGCTGTTTCAGCTTCAAGGTTAGCTTAGAAGGGCTAACTGTATTAAAAGCTGAACTTAAATTGACAAACAGCATCCTGGCATAAGTGTGGGGTTGACCTATTTGGGCGATAGGCAAATTGGTGAGGGTCCAGGTTGGGTGGCAGACAGGCTTTAAGGTAGCTGAGGACCAGTCTTTCAAAGCACTTTGCGATAACTGGGGTGAGTGCGACTAGACGAAAGTTCTTTTGCAGCAGAGTGCTTCGGCACTGGTACAATGGTAGCAGACTTGAAGCAGGTGGGGACTATTTCCTGGGCCAAGGACAGATTGAAGATGTTCGTGAAGACCTCAGCCAACTGCTGTGCGCATGCTCTGAGTACGTGTCCAGGGATCAGGCCAGCTGCCTTTCTACCATTCACCCTACCCAGGGTAGCACACACTTCAGAGATGGAGAGTGAGAGTGGCTGCTCACCTGGTGACAGCTCTGTTTTGAGCATAGGCTCTATATTCCCTTTTTCAAAGCGAGCATAGAAGTGGTAAGCTCTTCGGGGAGTGAGGCAGAGCTGGTTGGAGGTGTTCTGTTGGGTGGTTTGCGGTCAGTAATAGCCTGTATTCCCTGCCACATGCGTCAGGGGTCAGCAGAGATGAAGTGCTCCTCGATCTGCTGTTTGTATTCGTGTTTGGCTTTGAAGATTCCCCTCCTCAGACGTTGTAGGCCTCCTGGTCTCCAGACCTGAAGGCGGTTTTTTGCTTTTGCTGTTGAGTAATTTAAATCTTTTTAGCATTTTTTTGACGTTTAAACGATCGTTTTAACGTTAAATAGGACCTGAGCCACGCAAGAGCCGTTCCTTCAATTCCTAAAAATTTTTCTAATCTGTAAAAAAGAATATCGTGATCTATGGTGTCGAAATTCGCATTGAGGTCAAATAATATAAGCAACAAGACAAAGTCTTGATCAGATGCTAGTAAGAGGTCATTTGCTACTTTGACAAGTGCTGTCTCTGTGCTGTGATGACGCATGAATCCTGATTGATAAAGTTTGTGTATGTTATTTCTGTGTAAATATGAACATAACTACTGCGCTACTACCTTCTCTAGGATTTTGGAGATAAACGGAAGGTTAGATATCGACCTGTAGGTTGACATCTCATTGTGGTCGAGGTCAGGTTTCTTAATTAATGGTTTAATAACTGCTAATTTAAAAGATTTTGGAACATACCAACTGCTGAGTGAAGAGTTAACTATTTTTAACAGGGGTTGTGATACTGCTGGTACTATCTGCTTAAGAAAGTGTGTTGGTATAGGATCTAATAAACAATCCAGTTTGCCTGCCTGTGATTCAACAAACGTTTGTGGTTTTTATATAACCTGTGATCTGTGTCTGACTTTCTATTACAGCGGTATACAAATACGTTTTTATTTTCTTTTGTATGATTTATAATTTGATAAAAGCAAGCTAAGGCAGGCTCTATGTTGAGAAGTTTGAGAAAGGGAGGAAAAAGCCAACCTATCACAACGCAAAACCAAACAGTTTTCCATTTTTGATTGGCTGTGAGTAACGGCGCAGTCTACACAGGTAATTTGCTGGTCTATCAAGGATTATGGAGAAACTGACACAGATATTCACGGAATTCATAAAGTGTGGAAATATTTACTTCAAAATGCAATGCATCAATTTTTTGTGCCTTTAAAAAACCTGTTGGTAGCTTACCAACAATGACCTTTAATGGCCACTGTTGCTTCCAGAAAAAAGATTGTAATATTGCTTAAATTTGTGCTCATTATTCAATTCATTAGCTGTTTTAAATATTGAAAATAACGATTTATTAAAGTTTTTAAAAACTTATTTGCGCTTTTTTATAATATTTGCGTTTATATCAACTTAATAAATGTCTTCTTTAAGCTCATGCAATAGTATTAGTGTAACAATAATTTTGCTATTTCATCATTTAATTAGTTGAATTTTACAGTGTAACTGTCTTCTCAAAGATTTTGTGTTTTGGATCTTAATGTCTCAGCACTTCTAATTTAATTTGAACACACATGCTTTTTAAACTTGTAATGTTTGTATGGAGTACATTTATATTATGTTTATATCTGATTTTCCATTGGCAAAACATAAAAGTTATATTTCTTAAAATTAACATTATATAATTGATTTATATGCCAACTAGATTTAACTGATCAAAATTGGTTAGGAGAGGTAGGAAAGACTTTGCAAATAGCAAGAGTTTAAAAAAAGAAGGTTGTAGTAAAAGAAAGTTGCCTTATAAAAGGTTTCAGGGAGGCTAATTAAAAAAATTAAAAGAAAAAATGATTAAAAGGTATGTCTTTATTTGACATTTTAAATGTGAAAATATATGGGCTTTAAGATGAAAAAAATTGGCAGCACTATACATGTGAATGAACTACATCTTGCATAAAAAGTGTAATAGGTTTATCAGAAATAATAATACCACACAGTCGGAGAGGGAACTAATTGACAAGAAATATTTCAGCAGTAAGGGAGGCATTTAGCAGGGGGTAGTCAAGGGTTGTGCAGACATGACAAATTCAAACAAGATGTGTGCTTATTTGACACCCTTAAATGAAAATTGTTATCCCCCTATCTAACCCCCTGGATGACTAACCAGTTTAATGATTTTTTTCTCTTTGTCCTTAAAGCTGACATAGAAACCTAGAGACATAAGATGTTATCATGGAATGAAGGAAAACTATGTGTATTGCGTTTGGTTGTGCGTTGATTGAATAACACAGCAGTAGCACAGGCAAATCTGAACTACAGCAGCCATGGTAAATAATAAAATACACAAATAAAATGCATTTTCGAATGTATTTTAAGAGTGAAGAATAGAAACATTTATTACTCTAAGAGATTACTTTGCCATAAACAGAAAGCATAAGTAATAAAGATATCCCACAAAATTATTTCAGTAATACATTGATACACAGTAATAACTGTAAAAAAAAACTTTACATTTCTTAACAAATTCTTCTACATTAGTTTAAAAATTGAAAAACCTTAAATGTTTGAGCACAGGTAACACTGCCTATATACCATCATTTTCAGTTGAAAATTATCTGTCCATCAATTCTCTATACCCGCTTATTCCTAATCAGGGGCATGGGAATCTGCTGAGGTCTATCCCATCTGTCATTAAATAAAAGGCAGGTGTACACCCTGAACAGGTTGTCAGCCCATTGCAGGACCACAAAAAGACAAACACACACACACACACACACAAATGAGCAATTTACAATCAACAATCAACCTAATACATGTGTCTGGATTGTGGAAGGAAACTGGACCCAAGCAAGCACAAGAAGAACATGTAAATTCCACACAGAAAGACCCCTGCTGGGAATACAAATATGGGAGCTTCTTGCTGTGAGGCAACAGTGCTAACCACTAAGCCACTGTGCTACCTATTTGCAAATGATAATGCAAGAAAAATAAAGAACGATGTAATAAGTCTGGTCATTAAGACCACAACAGAGATGGTTCTTCTTTCTGTGTCAGCATATTTAAAATATGTGGGTGGATAGACTGAGCGCCTTTTTTATTTTAAGCAGGACCTAAATGATTGGTTAATAGCAGCCGAGCCCATCACCGTTCTGCCAAAGTCCCATGCACTGTAGCCAGTTCTAATAATTAACAAAGCTTCATCTTACTACATGGTTAATCACTTCAGGGACTGATATCCAAAACAATAAACTGTATCAGCTCAACCCCAGTAAACCTATGGCCTAATTTCATTTATCTCTCCTCTGTACTGTAGCATTCTTTCTTGCTAAAAGATGCAGATGCACTGTAGATATGTAGATATTTGGTAATACCTTCAATTGGAGACTGTAGACTTTATTTGTGGTAAAGGTTTAATTGTGATATAAATGTGTGTGTGTGTGTGTGTGTTTGTGTGTCGGTGTGAGAGAGAGAGAGAAAGAGAGAGAGAGAGAAAGAGAGATAGAGAGAGATGATGATGATGAAAGACTGATGGAAAAAGATTATGTTTGTCTTGGTTAAATGTTAAGTGTGTGTATTGATGCAAAAATCTCTTTATATTCAAAGCTATGTTCAGGCACAGCTAATCCTACCTCTTTCTTGCTGATACCCACTTTAGCCTACACATTTTTATTACTTGCATCTGGCTAGAATAGACAACGCACACAGCATAATAACAGCAGCAATTTTTAAGGGCCCAATAGAGGGTGCTAAAGCAAATCCATTGGAAACCTGTAGTGCTAAATTTGGCCTGGTTGATAAAAGCCTGTCAAGCCAATTAAAGATTACAATAATATTGACAAACATCAGCCTAGAACTCCCATCAGTTTTCTCTAAATTTGGGTTGGTCCTTCACAAAATTAAATTATTATTCTAATCAAATCCATACTAATGTTTTTTATATGTAAGTAATGATGTTTTTTATTGTATTAGTTTAAATGGTCACAATTTCATTAAGCTATTTCTTTAAACTCATATTGTTCCACTTATTTTCCGTATTATTTTATAAATTACCAATAACTAATATAATTAAGACTTAATCAATCCCTCAGTAACACCTGTTAGGCATAAAATACCCATTTTAATAAAAAACTTTTAAAGACAGCTTGTGTTGCAGCAAGTGAATGTCAATAAAAGCACTGGGGCATCTATTGAAACCTAATTTGGCATTGTGTGACTTGCAGGGGTATGTCACTATGCTGCAGAATCTCTAAAATGCACCAAGACAAAGACGTTAGCTTTCTAATCTTTAGCATTTACATTTACAATATTTGGCAGGTGCCTTTCTGAAGTTCATTTTATCACCTCGGTGCCAGAACAGGAAAAAAAACTAGAGGCATTCATATATAATAGGAGATTGCTGGACCAGTTGAGCAGTGTCTACTTTACTCTGATTAACCAATCAGAGGACAGAGGGCCTAGGGAGGCGGGCTTGAAATCTGATTGGTTAAAAAATACAGGTCTTTAATAATATGAACCAATTTGCAATCTGCCACTGCAATATAGTAAGGCTTTGTAGTCGGCATGATTATTAAAATAGAGAATTTTTGGTTGTATACATTCCAGTGTGTCCTATTGTTCCCAACAATATACCTTTGGTTACCTCTGAATTACAGGCTTGTAATTCTGAATTAAATTGAGAAGTCTTAACATAATGGAACAGCAATGAAAGCAGTAATGAGATCAAAACAATCGACATAGACGCTGTTATTGTTACAGTATAATAAAACTGCAGTTTTAGAAAGGAGAATATGTAAAGATAACATGGAAAAAATTAACTACTAAGCAATTTAAGTAAGCTAAAATTGTAGACATTTTTTATTGTTAACATTTATTATCTTACTTTACTCATATTAATAACAGGGGACATTTGTGTAAATTCATCAGTTTATGTAAATCCACATGGCTTAGTATACATTTTTAAATATTGATAAATATTACAACACACCAGTGTTATTTATTGTAATGGAAAATAGACTCGAGACAATAATTGTAGAACCAAACAGACCAGTTTATTCACAGAAGATGGTAACAGAACTCAAATGTAGGACTTCAGAAAAAATTAGAACCTCAGAACCCCCTCTTCTAAACCACAGCTCCTGATATGAGGGACAGGGAGAATCATAAGGGAGCCCAAGGGGGGTATGCAGAGCATGTAGAGGCAGAAAGGGGGAGCTAGGAGCACATGAAGGCCAGAGGGGAAAGTGAGGAGCACAACCAGGCCAGAAAGGGAAGCAGGCACAGCGAGATCAGAGGGGGATGCTAGGAGCAAGGAGCCACTGGTGGTCACGAATTCGGATTAAATGGTAGGCACTCCACAGATTGAACTTGGTATGGGGCCCATGATAATTAATGCAAGGCCATAACCCACCATCCTTTTATTCCACAAAGAAAAAGGAGAGATGACATTGGTTAACAAATCTATAGCACAGTCTCATGGTCTATGAGGTGGTAGCCGCTTTACTTTAGCTTTGCTAAAGACCTCTGCAAGGTTTTTACATTCTGGTGGGATTTGGTTTGAGTCAGTCATTTTGAGGTCCACAACATGAGTAGTTAGGCAGGGTGTGGAGAGTGCACAGTAGAAACATAACTTCTCTAGAAGTCTGTGACAATGTTCATTAGTGGAGAGTTTGGTGACAACCATCTCCTTCAGCAGCACAGAAATATGATGCACCCTGTGGCTGATTTGTCTATTAAGCTAGATCCAGTAGCTGCAGGACTCCCAATGTGTACCAGAGCTGTTGCAACAGCAGAAAATGCAATTAAATCTTACCATGACATAAAAAGCTCACATGACTGCAGCATGATGGTTGAGATATCACACGGCCCTTTTCGAAATGCCTAATGTGACTGTGAAAAGATGTAATGTATTAAACCTTGCTACTCTTCTTCCCACAGCTAAGGACGAAGAGGAGCATGATTGTGTTCAAATTGTAAATTAAGTTTGCAGCTCGAGACCTGATCTGCAGAAAACGCCACTCTTAAAACCAGATCTTGAATTGTTTGCGGATGGATCAACATTTAGGGATCCAGCAACAGGCAGATGTTGTGTAGGATATTCAGTAGTCACACAACATGATGTGTTAAAAGCACAACCAGTTCCTGCACAATTTTTGGCTCAAGCAGCTAGTTAGTAGCACTTACAAAAGCCACAGGACAGACTGTCACAATTTATACAGACAGCAGATATGCATTTGGAGTGGTGCACAAATTTGGGACTCTATGGAAACACAGAGAGTTTTTGACCTCATCAGGTAAACCAATCACACATCATGCACTAATCATTATACTCCTGTTAGCTATCCTTCTTACTAAATCTGTCCCAGTGTGTAAATGTAAAGCACATACTAACCAAAATGATGCAATTTCTACAGGAAATGCCAAAGCAAATGAGGCAGCTAAGACAGCAGTGAGAGAAACTTTAACTTAACTTTAACTAAAAACATGCAATGTATAACTAAAATCTTTTCTTCTGTTGGAGATCTTAGTGAATTACAGACCATGTGTACTTCCAAGAAGAGGCTGCTCTGGTGTGGCTAGGCCCAGATGGTAAACCCTGTCTACCTAAAAAGTTCTTTCCTTTCTATGCTAAATTGACCACGTTTTAAAAAGGAAAACAAATACATATAAATTGGTGCACTAGGGGATTCCTTATATTCTCCCCAAATTCTCCCTAATTTTGTGAACTGTGTCTTATCTGCGTGACTAACAATGTGGGGAAAGGCATTAAAACCCCTTCCAGAACTCACCCGCTACCACAGCGACCCTTTAAACATTAACAAAAGAATTGTATTAATTTATTTACATCTTGTAAAGGTGTTTGGTGATCATAGACATGTTCTCTAAATGGGTGGAAGCTCTTCCTACAGCCAAAAAAGTAGCGGTGCCAGTGCGGTAGCTAAAGCACTGCTGACCGAAATCATTCCCAGGTGGGGAATTCCAGAGAGAATTGGCAGTGACAACGGCACCCCCTTTGTGAATTTTGGGGCTGCGGAAAGTAAGTGAGCATCAAGCGTTTGATTTAAAACAACATAATGCATACCATCCAGCCACTGACGGAGCAGTAAAAAAAGGGCACTTTAAAGAACAAATTAGCAAAATGCTGTGCAGAAACAGGTTTGTAATTGATCAAAGCACTCCCCATCGTTCTGATGCATCTGCAAGATAAAATAGGAAAGTATCAGTGGCTAAGTCTAAGGATAGACAGAAAAAACAGCCAAGGTCAAGACACAAGAGTGGAAGAGTGGAATTTTTGGCTGGTTAGGGAGAGGTTTTGTTAGCTAGTTTTATAAGGACTGAGAAGGGAAAGTATGATCGATTCCAGGTACTCAAATCCATAGGTGTGTAAAAACAAGTAAAAACCAAATCCAGAAAAAGTCCTCCCTTGTTGAAGGTCTTCTACGAAATTTCCAAAAGGACCGAAAAGGGGCCATTTGATAAAAGATGCCAATTATCAAAATGTTACTTCAAAAAGAGACTGAAACTGCATGATACTCAAGACATATTTCAATGAGACGGAGAGGTGTGAAACATACTCCAAGACAACAAGAGAGGTCTCAGTGAGCGCTAGAAAGTCCAGGAAGTAGAGGGAATGTAAAGCTGTAATGAAGTCAGCTTTCTTTACAGAATATTGGCAAATGCAAAGCCCACCTGCTACAACAAAGGTAGATGAGTCTCATCGTTCTGTTTATTGGAGCCGAATGTAACTTCACAATGGCAGCAGCAGCGTTGAAAGCGAAATCTTTTGCAAGCAACAGCCAGAGAGAAGAACCATTTTAGGTTGATTACCTCTTCACGTCACTGGAGCAGCGGCAGCATGATCAGCGGTCTCTCCGTTGCGGCGGTGGTGGCCAACCCGGAAGTGACGAGAGGACCCCTGTGTGTCAGTAATTGAAAGAGCTGCACAAGGGGGGGCCTAACCCAGAGCTTCTGCAGGAACTGCGCTCCATGTCTGTCTATGCCCTCTGGGCTTCGAAGGGCTTCCTCCTCCAGTCGACAGGTCCTGTCTGCTTCCTCCCAGAGACAGCCCCCTGCGAAGGCTGCATCAGCCCTGGCGCACCCGGGCCCCTCAGCCAGTCAAGAACCACCGGCCACTCGCAGAAGGGTGGCAACACCGGCCCGCCGACAGAGCTCTAAGAACCCACATAAGGTTTCGGACTGGGTTGGGGTAAAGCGCCCATGTCACCTCCTGGTCACAGCATGAGCAAATTCCTTCTCCACTGGGTCGGTCCACGCTGGATTCTAGTGAAAGGTCCAGTCTTCGTACGGGGCTTGATGCATGGAGTACAGCCAGACCGGCTGAAACATCCATCAGGGGCGCCAGCTGCTGGCTCCATGGGGAAGTCATGCAGTCGGAGGGACGGTCCACCTCCGAACACTGCACCTCCCCCAGAAGGATCTAATAGATCTATCACCCGCAGTGGTAAATACCAACCTTCATGCTAGAGCCCCCTCACTGAGGCGCCTGTATGACCTGAAGTGGCGTGTGTTCGTTTACTGGTGTACCTCCCGTGGGGAGGACCCTCAGAGGTGTGATATTGGGCCAATACTCTCCTTCCTTCAAGCAGCGTTCGAAGGAAACCTTTTCGCCTCCACTATTAAGCTACGCCCTCTGGCACCACGCCATGTTCCCTCTTGGGATTTCTGGGTGGTCCTACAGGCTTTACAGAGAGACCCATTCAAGCCTTTGCAGTCTGTGGAACTCAGAGCCCTATCCTGGAAGACAGCTCTTCTCACTGCACTTACCTCAATTAAGAGAGTGGGGGACCTCTAAGCCCTCTTTGTCAATGAGGCATGCCTAGAGTTTGGTCCGGCAGACTCTCACATTGTCTTGAAGCCTAGGCCGGGATACATGCCCAAGGTGACCGTGCAAGCTATTCCGCCTCAACAGGGGAATCCTGACCTGCTCTTGTTGTGGCCGGTGCGGGCCCTCCTGGTGTACCTAGACTGCACTCAGAGCTTCAGACGCTCTGATCAGCTCTTTGTCTGCTATGGAGAACGGCGAAAGGGGGACACCATCTCCAAACAGGGGATCTTCCACTGGCTAGTGGAAGCAATCCTCGAGGTTTACCAGGCCGAGAGCTCACTCCACTAGGGGGATGGTCGCCACAACAGCCCTGGCGAATGGAGCAGACATAGCAGTGGTGGCTCAAATGGTTAACTTGCTGCGTTGCTGATCTAAAGACCAGAAACACCTGGGTTTAAGCCCCACCACCGGCAAGCCAACCACTGTTGGGTCCTTGACCCTTAATCCTTCCTGCTCCAGGGGTGCTGTATCATAGCTGATCCTGCGTTCTGACCCCAACTAAGATGGGATATGCAAAAACTGCATTTCATTGGCTCTCAGTGCCCATGACTCTGGAGAAGGGTAGGAGTAGAGCTTGTCCCCAGCGTTCCTCCCCTTCTTGGTAGGGATTCGCCTTTTTGGTCCGTGAAAGTTCCATTGTCCCCAGTTCCACCTTTTTTCCACCAACAGCACACTCCACCGCCCAGCTGATTCAGCGGAGGAACCAGCTGGAAAGACCAGACAAGGTGGTTTCCTTAGAGAAACCCACGCTAGGTTGTGCTCTGCATGCGGTGGCTCCTGAGGCAGCCCCATGTGTGTATCTCCACTGTGGAGGCTTCCAGTGCAGTGTTTACCATCGCCGTAAGTGGGAATGATGTGTGTCCCTGGGACTGGCATCTTTCCTTGTGTGGTGCCCACCCCAGGGCCCTTTCCCTTCTCTTTGGGAAGAAAGATGAGCAGTTTTGAGGCCAGCCTATTTATACCCGGTAGTCCGGGGCATGACTGGCTATGCAAATTCTGCTTGTTGAATTTCATCGGCCTTGTCAGAGGTATTCAGGCATGACCCCTAGTGTCATCACTTAACACAACGTCTCCATTCCCTCCATCAGGGAACGAGGGTTACTATACGTAACCAAGACGTTATGTTAATTTAAAAAGAAAGCATTACAAGTTTATTATTAACCATTTAACACTTACAATTAATAACAATATAATCTATAATATAAAACATAATTCTGTTCTTTATTTCTTATTTTTTCCATTGTTCTGTTTTAATTAATTAAATTTGTACATTATGTCATATCGAAGCATATGTCCATCCACATGCTGTAGACAGAGTAAAACTTCAGATTTCTTCTGACATGGTCTAATGTGGGACTGTAAGCATCTATGCTACTGAAATTAAGCCAGAGCAGCAATTAAAGTAGTCTGTCAATTAGTTTGATCTATTTGTTTATTTATCATGACTTTGTTTTTGTATATTTTTGCAACCATAAGTAATTTTGTTTGTGACAAATGTGCAACATAAATAAAAAAATACTTTTTCTTTCCCTAATTTTTACTTCAGACTAATTTTAGTAGGGGAAATCATTTATTAATTAATTAATGCAAACATGGGAAACATGGAGGTGTTTATCTGAATATTTCTGTATAAATATTTTAGTATGGAAAATTTGTTAAATATGTGATCAGTCCTTTTGGAAAGTGTGTTGTACCAGCATCTTCAACAGAGTAATAGCTAATAGAGTTGGAGGTCTTTTAAATTATATATACATTGTTAATCAATTTCAGCAAACATTCTATAGTGGGAACGACACTACATATTAACCGTTTTTGGTTATTTCTGTTCTAATTTATCCTCCAGCTGCATCAAAGCACTTTTGGAACAGATTACCCACATTGCCATAGCAACTATTAGTGTCAAGTGTGGGATTTACTGTGATGCAGGGACCCTGGATCCCGGAATTGTTGCTAGACCCATATTGAAAAATCGAACAAATGTATAATACAGATGCATCTAAAAAAATCATGAACAAGGTAAATATTTTTTGTCACTTATTTTCAGAAAGTAAATCCCATGTATTATTTCTTTATTTCTTGAAATTTTGATCATTATGGCTTAAAGATAATAAAAACCCCAAAATTCTGTGTCTCTGAAAATTAAAATATTACATAAGATCAATAAAAAAAGGATTTTTTTTTCAAATGAAATGTCAGGCTTCTGAAAATTATGTTAATTTCTATGCACTCAATGCTTGGTTGGGCCTCCTTTTGCATGAATTACTGCATCAATGCGGCGTGGTTTGGAGGCAGACAGCCTGTGGCACTGCTCAGGTATAATGGAAGCCCAGGTTGCTTTAAACCTAGTCTTCAGGTCATCTGCATTGTTGGGTCTGGTGTCTCTCATCTTCCTCTTGACAATACCCTATAGATTCTGTATAGGGTTCAGGTCAGGTGAATTTGCTGGCCAATCAAGCACAGTAACACCATGGTGCTTGAACCAGCCTTTCGTACCATTGGCAGTGTAGACAGGTGCCAGGTCCTGCTGGAAAATAAAATCAGCATCTTAAAAAAGTAAAAGGAAGCATGAAGTGCTTTAATATTTCCTGGTATATGACTGCGTTGACTGTGGACAGAAAACACAGTGGACCAACACCAGCAAATGACATGGCAGCCCAAATCACAACTGACTATGGAAACTTCACACTGGACTTCAAGCCACATGGATTCTGTGCCTCTCCAGTCTTTCTTCAGACTCTGGGACCTTGACTTCCAGATGAAATTCAAAATTTACTTTTATCTGAAAAGAGGAGTTTAATAGTCTAATTCTTTTTATCCACCACCCAGGTAAGACGCTTCTGACATTGGTTGTCTCTGGTTCAAGACTGGCTTAACATGAGGAATGCAACATTTGTAGCCCATGTCTAGGGTTTGTGTGTGTGGCTCTTGATGTGCTAACCTCAGCCTCAGTCCACTCCTTGTGAAGTCCCACAAATCCTTAAATGTCTTCTGCAGTCTTTCCCATGATTGTGTAGCCTATTGACCCAGAATAAGAGACCATTAGAGGCTGAGAAAACCTTTGCAGGTGTTTTGAGATAATTAACTGATAAGGGGTGACACTATTTCCAAGATGGTGGCGCGGCAGTAGCACTCAGCGGCCACTCGGCCAAAATGATGCTATTTATGTTTTTAGCCCGACCAAAAACCGCAAATGGACACCAAAAGCATTGCACTCCCGTCCATACCACTTGCTAACGTTTGATCCCTGGATAATAAACTGAACTATATCCGACTACCGCGAACTACATGGCGTGAATTTAGAAACTGTCGTGTCTTTGTTTTTACGGAGACATGGCTCAGCGACAGAGTTCCGGACGCTACCATTCAACTAGACGGGCTAACATCACCCCGACGGACTGTTTATCATCGCCGGAGATTTTAACCATGCAAATCTCAAAACAGTGCTTCCTAAATTTTACCAACATGTGGACTTTGCGACGAGAGGGGAAAACACGCTGGATCTTGTTTACACAAAGATCCCCGGCACGTACCGAGCGGAGCCCCGCTCCCATCTCGGATACTCAGACCACATCTCTGTTATACTAATGCCAGCATACCGACAGCTCGTCAGACGCTCTAAACCAGTTTTAAAAAAGGTGAGAATGTGGCCATCAGGAGCTACTTCTGCTTTTCAGGACTGTTTATAGTGCACTGACTGGCAGATGTTTAGGGAGGCTGCAACCAATGGCGAATCTGGTAACCTGGAGGAGTACACAACATCAGTGATCAGCTATATCGGCAAGTGCAGTGATGATGTGACTATCCAAAACCATCACAACACGCTCCAACCAGAAACCATGGATGACCACAGAGGTGCGTGCACTGCTAAAGTCCAGGGACTCCGCCTTCAGGGCAAAGGACAAGTCGGCCCTAAAACAGCAAGAAAATTCACGGACACTTTCAGGACAGCAAAGACACTCGGCGCATGTGGCAGGGCATCCAGACGATCACCAACTACAAGACAACTCCACCTGCTTGTAACAGTGATGTCTCCCTCCCAGATGCGCTTAACGATTTCTACGCCCGCTTTGAGGTGCAGAACAACGTGGCAGCAAGGAAGACCACCCCTCCTCCCAACGACCAGGTGCTCTGTCTAACCACGGCTGATGTGACAAGAACTTTAAGCAAAGTTAACCCAGGAAGTCTGCTGGACCGAACAACATCCCCGGCAGAGTGCTCAGGGAATGTGCAACACAACTAGCAGATGTCTTCACTGACATCTTCAACACTTCCATGTGCACCGCTGTCATTCTCATGTGCCAACCTTCCTGTCGCACTCACACCCATTGTGATAAAATGCTTCGAAAGGCTCGTCATGAGGCACATTAAGACCCTGCTGCCCCCACACTGGACCCATTACAGTTTGCGTACCGCACGAACCGTTCCACGGATGACGCTATTGGCACAACCCTCCATCTGGCCCTCACACACCTGGACAATAAAGACACATACATACGAATGCTGTTCATAGACTTTAGTTCAGTATTTAACACAATCATCCCTCAGCATCTGATCGAGAAGCTGAGCCCTCTGGGCCTGAGCAACTGGATCCTGGACTTTCTGACGGGAAGACCTCAGTCATCTTGGATTGGAAGCAGCATCTCCAGCACCACCACAATAAGCACTGGGGCCCCGCAGGGCTGCATGCTGAGTCCACTGCTGTTCACTCTGCTGACTCCTGACTGTGTAGCAATGCACAGCTAAAATCACATCGTCAAGTTCGCAGATGACACAACCGTGGTGGGTCTCATCAGCAAGAATGACGAGTCAGCATACAGAGAGGAGGTGAAACAGCTAACAGCTTGGTGTAAAGCCACTAACCTGTCTCTGAATGTTGATAAGACTAAGGAGATAGTTGTTGACTTTAGAAAAGCAAAGAGTGACCATTCTCCGCTGAACATCGACGGCTCCTCAGTAGAGATCGTCAAGAACACTAAATTTCTTGGTGTCCACCTGACGGAGAACCTCACCTGGTCACTCAACACCAGCTCTATTAACAAAAAAGCCCAGCAGTGCCTCTACTTCCTGCGAAAGCCCACCTTCCACCTTCCATCCTGACCATGTTCTACAGAGGGACCATCAAGAGCATTCTGAGCAGCTGTATCACTGCCTGGTTTGGGAACTGCACCGTTTCGGATCGCAAGACCCTGCAAAGGACAGTGAGAACAGCTGAGAAAATCGTTGAAGTCTTTCTTCCCTCTATTATGGACATCTATACCACACGCCGCATCCGCAAAGCTAACAGCACTGTGGAGGACCCCACACACCCCTCACACTCACTCTTCACACTTCTGCCTTCTGGAAAAAGATAGCATTCGGACCCTCACAACCCAAAGTTTCTTTCCTCAAGCAATCAGGCTGCTCAACACCCCAAACTGAACTACCTTAACCTACAAATATGCCCACACACTCAAACATTTTTTGTGAAGCACAGTCACTTTACAATGCTATAGTCACTTACAATGCTATTTGCACAATATTGTTGTTAATTTGCACATTTCATGTCTACCTCATCTTACAATATGGTTGGCGCTATTGTGTTATGTTCCGTTCTTTATTGTCTTTTTGCACTGTCTTGTAATGTTCATATTGTTTATTGCACTGTCTGTTTCTGCACTGTCTGCACTAGGTTGAGGTTTCTATTTTCTGTAAGCTATAATCATCAAAAGAAATAAAGGCTTGAAATATTTCACTCTATGTGTAATGAATCTATATAATACATGGGTTTTACTTCTGAAATTAGTGACAAGAAATATTCATCTTTTTCGTAATATTCAATTTTTTTATAAGCACCTGTATGTCTGAGAGAGAGGCCTGGTTGATTAGGCTCTGGGCCTCGTAAGCAAACGTGATGGTCTCAACCACCCATTTGCTTATCATGTAAAGTGGGAGTAAGGACAGACCCTTCTGGGAATTGATATATGCGACCACTGACATTTCTGTGTTGTCTGTGCAAAATAGCACTCAGGTCTGGTGGGAAGTGTTTAAGTGCTGGAAACACCGCTAGCATCTCCATGCTATTTATGTTCCACAAGAGATGAATATCCTCCAACAGCCCATGGGTGTAGCTGCCACTCATGACCGTGATAGATCCTCACAAGGTCGCAATCAGCTGGCAATATAGAGGAGGCCAGATAGCTGGCTAGCGCCTGTTTATCGCCTGGTAGCCAAACTCATTAGCATCTGCAATATTGGTGTATGGCACATCATAACTGCTAAACAGCCTAGCTGAATGGGGTTCATTCCAGTCATGAAAAAATTGGGATAGGTGAAAAATAGTAAATAGGAAAAATCACCTCAAGATGTAGGCTGCAGCCTAGCCCTTATAAGTTGTTCATCTTATTTACTTTTGGAATGAACATCTTTTTTTGGCCAGCCAGTCAATACTTAATTTAGTCGTTGCCCTGGTGACCACCTACAGTAGCTCCTTATTCTCTGGAGAGCATAGTGACAACTCCACACTCCCCTCTATACTTACACCTCTTTAGAGGAGAAAAACTCAAGCTGGAACTCTCCCTGGAAGAAAATAATTGACAGAGCAGGTTTTCTTAGCCAGGTAGAGTTTCATGTAGCTAGAGGTTAGTGAACGTGATAAGGCTAGGCCTATTTCATACTCCTCCACTAGGTCTGCTTGGGAGCCCCAGGACAAAAGTTATAAAAAGGCATTCCCAAAGCATTTCATGTACCTTAAAATCCTGAAGGGCAACTGCATTCAATTCAGCAGGCAAACAAAAAAACTGTAGTGGGGACATTTTTTGGCCAGTTTAATAGCTCTAAAATGGGTGCTGGCTAAGAAACAATGATATATCAAATGGAAACAAAGCACACACATTGTGTGAGGTAGAGGTAAAAGAAAATAGTTAAAAAAATGCAGGAATACATTAAGAGAAAGAAACTGAAAACAGTAAGAGATAGAGAAAGAGAGAGGCGAGAAAAGAAAAAGCATGGCTACGATTAATTAAATAACACAGCCTGACAGAGAATCATCAAAGAATTAAAATCACTTTTATAACAGGTTTAACTTAAGGACACATCTAACCTGTGGATGTGCCCTTATTTGAATGCCTGCACTGCCTAATGCGTATGTAGCATTTCTCAATGTAAATCTACACATTACATTGTGAATTCTTCTGCCAAGTTTTAAGTATTTACCTGTATAAGGTAAATATAGATTTTTCCAGTATCAGTACTTTTCTTCACTATTTATTTATTTTTTTTAACTTTTTAATTTTACTCATTACATTTACATACTATTTACTACATATTTAAACCAAGATTGTTACTTTAGTTTCAATCTGTTTGGTTCTTTTGAAATTTGCATGCCTTTTCCAACCAATCAATCTACTTTTGTTATTGCATGGCTTTTTAACCTATTATTGACATTTTTCTGGCTATCATGCACCGCAAACATTGTTATGAAGCTAACAATGACCAGAAGAATTGCTAACATGGCTAAATTAATTTACCAACAGTTTACCATCGAAAGAACATAATCTATATTACATTTGAGTGCATAATGTTTATTGTTACGGAAATTTAATATGATTATGGTAGTTGATTTACTTCACTTTTCTGGTAGTTGATTTACTTATCACTTAAGTACATGTCAGTACTTCAACTTGAGTAAAAAAAATTAGTCAGTACTTCAATTTTACCAGAGTCATTTTAAACATGAGTATTTGTACTTTTATATGAGTAAAGGATGTGTGTACTTTTGCCATCTCTGGTGCCCTGCACGCCCTCAGATCCTGTGTTATCTGGATGTATCAGGACTTTTATCTGTTTCCTCTGTCTTCTCTTTGACAGGCTCTATAAAGAGGTGTACAAACATGTACAGGGAATCTAAATGTTACAACTGTAAAAATGTACAGGGAATGAAAAAGGTCTACACACAAAGAATTTACAGGTTTTTAAAAGCTTTAAAATTGACCCTCCAAAGTTGGAGACACAAACACTAAAATAACTAGAAATTACTGACAGGTACTGGTCACTCTTTGCATACGTCTACTATTGTCTGTCTTTTGCACAGATATGTGTTGTTATGTGAATTGGCACGATAAAAACAATTTATTTAAAAAATTAAATGCAAACCTTACTAAATTATACTTAAGGATTTGTTTGCTCACCACAAACCATGCACACGGCATCAAAAACTCGCTGCCCTTTGTCTTCAAAATTAGGCTATGGCCCTAGTGCATCCAATAATGTCTTTTGTTGTAAAATATCATTATCTCCCTTGCCATTCGCCTGACCAGCTTCAAAGACATTCCAGAATAAGGGGTGGCAAGGGTTGGGCCAAAGGCACTTGTCAGAAAATATGAGAAAATGCCTAACTCCAAATACCAAGATACTTTATCAAGAAACTTTCTGTCCACTGTCAAAAAATAAATTTTAAAATTAACAAAGTCATACTTTTAAAAACAACAAAGTCCTTGAATGGCTTTATTGAAGCCCTGAAATGGCCTTAAACTGGACTAAAAGATATAAAAATAGACAGGAGATTCTCTGGCAATTTGAAGGAAGGTGGACATTTTTGCAAGTAAAAGTGAAATAATATTTCAAAGTCTACATATGTGAAATAATAAAGATTTATTAACAAAAATT
This sequence comes from Bagarius yarrelli, assembly GCA_005784505.1. Lineage (NCBI taxonomy): Eukaryota > Metazoa > Chordata > Actinopteri > Siluriformes > Sisoridae > Bagarius > Bagarius yarrelli. The sequence continues at coordinate 2,365,689 of VCAZ01000021.1, forward strand.
AGCTGCTGTAATATAAGCAAACAGTGCTTTTACAAATATTAGTTGGGAGGGGTGTTCAGCCTCAGTACAGCTGTGGTAAGTTATTTCTAGTTCTCTAAGCTATTTCTATTATTAGTTACGCTCTGGAACCAAGCCGGTTCTGCCAAGTTATGAGTCCTTGGTGAGTGAACAACTTTATCTAACACAAGAAAAGATAAACATTTATGATTATACTGTAGCAGCAGTTAGTGGCTGGAAAAAACTTCACTCCTCACCACCTATCAACAGGGGTTGATACCCCATCTGCAGTTGCATCTCACCACCTACAGTAATGACATCGGTATGGAATGATTTATACAAACATCCACCCAAGTTTTTAACCATGCAGAACCCATGCAAGTTGGGAACACCAGACTTTTTATTGCTGAATGGCAGAGGACATGCCATTGATAAATGTCCATTCATCCCCCATGAACCAAGGTGAGTTGTATCTAAAACACTTCTGTTGACCAAATTCTGCTCACTGCTAAAGTACAGATATCTGTCACTGGTACAATGCTTTCTCTCTCTCAGCTCTCATAAACTCAGGTCAGCGGGAAATTTCATCTTGGGTTACCCCTGTATCACTCAGCCTCAAGAGAAACTACATCTCAACCCATTATCAAGTGCAATTTATCGTTGAAAACCCCTTAGCTGTCAAAACATCAAACACCAAGTAGGTCTCCTTTATCCTTGTGTGGGAATTTGTTATCTTGTGTGGTTCTGGAGCAGTCTATGTCAGATTTATTATGCTTGGTCGGCCTTAGCACAATAACCATCAGCCAGAGATCCTATGAAAAAGTGGAGAGATAGTTAGGTGGGGTGATAACTGCTTCCCTTCACGCTTTGCTACGCTGTAGGAAACTACACTTCCATCGAAAGTCCAATTAAGAAACAATCAGTAGATATACCATATATCATGTTACGACGATGTTTTCTGTCCCAAAAGGGCAACTCATATACCTCCTCACAGACCACTGGTCTGTGGGATACACTTCCAACCTGGTGAGCCAGTTCCATCTGGAAGGATATACCCACTTTCTATCCATAAACAGAAGGCTACAGATAAGTACATCTAAGAGGCATTGCAGAAAGGCTAAATCCGACTATCCAAGTTCATCCATCCCAGTGGCTTTAAGCTTTTTCTTTGTGGCTAAGAAGGACAGAGGATTGTGGCCTTTTATAGATTACAGAGCCCTAAACAAGATAACCGTGTAGTCCCGATATCCACTGCCCCTTATACCAGCTGGAAACAACTTTGGGGTGCCACAGTGTTCACCAAGTTGGACCTCCACAGTGCTTGCAACCTCATCTGAATATGTGAAAGGAATAAGTGTAAGACAGCCTTTGTAACCCCTACAGGCCATTGTACTGGTCAATGCCCCCTCCATATTCCAGGATTTCATGCATGAGTTTCTTTTACAAAAGTATGTGTTTGTATATCTTGATGACCTTGTGATCTACTCTTGTACTATGGGCATGTATGCAGTGTCTGAGAGACCATAACCTTTTTCTTAAAGCTGGAAATGTGCCTATGATCAGATTACAAAGATTTCTGTCAGCCCAATGTAATGGTCCCAGAGGGAAGAGATCTCTTCTACCAATACTCCCACTTGTACCACGCCGGAATGCCCACTGTGAATAAACTGTGTTTACTTAACTACTACCATCCAAGTTATTCTGTTACAAGATATAACACTGGAATTCCAATCACGTGAGTCAATATTCTATTCACAATAGAACATAGATAACATAAAAAAATGTACACAGAAAGTTTTTACAATTTCATCCACTAAATGATCGAATTTCTAATTTAATGCTTGTCACATGTATAAAAAAATTGCACAGGGTCAACAAAGGGCTGAAAAAGCAATGCATTTTTAAAAGATTCAGCTGGAAGGACATTTAGCAGTTAATTAATTAAATTGACATCAGGTCTGTAGCATGATTAGCTATAAAAGGGATGTCTTAGAAAAGTAAAATGGGCAAATTGCAAAAGCTTTGCAAATCTTATCATCTACAGTGTATAGCATCATGAAAAGATTCTAGAAAAATTCTAGAAACTAGATAAATTTTTGTGTGTAAGGGACTAGATAAATCTTTGTGGGTAAGGGACAAGGCCAAAGACAGTTTTTTGATGCCCGTGGTCTTCTGGTCCTTAGACAACACTGCATCTCTCATTGGCATGATTCTGTGATTGACATTACTAAATGAGCTTCCAGAAACCACTGTTGGTAAACACAATCCACCCTGCCATCTGCAGAAGCTAACCATATAAAAATAAAGCCATATAGTTCTATAATACAAAAAAAGCCATATGTGATATCTAAAATTGACTGATTTAAAGTTGAAAAGTGGTCTATGTTGACAAAATTTGACATTCTTGTTGAAAATCACAGATGCCATGTCCTCCAAGCTAAAGAGGAGGGAGACCTTTCGTTGTGTTATCAGTGTTCAGTTCAAAAGCCAGCATCTCTGATGATATGGGAGTGCATAATTGCATAAGGTATATGCGGCTTGCATGTTTTGGAAGGCACTATGCTGAAAGGTATTAAACGAAAAATACGCCTAAGATGACCATAAACTCAGGAATAGGACCAAATTCTAACAGCAAAACTCCAGAAATTTATTGAACTGTTTTGAAAAGAAGAGGGAATGCTACTCCATGGTAAATATGCCTTGTCCCAACTATTTAATGAGACCTGTAGCAGGCATCACTTTTAAAATGACCTCATATTATACAAAAACTCTTTTTTAAAAAGTTTTCTAGTTTTCATTTTATGCAGTTTTTATTTATTTTTGTTTTTATATTTACTAAAACTGCAATTTCTAAAGGATGTGTGCATTTTTATTTCCACTGTATTTTTGTAGAATAGCATGTATCATGACTTTAAAAATTTGCACTCAAGTATTTAAGTGCATTGCTGAAGTCTCATTATACATATTATTCTAATTAACTATACCAGCGCAGTTAAAGTAATGTCTCACAGCAAATATAAGAAATAAGTCAGGATTGTGCTTACAGATGTTTACAGACAAACACAGCTATTTCTGTATATGCTAATTTTAACTTCATATTACACATCCTCATTTCTATTAATTGAGTATTAAGTTGTATGTATTGTTTTTATGTTGCCATATGGCATACTATGCTATTTTGATTTCATCTGCTTAGATTATTTCTCAATTCATAAAGAATTCAGTTTGTTTTACATACTGATTGATTGTTCCAGTAATTCAAATTATCTTACAGATAAAGTAGCCTATTATGAATCATATTATTCATTACACTAAAAGAATGTTACAGATGGTTGGATGCATTTTTTGTTTTGTTTTTTCCACTGAATTAAAATATTAGTATTATTATATATCTTCAAAATCAAATTTTTAAAGTGTAAAGAAATATCCTCTATAAAACACCATGATTTGATGTCAATTTATTGTCCATGGCTTTAGTAGTTTGTGTGTGTGAAATAAACAAAATAATGTTCTTAATCAACGGTTATTTTATAAGCTGCAGATTGAAACCATATGGTTAAATTAAATTCATAATGTAATGTAATACTAGAAACAAAGTATGTACATGTGAAGAATAACCTAAATGTCCTTGTTTAAAATCACATACTTTAGCTAATTTAAAACAAATTTATATTTATTTTGAAACATTTAACTTTTTAATTATTGATTTTAAGTATCTATCTATCTCTGTGATCCCATAAATATTATGCTGAATTGAGCCATGACTGACATGGAGGAAAGAGATCAATGGATTAATTTCTTTGAGATTGGTGTTCTTGTGGGCAGTGGACGTGTCTGCACATGCAAAAAATAGGATTATGTATTTGAGCCATAAACTCTCAGGTTCATTGCCTGCCCTAAACATAAAGTATACAAGAGGAGGAATGACAGCTCTTCCTTAATCACACATAAAAAGTCTTACAAATGAGAAATACATTCACTAAGCTATATGTTGGTCGAAAATGTAGTTATTATTCCCTTTTGTTTATAAATGCTTATTTACATTATTATTCTATAATTTAAAGATCACTTAATTAAAATGCACTGATGATAAGTACATTTTCACCTTGATCAGTATGAATGAGGATTTTTTTTACATACACTTCACACCTCTTCTTTCTCATTGCAGAAAAATGAATAATTCATGCATGAAAAAAAAATGTAAGAGGCAAAAGTGTCACATCAGGCAAGATTAACAAAGTTTACTACAAAACTGCCACACACACATAACACACAAGTTTATGTGCTGTCATAGGGTATCATGACAGAGCTAAGGACACTATGTGCATATATATTGCATTCTCATTGAAGATCAGCCACATGCGCATATGTGTGATTGGACATATGTTAATTGGACAAGTCAACAAGAAGAGGGTGGTAGAGCAGTTGTGTATTTAGAAATGCTTTTTATCAATGGAGCTGTGCATATACAATTTATAATGTATAATTCAGGAATGAATTTTCTAGCACTGACCATCCTCTAATACTGTTCAATGTTTAGCCAGTGAGGTGGAACCTTTAAAACAGTGAAGTCTTTTGATCTACATAATATTTTATTTCATATCCATGTCAAACAAAGGTGAAGAGAGCAAGGATGCAGGAAATGTATTGGGTTTAATATAAGATTGCCTGTCTTCTCTCTCTCTCTCTCTCTCTCTCTCTCTCTCTCTCTCTCTCTTTCTTTCTTTCTCTTTCTCTCTCTCTCACACACACACATACATACCAGTATGGCTAACTGCTAATGCAGACTCAAAATGCCACAAGTAGTTTAAAGATGATGCCAGTATAACATGAATAAAACAATAGCAATTTTAACAAAAACACACAGAAGTGGTATTTTTTGAGCACTTGTAAAAAAACACAGTGATGAATACACATTTTTTATTTTATTTTAAATATAGGCATATATACAAACAAGTACAATAATTTTGTACATGTGCTACAGTTTCTCCCTGCTGTTTTTTGTGTATTTGACTTTTCTCTCTCTTTTTTCCAAAATATTGTGACCCTTTGTGTTTCTATCTTTCCTCTATTTTACTTTGACTTTGTGCGAAAATGTCAACAAATTAATTCCCATTTAATAATATAGTATAGCCATTGATTTCACACATTATGCCCAGAATGAAAAGGCCTATAGCAGCAGATGCAGAGCACATTTGGGACATTAATCTTGCAGCCTCTGATGACACTGGCACATCAACGCAAAAAATGAGATTTCTGGTCCCCCAATAGTTTAGTTTCAAGCCCAAGACCTTACTTGATTTTTTTATTTATTTCATTCTGAAAATTGAGAAAGGCCTGAGTTACAAACAAAGAACATAGTGTGATCTGTAGTTGTGAAGCAGACGTCTGAGTAGAATCCGTTTTGCATTGAAAGACTTCATTAAAGACTTCACAATAAACGGGCAAACAAATCCAAAACATTAGGCAGTAAACATAATCCAAACAGAGCAGAGTTGTGAACATAGTCTTGAACGCTTGGTATGTTGACTAGAAAACAACACTTTACAATGTGGTCACAGTCCTGCTAGCTTATAAGCTAGCTTATAAAGCTAGCAACAGGAGCTACTAGCGAGAGTGGCTAGTACCCAGGCAAGGGCAACCTCTGGTGGTGGGAGGACAGAATCGTTACAGTATCCCCCTCCTTGAAACACCTCCAGGCGTTTTTTGTAGGTGCCCCCGAGGAGGAGGAGTAGGGCATTTAGGACGGGCAGACTGAACGTTCTGAGTATGGAATGCAGAATATCTTAAGACTTGGTCCATGAACTTTTGTCAGGCCCATAACCCTTCCAGTCCACCAGATACTCAAGTTGACCTCTCCTTTTCCTATAATCGAGGATCTATTTACTTAATATGCCAGTGCCCTGTCGATGTCAATGGGCGTTGGTAGTCTGTTATTTAGAATACAGTGTTTTGGCTAGTGTGATGAGAGACGTGGAATGATAGTGAGATGCAATAAGATGGGGGGAGGTCCAACCTGTAAGTCACTACATTGATTTGATGAATTATCTTGAAAGGGCCAATGTATTTGGGCCCTAGTTTCCTGCTTGGTAGGCGTATGTCAGAGGTCCCTGGTTGAGAGCCATACCTGGTGTGCCAGCTGATAATCTAAATGGACACTACGCCTCATCCAGTCTACTACCGCAGGTACACTTGATGGTTTCCCTGACCACGAGAGCATGGGAGGTTGGTACCCCAGAACACACTGGAAAGTAGTGAGACCCTTAGAGAAGTGAGTCAAAGAATTCTGGGTGTATTCGTGCCAGGGAATAAATTGGTTTGGAGTCCCAAACTGCAGAAGCCCAATCTAAAGCTTTCCTGTTGAGTCATAAGAAATTAATTTTTTTTTTACTTTTTACTTTTTAAATTTGACATTAAACTAAAAATTCTTTCGCAGCATTCTAGCGTGCTATTGAACTTATTCGGTAAGGCAAAATGTACGGTTGCCATTCCGGAGCTAGGCTGAGGCGGTGGTTGCTTGTCAAGCTGTTGGTTGGCCATTTTAATTGAGCCAGAAAGGCTTGAGGTGCTTGAGCATGGCAATCCGCTATGGACTGTAAATGACCCAGGTCCGTTGGATTCTGCAACAGCAAAGTAGACATCTGAATAGACTCCATTTTAAGGGAAATGCTTTACAATAATCCACAGACTTAATAAACATGCAAACAAATTCAAAACAGTAGGCAGTAAACAGAACAGAAAGGTAAAAATAGGAGGTCAACAGTCCTGGGAAAAAAACCAAAATTTAGCAAGAAACTAGAGCCCATTAAACTGTTGTTATATCAGATGACTTAGTATGCAGTAAACATGTGGTAATTGTGGTGGAGATTTTTCTGCTGGTTGTGTCATATATTAACACAGAATTACTCACCTAGCATCTCACAGCACATGTTAATACATATAAAAATAAATATTCAACTTTGTTGGGCAAGGTACAGAGCCAATGAAATGCATTTTTTGCATATCCCATCTTAGTAAGTTGGGGTCAGAGCACAGGGTCAGCTATGATACAGCGCCCCTGGAGCAGGAGGGGTTAAGGGTCTTGCTCAAGGGCCCAACAGTGGTTGGCTTGCCAGTGGTGGGGCTTGAACCTGGGTGTTCCTGGTCTTCAAATCAGCAACTTAGCATCTTAACCATTTGAGCCATTTGAGAAACTCCTTCTATGTTATACCTGATGTAGTGTTGCAGGTGTGGTGGAAATTTCTATCTTATATAAATTAAAGACCTTTACATGAAGAAACATTGAGGCAAGCAAAAAGGAAAAATGAAATTTTAATTGTGCACAATCGGTGTCTTTACAGCATAGCTGAATGAAGAAAGAGACAAAGTTTGCTTTTTCTCTCCCCCTTTTATATACCTATGGAATGTGACATGATGTATGTTCCTGCTTTCTTGGAGAGAAAAATAAACTATTCTGAGCTTGATGTACAAACTATTGTAAATCTTCATAGTACAATGCAAAATACAGAACTGATTATTTGATGCAGATTGCCTCAAATGAAAAAAGGTTTGGAGTACAATATCAAGAGGTGTGATTATGCTTACTGTTGAGAAATATAAATAATTATGCTCCTTTCATTACTTTAAAGTACTGAACTGAGAAGCACAAGGCGAAGAGGAATCCATGTTGCCGGAAATAAGGCAGTTCAAACACATAGTCAATAGGCAGACAGATAAGACACAATAAAACGAGCAAACAAATCCAAAACACTAGAGATAAACTCAAAACCAAAAACCTAGCAAAGTACATAAACCAGGAAGACCATCAGAAAGAGTGGTCGAACCGGAAGTTACACTAAGTACTACTTGGAATCTAGTACTCCAGTGACAGCACCCTCTAATGATGGGAGGGCAGAATTGTGACAGTATTAGGAATGTCTCGAGGCTAGAGGTTTAAGCGCCTGCGGCTTACTGTTTGGATTGGGGTGGTGTGGTTTCAACAAAGAGACATGAAATGATGAGAAGATATGATAGGAGGGGGGCAGTTCCAGCCGGTAGGTAACTGGATTGATCTGTCTTAAGATCTTGAAGGGCCCTACATATTTAGAACCCAGCTTCTTGCTAGGCAGGCAAAGGTTTAAATCTTTTTTCGACAGTCACACCAGTTGAAGATTTTATGGGGCAAGCGAAACTGAAATAATTATGCAAAACTGAAATGATTATGCAAACTTACAGTAAAAACAAAGCTCTGATTGCAATCTGCGCTGAGGTTCTTAAGGTGATAGTTTAGTAAACCCCACCTGACATTCATATTGAGGCGTTTGCAGAATTCAGCCGATAACCATGACGTGAATTGGGGCCCCCAGTAAGAAACATTGTCCTCTGGGATGCCAAAGTTCCTGAACACATGGATGAACAGAGTGGTGGCGGTCCTTGAGGGGGACCAGACGGCGTGCCTTGGCATGCCTTGGAGAACCGATTGGTGATGCTGTTATGCTGTGGTGTACACATGGATGCATGGGAGGTCGGTGACAAAATCAGTGGAAAAGTGGTACCATGGTCTATGAGGGATTGGCAGCGGTTCCAGAAGACCTTTAGGTAGGTGCTGTGGGGTCTTGGATTGGGCACTAATCTTACAAGCTTTAAGCTTTAACAATTTGACAATATCTGTGTAAAAATCTGGCCACCAGTATGCATTTTCTAACAGTTCTGTGGATCTTTTGACACCAGAGTGACCAGAACTAAGTGAAGTGTGAACCCATGACATGACTCGGGTGCGCAGAATGCGTGGTAAATAGACTTTGTTAGGTGGATATGAAGCAGGGGAAGGATCATTCTCAATTCATTTGCAATTTCCTCGTGAAGGACCCAGAAAATGGAAGCTACCACAATTTGAGAGTCTAGGATAGTACCAAAACATGGAACAGGTTGAGGGGGTCGTATCTTCATGACAGAGCAAAGCGCTTTGTGCTCCCCTCCAGCCAATGCCTCCATTCTGTTAATGACCCTTTGATAGCCAGCAGCTCTTTGTTCCACACATATATAGTTTTCATTCTGCAGGGGTTAGTTTGAAAAGTAAAAGGCACAAGGATGAAGTTTTGGGGGGCACCTTGCCTCTGCAAGAGCACAATCCTCTAGTCTGTAGCTCAGATGCCTTGGCTTTGCTGAAAACCTTGATGAGATCATGGTATTTGTTGGGGATTGCTACAGAATCAGCCTTTTAAGGGCCTTTTACTTGTGTTGCTATACATGGTATCGAACTTAGACAGTTCTCATTAGAGTGGTCAGACCAGTGAATAATCTCCTTATCTCTTCAAGAAATGGTTGGGTTGTGTGTCTGTAACAATGGAAAGCGTGTAATGATAGCCAGGAAGGTTGTGGCGTTTGATGGGGTTTTGGGGGAGGATAATGAGAGCTGGCTGGAGGGCTCTTGTGGAACGCTACTACCTGCAAGGTGATGGCGTTTGAAGGTGCTGGCCCACAATGCCAATGGACCGCCCCATGGCTGAAATCTGGAAGGGTGGAATGGTGAATGCTTGTCATGGTACTTGTGAAGATTTTATGGGGCAAGCGAAAAACAAGCGAAACTGAAATGATTGTGCCCCCCACAATAGAAAAAAAGCTCTGATTGCAATCTGCGCTGAGGTTCTTAAGGTGATAGTTCAGTAAACCTCACCTGCATGGATGGTGTATCTTTGGGACCTTTGGTTACTGTAGTGCGTAGTGATTATCTAAACAAACCAACATGTTGTGCTGTACATGGGTGCTGTTATGAAGTAGATTTCTAAACAAACCAACATCATTCCACCCGACATACTGTTACTGGGGCATGTGTTTAAAACAATCCTTGAACCTGGTCACATACTGAGAAAAAAGTCCACCGGAGGCATGTGTTTTAAAACACCCGCCTATAAGCACTGATTTGGGAACACTGATTTGATCAGGAACCACCTAATCAAAAAGCCCTATCATAGTGGCCCCTTGGCGTAACAGATAATCAAAAAAAGCTAAAAAGCTCGAAATTTAGCCCTCCCGTGCTAATAAAAAAAGCTGCGGCAATAATTCACTAAAAAGGAAATAAAGTAATTCTGTGAATCTGTGAATCCAGAATGTCAACGCCCAAAACGCTAGCATAATAAAAAATAATGTCTGTTGTATTTATTTAATCTTTAAAAGGTGGTAGTAAGATGATATAAATATCAGAGAGCTACAAAACATGGTTTTAAGTATAAGGCTGTAGAGCTGGAAAATAGCATAGGAGGCAGAAGCAATTTCGGATAAAAATCTGCTTCAAAATTTTTTAAATGTCACCCTTCCTTTTTTTCACAGTTCCACTTAATGAAGCACAGCACATAAATTTATGACAACAAAAATAAAGAATTTTTTTTGTTAATTTAAAAAAAAAACTGTTTAGATTTTAAAGTTAGTGGAAGAGACTTTCGTATATAATTGTTTTCTTTTCCAGCATTTTCCTCAATACAAAACAACAATGATATACCGACTATCCATTAGTTTAATAGGCACAGCTGAATGCACATAGGAAATGATCATTGTCAATATAAATTGGCAGGGAAAGTGCTCTTAATAACCCATCTCATAAAATATGTATTTGTTTATAATAATGCAACACAAAAGAAGCTGCAGATATTCCACTGAGCTAAAAATGAACGTTTATCATTTTTTTACATGCACACTTGTGGCATATGGTAGAAAAAATATTAGTGTTTGCAATTTGTAATTATTCTTGTCTCGAAGAGTCAAGCTTCTGTTTATTATCAAAAACCAAACAGATTCTATTATTGCATTTCTAATTATCAAAAAATATCAAGAAATATGTATGCATTAAATCATCAAAAACAATCAAGTATTGTATATATACAAGTATATAATAACAGATCAAAAAGCAATGATGTGCATAATAATGTAATGTATATTAGAAAAGTTTAGTGTCACATCTTTTTACACAAATACTACCACTGCTGCAGATACAGCTTCTCTAAAGTGGCCATCTAAAAATAGTTAACACTGACATTTTCCCCACAAGCAGCTACAGAAATCTGTAGGTTCCATTCCGCAACTTTTTCTAAAACAAGTGTACATCTTTTAATAAAGTTATGTCCTTTTGCAACAACCTTAGAGCACCATTCATATATTTCCAGCAAATGGTCCTTTAATAATTAATCATCAGCACTACTTTGAGGCCAGAGTGTGCCCTCTTCTATAATTCATGATCTTTATAGCAGCTGATGTCCCACAGCAGTCAGTCAAATGACAGCAGCCCACAAGTGATGAAGCCTTTGTTAATCAGTGAAGATAATAATGTTTCACAAAGCATTTGCCTAATATTTCATATTATAAGACGACAAAGTTATACAAACCTAAAATAATTAACAATGGGTTTCTACACATAATTAACTGTTTTAGGGTTTACTTTTGTATTGTTAGCAGGTAAAGCCTTTTCTGCAAAATGAACTTAATATTAATTAATATTAATATGAACTAATATTTATAAATAATTATTTAAAAAAAGCATATTCAAATTGTCAAATCAAAGAATTTAATTAGACAAGCATTTCTTGGAAATACAACTTCCACAGAATATACAAATATATATATATAAATACAACTGTACTACTTAACTGATCGGTATGTGAAGAGCAGCAGCCAGCAGAACAAAAACGGCGTGGAAAGGAAAACGTCTCAGTTACGTATGGTAACCCTCATTCTCTGATGGAGGGAACAGAGACGTTGTGTCGAGTGACGACACTAGGGGTCACGTTTTGGGAGCCCGAATACCTTTAATCTAATTTGAAAAGGCCAATGAAATTGGATGAGCAGAATTTGCATAGATTATAAATAAACCGCCTGCAATACTGCTCATCGTTCTGTCCTGAGGAGCTGAATGACAACTCCCCAGGAGCAGCCAAGCACAGTGGCATTAGGGACACAACGTCTCCGTTCCCTCCATTGTAACCGAGACGTTCCCTTTCTGTTGCTCACTCCGACGTTGTGTCAAGTGATGACACTAGGGGTCCCTATCCAACACGTCACTGCTACCAGGCATTAGAGCCCTACAGAGATCACATCCCGCCAGCTGGGGGGGGGGGGTATATGTGAAGAGTCACCAAAGGACTGACACAAGGCAGTACTACTTAGGAAAGGCCTCTGGGCTCTGCACCAGGGGGAGACAACCAGACCCGGGGACTCAAGACCTAGAAAGCTTCCAGGGAGAGGGGCACACTGCCGGGAACACTTACCTCAATGGAAAAACACACATGTGGCCGACAGAGGAGCCACTACATGTGGAACTAACTGGCTAGGGGGGCAGGTTGATGGAAGGATAAGAGGCGGTCCTGCATCAGGAACAGACCCATACAGGACCCAAGTGGCGCAATCCTACCCAAGAGGGGAGGGGCACCGTTGGCAAGCACTACACCCTACCCATCCCCAGAATCTAGGGCACCGCACAAGACTCTGGAAGACACGGGTTTCATCCGTAGGTTGTAAAACCTAGCGAATGTGTTGGAAGTAGCCCAAACTGCAGCTCTACATATGTCCGCTAATGAAGCCCCATTCGCCAGGGCTGATGTGGCGGCAACCCCCCTGGTGGAGTGAGCCTTCACTTCCAGGGGGCAGGGTAGACCCCTGGTCTTGTAGACCTCAAGGATCGCTTCCACTATCCAGTGGGAGATCCTTGTTTGGAGACGGCGTCCCCTTTCCGCCTTCCCCCATAGCAGATGAAAAGCTAATCAGAGCGTCTAAAGCTGTGTGAGGTCCAGGTACGCCCTCAGGGCCTGTACCGGACACAACAAAGGCAGGTCGGGATTCCCCTGCTGAGGGGGAATAGCTTGCAAGGTCACCACCTGATCCCGAAAGGGAGTGGTGGGTACCTTGGGCATGTAGCCCAGGTCTCAGGACAACGTCAGAGTCTGCCGGGCCGAATTCCGGGCACGTTCTGTCAACAGAGAAGACGTGCAGCTCTGCAGTGCAGTCAGCAAGGCTGTCTTCAGAGAGAGGGCTCTAAGTTCTGCCGACTGCAAGGGCTTGAATGGTCCTCCCTGTAGTCCCTGGAGGACCACAGATAGATCCCAAGAGGGAACGAGGCACGGTGCCGGATGGTGCAACCTCCTGCAGCCTCTGAGGAACCTGATCACCAGATCATGCCTCCCCACCGATCTGCCCCTATCGTGTCATGGCCTGCCGAGATGGCCGCGACGTACACCTTGAGGGTAGAGGCAGAAAGGCGCGTATACTGCTTGCACGAAGGAGAGAACCGATCTGAAGCCACATCTCCGTGGGTCTTCCCCACGGGAGGCACACCATTCGACAAAGATACGCCACTTCAGGTCGTACGGCCGCCTCGTTGAGGGGGCTCTAGCCTGAATGATGGTGTTCACCACAGAGGGTGACAGATCTCTTAAGTCCTTCTGGTCGCCTCCAGGTCGACCATACATGGAGCATCCAGAGATCCGGGCGTGGGTGCCATAATGTGCCCCTGCCCTGGGAGAGAAGATCTCTCCTCAGGGTAATTGGCCAGGGGGGCGCTACTGCCAGCAGGACTAGTTCGGAGAACCAAGTCTTGCTGGGCCAGTAAGGCGCCACGAGCAGCAGCTGCTCCTGGTCCTCCCTGACCTTGCACAGAACCTGTGCCATGAGGCTCATGTGGGGGAAAAGCATACTTGCGCAGTCCCTTGGGCCAGCTGTGTGCCAGTGCATCTGTGCCGAGGGGGGAATACCACAAATGGCAGTGAGTCGATTCTGACGAGGCAAACAGATCCACCTGCGCCTGGCCAAACTGGCTCCAAATCAGCTGGACTGTCCATGGGTGGAGCCTCCACTCGCCCCCAAGGGGTCTCTGTCATGAGAGCATATCTGCCACACGATTGAGGTCGCCTGGAACGTGAGTGGCCCCCACAGATTTGAGCCTGTGCTGGCTCCACACCAAGAGATGGCGGCCAAGCTGGGACATGCGACGGGAGCGTACTCCACCTTGATGGTTGATGTAGGCCATCGTCGCAGTGTTGTCTGACCAGATCAAACGCGTGTTTGCTCTGAATCATGGGCCGAACCTCAGGGCTAACCACACTGCCAATAGCTCGAGGCAACTGATATGCCATTGCCGGCGGGAACCCGTCCACACCTCCGCGGCTGCCTGCCCATTGCATACAGTGCCCCAGCCCGTGGTCGACACATCTGTCGTAATGACAACACACCTGGACACCTGCTGTAGGGGCACACCTGCCCGTAGGAACGAGATGTGTCCACCCACCGACTGAGAGTCCAGCGACACATCGTGGTTACCTGCACCCGGTGTGTGCCATGATGCCATGCCCATCTCGGGACCCGGTTGTGAAGCCAGTGCTGAAGCGGTCTCATGTGCATCAGGCCCAGCAGAACCACCGCGGCTGAAGATGCTAAATGCCCCAGGAGCCTCTGGAATTGCTTTAAGGGGACCGCAGAGCTGCGTATGAGAGAGCTCACACATCTCTCAGCACCGCCTGGGCCCGCTCTGGGGAGAGCCGAGCCCTCATCACGACCGAATCCAAAATGGATACCGAGAAAAGAGATACTCTGCACGGGGGAGAGTTTGCTCTTCTCTCAGTTGACCTGAAGCCTTATCTGGGCAAGGTGGTGGAACACCCTGTCCCTGTGTGCAACCACAACATCTCGTGAGTGAGCTAGGATTAGCCAGTCGTCGAGATAATTGAGGATGCTAGGGCAGCCTCCGTGAGCTTCGTGAAGAAGACAGCGGTGTGAAAGGGACAGCCCGAAGGGGAGGACGTTGTACTGGTATGCACAACCTTCGAAGGCAAACCGCAGAAAGGGTCTGTGTCTTGGAAGGATCGAAACGCGTCCTTCAGGTCTACAGCCACAAACCAATCCTGGTACCTTACACACGTTAAAATGTGTTTGAGGGTTAGCATCTTGAACGGGAAACTGTGAAGAGCCCGGTTCAGCGTCCTCAAATCCAGGATCAGCCTGCTCCCTCTCCCCTTCTTGGGTACAATGAAATAGGGGGGGACGCGACCTCCGACCACAGGACAGCAGCATTCTCGCCTCGGACTGAGGTAGCCAGAATGCCTCTGAACCTGGGCGGGCGCCTGGCGAACTGAATCGCGTAGCTAAGCCGAATGGTCCTGAGGAGCCACTGGAAGGCACCGAGAGGCTTACCCAAGCTTGGGCTCACCCAAGCCCCCAGGTACCTCACCAATGGCTCATGCTGAGACACATCCAGAGTACCCCGGGTGGGATCGCTGTGGCTGGTTGGAGAAGATATTGTGGTAGGAAGACGAGCATCCTTGCCACCGTGCAACTTCCCCACAGGGCCCGGGGCTGGCACCACTGATGGACGTGGGAGCCGACCAGGCTGAACTCTGTGCATCGAGTGGGCTGAGCATTCGGGCCCTGGAGGACGGACCAGCATTTGAAACATGAAAGCATTTCTTGTGTGGGAATAACCCAAACACAAAAAACAGCAATTATGCCGGTCATCGAACGCAATAGACCGACCGCACACAGAAACACACAGCCGAGAAGCCATGATAAATCACTTTCTCGCCGTAAAACGCCCTTAACCGAGGAAAAAAAAAAATCGCTCTTAGGAATTTTTGGCTTAGGCACTGCTGTGGACGCCGCCGACGCACCCAGGGGTCAGTTCCTGGTTGGATGCCGCCGCAAGAGAGAGACCGCTGATCGCGCTCCTGATCCAGTGACGCTTTTTAAGGTAATCGCTTCCTTGATCGCTTCTTCCCTGGTTGCTGCTTGCTGCCTGCTGCTGCTGCTCGATCGTTCGCTTGCTCGCTGAGAAGACGCACATTCGGCTCCGAAAAACAGAATTTAATTATACTGGGAGTACAGGGAGTTACCGGCTATGCAAATTCTGCTTGTCCAATTTCATTGGCCTTTTCGTCAAATTCGGAGTCCCAAGGACACTGATAGTGTCGGGGTCCCCCAAGGTAAAAACATGGGGTCCCAAAACATGACCCCTAGTGTCGATATAAGTTTACTTGTACAGTGAGCGAAAGAAGGGAACAGTGAGCGACAGAAAGGGACATTTGGAAGGACATGCAAAACATATAAGAAATGGAAAATTACTTGTACAGAGGGTTTGGGAAAAGGGTTATGGTACGAGCACTGAGATTCGGATCAAAAATCTGTTAAAAGGTTGTGTGAGATGATTATAGCTTCTAAATTTTAGGTAAAGGCTGCCAAAACAGGTTTAAGAATAAAATAAAGAAATATAAGGCTGGAAAATAGCATCAGAGGGTTACAAGAGGCACGAGCACTTTCGGGTCAAAATCTGCTTCTAAATTTTAGGTAAAGCAAGAGCACGAGGCACTTTTCTGCAAAATGAACTCTGCTTCTAAAATATTTATTAACCATTTATCTTTTGTAAAATAAACACCTGAACTTAAAATCAAATTTTGACTGTTATTTTTAAAATATTTTTATTCCAAATAAAAGTGTTTAAATCTCAGCACTGTTAAAGAACCACTGTTAGAATACTCTTACTATTAACTCATTTATCTTTTGTGCCAGCTGATTCAACACCTGATTACATTGTTGTTAGTTCCTAAGAATTAAGCACAAATGTTAGGTTAAAACAATTTTCCCCAAACTATTAATGTTAAATGTCATGTAAAAATCCCAGGATGCCTAAATCCTGCCTAAAATGTTAAATGTCTATAAAAACTGTCAGAATAAGTAGCTCATAGGCCAGCTATAAGTAAGTGTTAATCATAAAATCAGTTTAAGAGAATTTATGTGCACACAATCAGATTTGAAAGAACCCTGTATAAAATAATCACGTGTAAAATAAGTTGAAATGAAAACCTGGCAATCTTGTGGTTCTTACCTTGCTGCTTAAGGAGGAATTTACACATCTATCAGAGCTGAGATTGTAACTACTGACAGTTGTTGGTACCATCAATTATTTAGCAAGAGAGCTGTTTTTAGCCAGACTAACAGTGCACAATGCCTTTAGTTGTTCAGCTGTATTTAGTTTAAAGCCTCTGCTTGGAAAAGATGATCAATATCAAGTGACACCTTGACATGCATCTGTTTGTGACTTATCTCAACAAAGCATTTATGTTCCTAGACTCCAGCAGCTAATGTGTGTTGTTCTTGTATGCAAAATCTCAAGTCAGTTCTGCATCATGGGGCCCAAAGCACTTTCACTTTGTCATCATGCACAGTGAAGTAATACGTATGATCACAGGCTTGTCTTCCATTTGCAACTGTAAAATAAAGTAACCACTGTATGATTGTAAAATTTGTATTTTAAATAATAACATTACACAATAAAAAATACAGCTAAGCTGCATCTAATGCTGCTGTTCATGAAATAATTATGGCACTAGCATCCACGTCTCTTGATAAACTTTAATGGTTATGCAGAGATGGAAGAAATTTTCGGCGATGGCCTAAAAACACACACTGCAACCATTTTTGAAGCATAAAAACTACAACAGTTCTTTTCCAGTGCCTCCATCCTTAAGGAGGAGCAATTTTTATTTTACTTGGTTAAAATGAGTAGCATGGTTGCACAAGATGTTTAACAATGCACATGTAAGTTGTAAAAGTTGCTAACATTATTGATCATGTATAATATCATGGTGTCTATGTGAGAAATCCACTATTTTAAGGATAGCATCACTGTTTTGTGGACCTTTCTTAAGCTGAACACAAAATTGTCACTGGACTTTGATAATCCAGTTGAGTTGTGAGTATGTAGAAAATCCTTCCATGTGCTTTCAGAAACACCTTATGAACCAAATATGTAATGTTGTATTGTATTTTCCTGATGCAAGGTAAAGTTTTTTTTGTTCTTAGCCAGTTATCAGAGGATTTTTACAGACGGAACTGTTATTTGTAGCTATTCATTAGTCCCACTGCCTTAAAGAAAAACTCTCTAAAGCTCTAAAGAATGATTCTGCCACTACCATGCTACACCCTGTTTGTGTACAATACTCTTTTGGTTTGATTTTGAACCCAACAATACCTTTTGTTTTTTTTTTTTAATTTTAGTTTGTTTTGTTGAACATGATTTTTTGAGGGGGATTGTCACTTTCAAATAGTATTTAGTACTTGTTGATATTCCTGTAGTTCTGTGCTTTAGCACTCTTAACAGCATGGTACGATTTTGCCTTATCTGTTCACAAATTTTAAGTGAATATCCTGTTTTTGGTAATGTAAATCTGGTGCTTAATTTTTTTGATAACTACTAAATTGTTCCATATTACATAAAAAAACGTTTTTGTACATAAACAGAATAATTTTATTGATGACAGTTGTTTGATGAATAAATACAAAAAGTAAATGTGATTAGTTTGCTAGTTCCACCACCAGTTTTAAAGGTTTTACTTTATTTATTTAGTGGAATTTGAAGGTATACAGCATATTTTATATTTTGTTTTCAATTTCCTACTTAACAAAAACCTGTAACAGGTTGTAAGGTCCTGTGTAGATTTTTGTAAAACCTATTAGAACAGCAGCATTTATTATAGCATACAGTTTTTTAATTCTAAATAAAGCCAATAACTGGCTCAAAGGTGGAGGTCCAAAGCCCTGAAGGTCTATGTGTAAAACACTTGAACCTATAAATAATATTTTTGGTTACGTTTTACCCTCATAGGATCAGAGACCTCCAGGCACTGTCTACTGCACCCTTATGCCTAAAATTTGAACTAGGTGGAATAAAGGCATTCCTCCACTCTCGGTCTGAGTACATTTCCAAAGTACAGACTAACAGGCCAAGTCCCATAGTGCTGCAGGCTCTCTGTCCTCCCCCCTTTCGGGATGCAGACAAGTAAAAGAGAAACTTTAGAGAATATAAAAGAAAAAGCCAAGCAGTCTCGACCGCCATCTGCACGGTGGCCGGCGACTTACGCGACAGGTGGGTTCCCTACAGTGCACACCTTGTAGAGTCTTGGTGTTCCAAAGAATCTCCACATTTCTAAGCCGTGAGAAGTGTCACACTAGAATAAGGGCACCTTGATTGTGTCCCCTGTATAGGGCACTAAGGCAGTTGATCCACCCACAATGCACAATTAAGGAAGCCCCGGGGGCACAGGATAACATAAGTTCTTCAAGGTCCAAGGACTCTGAGTACTACAATCCGCAGACCACCATTGGTACCCTGTGGTACTGGGGCATGGTGGGCATTTCCATGGCTCAGATATGGGGCATTGAACGCACATAAGGTGGTATCACTGGCCTAGGAAGGCGGTAACCAAGAAGGGGTCAGGTAAGGTGCCTCTGCTTTTTATTTGTTTACCAACAAAAAAGGCTTTACTTAAATAAGAGTTATCAAATTACACAGTTATATATAGCCGTTGATGTCCACCTGAGACGGTGTCATGCACCACAGTCGCTTATTTAGTGACGTTCTGTTCGCATTGGCAAGTAAAAATCTGACCTGTTTGCTTACATGGCAGACGCTAATGCACATATCTGATTAATATCCAATCTCTGCCACATTAAAGGAAAAAAACGCAATTGGGACACTTAATACATGCAGTAAAAATGCGGCCATAAAAACTGTTTATGTTTTTAAGTCTTAAATCAAAAGAAATGTCAAAACATCACAGGTTACAATGTTCTTGGTAATCTAAGGTACAAATGTACAATGTTAAGTATTGGTAACCCTTATTACCTGATGGAGAGAACGAAGATGTTGTGTTGAGTGTATGACAATGTTTGCGAGCCCGAAGTACCTCTGATTTGGTTTGAAAAGGCCATTGAAACCACAACCTGGAAATATGGGTAGAAATAAGCTGGCCACGCTTCTGTTTATTGTTCTGTCCTGAGAAGCCAAATGATGACTCCCAGGAGCAGTGTCGCGCAATGGCATGGGGACTCTCTGTTTCTCCATCAGAAAACAAGGGTTACCATACGTAACCAAGACATTCCCTTTCTGTCGTTCACTCCGACTTTGTGTCACAGGTACAACACTAGGGATCCCTATACTACACACCACTGCTGCTGGACTGCGTCGGGGTCTACTTAAGGAAAGTGCTGACAAGAACATGCCTGTTGATGCGCAGTCTTACACTGCCTCATCTGGTCCCACAAGGGGGAGGGATATAGCATAGGCAAAGTTCCTCAGCTTTGCCTTTTCTCTTTTAATCACCTTTTTATGTCCCACTGGGAAGCCTGCGTACTGGGACCAGGCCCATCCCCTGAGGGGTGGGGGCCCTACTTGGAACGCCGACCGGGGTGTTAGTATGTAAAGAATCATCTGAAGTCTGAAAAAAGACAGTACTACATAAAGACACAAGACGTAGAGCATCTCTAGAAGATTGGGGAACACTGTATAGGAATATAATTACACACATGAGGAGCAACTACATACAGAGCACAACCTAGTGAGGGTTTCCATGCAGGGAACCACCCGGCCCTGGTCTCCCCCGGCTAAAAGGGGGAAGCCCTGCCCCAAAGGGGAGGGGCAAGCTCTACACCCTACCCATACTCTGAGTCAAAGGGCACCACACACGACTCTAGAGGACACGGGTTCCATCCATAGGTTATAAAACCTTGCAAATGTGTTGGAAATAGCTCAACCTGCAGCTCTGCATATGTCTGCTAGTAAGCCCTGTTTGCCAGGGCTGATGTGTGGGCCACCCTCCTGGGAGTGAGCCCTCACCTCCAGGGGGCAGGGTAAACCTCTGGCCTGGTAGGCCTCGAGGATAGCCTTAACTATCCAGTGGGAGATCCTCTGTTTAAACACGGCGTCCCCTTTCTGTCCGTCCTCTGTAGCAGACGAAGAGCTGATCAAAGCATTTGAAGCTCTGAGTGCGGTCCAGGTTTGCCTGAAGGGCCCACATTAGACATAACAAAGGCAGTTCAGGATTCTCCTGACAGATATAAATAGCTTCATCACCGGTCCTGGGTTTCAAGACAAAGTGAGAATTTGGCTCTAAGCTCTACTGACTGCAAGGGCTCGGACGGATCTTCATGTAAGGCCTGTAGGTGTGGTGCCGGAGGATGTAGCCTCCTGCAGCCTTTGAGGAACCTCACCACCATATCATGCTTCCCCACTGCTCTCACCCAGAGTGTTGTGGTATGCCAAAATAGTGGCTACGTACACCTTAATAGTAGAGGCTTAATAGTGGAGCACCAATCCGATGCCAAATCTCTGTGGGTCCTCCGTGTGGAAGGCACACCTTGTAGAGAGGGCTCTAGCCTGAATGAAGGTGGTCATCATCAAGGGTGACTGATATCTTGAGTCCTGGCAGTAGTACACTATCTGTGCTTGGCCAAACTGACCCTAAATCAGCTGAACTGTCAGCCTTCACTCACCCCTGAGGGACCTCTGTCATGAAAGCGTGTTTGCCACTAGGTTGAGGTATGAGTGGCATGCACAGATTTGAGCCTTTGATCGCAGGCAAGCTGCGACATGCGACAGGAGCGCAGCCCACCCTGATAATTGACGTATGCAACCATCGCAGTGTCGTCCAAACACAGCAACACATGCTTGCCATGAATTATGGGCTGAAACCTCTTCAGGGCCAACCACACAACAGCTTGAGATAATTTATATGCCACTACAGCCGGGGGCCTGTCCAAGAGTGTAGGTGGATACCAAGAAAAGAGACACTATGCACAGAGTAGAGTTTGCTCCTTTCCCAGTTGAAAAGCCACAATCTGGTAAGGTGGTGGAGCGCCCTGTCTCTGTGCAGAACCACAACCTCTCAGGAGTGAGCTGAGATTAGCCAGTTGGCGAGGTAATTGAGGATGCATCCACCCGCCTCCCAGAGGGGGGCTTAGGCAGCCAGCGCAAGCTTCATAAAGACAGTGGAGACAGGGATAACTCGAAGGGGAGGACCTTGTACCGATATGCACATCCTTTGAAGGCAAACCAAAGAAATGATCTGTGCCATCTGTGAAGGATTGAGACATGAAAGTATGCATCCATCAGGTCTAATCACCACGAACCAATCCTGGGGCCTTGAACAGGAATCTGAATCTTGAACAGGAACCTGTGAAGGGCCCGGTTCAGCCTCCCCAGATCCAGGATTGCCCCCCCTCCGTTCCAATAAAGTAGATGCTGTAAAAACACAACGTTGAAGTAAACGACAGAAAGGGAATTACACATACTCTGGATTTTCTGTTACTGCACAAGTACATGTAAACAAGCAAACTTTATATTTTATTTACTATTATGCTTATGAGTATAAGTTGCTGTGATCGGAAATTTGTTACTTCATTAAATAACAAAACCACAGTGTTTTTCATTTTTAATAAATTGTTTTAAAATAGACCATAACATTTACAAAATTTGAAAGCCTGCATAATTACACTCAGGTAATGCGCTTATAGTGTATATGAGCTTGTAAAAAAAAGGCAAAGACACAAAACTATATTGTTTCGCCAAGTTATCACTGAATTGCTTATACAGTGCACTATTCGGAAGCCTGCCACTGAATCATATGTCGAGTTTAATAACATTGTATGTGTTGGAGATGCACTGTTGAATCCCAGTTAACCGGTGCCTTGCTGACTGCTTTCACATTCTGGATTGTTGCTTCACATAATTTATACAGAACCCATGCTGTGTACAGGGAATGTTTTTCCAAAACTAATGATTTAATAAAGATATAATATAATTGTCAAACTTGAACATTCACAATGATTGTTTTAAAATATTCTTCAAAGTTATACTTATTCAAAGTTATAAAATATACTTCAAAGTTCTATACCATTCCAAATAGTCCAAGCTGTTCTAAAGCATCCTAATTACCCTGATTCATTGGGAACAGCTGTTTTAATCACCTCAACAGGTGAAAAACAGAAGCTCTCTGCTGTTGGTTTGTGGACAGTCATGGCTAAAACAAAGGAGCTTACTGAGGACCTGAAGCTGCGCATTGTGGCTGCTCACAAGTCAGGAAAGGGCTATAAGACCATATCTAAATGTTTTGAAGTTCTGTGAAAAATCTCAGATGACGATGTCGGAAGCCAAAAGTGACAACTGTGCTGGCCAGGAGGATAATGAGAGAGATAAAAAAGAATCAAGACTCACCACCAAGGCTATCCTGATAAATCTGGGCTCTGCTGGCGGCAACATCTCAAGGCAGACAGTCCAACGGACACTGCACACCGCTGGGTTCCACGGACGCAGACCAAAGAGGAAACCACTTCCCCAGATAAGGCACACAAAAGCTTGGCCTTTGCAAATGCTCATCTGGACATAGAAGAAGACTTCTGGTCCTCTGTTTTATGGTCAGATGAAACAAAAATTTAATTGTTTGGCCACAATGATGTAGCCTTCATTTGGCGTAAAAAAAGGAGAAGCCTTCAACCCTAAGAACACCATCCCCACTGTCAAACATGGTGGTGGAAACCTAATGTTTTGGGGGTGTTTTTCACCCGGTAGACCAGGGAACCTACTCACAGTAAACGGCAATATGAAAAGGAGCGATACATCAAAATTTTCAACAACAACATCAGGCAGTCTGCAGAGAAACTTGGCCTTGGGCACCAGTGGACATTTCAGCATGACAACGACCCAAAACACACAGCAAAAGTGGTGAAGACATGGTTAGCAGACAAAAACATTAACGTTTTGCCTTGGCCCAGCCAGAGTCCTGACTTAAATCCAATTGAGAATCTGTAGAGGGAGCTAAATATCAGGGTGATGGCAAGGAGACCCTCCAACCTGAAAGAGTTGGAGCTCATCGCTAAAGATTAATGACCAAAAATACCAATGACCAAAAAGCTGGTCAGCAATTATAGGAAGCGTTTGATTGCTGTAATAGCCAATAAAAGCTTTTCTATTGATTATTGAGAAGGGTATGAATAATTTTGGACATGCCACTTTTTATTTTTTATGTAAAAGCTGAGAAATTGTTTTTTTCACAATGATGCCTCTTGTACATCGTCGTATTATCTTTTGGAAGAAGCCTGTGTCATTTCCGGTCAAAAAAAAACTTGAATCAAAGTAACTTTAAGTCAGGGGTATGCCAGGAGTATGAATAATTTCGGGCTTGACTGTATATATATATATATATATATAATAAGCACTTATGTAACTTATGGCCTGGTTACATAGGCTTACCCTGCTATATTTTATTTACACTTTCTTACTAATTTAAGAATAAACAATAAACGAGGAGTGCCCCTAAGCTACAACACGATGTCAGAGTTTCAAAAAATTCTTTCATAACGGCATTAACAGGGACATATGTGTAATGTTTTATGCACTTACCTTTTTTATGTTAAGTGTACATTTTACTTAATTACAGTTTTGCCCTTATATTATAAAAGAAAACTCTTTGGTTCCTTTTGATGATTCGATCTATGATGTGCTGAACTGAACAAAAGTGAAGCGAACACCATGTGAAATAGTGAGGGTGCATTATCTTTTATTTCATTTGTTTGAAAAGAGTAAATTCAATTGTCCAGTGCAGGTCTCTTCTACTTTTTTATTTATGTGAGTGCTACTGGGCTCAATAACTTATAGAGTACAATATTGCAAATCTTCATTAATGTGATTTTTATACCATAACAAAAATTAACTTCTTAACATCAGATGTTTGTAAATAACTTTAAATTTGAAACTAGAAACACATTGTGTAAGACCTAAAAATGGCAGCCCATATATTTACCTTATATTTGCCTTTGGGGACCATTTTTGTTTCAGGAAGCAATAAGCTGTTTCTATAGGAACATAATGATTTTATCATGGCGATACCATCAAAGCTGTAGTTTAGGTAGAGCATTGCAGTGCTCACACAGTGGCAATATGAGCCCAATTATGTATAAATAAAGCACAGTTTAAAATTATCTACTAATATGTAATAAATGCTAGTTGACAAATTTAACAGATGATAATAAAAAAACGGCATTATCAAAACAATTCACAATAAAAACAAATGGCCATCATTATGATGAATATTAAAGATTTCACAGTCAGTTTGCCCTGTTTTGGTCTCATTTTAAGATAATGTTTTAATGTCTAAGGTAATTTTTCCTATGTCAGTGCACAGATGGATTACCACAAATGAGTGTTTTTGTAATTAAAGCAGAGCTAAAACCGTTTTTTTTTTTTTTTTTTAATCAAAGTCCAGACTATTCACCTTGCAGTTTGGGCCCACTGTTGTGGTAGAGCAAGGGATTTTGATGTGTAACAGGGCTAGTGTGTGACTCATTTTTCTGGAATGAAATGTCACAGCAAAACCCACTGCCAGTGCAGCACCAGGTGCCAATAAAGGAGGATAGAGAAACTGCAGAGATGTACATCTGTTTGACTTGGCACTGATGATGTCCATGAGAAAAAACATAGATGTTGAGTGATTCCCTGCGCTTATCTTGCAAATGCACTAATAATGGATTGTCTTCTCAAGATTTTTCCGCCAAGGGCAAGATTATAATTTAATTATTTTAATATACTTTAATGCAAAGGCAAAATCAAATGGAACACTGTTTTATTACTTAACACAGATTCACTATTATTTGCTTGAATGCGGAAAGGTTTTAATAAAATTAGAGAACCTTGAGTCTTAAAGCCAATACAACCAAATGTAAAACAAGATCTCACAGCAGCCAAATTCAAAGACATTACTTACCTTTGGTTCTTGCAAGGGTCATCACTTATGCCTCAGGTATTCTCGATTTCTGACATTCTATACTAGTAACAGGCTTTGTCATATTAAGACAACAATTCCAAGAATATCTTACCAATAATTGAATATCAATTATAATATAAGATGACACCAATTCAGTAAGAAACTGTCCATTTACACAAAATGAACACATTCAATAAAGTTCTATACATTCTACAATGACCCAGTAGTGTACAAAACAAAAATGAATAGAGCAAACATAAGCGCACAATGTAATCAAGCCACAACAAAAGCGGCTTGTTTCTGTTGTGTTGTGTATTGATTCTTGTGTTGTGGCTTAAATCCGTTGCTTTGTGAAATTGTTTGCTTTTAATATGTCATTGTGTTGTGCAACATTCTTCTGGGCCACAGTAATATTCAGTAGGAACATGCATGCATATGTGTATGTATATGTACTTAGAACAGGCAGGCTTTCTGGCCGTATAAATTATATGTTTATTATAATCCTGAGTAATTAAATCTAGACAATCAAAAAAAAAGGTTTTTACTGCAATATCCTGTAAATTATTACATTATAACCTAATCAGACCTTGTAAAACTATAAAAATGAAGTATCAATAAGTGTAATTGTTTTATTGAACATTTGGTGACAGAGGGTACCACATGTCTTTTTTCACTCGTAATACGATGGCAGTAGTGATGATGGCAAAAAGAATGCATGTTTTTTCAAATTGTTATACAGTATCAAATATATTTTAATCAAAAGGACCACACGGATCCCGTTAAAATTCAATGCTGTAAGAAATAGGAAAAAAAATTGATATTAGGCTGCTAGTCTTGAAGAAGTTTGTTGATCAAAAATGTCATGTTGGCTTGGTTTGGTTGGATAGTTTCCCTGTCACCAGTCATGCCTGGCTAAGTGAGAGTGCCTACTGCTGAGTTGTGGAACTCAGCGGATGGAGCTTTGCCAGTTTTCTTTACCCTTTCACTGAGTTCAGATATTAGTCACCAGTACTAAGTCAAGGTCAGCCAGAACTGCTCATGCCAAGCTATTGAAGTAGATTGAAGCTATTGAAGCTATTGAAGTAAAAGTAGCCTGTCCTAAACTAAATTGGTGACATCAATGCCTTATTTACCATCTACTTCCAATGGCTATGGTGGAAGCGACTGTCTCATTGTGTCTCATTGTGAATGAGAAAGGCCTCTCCGGTGTTGAGCAAGCTACTTGGAAAATGTAGTGAGCTACGCTATTAGTTAACCTACATTAAGTTAAGCTTTACTACATTAAAGCTACCACCCTAGGAAATGC
Source organism: Bagarius yarrelli (assembly GCA_005784505.1). Lineage (NCBI taxonomy): Eukaryota > Metazoa > Chordata > Actinopteri > Siluriformes > Sisoridae > Bagarius > Bagarius yarrelli. The sequence continues at coordinate 2,392,536 of VCAZ01000021.1, forward strand.
AGCAAACTAAGCCAAAGTAACATGGCAAAAGTAGATTATTACATCTAAGCTATATTTTACAATTTAATATCGAACCAACATGATGGCGTGATCATGTATTTTGTCATTATAATGTGAAAAGAATTTTTGCTAAAAAATGAAAAAATTTAAGGTATCTAGTGGTTACCTGTTGCTATTTGTTTTTTGCAGTCTACTGAATTGTAATAGTTTTAGCAAGCTAATTTGAGATTGCCATCAAGTGAACTTTATGTGTTTTAGCCCGGTGATTAGTTCATGAAGTTATTCTCCAAAAAGCTGTTTGCTTTAAAAAAAATCAAAGAAGAATTTACCATCTTACTGAGGTACGGACTCAGGTCTGTGAATGGTGGTGGTATCACTTTTTTATCCAGGATTGGTCAATGTAGCTTGTGTGGTTATTTCACTACTTTGCTACTGAAAAGCTATTTTACTTAGAAAACAATTATTCTACCATCAAGCTACTGAGAAATGTAGTTAAACTAGTAGCATTAGGCTACTGGATTTATGTAAGTACAGAAAAATAAAGAGTGCAACAGGAAAGGGGAGAAAGACAACAAGAATAAATAAAAAGATAAAATTTCTAGCTCACCTTGGCTTTGTTTATTTCCCTACTGTTTTAAAGCATGTTAATGAAAAATTCATGATCCAATTCAGATATACAAACATCCTTTATGCAAAAACAGAAGGAAATCAATTACCTTTCATTCTTGAAACCTAACTAACAAATGTAAGGTAAATATATATTTATATAAATATTAAATTAAGTTAATGTTAAATTGTTCTATTGTTGGAAATGTAAGCTTTACACACACTCAGGATGTTCTAAAAGAAGGTTTTCTAAAATGTTTGTCAAAATCGTTTCTAAATAAAAATAATTCTAAACCCAGTTTCTAGGCCATATTTTCTCTATTACAACAGTAGTATAAGCAACAATGTAATACTTGGTGGCCACTGAGATGAGATTCGTGTCAAATTTGGTAAAAAAAACAAAAAAAACTTTCAGCATTGTGCATATTCAACTTTTAGCACTGTGCAAGGTACATGTACAGAGCCAATGAAAAGCATTTTTCGCATATCCCATCTTAGTAAGTTGGGGTCAGAGTGCAGGGTCAGCTATGATACAGGAAGGGTCTTGCTCAGGGACCCAGCCGTGGTTGGCTTGCCAGTGGTGGGGCTTGAACCCAGGTGTTTCTGGTCTTCAGATCAACAACTCAGCACCTTAACCATTTGAGCCACCACTGCCCCTAAAACATTTCACACTGTAAATTCTGTGTATGGTGTTTTTTATATATAAATATAACACTGTAAAGAACTGCAACAATAATAAAAAATAAACAATAATGTTTACTGTACATCTATATACTATAAAACCATACACTATAAGTATATTTTCCTTTTTGTAATATAATTTCTTTAGATTTCGTATGTAACCATGATTTCCCCGGGGGAATGGAACAAAAAGCTGTGACAAAAAAACCTATGCAAAGGATTCCATGTGACCTCATTTGAAGAATATTTGTATTCAGTCCAAAGAAATAGCGACATAAGTTCCCAGGCAGCATAAAGATGCATCTAGCACCGACCAGCCAAGGTATGGCTGGGGATATGCAGAGCCCTCTGGGTACCATGGTTACATGTGTATCCTATAGATTTTCCCCTCCAGAAACTTGAGCTTAATTAAAAATGCTTCGGGAACGAGAGAATGCTCATAACGCCATCGCAAAGTTTTACCTGTCCAGTATTTGTGATGTAATGCTTTTAAAGATGGACAGATTACACACTTGCACACTTCCTCTCTACAGCGTTTTGACGCAGCGGATGACGCAGTTATCTCCATATCTAAGGCACGAATGCATCGCTGCAAGACTGCAGCATGCGAACCCTTTTGCTTTGAATTACCACTGTGAAGGTTTCGTGCAGCAGACCAAAAAGAATCATTTTGGAACTGCTGCTGTCATTTATGTCTGAAAAATGTTTGACAGAGAGTAGCTGGCCTTCTCTCACTCTATGGTAATGTCGGTTGCCTTAAGAAAAGCAAGACAGTTGTGCCTGCATCATTAAGCAATCCTGGATATTGTGGTTCATTTGATGTCCTGAAGTAGATTTCCAGCAGGAAAGCAAGAAGCCTTCTAGCTTGTTGGAGTTTACTCTGCCCTGATTCTTTAACACCTGAAGTGGCAGAGTTAACCAATCAGCTACTTAAGAGCCAATGTTTAGTGTGCTGGTTTGGCCCCTCCGACTGATGATTCCAGTTTCTGTAATGTCAGGGCTGAGGGTTTTCTGTGTTGTACCTAAGGTCCATCATCCAGCTCAAGAGAGATAGAGCGAGGAGCAGCGGACCTGCAGGACAACCCCCTACCTACACTGGGGCACACATCTCTAAAGTTTTCAACAAACACTGGGCACTTTGCTAGACAAAGAGGACAGGCTTTCAGTGAATGTACAAATACTTGCAAATTAGATGTAACGCCTTTGAACAAAAGGCTACTAACATTATCTCTAGTGTTGGCTCTAGGCCTTTTCAATGATATTTCATTTCAACCTTAACAAAACTACCCATAGGTAATTTTGTGTAAAATACACTATTGAAATGTTTAACTGAATAATCAATAAAGAATGACACAAAATTTTATAGGGCGAGCAGAGAAGTCAATGCTGGCCTGACTGCCCACCACTGTCCATTTCCAATGACTAGAGTTTGTATGATTTTGCACCATCTCAAACTGTTTTTCTGCTGCCAGTTCCCCAAGGTTATATAGGCAAAGAAAGCATTTTACTGTGCTGTGATTTTAATGTGGCAAATTAAAGCCTTCTTATTGAGTGTTTCTGCTGAATGTAATACGTTTAAGTTGTGGAAAAATGGGAGCAATTATTTTTGATGATGATGTCATGCATTGCCCAGACCTCAGAGGAATATTTGCAACATATCCTGGAAACCTAAAATGATTAAGCAGTGATGATACAAACAAAGTCACCACCCAGTATATATATATTCTGATTCTAAATATATTGTCTAATAAAAAATAACCAAAAACTGTTTAATCCTATCACATTTAGTAACCGATTTTAAACTGGTCAGGTTAATTGGGAGATGAGAGCATAAAATATACCTTGCATATAGGAGAGCAATCTGTGACAAGGGCACCATGCATGCATCTTTCACACCTAGAGAAAACTAAGGACAGCCAGTCTGTGTACCAGTATGTTTTGGAAGTGGGAGAAAAAAAAATGGTGGAATCATAAATTATACTGCCAATGCCAATGAACATTAACTTATACATTATTTGTCAAGCAAATCACCCATAAAGGTTTTTTAAAATCATTAAGCAATGTGTTAAATCAATTAACAGCAACATAAGTGGAAGATGTCCTTTATATAACTAAAAAAAACATTATTGTCAGTAATTTATTAAACTAAAAATAATTTGTTTTAGTTGATGATGAACCCCCAAACCCCATTTAACAAAATGAAATAAGCTAAGGTTTAGATTTAAGTTTAATCTTCGGTAGTATAGGCAGAGGACCATGGCATTTTTTTAGACCATAAGAGAGTTAATGGGAATTTATATGCCAGTGAAGGGAAAGGCCTTTTTGTGCTGATTCCCCAACTGTAATACAGCTAAGGCTCCTGCTGCTCCATCTCTGTTGTGTGTATGTCAAAGTGCCACGGATGTTCCGTTTCATGTGCCAGTAATTAGCTATCAAACCACGGCTCTCCTACAAGACCAAATAGGATAAAAAGCCTAATTAACAAGCCATATAATTTAAAAGGTTCATGCTGAGATTTTAAGTTATTGATAGCAGTATTCATACAGATAATTTACATTTTGGTAAGATCCTCAGCACTATTTTTCAAAATAACCTACAGAAGTAAGTAAGCATGGAGCATATGAGCTGATTTCCTCTTAGTCACGCATCAGCAAATGGCTGCTAATCAAAATTCAGCCCACTCCCAATTTTTTCTCTTGAGAACTCTGAACAAATTCAGAAAAATTACTGGCATGTGAATGCATTAATTACAGGAAAGTTGTGGCTTATTCATTGTCATTCTTCATGGAGACATGCATTAATTCCCTGGTGGCCTACTCTTACTGTGCAGGTTCCTGACCCAAGCAGAGAGCAGCCTTCATTTACACAGTCTAATGAGGCGAGACCTGTTTTCTACAGCACCACCCTTTCCAATCGTACAGCCATGTTACTTACACCCTCGCACCCACCCACCTCTCCCCCACCTCGCTTTATGTGTCTCCCAATTGAGCAGGCATGCAGCTGAATTAACCAACAAATACCCAGTACTCCACATGTAGACTGCACCAATAAATATCATTGAGCAGCCCACCATCTGGAGGGAGGGCTGTGCTGAGCTAACCATGCTGTAGAAAAAGGGAGCGTTTCACATTTTTCACAATCTTGTCTATCACCAGACTCAGTGCTATAAAGCAATATCAATTTAAATACAAACAAGCCAGCCCACGTTTATAATATTCTTTAGGTTCCATATATATTAGCTATGTCATTTATGTTGGTAGACTACTGTCAGAATTAAATATCTTATATCTTTCACATGAAATACTATGACTGCAAATATGCCAGTTAAAATAAGCATAAATAGAAACATTTTGAAAGTAAAGCTAAATGCCTGCTTTTTAAGTGAGATGTGTCTACACAGACAATATAAAAATATTGAATCAATGTGCACCTATCACCCAATTATATTACAGCGGCACAGAAAAATCTGTATTTTTAATATATAAAGATATGCTTATGTAAATAAATGCATACTGAAGCCCATAGGCTATTGTTCTTGTGGCCATGTGTTGTTGTAGCTCATCTGTCTCATATGCATTTTAAGATGCTCATCATGGTTTACAAAAGTATACAGTTGAAGGTAAAGGGTTATTATAAATAGAAATAAAGATATTTTTACAGCTTAGGGCATCTACTTGGTCCCATCAGAGGTTATTTTTTAACCTTTTATGTATTAGATTGATTTACATATACCTGATTGTCTCTTTAAAAAGTCTGAAACATTCCAGAGTTTTATCTAATGACTTTTGCTTCTAATTTTATTAAAAACACAAACCAATTTTATACAATTTTCTCATGTTGTAATATTAGTTTCATTTCAGTCTACAGGCTAGGTTGAAACTTCTTAAATTATTTTTATGGGGTAAATTTACTTAATGAAATCTGTTGGATGTCATGCTGGTAAGAAATATAGAAAACAATGGTTGAATGTCAATTTTTTGGTTGAAATAGGTTTTTAATTTTATCATTATCTAATAACAGCTCGTCTATCATGTATATCTTTGAAAATACACTTGTTTAGTGAAGAACAATAGAACAGGCCCAGCAGAGGTGCAAAAAAATAAGCGGGTACAAACAATGGATGGATGAATGGATGGATGGATTGACATAAATTCAGTAAAGTTTTTGTTGTTGTTTTACATAAAGGGTGACAATAAAAATTCCAAATCAATAAAAATAAAGTAGGCTTTAATTTCCTGTTCTACTCCTAATTACTCTTGTGCAGTAAGTCTATGTGCAAAATACTTCCAGGATAGTCCACCATACTTAGTTGACTAAACCCAGCCAATGGGCCGGTTTATTCTCAACAGCGTACTGTAAAGTTTAGGTTTCAAGTTTCTTGTTTTTATTCTTGTCATGTTTTAGGTATTATTCATGTTTATTATGTTTTATGTCAAGGCTAAGCCATGCTAGCTAGCTGAGATAATCTATGCTAGCTAGCTATCATAGCCATATTTTGTTTATGTTTTGTTTACCTCCTGGTTTTTGTGTCTTGTGATCCTTGTTTTCCCTTGTCTTCCTGTCATATGCTTCTCTTTGTCCTTGTGTCTCGTTTTTATTGGTTGTTTAGTTCGGTGTTTGTGATTGTGTTCAGGCGTGTCTTTTTTAGTTAACATGCTCAGTGTATATATACCCCTGTGTATCCTTGTCTGTTTGTGAATGATTGTACATGTACCACTGTCGTGAGATTCTTTGTCAAGTTAAGTGTTTTCAAGTCCAGTTCAGGGTTGTTGTCTTGTTTAGTGTTTATGTTGTATTTATGCCAAGTTAAGTTATGTCAAGTCTTTCGTTAGTTTAGTTTATGTTTTTGATTCACATTGCAAATAAACTGCAACAAATATGTCTCACCTCAATGGAGTTCATTACAAGTACAGGCTTATTTTCAACTTGAACAAAAATAAAATAATTAATTCTATCTGACATTTATGCTGCAATTATGTTTATTTCAAAAAATTGTAAAGCTGACTGCTACTCACGAAATGCGTTTTTATATATTTGAGCATGATAACTTTTTGAAGAATGTACACGTTTAAACCACCGCTCAGTGCTCAAAGGACAATTTATCGCGTCATCTCCAGCAGTAAAACATTTATACTACCTACTGTATCAACAGCAACTGTACAAACACTTTTACACAAATTTAAAACTGTACTAGCTAAAAAAAGTAAAAACAAAGAGGACTTTTATTATATATAAGTATATAATAACACTGTAGCGGATGGTGCATTTGGTACGCGGGCCTACAGTGGCGACTTACACGACTAATACACCTCTTAATACCACCACTATCACTTCGCAATTATAGAAACCATCAATACCATACAAAAACGCAATATAACATGGCGTGGCATTACAGAGAGTGAGACATTTCACGTATTAAGGATGAAAACCATTTTTATTAAAGCAGGAAACCAAGCAAGAATCCAAACCTCTACAATATAACCTATATAACCTCGTTATAATAATACAACATTTCAAAAACATAAAAACAATAAAAAAAATAAAAAATAAAATAATATATATACTGTTTCGGCAGCACTGGTCTGGAAATGGTAAACAAAATCTTTCTCATTGGCTAAGACAAGCTAGTTAGCATCGGGGTAAGCCAACCTCCCCTCACGATGTCTAACTTTTACGGAAAAATTTGCCTTAAAGTATTTTCAAGTATATCCGAGACAAAGTTAATTGTGGCCACTGTGGGTGTAAAAATTCTAAATTAACTGTACAGACGTGTTTTGCTAGTTTATTCTAGGCTGTAGGAATTTAATTTGATTAACGAATAAGAGGACAGAAGAATGCTGATGTCATCATGCGCCAGCTAACGGGCTTCTGATTGGTTAACGAAACAGTCTTTAATAATATTAACCAATTATTAATCTGCCAATACTAATATAGTTTAAGTTACATAGGCCAGCAATACTGATTCTGAAGGTTTTGGCAGATTATATTAACATGGCCAAAAAAAAATCCAACATCCACATACACGTACTGGAAGCAGTGCGGCTGAAAAAAATTATATACACGACTTAAGGCTTATTTTGAAGAACACTATCTCAACTTCAAAGCATGGGGAGGCAGCATCATTTTGTAGAGGAGATTTGCTGGAATAAGAACTTGAGTAAGGCTGCATTTACACTGCAGGGCTTAATGCCCAATTTAAGTTTTGTGACTATATCTGATTTTTTTTGACCACCCTCATACATCTTCTTCTACAACTGAGACGTATTCTATATCTGCATTTACACTATCCAAGGAAAAACAACCCAAGATTGACATAATCACTGGGAAAGGAAGTAAAAACGGTACGATAATCAATGGACAATATATGAAGACAAAATGATTATTCTGTGTTGCGATTTTTAAACTATATTTAAAGGTTGGCCAAACAATTCCTTATTTGGGCTAAGAAAAAATGATGAGTTGACATAATTTGGCACTGTTGCTTATTTATTGGGTGACATAACTTGCATTTACAGATTTGTCTGCTTACATGGCAGATGCTGATGTACTAGTCTGATTCATATCCGATTTATTTCAACATAGGTATGAGATCTGAAACCAATCTGAATACACATGCTTTTTTTTCCTACTTACACAATCGTGGTTCATATATGAACTGATACATGTGGTATAAATGCGGCCTAGGAAGACTCATGTGTTACCCATGAGTTTTGTCAGAAAGAACCAGCACAAATTGTCACACAAGTGATAGCAGAAAGTGATAGCTAGATAGGTTCGATTCCCAGCACCACCAAGCTGCCACTGAGCAAGTTCCTTAACCCCACAATTGCTTAGTTTTATAAAAACAGGTAACTGTAAGTTGCTCTGAATAAGGGCGTCTAGTGCCAAATGTCGTAAATGTCAAGTCACAGCTGCTTGTGGAAGCGTATGATAAAAGATTGAGAGCTCTAACAATTAAAAGGCAATTCCACCAAATATTAACAAATTATATATAAGCATGTACTATAAAATCTGATAAATCTTATAAAAGCTAAAAAAAATATTGCTTTTCAAAAGGTTAAAAATTCAAAATAGATCATCACATCACATAATTCGCTCATCCGCATCCATGATGCTGCGTGGGAGAATAAGTCTGTAGAAGAGTACTTGAGGCATAGTTGTTGCCTAAGAATAATGAGGTGGTCAATTAACAAGCATTCAATGTTTTAGGTTTGATTGTGTAATTAAAACAACAGCGATGTTGGTTGCTCACTCAATCACACACACACACACACACACACACATTTTTAATAATTAGATGTCCTTCATTCTTGGTATTTTTTATGTAATAGCATAAAAGATTTCCCCCGTGTGCGCTTCATTGACTCATTTATAATATCATCTGACATATATCTTTTTATGGCCATGCAACAAAACATTTTATGTTTACATACTCATGTGAAAAATATATTTTACTATTTCAGCTGAAATATTTTTGATCACCCAAAATCTATTCTTGATTTTCACATTTATGTTAGATTTATCTACTTGTACATTCAGGTTGACATTCACAATTAAATTCATAAATATGCAATGTGTAGTTAAAGCAATCTTTATGATTGGTAAGTAATACCATCTAGGGCAATCTCATGTATTTTAAGTCTGACAATGTGGAGTCATCCCTAGCATCAGCGGTTATTTCCAATTGTGTTCCAGGTGGATTTTTAATTTTCCAAGCAAAGGTAGTTAATCCAAATAGATTAGACAGGTACTGGGAGCACAATGAAATCTCAAAATAGTTGTTAATGACAACACACCTATGTATGGCTACAATGCCTAAATATGTAAATAATAATGGAAAATATAGCAAAAGAAACCTTTTTTTTACTGATTTTCTTTTTTATGGACTACGGCCCATGTTCTCTGCAGCCTGTACAATTTTAGTTCATGACAGCTATTTTTGGACATCTTCTGTAAACTTCAATTATTTTTTATTTCTTGATTTTTTTTGTTTAACATTTATGTTGCCAAGCCACAGAGTGAGCAAGAGAGAAAGAGTCAGATTAACAAATACTGTATGCAAGTAATGTTTGCAGAGTATGTAATTACATGCTATATCTCTTGTAGAAACCATCTCTTGTAGAAACCACTAATAAATAAAACAGTAGAAAATGTTGCAAATGACCAGCTGTACACACAAAAGTGCTTCTAAAACATCAGGATGTAAAACCAGTTGAATGCCTTGCTTATCTGGAAACATATACAATAATTAATTATAAATAATATAATAAATCCATCCAATAAGACCAGATTCAGAAAATTCACGTTTTTTAGGTGATTTACAGACAGCAAAGGTTTATTGAAAGAAGCACAGTTTGAATGAGTGATTGATCTATAACCTGCGTCTCAAAGACGTCAAAGAAATCCAATTTTTAAAGCATTCTCCCGGTCAAAGTTAAATAAATAATAGATGGGTCTAGACAAGACAAAGAACTAAAAGCAGGAGGGAAATATTGAGAGTTACGCAAAAAGGTCACTGTTTATGACTGGCACCACCAACCACTGTGAGACCCCTGACTAGTCAAATAACATTCTGAGAGAATCAAACACACCATAGAGTGGTGCTTGTTTTAAAATATAAAATAAATCAATTAGACTTGCTACATAAAAGCCCCTAAAAACAGATTTTTGTTTTCAGATAGCAATAAAAAAAGATTTTAGCAAAGTAAAAAGATAATCTCAAAGTTAAACAACTAATGTCACTTAATTTTAGTTACTTAGATTTTTTATTATGAAACCCTAATGTAAAATTTGCCACTTAGTAGGTGTTTCTACTCCGTAGGTGTTTCTTTCCTACTCAAGGTGTTTCTTTCCTAAAATCACAAAATTAAAATAAAAATGTTCCAGTAATCCAGTAATATATAGGAGAAATGCAGCACTGCACTGCACTGAGTCACAGGATATTTGTTGAATATGCCAATTTGATACTGTTAATTTATTTTTAAAATTTAATTCCATTTAAAGCATGTAATATAATGAGAAACTCCATTCTTCTGCCCTTCCTGAACAAGCAACAGCAAAATTAATTTTGTTTGGTTTGAGCTATTTGATACAATAATTAACACAGGCCTAAAATCCATGTAACATTCAGTTATCTGTGGCTTGAAAGGAAGACAAAAGAAGGTGTTCCTAATTGCACCTTTTAAAATGCAAGCCAAATGTCACAGAGACATTACTAAGGCCAGTGATTGTTACACTGATGTTAGTTCCAAAGGTTTGATGGTCAGTGGGTAGAGACAAGAGGTTCAGTCCAGAAGCTGGGAAGCATACAATATATAGACAGCTTTGAGAAACAGCCATTTCCAGTTCCCATTTGTGGTTCTTTACCAAACTGCCACCACAAAGTTGGAGGCAAAGAATTGTATGAAATATAATTGGATGCTTTAGCAGTTTCCTCTTTTTAGCATGACAGTGCTCCAGCTCACAAAGCAAGGTCAAATCAGGATGTGATTTTTATTTGGTTGAGGTAAAAGTTCTTGAGTGGAATGACCTTAAACACCTTTGAGATTAATTGGATGCTATCTGCACCCAATGCCTTTTACTCCTGCATCATTACCTGCCTTGTATTACTGTATTGTGTCTTTAAGAGCACATAAAAAGGGGGGTGGACTAAACAGACAAAATGTATGTCGCTCTGGCTAAAGGAATCTGACAAAATGCAGCAAAGGCAAATGTAAAAAGCAAGTGTCAACGAAGTTTTGTCCGAAGACTGCATTTAACAAAGTAAAATTGCTTAAAGAGTGCAAGAAAACATTAAAAATATATTAATTCATGCTAGAAAGCTTATAGGGAAACAGCAAAAAGCATTTCTGAGGAGGTGCCTTCATTGATGGTAGTAGGCTTAGACAGCAGAGTAGTCAAAGTAGGAGCAAGGGTACACAGGAATTAAAACAAAACCCAGCAAACAGATCAAAGACGCAAGACGAAAAAACTAAACCGAATGCTGAGCAAGGATCATAAACCAAGTAAACTAACAGACAGAATGAACACTAAACAATATTTTGCAATGACAGAGTCTTGGGAGCTAGCTTATGTAGCTAGCCAAACAGGAAGTAACACATGACATTAGTATTCTGGAGATGGAGACCTCGGATGGCGGGATAAAATTGACTTGTTACGAGCCACAGCCGTGAAGCCTAAACAGACTTGCTACCACCCAACCAGAAATAACATTTACATTTTACACATAATAAAAGCATATCCGTCCAAAATTTTAAAATATATAAAATACTTTTTGAAACTATGTTTTATGTTTAAATATAAAAGGTTAATAAGGCTTAGTTACAAGTACATTACAAAGCATTCATGAGCAGTGCCATGGCACCACTGTCAATTACATTTGGTGGATGACTTCAATATCTGCGTTTTATTAGAAAGATATAATTTTCTGTATGAAACTACAGACAGTGTAATATCATTTTTGCCTTGTGGCTTAGTTTCATGCTTTTAGATAAAGGCATTTGTATTAATCATTTACGGTGTTTTTTGCTGAGAATATAAGAAGACTAAAGTGTAGCTACCCCACTCTGCTCAAACATAGAGCTTTTTTAATAAATTGAGTTCCAAAACAATTTTAACAACAGCAACATGAACTGAGGCTTTTTGCATATGAGATTTATGTGGTACAGAAAATATGTTCATTTTTTTGTTTCTCATCTGCAAGTCCTTAAACAACAAATATAAGAATAAAAGTATGCCAAAGTTACAAAATATTCTCAAAATATTTTCTTTGAGGTAATGACTTGCTTCTTACTGCCACACAGTTCCTCTCAAACTTGTTAAAAGTCAGCCCACTCTCACACATCAGACATCCCCTGCAAAGAGCTGCAACATTACTAGTGAGTCATTACTTCCGTATGTACAAAACTCCTCATGCTAAATAAATAAAAAGAAAACAACATAAACTCTGTTATATTTCAGACCAGTCACACACCTTCTCTCCAAATTTAGATATTGTTTAGATATTAGTTGGCCAGCAGAAACATTATACAGTTCTTTATCTGCTTATGGGTGAATGGAAGACACTGGAGTGCCAGTGGTGTTAAGCAATCCATATACGGCTGGCAGTCTTTTTCAATAATGCATTTAAGATGCCCAGCTGAGAAAAGTCAATATTGATCTCAAGACAATGTACATCTTTTTGGATAGTGCTAATTTACCAGCTCACTTCTCTGTTTAGGTCTGAAAAAGGTCTGTTCTAAGAATAGAGGCAGATCAGGCTTCAAATGCCCACATTCTATTTTAGTGATTGGCAAGGAGGTGGTAACAGAGCAGAAAGTCATTGATCGAGCTGGTTGTATTTAGTAGACATGTTTTTTTTCTTGATGACTTAAGATATCTGTAGTTAGAAAGGAAAAGAATATATAAAGTAATCATATGGTTACAATTAATAAATATATAATAGTACTTACCAGGTAAACCTTCGTGCTTATTAGTTAATGTGAATCCCCACAAAGAAAAAAATGTCCATTGACATTGGCTGTGGCAGTAAATCCAGAGTTCCCTCTCAGGATTTTCAATCATGTTGCATTTTGTGTACTCAATTACCACAGTACACATTCCAAACATATAAGCTCTATATTTGCAATTCAAGTGCTGTTTTATTTGATGTAAATGATACAGGCAAAAAAAAAAATTTGTTTTTAATAAAAAAATAAACCTACTAATAAAACTACATGCAGACTTATTAGAAGGGTTGGTAGTTTTTGTAATAAATTTTTTGTCAACAACTTTTCTTCCATTTTAGTTATTATCCCAGTGGTGTGCAGTCAGGGCCAGCAAGGCCTTCTCTGCTGGCCTACACAATATCAGAAGCTGACCCACATTTACAACATACATTCTAATAGTTGTAATAATTGTTTCCTTCATTTCATAGTGTTTCTCTTGACTGCACTGCTTCCAGTTTGTGTATGTGGATGTTAGGTTTTTTGTCCAATCAGATTTCAGTTTCTGTGTGCTGCCATGTTAAACTAATCTGCCCAGGGCGAAATGAACTTTGTCTCGGATATACTTAAAAATCTGTTTTCAAGGCGGACTTTTCTAGAAAAACTGTCGTGAGGAGAGCTCGGCTGACCCTGAAGATAACCAGTTTTCTCAGCCCGGAAAAGTGTTTATTCACACCTTTTAGACCAGTGCCGACGACTGGTTACACTGGCTTACAGCCTTTAAATGTATTATATATTTTATTTATCTTTTTGTCATGTTATTAAATAAATATTGATTCTGAATTGCCTAGTGATGTATGTTGCACAGTTGCGGTTGTACTGTAGAGGTTGTAGTTGTCTTAACGGGGTTTCTTGCTTAATAAAAATGGGTTTTAACAATAATGTCTCTCTCTCTGTAATGCCACGGCGTGTTATATTGCATTTTTTATATTTTGTTTTATATAATTGTGAAAGTTATATATATATATTAATTACACCTTATATACTTCTGGTATAGCAGCATATTATAGTAAATTGTAAAGTTATTGTTGAATGTAAATGTTTCCTACATTATAGTGTAACGCTTTATCTAGTTTATTATGTTAGAAGAAAAATGTTTAATATGGACCAGTCAAATCAACTGCTGCAGAGAATAAGGATAACAATAACAACAATGCTGAACAACTCAGACAATGTGTAGTGTTTTACTGAATGTATTGATCATATGAAAAATATCAGATTTCAATAAATGCATAACATAAAATGAAAATTGGAAAAAAATACGTATTAAATACTATTTTAAAATGTTATTCTCAAACAAAATTTTGTGCATTTAACTTAATTAAAAACAAATAAAATTAAATGAATGAGCTTTTTATTCTGTTACTTTTCAAACACTGAATTAACCTTACAAGGGAAAAGTTACAATAAAAAATCAGTTTAAATCCCTATAAAAATATTTTGATACCTTAAAATATTAAATGAGCCTCTCTTTGTTTCAAATTTGTGAACAAACAAATAACAAAAAAAATCTTAGATTTGAGAAATGAACAAGAAAAATAAGGGGGGGGGGGAGATAATAATTAGTATTATACACCCCAAACATATCCATACAAATACCAATACAAATTCCTCCACAGAAATTTAAACCTCAACTTTCAAAATCAGTCGATTTAAGAATGAATATTTCTTTAAAGGAGAATCTCTTAGAGAACGATCCATGTTGCAAGTATAAGGTTTATTGAAGAAATTGGCACTTCACAGATGTAGTCAAAAAATTAAGCAAAAGGTCAAAACACAGTAATCCAACAATGAGGGAAACAAATTTAAAACATGAGGCAAAAACAAAACCGAGAGTACAGGCATAGATCAGAAAACCAGAAGATAGCAAAACCATAAACACGCTCAGTAAGTCGCAATAGCAAACAATACTTGCTAAACATGCTAAAGCTAACAAAGAGCTTAAATAAAGTGCTAGAACCGGAAGAGGGAAACACATTAAATATTCAGGTGTTGGCGCCCTCTGGTGATGGACGGGCAGAATCGTTACAGTATCCCTCCTTCTATGAACGCCTCCAGGCATTATACGGGGCCAGCCACTAGGACGAGGCGCTGGATGTTCTGGATGAGCAGAATGGAAATCACGAATAAGGTTAGGGTCTAAAATGTCCCTAGCTTTTACCCAAGATCACTCCCCTGGGCCATAACCCTCCCAGTCGATCAGGTATTTCATGAGCCCCCTCCTTCTCCTGGAGTCCAGTATATTGTTCACCTGATAGGCTGGAGTCCCCTCAATTTCTATCGTAAGCTGGTGTTTTTGGGGGGGGGCTGAAGCCGACTCAGCGTGATGAAGTTTTAAGAACAAGACACGGAAGGAAGGAGTTCAAGCCGGTGGGTGACATGGTTGACCTGGCGTAATACTTTAAATCGACTCACATACTGCCCCAGCTGGTTTCCAGGGTGTGGATGGCGTCGGAAGTTGGCATGAAAGCTCTGTGTTTGAATCACCCTTTGTAGCCAGACATGTGCACTTTCTCAGACACGGGCCTGTGGAAATGTGCCTGTGGAAAGGCCTGTGGAAATTCTGCGCATATTCTGCCCAGAAAATAAACTCAATTTATTGGGTTTGTTCTCGTGCACAATACGACCTAGTTCTTGATTAAGTCTTTTAGCTTGACCGTTAGATTGGGGGTGATACCCCAATGTGAGGCTAATATTAACATCCAAGTGCTTACAAAACTCCTTCAAAAAATGGTCTATGGCAGTGAGGATGGTCGTATATCCATTGAAACTTAAAAGATCTGTGAAAAAATCAATGGATATGTGTGATCACGGCCTTTGTGAAAGAAATAGAGGTTCCAAAAGACCTGCAGGTAGGTGACGTGGGGTTTTGGACTGTGCCCACACACAACAGGCCTTGACGAAAGTTTCAACATCAGTGCGATAACCAGGCCACCAGTAAGCGCTTTTCAAAAGCTCCTGACCTGTCCTTATACCAGGGTTTACAGAACTGAGTGCAGTGTGGACCCAAGTCATCACTTGGTTACGTAGAACTTGAGGCACTTATGTCTTTTCACATGGGCATGAAGCTGGAGGTGGGTCATTCTGATGCTCGGCTGTGATTTCAGCCTCCATGTCCCAATGAATAGGACCCACAAACATCTGAGGATTCAGGATGGGGTCAGAAATGGGGCGTGGCTGTGGAGGATCATATAACCGTGACAAAGCATCTACTTATTATTTTATACGTGACTGTAAACTGGAACTGAGTGAAGACCAGAGCCCAGCATGCTTGTTGGCCTTAAGATACTTGAGATTCTTATGATCCATAATGACCAAAAATGGATGGATACTCCCCTCTAACCACTGTCTCCACTCTGTTAGTGCTTCCTGGAGTTCCTTGTTGCCAATGTCGTAGTTCTGCTCTGCCGGTGTAAGTTTGCGGACGAAGAAAGCACATGGGTGGAGTTTAGAGGGCGTACCATGCCTCTGTGACAGAACTGCCCCAACCCCGCAATTCGAGAATTCCAGACACCCGATGCCCAATCCAACGCTCAACCAAAAAGTAACGAGAGTTAAAAAGGCGCATTTCTTGCTGTCATTAAGGAAAGAGCCAGGTTGGTTTTTAAAGAAGATCTGGCACTGCCATAGGAAACCTCTGCAGCTCTCCGGGGCTCCGTCAAATGTGAGTTTGGTAGTGAGAACAGGTAAATCAATCATTTATAGTGCCTTAAAAATGTATTCATTTCCCTTAAACTTTTTTTTTTTACCTTACAACCACAAATTCAAATTATACATGGTTTTCAAATTTTAAGCAAATAAAAATCTGAAAAGTGTGGATTGCATTTGTATTCAGCCCTCTGCGTCAATACTTTGTATAGCCACCTTTCACTGCAGTTACAGCTGCAAGTGTTTTGGTGTATGTCTCTACCAGCTACATTTAGAGACTGAAATTTTTGCTTTAGCAAAATAGCTTAAGCACAGACAGATTGGATGGGAAGCATCTATGAACAGCAATTTTCAAGTCTTGCCACAACTGCTCGATGGGATTTAGGTTTAGACTTTGACTGGGCCATTTTAACACATGATGTTCCTTGATCCAAACCATTACATTGTAGCTCTGGCTGTATGTTTAGAGTCATTGTCTTGCTGGAAGGTGAATCTCTTTTCCCAATCTCAAGTCTTTTGCAGCCTCCAACAGCTTTTCTTTCAGGATTGCCCTGTATTTAGCTCTATCCATCCTCCTATCAACTCTGACCAGCTTCCCTGTCCCTGCTGAAAAAAGTATGGTGTGTTCAGTGTGATGAGCAGCGTTATTTTTTCACTACACATAGCTTTTGCATTTAAGCCAAAAAGTTAAACTTTGGTTTAATCTGACGAGAGTACCTTCTTCCACGTTTGCTGTGTCCCCTACATGGCTTGTGGTAAACTGGAAATGGGATTTCTTACATCTTTCTTTTAACAATGGCTTTCCTTTTTGCCACTCTTCCATGAAGGCCAAATTTGAGGACTTAAAGATGTTCTGTGGACAGATTCTTCCACCTGAGCTATGGATTTCTGCAGCTCCTCCAGAGTGACCATGGCTGCTTCTCTGTGGAGTGGACAGCCATGACTAGGTTTGCAGTTGTGGCATACTTTTTTCCATTTTTGGAAGAGTGCTTCTTCAGATATTGGTAGCTTGGTATATATTTTTCATAACGTAACCCTGCTTTAAACTTTACCACTTTATTACCGACCTGTCTGGTGAATCAGTGGGGCGCTACTGTTGAAGTCCATTGTGGCTTTAATACCTTTTCACATGCCGCAAGGTATCTGTGCTTGGCTTTAGTTCTCTCCAGATATTACTGTAAGCCAGTTTGTCACCTGTATGGGTTACAAACAACGCACATTTCTGTAGAATCATGGTTTTTGGTTAGGGAACGCCGTGATAGTCTTGGTGGTTAGCACAGGCTCAGTGCAAAAGGCTATTTAGGCCAAAACAGATGAGCTGTATTTCTCCAGGTCTCTACTTTGCACAAACAACTCCCACTCTGTATTTTTATAACAGTCCTGCAGTCGTGAGTTAGACTCTTTACTCCAGACTTGGACAGTTTTACCAATTGGTTGTATTTTGCAGGTAAGAGATGGGGATTGTCTGATGTGGGAATGGGGCTGCTTTATATGCTTGTATAATATTGGTGTATATTTGATCCAGTATATTGTTTTTTCTGGTTGGGAAATGTACATTGGTATGTAATTTGGGCATTAACATCTCCTGTTACAATTATGTCTCCATCTGGATATGCATTAAGTTGACTGTTAATGGCTTTATGCATGGCTAGCTTAGCATTAGCTTGTGGTAGAATGTAAGGTCTGTATTTTAAAGTCAGATATTTAACATCAGGGTAGCAATCTGTTCCGAAGATGTCCGCCAATGTACACCAGGCTTTGTTAACATATATACACACTCATCCGTATTTGTTCTTACCTTAGTTGGCAGTTCTATCTCTGAAATATTAGGAGCTCAGGATCTCCGGGGTGATAGACTTTCAGTTTCCGAGTGTATATTCTTGACATTTGTAATTGAGTTCAGTGACAGTTTTGCTATAACACGGTATGTTTGGATTAAGCATTCTTTGCCTGCTTTGGGAGTTCCATGAGTCTTATTTTCTTTAACTGCAATTATGGGGTTTCAGATGTAATGCTGCTTCTTTCTTAGCTTTTTCTTCAGAAGTTCTTCTTCACTACCCACTCGCAGGCATAAGCTCAATAAAGTCAATTTGTCATTCCCACATTTGACACTTTTTTAGTCTTTCCATGGGTCAATTCAAAATAAAAAGAAAATAACTTTTTAGGTAGACAGGGTTTACTGCCTGGCCCTAGCCACACTCCATCTCTGAAACATCCCCAGTTTCTTCCAAAGCAGCCTCTCCTCAGGAGTAGACATGGTCTGTATTTTACTAAGATCTGCAATAGGAGACAAGGTTGTAGTTAGACATTGCATGTTTTTAGACGTTAAAGTTACTCTCGCCGCTGTCTTGACTGCTGCATCAAGTTAGTATGTGCTTCACATTTACACACTGAGGCAAATTTAGAAAACAAAATAGCTTCCTGGAGTTCACGGATCAGCACATGATGTGCAATTGGTTTACCTGATGAGGTCAGAGGCCCTTTGTGTTTCCATAGTCCCAAAATCATGTACCACTCCAAATGCATATCTGTTGTCTGTATAAATTGTGAAGTCTGTGCAATGGCTTCTGTAAGTGCTACTAACTTAGCTGTTTGATATTGTGTGACTACTGCATATCCTACACAACATCTGCCTGCTGCTGGATCCCTGGATGCTGATCAAGCATTTTGGGTGTGGCCAATAAGCAATCATCTACGTACTGTGACACTGGACCCCGAGGTCAAAGTCAGGCTGTCTAGACTAGGTTTTAGTGCTGAATTGAAAAATTGTGGATGATTTACAATAACGTTAGCACGGACGTGTGACAGTATAACTTTTGATATTTAAAAAAATGTAAACCATAACTGTGTTTTTGGAGACATGGGCACAACAACAACAAATGTTTGCCAGTTCTACTACAAAAAAGTACATGCTGCTTTTGAATGTGGGGAACTATGGTTCATCTGAAAGGGATGTAAGCAACTGGACAAACCAAAAATAAGAGACAGATCTATTTCTGCTGTGCATCTAAGACTATCCCAGAACAGACTTTTTACCAGTTACATTTCGCACCTCTCTTTCTCTCTTAACCAATCTTGCCATATGTGTACATGCACTAAACAATTTAAATCAAAGCATAAAAAAGAACTCACCCATACCTGAAGGCTTGCTCATGTCAGACCTGACAGTCCTTTAATTCCTATTATTTTCTTTTTCATTTGCTTTGTTGTATTGTACAGGACATTAGGCCCGACACTCTGGCTGCTGTGCGTCACTCTGTGTTTTTGTCTCTTGCATCTCTAAACTGTCCTTGCTGCTCGATAAGACTCTTTTTTTTTCTGTGTCCTCTTTCAGTCCATTTTTGAAACTCCATTGTTTATGTTTTGTAGCTTTTCAAGCCCACTGTGTTGACCTTGAATCGTTGTGACCCTGCTGAGGAACTGAGAATCAGTCTCTTTTAATGTTGTTTTTACATGGGGATCATCAGGCTTTCTGTAATGATGTAACAAAATGCAGTGTTTCTTTCATCTTCCCAGTCCACATGTCTCAGCTCAGTGTTGTTGTTGGGCCACTGGAACTAAATTCCGAAATGTCCATTGCTTGTTTTTAAGCAGTAAATGCCTTTTTTCATGTGAGGTGGGTCTAAACTCTCGACAGAAACCCAAAATTAATCCAAGAAATTTCGTCCGTCTAGGAAACTGTAGAAACTGTAGCTGGTGCTGTTGCAGTTGGGGAGGTGGCACTGGTCTGGGTGGACAGTCATTCAGGTCTGGATCTGCAACAGACTTAAGATACTGAACAGAGTGAGAGTTTTGTCAGTGGGCGGTCTGTCTCTTTTTCTTTTTTCCTCGACTTCTCTATTTCCAACAGCCTTTTGTTAAAACTACCCTTCTCCGAAACCTACAGTTAAAATTTTTCTAAATTTGTGCAAAAGTGAAAGTGAAAAATACTTTGTCTGTTATACATGTTTTCAGCCTTTTTACCTGGAGTGATAAAAACAAATGATCACTTATCCGTTTAGAAAGCTCATCCGCTTTGAGGCTTTTTTCTCCTACAAAAACTTGCAGTATTTGTCTTTCAAAATATTGTGGTAAAATTTCTCAAACCTGCCTCTGAGACAGTGACAGTAATTTTTCTCCATCAGTAGCCAATTCTGTGGTTAGACAAAGTATTGTGGCTCCAGGCAGTTCGTTTGCATTGCCAATCTAAAGAAATCCCTGTGACTTACAGGTCCTAATCCTACTTTTCACCGCAGTGGTCATTGGGGGACAATAAAACCATAAGCAAAGAGAATCCTCTCAACTAATTGAGTTTCAACTTATTCCATTCCTTAAGCCATGAACCAATATCCAGTGGCCTCCCTTTCATACTTGATGGTCTTGAATCATATTCTAGACATTCAATTACCTACATTATTTTAGGGTTTTTGCTCTGTTTACACATCAAATCCTCCTTGAAAAATCTAGGAACAGTAGGTAAACCATGGTCACACTCATCTATAGACGCCTGGGGTAACACATCTGTGGACACATCTAAGGACTCAACCAATGTGACCGAAGCAGGTTGATAAACTTGATGCTTCTCACAAATAGCTCTGACCAACTCTGGTAGCATGACCTGCTGTCTGTGTTCGAAAATACTCAGATGGTTTAATGTAAACTGCTTTGCATGTTCCTGTTCCTTCTAGGACTCTAATTCATCTCTGATCTGACCATTCAGATGTCAAAACAATCTATCTGCGTCCTGATTCTAAGCACCTGCCTGACAATGAATTCTGAAGTTGAAAATGGAAAGACTAGATAACCTATAGCTAGTGAATTGTTCTAGGTCTGAGCGAGTGCGCGTTGTGAACTACTGAACTGATTCTGCGCTGCTTAATTGATGCTCGTTGAAATGGAGTCCTGGATTCCTGCATTTCATTTCAATTTCTGTGTTCGCGGAGGGAATCCAAACTAGCGAGTTACACAGACAGTAAGAAAGTGAATTAACATACACTCACTGTTCTTTTGGAAGAATACAATCACAGAGAAAAGACTGATATTATATTTATTTATATTTAATATTTATTCTTGAATCTACTGGTTTTGAAAGTTAATGTTTAAATTTCTGTGAAGGAATTTATATGTGAATATGTTTGGAGTGTATTATTATTATTATTATTATTGTTTCTTCCCTTTTTAATTTTCTTTGTTGATAAAATGTTGACCTTGATAAAATGTTGACCAGCGCCTACTGTTGTCGTTACGCATTGTTGGAACTTCCAATGAACTTTCAATAAACAGTTGTTTGAGAGTAAATGCTTGAGCAGTGTTTACGTCCAAACAACAGACGGTGATGTCACTAAAGAATCTTCAGAGGAACTGTAAGAAATTGCTAGAGTTAGTTAAAAAACCCTTACAAGCCTTAATTAGTGGAGCTAAATAAGTTTAATGCTGCTCTCTTACTAGATTAACGTCCACATCGAGCAATGGAAATGATTGTCCTGATGTTGCTGATTCTCAGACTCGTCGTTTCAGTTACAAAGAATGGGTAAACAAATGACTGTGCCTCCATTGTTGAATGGAGTTTCATTGTGAAATACCAAACAAAGCAAAGATCCAAACCTTCAAAATGGCACAGTCTGTAAGTTGTGTTAACTGTTTTGTACAAACACTGGGAAGTATTTACGTTTGCCAGAGTGGAGTTTGCACACAGAGAACTTGACATTAAAATAAAACAAGCTGAATTAGGTGCTACTTTGGAGGCACTTAAAGTGGAGGAGGAAGCAGCTGAGGAGGGCTTCCACGGTGCTATGCCGCTTCCATGTATTTCAAAAAAATTAAACCAGGATTTGAACAAAGCCCAAGGGCATTGAGAAATTAAACATGATGAGCAGACATTCAACCTACTACCAGCTTCAAGGTGTTCAGATAACTGTGGTGCACCTACTTACCTCCCATACTCAACAGGCAGAGGGGAAGACTCCAAAGGTTTTACGGAGCCGAAGCGTTCTCTACTTGCAACAAGCCCCGCCCCAGCCACAATATTGCCAAATGAACATGGACAACACATCTATCACCAGGATGTCAATAACCAATATGGGTACCACTTACATGTTTCTAAGACCACAGACGCTCATGACTACAAGTATGAGAACACTATGTCACCCTTCCCAACAAGTTTCCCTGCTGCATACAGTGTGCCCGCCCAACCAAACACGTACAACAAGTCACAGGGATAAAGACTTTGTTAGCCAAAAGATTTTTAGCTAAGAGCGATTTGGTCTTAGATGGATTGGTCAAGTTTTCTGATAAGGCTGAGAACAACTGGGCATGGAAGGCTTCCTTCTACAACATCACAGAAGGTTTGGGTTTAAGGCCAAGTGAGGAATTGGACCTGCTCACTCGTTGGCTCGGCGAAGAATCATCCAAACATGCCAAATGCATTCGCTCAGTCCATTTGAATAATCCATCAGAAGGCTTACGCAGGGTCTGGGTTCGACTGGAGGAGTGCTACGGCACCCCAGAGGCAATAGAGAAGTCATTGCTGGATGGATTAGACTGCTTTCCCAAGAACCACACAAGCTTAGAGAATTCGGGGACTTGCTGTCAGAAGTGGACGCAGCTAAAATGGATGGCTCCTTACCCGTTTTGGTGTATTTGGATACTTCATGTGGCATCGCTCCACTTGTTGTGTAAACTGTCACCTCCAAGATAAGTGGATGTCTAAAGGAACGAGATATAAACAAAGGCACAATGTTAGTTTTCCTCCCTTTTCATTTTTCTGTCATTTTGTACAAGAGGAAGCAAGAATGAGAAACGACCCTAGCTTTAAGTCATTCACAACTCTCCCATCTAGTTCAACCACACACGTCAGCCAGTTTGGAAGGTCGAAAACACCAGTCTCGGTCCACAGAACAGAAGTGGATAAGACTCACAAGACAAATACAGTTCCTAATACAGAAACAATAAGAGAGCAGTGCCCCATTTATCATAAACCCCACCCACTGAAGAAGTGTAGAGCCTTCAGAGGAAAGTCTCTGTAAAGCATATCTTAAACAATTGAACATTTGCTTTCGATGCTGTGATTCATGCAGAGATAAAATGCGCAGAGTGCAACAGTGACCGCCACATTGCAGCACTTCATGCAGGCCCCGCGCCTTGGACAGTGCAAATCACGCAGACACCAAGTGCTGTGGAGAGCCAAGACGGGAGCAGAGGAAAGTTCACAGTGAGAACAATGACACGGCCGTGGCTGAAACTACATCAGCATGCACTCAAATATGTGGGGACTTAACCGGAGGCCGCGCCTGTTCAAAAATATGTCATCCGGAAGAGAAAATTAAGGCTTATGCCATCATATATGATCAGAGCAACAGGTTGTTGGCAGGGTCAGCCTTTTTCGATGCCTTTGACATTTCAACAGACTTCATGTCACCATAAACACTGAAGACATGCACGGGAATCTCCAAGACGAGTGGTCGAATCGCTGAAAACTTCATCATACAGTCAGTCGATGGGCAGTTCAGCTCTCTCCTATCTTCATTGTTGGAATGTGACACATTACCAGACAATAAATCAGAGATTCCGACACCAGAGGTTGTACAAGCTCATCCACACCTCAAATGTCTAGCAGGTAAACTCTTGCCTTTCGACCCTGGGGCCAACATTCTGTTGCTGTTGGGCCGAGACATGACTCAGGTGCACAAGGTGTTTCAACGAGTTAATGGTCCAGCAGGCGCTCCGTTCGCTCAGAAACTAGCACTTGGATGGGTCATCGTCAGGGAAGTTTGTTTAAAAGGGGTTCACAAGCCAACACATTTCCAGACCATACTGCTCCTTTTCTCCCACCATTGCAGTGCACAAGGAACTCTGCATTTTCTGCGATGCATCCACCCAAGCAGCTGTGGCAACCAACAGTGACAGTGACACAGAGCTGGCATTTATATTTGGAAGAGCTAAACTTGCACCCAAGCCTGAGCTTACCATCCCCAGGCTTGAGCTGTGCGCTGCGTTTCTTTTCTTTTTCGGACAGCAAAGTAGTCCTTGGTTACATCCATAATGAGACCAGGCAATTTCATGTCTGCAGAGCGACTCAACCAACCCAATGGAACTATGTGCCCTCTTAACACAACCCAGCAGATCATGGGTCCAGGTCTCTTCCAGCCTCTAAACTGTCATCTAGCTCATGGTTGAAGGGTCCGGACTTTCTCTTGAGGACTACAGACCACATTGCAACTGTCCTGCACTTTCAACTTACAAGACCCTGGCACAGATATGGAGGTACGTCCCTTCCTCACAACCATCTCACAAACCCTTCACTCTTGCTTTAAAGCCGAGAACCTAAAGTCCTTTTCGAGCTGGCACACACTCATCAGAGCTATCGCTAGGCTGGTACACATTACACGAACATTCAAATTGAAAGGGCAAGTCGGATCTTGCAAAGGATGGCACATGTGCCATGAGCTTGCCACGTCAGATTTCCAGCAAGCTACAAGAGAAACGATAAAGGCTGCTCAGGAGGAACATTTCAAACTGATGAAGGCAGGAAGGACATTCCAAAGCCCTTTAACAAGGCTCTCTCCCTACCTCGACAAAGCAGGTCTTCTCAGGGTCGGAGGACGCCTTCTGCATTCTGACCTTGAAAGTGTGGAGAAAAACCCCTTTATCGTGCCACGCCAGCATCACACAACAAACCTGTTGATCCCCCACTACCATGAGAAGGTCAGACACCAACGCTGTCACCTTACGGAGGGCGCCTTGAGGTCTGCAGGGTACTGGATCCTGGGGGGCAAACGTCAGATCAGTAGTCTCATATACTCTTGTGTAATCTGTCGCAAGTTGAGAGGAGTGACCCAGTCACAGAAAATGGCCAACTTACCAGTAGAACGCCTGACCCATTCTCTTACGTTGGGGTTGATGTATTTGGGCCGTGGTCAGTCGTTTCACGGCAAACCCGAGGAGGTCTTGCAAGCAGCAATACGGCGGGGAGTCATGTTTACCTGCATGTCTACGAGAGCTGTACACCTCATCAACGCTCTTCGCAGGTTCTTTTCCATCAGAGGACCTGTGAAGCAGCTGAGGTCGGACTGTGGAAACAACTTCGTGGGTGCTTGCAAGGAATTGGGGTTTAACGCCAAAATTCCCTCTGACCCAGTCATCAAGACATTTCTCAATGGCAGTGGTTGTACTTGGATCTTCAATCCTCCATGCTCCTCACACATGAGGGGAAGTTGGGAGCGGATGATAGGAGTTGCACGCAGGATCCTGGATTCACAGCTCATCCAGTCCAACATGAAACACCTTACCCACGATGTCTTGATCACCTTCCTAGCAGAGGTGTCAGCTATCATGAATCCTAGACCACTAGTTCCGGTGTCAAGTGATTCGGACTCTCCACTCATTCTCACCCCTGCAACACTCCTCAAGCAGTAGCGTTAGTTTCCAGGGGTCTTTGCTTTGTGTTTGAGTTCATCTGCAGCTCTAAAACCCTTCGAAAGGGCACAGTCTGTAAGTTGTGTTAACTGTTTTGTACAAACACTTGGAAGTATTTATGTTTGCCTATAAATACGCTAGACAGCGTGTTGACTATTAACGCGCACCATAGCGAGCTAACTTAGCGCTAACAAAACGTGCGGTAGCATTTAGTTTCCTTGTTCGGTGTGTGACTCGATTTACTGTTACTAAATAGTAAATAGCTGTGTAATTTATCCAATCAGCATTGTTTGTTTTCAGTGCCACAAGTGTGTGTATAAGTCGATTTAAAGAGCTTATGTTTTTCTTTCAGTTTTACTCTATCTGATGGTGAGCTGCAATAAAGTTACATACAACTCAATAAGTGTCATCATTGGAAGAGTCACGCCTCTGTCTAGCTACAGCTACAGTAGTGAAGGCAGTTACATTACAACTCAATAAGTGTCATCATTGGAAGAGTCACGCCTCTGTCTAGCTACAGCTACAGTAGTGAGGGCAGAACACTCAAAGACAATTTTATTGGAAGACAGGTAGTCACAGGCATTGTGTGTAAAGGGTTTGCGAGAAAAATAATGAGAATATAGCAGCAGTCAGTACAAAAGTACATTATCAAAGAACCATCTCAGAAAAATATTAATAAATAAGTACAAAAATACAAAAAATTTAAAAAGCTATGCACATTAATACACATCTAAGAAGGCTAATAATATGTCAAATAATTAGGCTAATACTAAGACTAATTCTAATAATTGATAATTAAGATCATTGCAAGCCTTAATAATTTTTAAAAAATTATGTAATTGATGAGATAAAAGGCAAAGAATCTGTACTTTAAACTTTAATTGAAATTTTACTTAAAAAGTTAGATCATTCTCTTTATCTTTTTGCCACACCAAGTAATTATCAATTAATGACTGACCAATGCTATGTGGTTTGCTATAAGTAAGAGAGTTCAGAAACTTTAAAAATATATTTTTTCCCCTTTTTTTAAATTAAATATTTCCCTGACTCTTTTTATTCAAAACATTCATGTGCAAGGTTCATACAGATGTATGTACACTGACCTAAGTTGAATTTAGGTTTTGACAGGATGCTCCGTTTTCACCCTGTGGTTTATTGCAGTCTCTATGGTGAGCTGTCATGTCTGGGAAGAATGATGAATAAAATACAACTATCCTAGTACTACTGAGATTGTTTTCACTGCTATGACTGAAAGAAGGGAAGAAGTAAGCAAGGGCTGAGGCTTTCCTTTACAGGAATATAACAAGGAGTGATTTTCATTAGTAATTAGAGAAGAAAAGATTTGTAAAACACAGAATAACACTGCTTTTTCATTTCATATCTGTACACTTGCCACCATGATAAAGGCATACAGTTGTTTAGATCGTTGTAGTTGTAGAATTACATTATTCCTTCATTGAAATTATGAGGGCCCCAAATTGTTCCAGAATGAGCTCCCTGAAGACATAGTGTGTTCTGCACAGAGCCATGACTTCAACTCCACTAAAAGGTTTTGCAATGTCCTAAATATCAACTGTACCTCAGTTGACCCCTCACCCAAAATTACCGCCTGAATTCAAAAATACTATTGTTGTTAAATAAGCAAAATCCAACAGTCATGCTACAAAATATAGGAAACATTTTTAAAGAGCTGTGGAGATTGCCTCCTCTAGCTTCTTCACCTCTTCACAGAACAGGTGTATCTAAACTGTTACTAAATTACACACAGGTGGAGTCTATTAACTAATTAGGTGATTCTGAAAGCAATTAATTGCAATGGATTTAATTTTGGGGGTAACAGAGAACAGATGCATGCCTCACTTTTCAGGGGTTTTTTTTCCACTTTACAATTATGTGCTGATTTGTGTTGATCTATCATATAAAATCTCAATGAAATACATTTAAGTTTGTGTTTGAAAGGTGACAAAGTGTAAAAAAGGGGTATGAATACATTTTCAAGGCACTGTATATTACATAATCATATTGAAATCTCCTAATGTACACAAGAATTACTATATAATACACTAATATGATTTTCTTTGATTTCAGTGGGTTTTCTCCTTTAAATGTTTTACCTTTATAAAAGTGTGTAATGCTTTGATCAGGTAAAAACTTATTTCACACTCTGTTGCATTCTGGCAGGGCATGTGGTGAG
Source organism: Bagarius yarrelli (assembly GCA_005784505.1). Classification (NCBI taxonomy): domain Eukaryota; kingdom Metazoa; phylum Chordata; class Actinopteri; order Siluriformes; family Sisoridae; genus Bagarius; species Bagarius yarrelli. The sequence continues at coordinate 2,420,541 of VCAZ01000021.1, forward strand.
TGTGTCTTAACATCAGTCACAAACATCAAAGACGGAGTGCCCATGTCTTCTCATTATTAGCATAAAAAATCCATTAATCCACTTGTAATATTCAGGTATCATACACTTACAAATCACTTCATTAGAAACACTAAACTAATACAATAAGGGTACAACCTCAAGGTCTCAAATCTTTGTGTGGCATTGATTCTACAAGCTGTTGGAAACAATCATTGGTAATTATAGTTTATGTTGGTAACATGTTATTTCTCCAATCAGAGCTGTAAATCTCTGATTTAATCACATCCCAAGGGTAATCTAATAGGTTCAGATCCAGTTTTGTACATTAGTTCACTAAAATAATTAACATTTACAACATAGTAAATTGTGGCCATAAAGGAATGTACAATGATCATCAGAATCCACTCCGGATTCAAAATGGTGCTATTTATGTTTTTAGCCCGACCAAAAATGGCACATGGACACCGAAAGCATTGGTGTTCATGTATACGACCACCGGACGTTTTTATTTTATATTTAAAATATAACAATCATGCAGCAACAAACTTCGCGACCTCAGCTTGCCACGAAGACCAGCCCCCCAGCCCTGATACCGACGGCCAGGAGAAGAAACGTCTGAAGCGGTGTGCGAGGAAGCGTGGAAAGCGGGATGGTGTCCATAATAGGCTAAAAACAAATCCTAGCCAGACGGCATTCCTGTCGATACAGCTTGCCAACGTTTCCTTCCTGGACAATAAATGGACTATATTCGACTTCACGGCATGAATTTAGAAACTGTTGTGCCTTTGTTTTCACAGAAACATGGCTCAGCAACAGAGTTCTGGACGCCGCTATTCAGCTGGACAGACTTACATCATTTCGTACCGACAGAAATGCAGCTTTGTGCGGTAAGACTCGCGGTGGTGGCGTGTGTGTTTACATCAACACTGAATGGTGCAAGAACTCTGTGATTGTTTATACTTTCTGTTTATCGCTAGTGGAGTTTGTGACAGTTAGATGCAGGCCATTTTATTTACCAGTGGAATTCACCGCTGTTTTCATTGTTGGAGTGTACATTCCACCGCTAATGCACCCAGTCACTCAACACCAGCTCCATCAGCATAAAAGCCCAGCAGCGTCTTTACTTCCTGAGAAGGCTGATAAAAGCCCATTTTCCACCTCCCATCCTGACCATGTTCTACAGAGGGACCATTAAGAGCATCCTAAGCAGCTGCATTACTGCCTGTTTTGGGAACTGCACCGCTTCGGGTTGCAAGACCCTGCAGAGGATATTGCGAACAGCTGAGAATATCATCGAAGTCTTTCTTCCCTCCATAAAGGACATTTACACCACATGCTGCATCCACAAAGCCAAGAGCATTGTGGAGAGCCCCACACATACTCCTCACACTCCTGCCATCCAGAAAAAGGGACCGTAGCATTCGAGCCCTCACAACCTGAATCTGTAACAGTTTCTGTCCTCAAGCCATCAGGCTCCTTTACATGCTGAACTGACTAAAACTACCTCAAGTCACACACACACACACACACACATACTCAATACAATCGATGTTTACAGCAACACATAAACACAAAAATACATTGTTAAGCACGTTCACTTTAAATTCACTTTGCACATTATCCTTGCTTTTTTAATTGCACATTTCTATTTGCACATTTTTATAATAACGTCGGTGCTGTTTTAACATTCCGTACAGCGTTCAGTTTTTTGTACTGTATTGTATGATTTAATGTTTGTACTGTTATTTGCAGTCTTTCCTGCACTGTTTGCACCAGTTTGCACACATGCACTTTATGTTGCTAAGACAAATTTCTTTTAGTCTTTAGCTCTGTGTTGTTCTGTTAAGTGGCTTTGTTGTTATTGTTTTGTGTAATTCTGTGTTGCTTTATGTAGCACCATGGGGTCCTGGAGAAACATTCTTTCATTTCACTGTGTACTGCATCTGTTATATATGGTTAAAATGACAATAAAGCTTCTTGAACTTTGCCCTCCAGTTTTGTTAAGCCCGTAGTCTTGGCCTCCTGTTTTTGGTTTACAGAAATGAAACCCGATATGGTCTTCTGCTAATCTAGTTTATCAACATCAAGGACTGACATTCTGTGCATTTTAAGATGCATACAACATTTGTACACCATGGTTACTAAAGCCAGTCTGGATAATCTTTCATCAACAACTCTGCTCAATTGCAGTTTTAGAAACACTTAAATCCATCTGGCAGTAACAAGTATACTATAGCCAAAATCAACAAGATGCCTTTTTCCTTCTTTGGTTGTATATCTAAATATTACCTAAAGTTGCTGACCCATGTTTTATTTATATTTAAATTCAAGGCCTTTGGCAGGCAGTTTTTATCCAGGGCAACCTACATTTAGCAAATTTTTTTATTCAACTCAGCAGTGGCAGCTGGTTGGTACTGGAAAATAAACTCACAACCTTTTGATCCACAGTCCAACACCATAAATACTGAGTTGCCAATTTTCCAAATTTTCTGCATTGCATTTCTGCCTAAAAAATTTAAGAATGATACACATTACATAAGTAAAGTCAAAACTAGATGAAAAATCATCACTAATAACAGTGGATAATCAAACTACAGGGTCAAACTGTAATGATTAAAAATGCAATTTTTTTAAGTATCAAAAGGTGAAGTAAATTATTTTATTATTTTAGACACTAAATAGATCAGAGTAGAATTAATAGTTATGAAAACAAAGTTAACCTAAAAAACTTGTAGCATCCATACAATAATAACTAAAGCTCATTAGTTCTGCTGAGTTTTGAAGTCTTGGCATAAATGAAGTCTCAGAAATTCAGTCAGTGAGTTTAAATCCTGTTTAGCCACCCTCGGTTGCAGCTCTGGGAGCTGCACATCAGAGCCCAGCCAATCCTTCCTACACTTCTACACAAATAGCTAAACCAAACAGAACTAAATTTGTCAGGGAAAAATATCTTAGCTTCAGACTACTAAATATTACACAGCCCTCAGTGAACAAACATAAACAGTCATCAGTAACATTTTCCTATACCAATTCTTATATTTGTGCACGTCTCTTTCTAACATTCATGCACACATGCTAATGCACCTGGCCGCGGTAGCTAGAATTACCGAATTAATCGTAAATGAAACAAAACGATTCAATCTGTGGAGTATTCATAATAATTCCTTGCAGTTGGGATGTTTACTTATGACCCCACCAACAGTGAAGGCTCGTAAGGATGTGGAGCACTAGGCTAGATCATGAAAATTTGGGCCACCAAAAAAAGACACAATAAAAAATGTTAATATTTAACTGTATAAATGTATATTAATTGTAACATATTTAACATACAATACGTGTGTAAAAATATTTATTGAGATTTATTTCTATTTCTGCTTTTATTTTGCTGTTATTTTTGTGTTTATAATTGTTTTTTAGTTAAATGTTAAGATAAATGTTCCCTCTAATTCTTATGGCAATGAGCAAATAAATATTTCTCTGAGTGCAACTTAGTGCAAAATATTGTGACAATATAGTCTACTCAATAAAGACATGTTAACTATGCTATAGTTTGATAGATGACATAGTCCCTCATATTAACTGTTAACAGTTAATATAACAGTACAGTAACTATTATGACAGTATAATATTTTTAACAGAACACATTTTAATAAAACCAGGTCTGTGGAATGCCTTTTTCAAAATAGCATCTGAAAAACACGAATGCACCACAATAATAAAAAAAATCACTGTTTGGGTATTTCTACTGGTGTATCCATCAAATACTGTAATAATCAAATCTTCAAACAAAGTGTAAAGCTTTAGACAATACTTTTTATACTTTATAATGTTTCAGGATTATTAAAATTGTTATTCGAGTAAAGAGTCAAAATATTGTGAAATTAAACAGTTCTGAATGAACTGTTACTATTTATGTATTTAGTCTACCTTAAAACCTATTTCATCTTTCCTAGTCCCGTTTCCAGTGGTTTTTGATAATCACCTTATCCAAGTCGGTGGTTCAAAGTAGGTTGTGTGAATTTGTTTTGACACGAGGCTAAATCTGCAGTTGCAATCTGCAATAGATGTTTGGAATATTATTGTCAAGGTTACCAGTTCAGCAAATGTCTTTGTGGTAAAATGGCATGGAGAAGCTATCCTTTTTATAAAAGATATTTTAGGTAATTTTTTCAAACGGTTGTTGTGAATTATGCCATGTTTAATGGGATCTGTGTGTTGCGAGTGCATAAACAATCTTACGGACGTTGTCGAATCTCATGGTGGGAAAAATACATAACAAATAAGTTGAAGAGGCGACTGTGGAGCTCTTCGTGGAGAGTGGACCTTTGTTGGACGGGCCGGCGCTGCCCACCACCTTTTGTCATTGCAAGCACAGTTGGACCTAAAAAAAAGAAACATCTCTATTTGATAAAAAAATGTGTTGGTCTGTGTTAATAACAGACGATTAATTACTGGAATGTGTTATGGCAATTTCGCCTTGCCGCTGTTATCAGTTCCTCTTCGGGAGCTTGATTGTGTCGCAATGTTTTGGTGAATGCCCTTTTCTAACCTTTGACCTGAAGCACATACATAATCTGACAAATAAGAAAACGTTACGTCACAGACGGGTGACGCCATTGACCGTCAGCCCACCTTGGTAAGGTCTTGTTTATATAGCATTACTTTCTGGTTGATGATGTCACTCGCCCAAGTGGGTGCACAATATGCATTCTTTAGATAGATTTTGCCAAGTAGGTTGTGATCCTGGGTTAAGATCCTTTGTTGATCAACATTTCAATCAACCAATAATAACTATCTAAGCATGTGATGACCTAATCGCCTCCTAATCCTTTTCATTTTGTCCAGAAACAAACTAAAAAAACTTTAACATAGTAAATGCTGAAAAATAGTTTATTGGCTGAGACTGGTAATTTATTAATTCTGGAATAATTTACTGACAATGACATTTTTATTTCATAAAAACATTTATAATATTACATTTTGGTTTACAAGGAGAGAAACATTCAAAAATGGATTGAGGATAGTTTGGTCAGCATACATTGATGACATTAGGTGGTTATGAATAGTTGTTTGAAATGTTTATCCATGATTAACTGATAGTCCAGGATCACATTGTATTTTACAGAATCACATCCACTCTTAAGACAGACAATTAAGCACGTTGTCCTGGTAAGAGCACAAAACTAAATTCACAACAGTGTCCTATAGATTCAGATTCTATTGTTAATTATTTTTTCAGAATCAAGCCTTTTTAATACTTTGTAGAAAAATCACAAATATAGTAAATGTATAGTAGATTTTATAAAAAGTAGCTCCTGAGGGATAATATAATTTTTTCATTCCCTAATAATATAAAAAATTTGATAATTTTAATAAAACATGTGGGGAGTATTAATAAAACCTAAAACTAAGTGATCAAACATTATGCCACTTATAAATAAAAGGGTGTAAGTCGGAGGTTCATCCGAAAGAATGACTAACGCAATTTGGTGTCTAAGAGGTCTGCACTTGGCTGTGTTATATTTAGCAAGGCTTTGTCTCCAACCCTCTTGATCATCCTTCCCACAGTTACTTTGTCTACGGTTTCATTATGTACCAACTGTTCTTTTATTTTTTTCTTACAAAATCTCTGCTAGAAAACAAAGTAGTCATAAATAAAAATAAATCAGGAAGTGGAGGAGGTTTTTGGAGGGGCAGAAATAGTAAAAAGGAGACTGTTAGTGGATAAGGAGTTTCAGACATTGTACCACAAAACTAAAAGAAATAGCCCAAAATGATCTGATATATTGCGGACATGAAGAGACATGATGTTCATAATGTAATACCATTTCTATTTTTAAATCATTGAGGGCACAGTTCCTATTCAGTATATAGAGTGATTAATCATACCTATTAGTTATCCACATTATTAATTTATTCCACTGCCCCAAATCTAAAATAAATGAAGTTTGTGACCAAAGGCCATGTTATCAGTCTCAAGTTCTTTAAATTAGTGTCTCAAGCTGGAGGTCTACTTTAATGGTGTAACACCATGCATTTATCAACAGTAGACTTTTACTAGGATGTAGACTTTATAAAGAAAAAAATTGATAATTTGATGCGCTTGTATAAATATGCATGATTAGTAGCATCCTCAAAATTTTGCAAGCTTTTTCTCTAACAGTGTATAAAAATTGTGTCTAATTTTTGAAATAGCACAGCACGCTTTCCATGTACCGATGCAAATGTTAATTTTGCATGAAAAATGCTAATTATCTTTTTTGTCCAGTTAATCAAAGTGTTTCCTAAAATGATATTTGAATATTACTACAGCAAGGCTGATTTTATATTCAAAATTTGTGCCTTGAAAAAGTATTCATACCCCTTGAACCCAAAAATGTAATGTTTTTTATTGAGATTTCATGTAATAGACCAACATAAAGTAGCACATAATTGTGAAGTGGAACAAAAATAATTTTCAAAATCTAAAAATCTAAGTGTGGGGTGCATTTGTATTTAGCCCCCCCTGCGCCAATACTTTGTAGAGCCACCTTTCACTGCAATTACAGCTGCAATGCTTTTGAGATATGTCTCCACCAGCTTTGCACATCTAGAGACTGAGATTGTTGCCAATTCCTCTTTGAAAAATAGCTCAAGCTCAGCCAGATCGGATAGGGAGCATCTGTGAACAGCGTTTTTATAGTCTTGCCACAGATGCTCAATGGGATTTAGGTCTGGACTTTGACTGGGCTATTCTAACTAAATTTTCTTTGATCCAAACTATTCAATTGTAGGTCTGGCTGGATGTTCAGAGTCATTGTCTTGCTGAGACCTCCCAGTCTTAAGTCTTTTGCAGACTCCAACAGGTTTTCTTCCAGTATTACCCTGAAAATGACCTAGTTCCTCAGCAGACTCAATAAGATTCATGACACACACAGCAGGCTTGATAAGCTGCAAAACAGAAATGATGGAGTTTCATAAATGAACTGAAGAGTACCTGGGACACGAGCAGCATGCCGTACATGCTAAGAAACTTTAAAGAACAATGGAAAAACAGTGCACAGCCAACAGAGATGGCAATAACGGGATACCAGCATGGTCGAGGCAGAGGGCGTGGTCGGGGTAGAGGTTGTGGAAGAGGGGCAGGCCCAAGATTTGGAATGGAATAATGGGGACTAAGGTATGGCCAGGTCTGAGGTGAGCGAGCCACCAGGAATGCGTGAGTTTGATTCCTCTTTTGTGCTTTGCAATGAGGACATTCTTCCACAAATTTCTGCTGACCTACCTTCTAAAGATACTGTACTTATGCAAAATATTTACACCCTGCTTATAAGCGCATACTCACATGCACACTTATGATAGAAGGCAAGGAATTAAAGTTCCTAGTCGATACTGAAGCAGAAAATTCTGTAATTCGGTTAAATGAATTGGATAAGACTCCTAAGCCTGCTAATCAAACTTTATTCTTTATAAAAATGAAGTTTAAAACATAAGATTTAAAGTTTTATTTATTTCAAAGGTTTGCCCAATTAATCTATTGAGATAAGATTTAACATGTAAATTACGTCTAATTCCGATCAGCAAACCTACTAGTCTTGAGATTGAAAGGTCTGGAGGTTTAGTTTTATATGACCCCAGACCTCTGCTCTATGTTTATGCCTGGGGACAGCTTTTAATGATGTTCCAATGAATTAGTTGTATTAGCAAAGAAACACACTGTCTCGCATCATACAACTTACATAAAGCTCTCTGATTTACATTCTACAGCACATGTACACAGAGGGGAAGATTAGTTTAGAGAGAAAGAGGGATGTGAAATATAACTGGTAAAAGGGCTGTCCTGGAATAGTCATAGATCCACAGCAGAAATAGATATGTCTTGTATTTTAGTCTGATACGGTTACTCACATCCCTTTCAGATGAACCACAGCTTTCCACGTTATACTAGCAAAATCAGCATTTGTAGTAAAACTGGCAAACACATTTTTTTTCTCCTCATGTATCCAAAAATCCAGTACTGGTTTGTTGTGATTTACCCACAATCTAAGTTACAGTGCTGAAACCTAGTCTAGACAGCCTGATTTTGACCCCGAGGTCCACACTATTGATTGCTAATTGGCCGCACCCGCAAAGGAACAGTGTAAAAAATATACTGTGGTTCTCCTGTGCCATCTCAAGATCTTGTCCTAAGAGGGACACAAGACAAGCCTCTCAAAATTACAGTTTGTGCAAACTGAAGTTAAATTTTAAAGATCTAAAGATAAAAGACTCGAATCAAACAGATCAGAAGCTTTTCAAAAAACCAATCACAAAAAAACAGCTGACGTAATTTATAGGCATGTGTACCTATTGGAGAATGGTAATTCCTACTTAAGCTGTAAGCACATAAGAAAGGCCTATTTGCACATTATAAAATATCTTGCACATTATAAAAACAGTTGAGAAAAATGGATGCATGACCTTCATAGGGGAAAATTGAGGCCTGTTGCATACTTTTTAGCTAAATAGGATCCAGTAGCTGCAGTTCTCCCCATGCATAAGAGCAGTAGTTGCAACAGAAAAAGCAGTACAAGCATCTTGATGCATCGTAAGCTACAGCTATTTAATTTTATTGGTATAGGTTTTTGAAAGAAAAAAAAATTAGTGCATGATGATTTTCTGTTTGTCAAAAAAAAAAAAATAGTGTGTGCCTCCTTATTGTTCAGCAGAAAATGAAATGGAAGATCCAGAACAAACATGCTCCATTGGGTAAGCTAAGAACAGCTTGGTTAACTAATTGTATCTCTCTTCTCTGCCACAGGAACACACGGTACTGCTGAGGATGACCACTGGCTAGGCTTGTTGCCAATAATTAGCTCTCTGGGGCTCATCTCACCTGTGCTTTGCTGTCTAGATGCTACACTGTTAAGTTCTGCTTATTTTGTGCCCATTTCTGTGTCTGTGCTTTGCCCTTGCTAAAAAAACATTAGCATATATATGTCTATTATAAATGCTTGCTGGATGGCTATCACAATGGCATTGTTTTCAGGGACACCATTAAAAAACACAGCAAGGTGAATCTTCTTTCCAGTCTCAAGTCCTTTGCAGCCTCCAACAGGTTTTCTTCCAGAATTGTCCTGTATTTAGCTCCATTTATCTTTCCATCAGCTATGACCAGCTTTCCTATCTCTTTCTATCTGAAGAAAAGCATCCCACAACAGCATGATGCTTCCACCATCATATTTCACAATGGGGATGGTGTGTTCGGGATGATGAGCAGTGTTAGAGCTTTGCATGTAGAGGCACATAGAGCTTTGCATGTAGAGGCTTTCTTTTTGCCACTCTTCTATAAAGGCCAGATTTGTGGAGTACACGACTTATAGTTGTCCTGTGGCTGCTTCTCTGACCAATGCTCTTCTTGCTCGGTCTGTCAGTTTAGGTGGACAGCTATGTCTTAGAGGGTTTTAAGTTGTGGATGATGGATTGAACAATGCTCCTTGAGAAGTTTAATGCTTGGGGTATTTTTTATAACTTAACTCTGCTTTAAACTTCTCCACAACTTTAAACCTGACCTGTCTAGTGAGTTGGTCTTCCTGATGCTGGTTGTTCACTGTTGTTCTCTAACAAACCACTGAGGCCTTCACAGAACAGGTGTATTTATACTGAGACAAAATTACTTGCAGGTGGACTCTATTACCTATCTTCAGGTGACTTTTGGTGACTTTCGGAAGCAGTTGATTGCACTGGATTTTATTCAGGAGTATCAGAGTACAGGGGGCTGAAAACACATGCATGTCACACTTTCAGATTTTTAATTGCTTAAAATAAAAAAAAAGTATATCATTTTCTTTCCACTTTACAATTATGTGCTATTTTGTGTTGGTCTATCACATAAAATCTCAATAAAATACATTCCATTTTGTGGTTGTAAAGTTCAAAGGGTATGATAATACCTTTTCAATTCACTGTACACCAGTGTAATTAGGTTTCTATGGCACTAATGTTTAGGCAGTTTATTTACAAAAGTGACAAACCAATAAACATAAACTAAACTTGACTTGACTACACTAGACTAATGACACATGGACAAGGGGATCATGTGACAGGAACACACAGGAAATAATGATCACATGACACAGAACAAGACAGGAACTAAACAAAAGCATGAACATGAAACTGTAATGTGTAGTAGAGCAGAAGCAGAAGGGAGCAGAAGGGAGACACCGGAGAGTGGATGTAACAGGGTTTTTATTACAAACAAAGAAGCAACAGAATGACAAAATGGAGAAAATAAACACGACAGAATCAGGAGTCAAGAACAGGTGCTGGACAGAGTCAGGAGTCAGAGAGGAAACCTGGATGGAACCAGGAGTCAGATAGGGGAATCTGGACAAATTTTGTATCTGAAACATTCATTACTGCACAATCATACATTTCTGTGAGACACCAGTAATATTATACCAGACATTGTAATCTGGAACATGTGGTCTTAATAAAAGATGCTAATTGTTTTTGACAGTTATTATTTGATGTTCATTTCATTTGATCCCTCAATAATTAACAATACTAGTGGTTGTGGTGAGTAGTAACTAATTGGTTATTTTTTTATTAATTGGTCATAATTCGTAACTAGTTCTCAATGACAATATTTTAATTAGGGTTAGATTTAAGGTAACCCTAGTTATTACTGAATACCTAATAAGGAACTACCTTCGTCCTAAATTAACTACAGTATTACTTACAGCTTAGTTAATCTTTCTTCTATATTACTTAACATATGTTAATTTAGTACCTATTAAATCCTGCGTAGTTACTTGTTACCAGTGACCGTTATTCTAAAGTGTTAAACTCTCCTCTAATTACTTCTTAAAGAATTTTAAACACGCCATTTCAGAAACACTGTTTTAGAGAGAAAGTGCTCATATAATGCTTATAAAATAGACTAAGAAGGAAAATCAAAACTAACACTGTAACTTACAGTATAAACAAAAAAAAACAGCTTCTCTTTCAATCAAGGATCATTTCTCCTCTCATAATTGCAGCATATTTGTCCATAAAGGTCCACATCTTCTTTGTCTTATTCTCTGACACTTATTGACCATAGGTTCTCTGTCTCTCAGTAATCACAGTCCCAAAGTTGGAATCTGTCTTTAATCTCAAAGATGGAACACAATTTCTTTTTTTTTTTTAAATATCAGCCCCCCTGTTTCTTAATGATAATAGCACTAAAGCCCCCCAAGGTTTCCTGTTTTGTCTCTCATAATTATAGCCGGTCAAGGAATCACAGCACATAATCTCCCTCAATTACTAAATAAGCAGAAACATTTACACTTTCCTGTAGCCCCTGCATTCAAAGCCTATTTTTCATGATGATGGATTTGATGTTAAAAAGTCTTGAAACTTTATCTGACTACTTCCAAAAAAAATTGAAATGTTGTGATAGTTTCTGTGATAGAACAAGAACATTTATGTCAAAAAAGATTTTTCTTATAATTTTGAAATAATTATTGCAACCTATTAGTGTAGTCAAAAAACAAAAGCCAAAGTTGTGACACCCAAACTTTTAAACTTATTTTTAATACTTTTAAACTTAATTCATACAAAAGATCATTATAAAACATGCACTATATGGCAAACACACATTATATTGAAAACCTAACAATTACAATTATTTGTGCGTTTTGACCACATTCTATATTTAGTCCTCTTATTCCCATGATAATCTTGTCAGTTGGAATGTTAAGTAGGACACAAGTGCAGTTTATTTACAAAAATAAAAAGTGAAACACCAAACAAAACAAAGAACATTAACAACAAAAACATGAACTAAGCTAAGTAATAAAAAAAGAAAGTAGCAACACATAACATGTAATGCAGGCATAAAACAAGCAGTTTCTGGTTTGGCCACTTTCATGTATTCTGATATAACCTCTGCCCTGAGAGGAAATGTTATTGACTTTAATAGGCCCAAGGCTCAATGAGTGAACTTCTAATTAAACACCCAGGTTGAAATGTCAGTTTAAGGGATGACTCGTTTCACCCACTACCTGCTGCAATAATTCTAAACTCCAGAGCATGGTCCGAGAAACATTGAATGCCTTGTGATAACACTAACAACCTCTTACCCGCTTCTCTGCTCTCTGCCACATTGTTGCGCTGCCAGGGACAGCCGTAACTCAGAGAGTTGCAAACATAATTCTCCAGCAAAATGTCCCTGAGTCCCCAAAGCTAGACTTACTCTTTTACTGCATCCATGTTCTGTAAGACAAAGGGAAGCTAGGGTGGATACAAGTGCAGACGAGTTTTCAGATCAATTTAGATTTAAAAAATAAACACAATACAAAGATAATCCAAAAACAAGGTCAAAAAGTGTCCAAAGTCAAAGGCCAGATCTAAAAACAAGTTAAACCAAAAGCATTAAGCACTCATAAATAAAGGTCATGGTAGGATTTGCTTAGATCAGTATTTTGGTAAATGTGTGCTGGCTTATAGGAAAGTAAGATGGCACAAAAGTTTGTTGTGTGCCTCATTTCGAGGCTTTATTCTTCCTCCTGTTCTCCGTTTGGCTGTTCCCTTTTAGGGGTCACCACAGCAAATCATCTGTCTTCACCTAACTCTATTCTCTACATCCCCTTCACTCACACCCACTAACTGAGTAAGTCCTCGTTTATCACATCCATATACCTCCTCTTTGGTATTCTTCTTTGCCTTCTGCCTGGTAGCTTAATTTCCAACATCCTCCTACCAATATATAATAATATCCCTTCTCTGTACATGTTCCTAATCTTGTCACTCCCAAAGAAAACCTCAACATCTTCAGTTCTTCTACTTCCATCTCTGCCACCTGTCTCTTCCTCAGCATCACTGTCTCTAAACCATGCATCATAGCTGGTCTCACCACTCTTTTGTACACTTTCCCCTTAATTCTAGCTGATATTCTTTTGTCACGCATCACTCCTGACACGTTTCTCCACCCAATTCAACCTGCTTGTACTCGCTTCTTTACCTCTTTTACACATTCTTTATTGCTTTGGACTGTTGACCCCAAGTACTTGAACTCCTGTACCTTCTTCAGCTTTTTACCTTGTAATTTCACTGTTCAACTTCCATCCCGTTCATTTAAACATATGTACTCTGTCTTGCTTCTCTCCAGAGCAAACCTCCAGATTTTTCTCCACCTGCTTCCTGCTCTCACTACAGATCACAATGTCATCTGGAAACATCATTGTCCAAGGAGATTCCTGTCTGACCTCGTCTGTAAAAGGATCCATCACCACAGGAAACAGAAAGAGGCATCAGATCTCTGATGCAGTCCCACCACCACTTTTAACTCCCCTGTCTGACCTACTGCACAACTTACTACTGTCCTGCTGCCCTCAACACCCTGACATACTATTTCTGACTTCCTCATACAATACCACAAATTTTCTCTTGTTACCCATCTCTTGCTCCATCAGCATTTTCAGAGCAAAGATCACATCTGTAATGCTCTTTTTGGGCATAAAGCCATACTGCTGCTCACAAATATCTACTACCCTCCTTAACCTGGCTTCCACTACTCTTTCCCATACCTTTATTGTAAGACCTATCAACTTCATTCCTCTGTAGTTGTTGCAACTCTGCACATCACCCTTGTTCTTAAAGATAGGCACCATCTTTCCTACATTCCTCAGACATTTTCTCACTCACTAAAATCCTGTTAAACAATCTAGTAAGAAATTTCACTGCTGCCTCACCTAGACATTTCCACACCTCCACTGGTATCTCATGGACCAACCACCTTTACTCTTTTCATCTTCTTCAAAGCCATCCTAACTTTATTTATACTAATCTTTTAAAGGTCCTGCTCCACATTACCTAATCTACTCTTTTCTCTCTCTCATTTTCCTTATTCAGTCAACACTTATACTTCTTCCAAAGTACTTCTTCCATCTTCTCTGTACACGTCTCACTTCTTCTTGGCTAACATCTTCCTCTGTATACTATCCTGAACTTCCTCATTCCACCATGAGTCTTCTTATCTTCCTTCCTCCTTCCATATGACACACCTAGCACCTTTCTTCCTGTCTCCCTGATCACTTCTGCTGTAGTTTGCCATTCATCTAAAACACTAACTGACCGCCCAGAGCCTGTTTCAATTCCTGTCTAAATTCTTCACAGAATCCTTCCATTTTCAGCTTCCACCACTTGGTTTTCTTCTCTACCATTGCTCTCTTTTTCTTCCAGATCTTTATTCTACATCTTTATTTCTCTTTCAGATCGCTTCATCTACATAAAATGTAATCTACCGGTGTGCTCCTTCCTCCACTCTTATAAACCACTATATGCTCCTTTCTCTTCTGGGAAAAAGTATTTACCACAGCCATCTCCATCCTTTTAGCAAAGCCTACTATCATCTGTCCTTCACTGTTTCTATTCCCTGACTCCAATCCCGCCCAACACTTCCTCATCACCTATCACTGCTCTCTCTTCTCTTGGAATACTCACATTTACCTCATCTAACTCTCACCAGAACCTCTCTTTCTTATCTAACTCACAACCTACTTGTGGGGCATAACCACTTACAACATTCACTATCAGCTTTTTACTTTCTAACTTCAGACTTTTACCCTGTTTGACACTCTTTTCACCTCCAGAACATTCTTCACAAACTCCTCTTTCAGGATCACCCCTACCTCATTCATTTTCCTATCTACTACAAGCCTTGCTACCCTTCCATCTGGTCTCCTGTACAACAATATATCTACCTTCCTTCTGTCCATCATATCAACCAGCTCTCTACCTTTCCCTGTCATTGTTCCAACATTCAGCTTCCCTATTATAGTCCTACACTCTTGCCTTCTCTCCTTCTATGACCAACAGTAGACCAATTTCTGTCGGCACACACTCTCTATTTATCCAGGCTTGGGACTGGCAACGAAGTCACTGGCTTGTGACTCCTATTGCTAGATTTCAGGCTTAATTCAACAAAGTCTATTTTAATTAAACAAGATGTCATCGTGGTTTGAGTAAGTCATTTCTTTAAGTATATTGTGGGTTGCAAGGTTATTTTTACAGCAGATGAATTAACTAAACTTTATATTAAACAGTATATTTTAAATAGCTTACATAAGTGAAATAAATTTAAAATGAAAACTGGCTTCCACAGCCTATATATTTCTGACTCACCCTGATTTTGTGGTATGTCAAATCAAAGAGCAATGCATGTATCGGACTTTAAATTTCCTCTTGCAAGTGAGATCAACACAGGCACATTTTCAAGCTTGAAACTCAAATTAACTGCGAATTGCATGCTGACATACATTACAATATCTCTGCCAGATGAAAAGTTTCTATAAATTTCCCTTTCAATTTCACTCACAGGATTTCAAGGCTAAAACTTAAGCTTACTGTTTACTATAAATAATAGTATTAAATATTATTAAATATACCTTAAAAGATGTATCTTTATCATTGTTTAATTTTGATGCAGCACTTGTAGCCTATATGTCTAACAATTATGAACATTTTACTTTGCCATGATAGGTGTTGGGAAAGAAAATATTGCCCTTGACATGTTTTCCCACCAACAAAGAAATGACCAGTCTATAATTTTAATGAAAAGTGAGAAACAGACTAATAACAGAAACCTATTGAAAAATTGATAACTGTATAAGAGAATATCTGTTCAGAGAAACAATGAATCAATCAGATTAGAAACTATCCACCATGGCAAAAACCATAGAACTGTAAAGTAACAGGTGGAGAGGGATCCATAATGCAAGCAGTGTCTATATTAAACAAAGAGGCAATAGCCAAAGGGGTAATCGGTAGGCAGGCGGAGGTCATATACAGAAAACAAAAGCACAGGCAAACAATCCAAATCGTGAGGCAAAAGCGTAGTCAAGAGAACAGGCAAAAATCCCAAAACTTGGTAAGTTGCAAAGGCAAACAATACTTTGCGTGTTAGCTCTTAGCGCTAGTTTATATAGCAAACCAAACAGGAAGTGAAAATGGGAGTAAAACCATAGAGTTAGTATTCAGACGAGGGTGCCCTCTGGCGGTTGGAAGATGGATTTCTCACAAGAACTGTCCAAGAATGTTGGAGAAAAGATGGTAGACCTACACAAGGTTGATATTGGCTACAAGAAGCTGATTTTTGCGAGAAGGTGACTATGTGATTATTTGCAATTAAAAAAAACATAACATAACTGCCAATCTTCCTCGGTCTGGGGCTTCATGCAAAATCACACCTTGAGGAGTTTCAGCCCAGAACTACAGGAGAGGATTTTGCCAGTGACGTCAATACAGCTGGGACCATAGTCACCAAGAAGACAAAAGGTAAGACAAAACGGTGTAAAGGACTAAAGTCCTGCAGCATCCACAAGGTGTTTCAGCTCAGGAAAGCACATGTACAGGCTTCTGAAGGAGAACTGGGTAAAAGTGTTGTGGTCAGATCAGACCAGAATTGAGCTCTTTGACATTGATTTAACTTGCTATGTTTTGAGGAAAAGGAAAGCTGCCTATGACCCCAAGAACACATCCCCACCGTCAAACATGGAGGTGGAAACATTGTGCTTTGGTGGTGTTTTGCTGTTAAGGGGACAAAACAACTTCACTGCATCAAAAGGGTAAGGCCGTGTAGCGTCAAATCTTAAGTTAGAACCTCCTTCATTTAGGCAGGGAATAGAAAATGGGTTGTGGATGGGTATTCCAGCATGACAATGACCCAAAAGAAGTACATCAATGTCCTAGAGTGGTCTAGTCAGTCTCCAGACCTTAATTACATAAAAAAGCTGAAACTTCGAGTTGCCAAATGTCAACTTTGCAACCTTAATGATTTGGAGAGAATCTGCAAAGAGCAGTTGTATAAAATTCCTCCCAACGTTTTTTTAAATGTCATGTTTTTGTTGTTATTCTGTCTCACATTGTTAGAATAAACCTTAAAAATTGTAGACTAAAACATACAAAATCAGCCATGGTTGAAATAGTTTCTCCCTCAATGTATATTATTTTTACCCAATATTTGTGTTTACATTCATTAAAGAAATCAAACATTCATTCAAGAAATTCACATAATTTGTAATGTGTGGGATACAAACAAAGTATAAAAATAATTACTGCACCATATATGGCGTTAACCACAAAAAAGTTAATTTGTCAGCAAGACAACCCTGAGTTTAACCCAGATCAATAGCTAATAACCTCACTGCAATTCACCCTGACTTTTAAATTTTAAAGTGGGACTTCTTATTTTTTTTACATATGATCATAATTTTCCTGAATAAAGGATGGAATAGGCTGTTTGCTAATTTGCTATTAAGTTGTATCTTGGTAGATTTATTGCAGTTTGACAAAAACTGTGTGATAATTTTCATTTGATAATTTATCAAGAATTGAAAACAGCCATAAAGTACATAATTCATCTTGTAAACTTTCAGAGATTTTGTTGATTCTTCATGTACATTTAGTCTTGCAACTTGGATTTGAAATTATTAAGCTATTATATAATTTTTAATTATATAACTGTATTATTTGAGTTAAAATACACAGTTTAATTCTACCAAAGTGGAATTGTTTGTATATTTAAAGCTTACTTTTTTTATTTAGTTCATTTCAGTACAAATGAAAGTGCTATTAAGACAAGGTGAGGCAAGACGAAATTATCTGACAGTAAATGGTAGATATCGGTGTTTTATGAAGCCGTCATACATGATAAATTACTTCAGTGGTGAAGCCAATAAAAGTGGATTCAATTTGCAAATGCCAAATGAGTTCTAATTACATTGCCATGTTGTTTTGACCTAAGCTAAACTTTTGATCCTCTCAAAATGAAATTTATTAATGAGCTCTCTAGGTGCTATAAGGCCATAGGAAAACAGCATTGATTAACACAGCAACAGCTTTCTGAAATTGCTACTTATGTTCTGTGATTATTTGTTTATGCATTGAAAAGAAACTCATCCTCCTTGTTGTAAAAAGCAATCCACCATATCTGCACCAAGTTGGTCATTTTAATGTTTTTTTTTTACCATAATTGCAAAAGTTAACATAATCTTCCAGGCAGATTAAATCAATTATGGCATTTTTTATGACCTCTCTTATGTTTGATATGGTTTATGTGCTTTGTAGAGTTACATCGAGCTGTTAGATCTCAACGTATTCAAGCGAATCGACAAAGATGCTCACATCTCAAATATCAGTCGTGGCAACTAGTATGGCTATTCATGAGGGATCTACAGCTCCATCTACCTATTAAAAAGTTGGTCCCGGCTACCGGCTGAAACTCCCTCCTTCGTATCGAATCTCACAATCCTTTCATGTCTCCCTGTTAAAAACACATCACTCTAACCCCAACACTAAACCTCAGCCTCAAGAATCTCTGGCCCCTATTAAAGTAGAAGGGGCTCCGGCATATCAGGTACATGAAATTCTGGACTTCGGAAAAAAGTTCTTGGAATATCTGATTGACTGGGAGGGTTACGGCCCTAAGGAACGGTCTTGGGTCAAAGTCCGAGACATTTTGGACCCCCCAACTCATAACTTCTATTCTGCCCGCCCTTGCTCAGTTTTTGGTTTTGATTATCTGTCTCATGTTTTGGATTTGTTTGCCCGGGTATTGTTGGATTACTGTGTACCGACCTTCGCTTGTTTCTTGACTTTGTTTATGAACTTCCCTACTTTATTTAATAAAGTCTTTACCTGCAAAATGGATTCAACTAGGAACACTGCTTTACATGGTGTATATTAGTTTGTTTGTTTGTTTGCTTTTTGCATCCTTTGCATTATTACACTTAATTCAGGCTAGCAGTCAGTTGTGTATAAAATGTAAGTTACCCTAAATTAATTTCATAATAACGGAAGCAATTATATAAAAGCAATATTACAGTGTCAACCTTACTGCTTTACTAAACATATGAGCTATAAGTAACTGTGGTTCTCATGCCTACAGCTAAATCATAGCTATGATGATATGCTGCACATTGTCATACTGTCTTGTTTGACTTTATTTTTCCACATAATGCATAATGAGAAATAATGTATTAAGTAGATCAGATGTTTCAGATGTTGAAACCACGAGGCCTTGCTTTTCCAATATTAAGGTTGTTATCCACATATGTACATTCATTTGTGATTTAAAGCTTGTTGAAGTTAGGGTTAAAGCGTTTTTATGGAGAAAGTTATCTAGGTTAGGTTTTATCCACTCAAAGTGATTAGTGAAATTGGCTATTAGCTTAGAATCCAGTTATTTTTTACAACATTTTTTGCAATAAAACACTATGTGTTACATTGTCTAGGCCCTAGCAGTTTCATTGCCCTGGGATTTGAAACCGCCAACACTTCACCCTAAATCTTGAGCAACTCCTTCTTAAGTACAGACCAATCACTACATTTAAAAAGTTATATAATTAATGTTTCTGGATCCCAACTAAAGATATGATTATCTAATCATGTGGAAATCTGTACTGATCACGTACACCTGACACTCATTCAAATTGTCTTTGCCTGGTTGCTCTTGTTGAAATGACTCACTTTTATAATAATTCCCATTGGCTCCAAGTCTCTCCGGTCTTCTTAGTTTCCTTCCAGCATTTAAAGACTCGCATCTTCTCCATTTCCATGTTTGGTCTGGTCATTTCCGAAATGTGATACAATTTCAAGTAATTGTATTCTCCTTTCTGCAAAAGACTTCAAGTCCGATCATCTGTTTATTTGCATCCTGCAAAAAAAAAAAAAAAAAAAAAAATGTCTGTTTGATTCTAATTGACCTGTGTCTTTAGTCTACTTCCGGTTACATTCAACTGTTTGATGTCTCTCTTTAATGACTTCGGTTATTTCTACTCTGTTGTTTTTGTTTTCTTCTCATAAACACTATATCTGTATTAATAATTACTTGTTTGCATGTGTTTACAATTGACCTGAACATCCATAGGTATTTTCAAACCTCAATTCCAGCCTTACTTTCACTTTTATAAACTCTACTCTTTTGTAAATTCTTCAAATGTGGAGTTAGGCAGAAAAGTATTACAGTTGCAGATGTTGGGTGAGGAGGTCTAAGGTGTAGTTAAATTCAATTTTCAATTCAATTTTATTTGTATAGCGCTTTTTACAATGGTGATTGTCACAAAGCAGCTTTACACAATCGAAAAAATTATGAGATAAAATGAAACAGAAATCAATTTTTCCCTGGGGGGCGATGGTGGCAAGGAAAAACTTCCTGAGATGGGAATAGGAAAAAACCTTGAGAGGAACCAGACTCAACAGAGAACCCATCCTCATTTGGGTGAAAAACAGGTAGCAGGAATTATGTGGTTACATTGTGTGTGTGTGAGCAACTTAAATCATCAGTCCTTAAAGAACAGCTGGAATGTCTTTTATGGCGGAGTGGGACGTCCTTGATCACCCTGGTGATATATCATCCACTGGAGAAGGTCACAGTGAAGGGTCCGACAGGTCTGGGGTGGGGATGGGGTCAGGATCACCAGCAGCTCCATTGTGGCATATGTAGCTCAACAGTGAGAGAGAGAGAGAGAGAGGGAAAGGAAGACAAAAAAGAAGGAAAACAGTTCAGTGACAATGTAATTACACGGTTTGGAGTGATTAAATGAATAATGTAGAGTGCAAGGATGGACTCCGTCAAGACTAACTAGGTCAGGATAACTAAAAGGAGAACCAGAGGGAAACGCAGACGTGAGGGCTCCCTGATATGTTAAGCAACCAGCCGCTCTCATCATCAACACCGTAATCAACAGCATCTAAACATACCAGATCACCATAATACTCAACACCCATGAGCCCCCCAAATCTACTCCTTTATCTAAGGGGAATCAATACAAAATGCTTGATTAAATAAATTTTAACCTAGACTTCTAACACTGAGACTGTGTCTGATTCTCGAACATTCATAGGTAGGCTATTCCATAGCTTTGGGGCTCTGTAAGAAAAGGCTCCCTGCTGTAGCTTTTATAATGCGCGGTACTGACAGGCAGCCTGCATCCTTCGATGAAAGTAGTCGTGGTAGGTCTTATAGCCCTGATGTGGGGGTTCAGAAGTGCAAATCATATTAACCATTTAAAATAAATATTTTAATTGTCTATTATTTAGCAAATAAATATTTTCCATGGTTCAATGAAATAGTCCTTTTTATCTTTAGGTTGACAGTTGACTGCACGCTGCTGTGCACGCCATAAAAAGATGACTGAATTTTGGTTCACAATTTTGGTTTGTTGCAGGTGGATTATTTAAGTTCGATTTTATATAAAATAAATATGAGAATGACGCAAATAAATATTAATACTTATATGAGACAGTATACTTTATCCCAGCATTTTTCCAGAGTTCAAAATATCTTTTGTTGCACGCAGACAAAATGTTCACTGTAGTAGTTTATTTTATCAGTAGAAAACACAATAGGTTTTTATACATAACATAAAGATTAAAAACAATATATGCAGTGTTATCTTTATTTTAGATGTCAAAAAGTCTTGATGGATTTTACAGTAGGAAATGGCTCTTTGATTGTTAAAGGTTTCCGAACCCTGGTGTATACAAACAAAGATGTTACGCAGTATGGCATTAATATACATTTTATATATACACTGGTATATCTTAATATTTATTTAAAACACTTTTTAATACGTTGCATTTATACACTGTGCATGACTAACTATTTAGTATAAATGCACCAGGTCACAGGCCAGTGATTTCAGGAAGGGCATCCGACGTGAAATTTTGCCAAATCTAAATATACAAATTATAATTTCATATCGGATCAGTCGAGGCCCGAGTTAACAAAGAACGTTGACCTACAGGGTGCCAGTGGAAATTGGGCTACTGTTGGTCAAAGGAGGAGAGGAGGAGAACACGTTTTTTCGACAGAAGGAGAGAAGCAAAGCAAGAGTGTAGGACTATAATAGGGACGCTGAATGTTGGGACAATGACAGGGAAAGGTAGAGGGCTGGTTGATATGATGGATAGAAGGAAGGTAGATATATTGTGTATACAGAAGTCCAAGTGGAAGGGTAGCAAGGCTCAAACTATTGGATCGGGATTCAAGTTGTTTTACCATGGTGTGGCTAGGAAGGGAAATGAGGTTGGTATGATCCTAAAAAAGAAGTTTGTTAAAAATGTTCTGAAGGTGGAAGGAGTGTCAGAAAGTGTGATAAGTCTTAAGTTAAAAATGAAAGAGCCGATGGTTAATGTTGTAAGTGGTTATGCCCCACAAGTAGGTTGTGAGTCAAAAAGAGAAAGAGAGGTAGTAGTCACAGACTTGTGATGGACACAGACTTTAATGGACATGTTGGTGAGGGGAACAGAAGTTAACAGAAGTGTTGGGCAGGTTTGGTCTTGACCAAGACTGCCAGTGGAGGTGTGATGAAATGTTTAGCCGGTTTCTTACGATTGTTTAACAGGATTTAGTTGAGTGAGAAAAGGCGCTGAAAACAAGGAATGGAGGAGACAGAGTTCCGGTGCCATCTTTAAAACAAGGGTGATTGTGCATGGGAAAGTTTCAACAACAGGAATAGTTCTTACAATGATCTTACAATGGTAGGGGAAAGAGTAGTGACAGTTAGGAGGGTAGTAGATATTTGAGAGCAGTATGAAATGCAGGTTAGGAGGTAGTAGAGATTTGAGAGCAGAGTATGAAATGCTGATACAATGAAGAAGTACAGGGAAAGAGTAGTGAAATCTGGTTGTTAGGGACTGCACTGTGTTTTGTAAGACCTGAAAAAGAAAAAGCATATGACAGCGTGTTGTAGGGTGGTGCAGGAATTTCAGGGTGGTGCAGGATATGTATGAGGGAAACAGGACAGTAGTGAGGTGTGCAGTAGGTCAGACAGAGGGTAGGGTGGGACAAAATAGGGACTGACCAGGGTAGCAGCAGGTTCAAAATAGGCCCCTTCTTGTTTGCTGTGGTGATAGATCATTTGACGGACAAGGTCAGTCAGGAGACTCCTTGGACGATGATGTTTGCAGATGACATTGTGATCTGTAGTGAGAGAAGGGAGCAAGTAGAGGAAAACCTGGAGAGGTGGAGGTTTGCTCTGGAGAGATGAGGATTGAAAGTTAGTTGTAGCAAGACAGGGTAGATGTGTTTGAATAAAAAGGGGGGGGAGTAAAACAGTTAGATTACAGGGTGAAGAGGTTATGTAGGTACATGAGTTTAAGTACTTGGGCTCATTGGGCCAAAGCAATGAAGAGCAAAAAGAGGTAAAGAAGTGAGTACAGACAGGTTGGAATAGGTGGAGAAATGTGTCAGGAGTGATGTGTGCTAGGAAAATATCAGCTATAATTAAGGGGAAGGTGTAAACGACAGTGGTGAGACTAGCTATGATGTATGGTTTAGAGACAGTGGCACTGCGGAAGAGACAGGTGGCAGAGCTGGAAGTAGCAGAGCTGAAGATGCTAAGGTTTTTTGGGGGGTGACAAGGTTGGACAGGATTAGGATCAAGTTCAGCAGGGGGACGTCTTATGTTAGATGTTTTTAGGAGAAAGTCAGGGAAGCCAGATTAGGGTGGTTTGGACATGTACAAAGAAGGGATATAATATATTGGTAGGATGATGTTAGTAATAAAGCTACCAGGCAGAAGGCAAAGAGAAAGACCAAAGAGGAGGAATATGGATGCGATAAACAAGGACATGAAGTTAGTGGCTGTAAATGAAGAGGATGTAGATATATATATATATATATATAACATATATAGATATATATAACTATATACTATATATATATATATATATTATTATGTATATATATATATATAGTATATAGTGTGTGTGTGTGTGTGTGTGTGTGTAAATTCTACTTTTTAATTAATGATGGTTGACTTAAGCCTCACTATAATTCTGTGTTGGCGGATGTCATGTTGATAGCATTCTCCAGTGAGATGTTTAAATTTTAAAAAACCATTATAGCATTACACTGATTATTTATGTCATATAAACTAAAATTAACTGATGCATTTAAAATGGAACTGATATGCATCAGTAAATTTGCATTCTTATGCATATATAAATTCCAGAATTCTACAATTAACAATGTGTAGCATCAACAAGATTCTGCTAAATTCACAATATATATAATCTATATATATATAAATGGCATCTGTGCAACTCAGCAATTTTATTCATATAAAAGGAACATGCACAGTAGTGACAAAAAACATAGGGAAAAGAGGACGAGAACAGTTAAATTGACCAGTGAACAAAGTGTTTGCTAGTTACTCTATGTTATAAGTGTCACTGCCAAATCTACAGGCTGCATGAATGTAACAAACTAAAATATTGTTGACCACATGAACAACCAACAACACTATGAAAAATTAAACTAACACTGAAACTGTAAAAATTAAATAAACTGTGTCTGTGTGTGTTCGGTAAAGTACAAAGATTAAACCCAGCCATTTTCTATGTAGCATTGTATAACATTTTGTTCTTGACCTTTTGCTTGTTTAGCCTGATGCATCTCCTAAATCAAATGGAACTCTAATGTAGGGGTCCAACATGGAATATTATAAAACAGAATTCATAGTTTCATAGTCAGTGTAGATTAATTGTCATGTTTGTGCCTCAGGTCTGCCATGTTGCCCTTTTATCATTAATAATTTATGTTTCTACAGTCTAGGCCCCAATATTTTTTCTTTAAAGTAGTATCACTGTTGCACAGAGCTTTAGTTATTCTATACTTATAATTTTTATTTTAAAAAAAGCATCAAGCATTGTTTTAAAAAAATGCATCAATGTGCACTGAATGATCAACCCTGACCAGAAACAAACACCATGCTGGCAATTTAATTCCAGTGGCATAGACAGAGAATCATTGTCCTTTGAATAGTACCTAAGTGTCAATACATTGAAAAGATGAGAAATTTAATTAGTGAAAAAGTCATCTCTAATACTTGGCTGAAAGGAATGTGGTTGTTAGGCAACAGCAAGGCCACAGCATTCTCTCTGACAGTACAGTTAGATTCAACAGATTCCGCAAAATAAGAGAAAAAAATGTTTCTGTGTGGTTTATGGAAAAAAACTCTTTTGTTAAAAATAAATGAAAAACCTTGAAGCATCACAAGACTTCTTGAATAATGTTTGTTTTCGTCATTTTACTTGACATGAGAGATATGACATATTATGCTTAAGAGTCACAAAGTGAATATTTGTCTTAGGATTCCAGTATACTAAAGTTCAACATAAATGGCATTAATTATTAAGAACTAGTTGTTCATGCAAAATTGGAGCCTTTTTATTCACCACTATGTATGTTATACTGGTATACTGCTGGATACATTTTACATACATACATTCATACATACATACATACATACAAGTTCCTAAAGGATCCCCCAATAAACAACATTGGTATGAACTAGAATATTGACAGCATCCTACACCTGCACACCCAACATTTAAGATTAAACAAACTAGTACTATTGTGTTAGTGAGTACTGTTGAGCTCATCTCAAAGTTTAACTGTCAAAATCTAGTTTCCAGACACGTGACGTTATTTTGGGAGTAAAAGTAAGGCTAAAAAAGCTTTTGAAAGTTCAAAAACAGGTATGTACTGTATGTGATTGTCATGTGTCCCAATACTTTTTGCTATATAATACATTTTAACATGCACTTCATAATAGTATGAAATACTAGTATTAGTAATTAAATTGTAACTATAGCTACTGAACTAATGTTCCATTTCGGTCATTTACTCCGATGTTGTCGAGTGCAGCATTTGATTAATTTTTCCTCATAAGAGCACTATTTTGGCTGTAAAACGTGATTTATCATGTCTTCTTGGCCATGAGTCACTGTCCTGCGTGCAGAGGTTTCTTCTTCTTAGGAAGGAAGTAATTAAACCTATCCCCCGGGCCGAGATAAATAGGGGTTTTACTATTTGATAAATAGGGGTTTTACTATTTGATTGTACCCAAGTAAGGGGGGGCAGACTTATCATGGATCTAAGGAGACTGAATGGGGCTCGTTGAAAATGCTGACTCTCAGGCACATTCTAGCATGAATAAGGCCCCCAATAAAATGGTGCAAAAAAATTGTGGTTGGAGCAGTCAAAAGAGCAGCCACCCTGCAAAAATTAAATAGCTCAATTGCGAAAAACTGTGGTTGCGCACAGGGACAAGGTGCTTCACAATCTCTTTCCCAGGCAGAGTGTCTCTTCTCTTTCCACATAGACTCAGTCACGATGATGGCCCAGCTCTTCTCAGAGAGAGCCTAGGCAGTGCTGAAATGTGTCAGGTCCCTCAAGCACAGCTCAGTGGTTCCCCTCAAACATTTTCAGAGGCTCCTGGGCATTTGGCATCCTCGGCCAAGGTGGTCCCGATAGGGCCTGATGCATGAGACCGCTTCAGCTTTGGCTTCATGATCGGGTGCAAGTCACCACACTGTGTTGCCGAACCTCAGTCCATTGAAAGACATTTTATCCCTACGGGCCAGAATGTCCATGGAACAGGTGTTCAGACATTACAACATGTCATTACAATGGATGCATCTACCTTGAGCTGATGTGCCATTTGCAAAGAGGCATGCAGCCGCTGGGGTGTGGACAGGCCCCCAGCTGCAGTGGCATATCAATTGCCTCGAGCTGTTGGCTGTGTGGTTGGCCCTGAAGAGGTTTTGGCCCATGATTCAGGGCAAGCATGTGTTGATACATTCAGACAACACAGCGGCAAATCTGTACATTAACCAGCATGTCGCAGCTTGCCTGCCATCTCCTGCTGTGAAGCCAGCACAGGCTCAAGTCTCTGCATGCCACTTATATACTGGGCAACCTCAACCATGTGGTGGATGCGCTCTCACAACAGAGGTCCCTCAGGGGCAAATGGAGGCTCCATCTGCAGAGATTGCAGCTGATTTGGGGTCAGTTTGGCAAGGCACAGGTAGATCTGTTTGCTTCAACAGAATCAACCCACTCCCAGTTGTGGTATTTCCCGACCGAGGCCCCCCCTTTGGCACGGATGCACTGGCACACAGCTGACCCAAGGAGTTGCCCAAGTATGAATTCCCCTATTGCTCATTAGACAGGGTTCGGGCAAGGTCAGGGAGAACAAAGATGCTGAGCTGCCTTACAGCCGACAATGGTTCTCCGAACTAGTCCTGTTGGTCCTGAACAATTCCCCTAAGGAGGACCTTGTACGACCTGAAGTTACATGGTTTTTCGATACCTGAACCGCACTTTATAGCTTCAGATGCTCGATCAGTCTTTGTCTGCTACCGAGGATGACGGAAAGGGACGTTGTAGGTTTGAAAGGGGACGTTGTAGTAGTGGCTCCGCATTACAATGTGTGTATCTCCATGTGGGGGAGGTTTCAGGTTTGTCACCTATCTCTGTATCTCTGTAGGTGTCTCGTCAGGACTCCAGCAGGACTGTAAGGACTGAAGTTAAAAGGCTACCGCTATAAAAGAGGATCGTCACCGCTGATATCCTTCCAATATATAGGATACCCGTCTCTTTTGCTTGATCACTGAAAACACACTAACCAAGATAACCCAGATGTGGAAACACAATAGTAACATTATTAACATGTCTGTAAATCAGTTACATACATAGGGATGGACTGATACTGCTTTTATATGGGATAAAACTAGAACTGTCACCAATATTATTTTAGTCTGTAAATATAGATCCCCTAAAACTACCGTGAAACGTAGATATGTAGTTTATTTTTTAGTGACCCTATGGCCGGAACTAATAGTAGAAATCATAAATTTGAGTACTATTAGTAGCTCTTATTCGTTTTCTTATTACACAATACTTATTCTACAGATCAATGATCTCAATTGAGACCCTAAGTAGACTGTAATTACTTATTATTACATATATTCTCCAAAAATAATAGTTTACTTATTATTACCACTAAAAATATGCACAGATATAACTTATAAATTGTTGAATTGACATTTAGCCAACCTAGCCACAGAGAGAGCCACAACTGCAACCAGCTCATCACAAACGCTTTGGAAACACCCTTTTAGCGTTACGTCACAAGTTGATGTCATTGACCAGGAAGTAAAACTATATAAACACCAGTGCAAGTTGGTTAGATATTTTCCTGTATGTGTGTGGGTGGGAGCTTCTGTAAGTTAATTGGTATCGGTTGTATGAAGGTAAAAGGTAAAAAAGAAAAAAAAGGAAAGACAGAAAGCCTTGGTAGGAAAAGCATACGCTCTAGCATGATTCAGGTATACCAAGCCGACCTGCTAAAAAACCTGAATGAAAAGGGAGAGGCTGATTTGAGAGTCAGGGCCTCTAAGGAAACTGTCTGGGCAAATCAATCTGGCCACTGAGAGGCATCTGTGACTTAACCTCTCTGGCATGAGCAATAGAGACAGGGACTACCTCTTGGATGCCCTGGTTACCTCCCCAGGCCTCTTTGGCGAAGCGGTGCAGTCAGTCATAGAGGGGTTTCAGAAGACCAAAAAAACAGCAGTGTTCCAGAGGTACCTGGCTTACAGCTTACAGTCCCTGAGGGATGCTGGACGGAAGCAATCTGATAGCCAAAGCTCCTCTGAAGTGCAGTGTTGCTACCCATACCCCTCTAAAGGTAGAAGTGACGACTTTGAGGTAGCAACAGCAACTGGGGACATCTGTTAAGAAGAGGAGTCTAAGGACCATCACACTTCCAAAGAAGGTCTCTGGTAAGAGGCCCTAACAATTAAGGTGCTGGGCCTCAGGAGACACACTCTCCAGGGGGGCCCATACTGCAAAACACGGTATCCAAACCCTGTTCCACTGTGTCTCTAAGGGGATTCTCTAACAACCCAGGTGCTTAAGAAATTAGGTTCCCCAAGATTAGAAAGGACTAAGGTGCAGTAGAGAGGCTTGGCAGTGCCTACCGATTATAAAGGAAATTAGCCTCTCTCTGGCAGATTTCCCTTGTAGACTTCTGAGAAGCTTGGCAATGGTCACCGGTGTCTCACATTGGGTGTTACAAATGTGGATAGATCAGTACCAATTAAGGTGAATTAAAGAAACCCTTGTCACAACCACCACATGGGATGTTACCTTGTGAAAAGAGGTTCCCAAAGAAAGTTCCCTTGGTCAAAAGGTCCAAAAGGTAAAGGCAGAGGGGTTGCATCAATTTATAATAATATTTTCAATTTTTCTCAGAGAGCAGGTTTTTAGGTATAAATCATTTCTCTTATCTAGTGCCTAAACTTTGAAATAACTTACCTTGCACTGTTCAGTAGGCAGACACACTCTGTCAGTTTAAAACTAGATTAAAAACACATCTCTTTAACCTGGCCTACACATAATACGCACATTTTTATTATACAAATCTGTTAAAGGATTATCAGGCTGCAATAGTCAGCTCAACCGGAACCGGGAAACACCACCAATAACACATAATGTATTTGTTTATCACCAGTCGAATTGCATCTATGCTAACATATGTCTGTTCTTTGTTATTCCAATCTCACCATCGTCACCATCACTTGGAGATAATAAGCCAGTTTCTCTTGTCCTCTAAGCGGCCATCCGGACAAGACCACAGAAACTTTGCTGCAGCACGGGTAACCTATTGGTTTATCTGGTAGGAGGAGAACTGACCAGCCCCCACCCCCCCCCCCCCCCCTCCCCGACTGAGCCTGGTTCTCCCAAGGTTTTTTTCTCTATTTTGTCACCGATGCAGTTTTGGTTCCTTGCCGCCGTCACCGCTCGCTTGCTTAGTTGGGGACCCCTAAATTTATGGATATTAATCAAATGGGCTGTTCTAGTGAATGTTTATTATTGTTGTTTCAGAGGTATTTCTGTAAAGCTGCTTTAAAACAATCCTGATTGTTTAAAGCGCTATATAAATGAAGGTGACTTCCACAACACAGGCCTTCCACAACACAGGAAGTTCCTGAGGTTTGCTTCAGCATTCCAGTATTGGGTTTTTTCCATTTGGCCTCTCTCTGTCTCCTTATATTTTCATGAAATGCATGGATGCAGCCCTGGCTTCTATGTGACTCCAAGGCATCCGCATACTGAACTACATAGACAACTGGCTATTATTAGCAAATGCCATTCTCGCGCATATCCAGATTGCGCTGCTCCCGGGAGTTTTAGAGCGAGTGAGACAGGAAGGGGTAGCACTTCTGTTGATAGCCCTCTTCTGGACAGGCTGGGTATGGTTCACAGACCTGGTCTCTTTCCTAGATGGGCAACCATATAAAATCCTGGAGGTTGTGGAGGCCATACTCCATTCTAGAGCTTCTCCCAGGAGAAGGCTATACGCTCAGAGGTGGAACCTGCTTGTAGGCACAAATGACAGGGCCCAGTTAACTGCCTGGTTGGCTCAGTACTGGAGTTTTTACAGGAGACGTTCTCTGCAGGTCTAACACCCCCCACCCTGAAAGTGTTTGTGGCAGCTATATCAGCCTTTCACACCTCTCTGGGGTAAAGTTGGTCAGGAGGGACCAAATGATGTCTAGGTTCTTTTTGGGCACTAGGAGGCTAAAGCCTGCATGAGTTCCGACATGGGACCTGGCTCTTATGTTGGGGATGCTCACGGAGCGCGCCTATGAACTGCTGAAAGAGACTTCAAACAGACACCAGACCATCCTACCTTCATGCTAGGATTTCACACCCAGCATTTTGAAAAGCTTCCTTTTCCCTAGTCCTGGCTACGTACCGAAGATATCAACTGTAGTACTTGGTCCCGTTGAGCTACAGATTTATTGTCCTCCTCTCTTCTGTGATTCAGGCCAGAATAAAAAAATGCTTGTGCCCAGTGTAATATGTTATAATAATAATGTTATAACCATCTCTATTGCTTACAATGCTTCGGGCCTCCCGTTTCTAGAAGGGTGAACTCTGCCAGGTGGATGGCTGGGGGAACGTCTCTAGGTTACGAATGTAACCATAATTTCCAGAGGAAACGAGTTGCTACATCATGTCACATACCCCCAGCCTCCCTGATGAGCTGAACATGAGCTTACAGCTGCCACTCGTGTGTATATACCACTTCCTGGTCGATGATGTACTCTGTCCGTGATATAGCACTCTCTGATTCACCAGATTCATGTGCTTCAGGTCAAAGGTTATAAAAGGGTGTTCCCATATTGTTGGAAACCATGGTAACAATTAAAACCTTGAGACATTATGTGGGGGAATCATGTGTTGGGGCTGAGTCCAGGTTATAAAAACTTAACCAAACTTGCTGCTCTACAAATGTCTATCAGTGGTGCCCCCAAGGCTAAAGTGTCACGATCACAAGCCGCAGTTCCCCATGAGAACCGCTAGATGGCGGTAAAGGACTGGTTTTTGTGTTTCAAAATAACTTAATTTAAAACAGATTTTGACTTTCGGGTTTCTGTCTGTGTTTACAGGTGTTTCAATTTTCCGTGTAGATTTCTGTTAGTATAAATGTCTTGGTTCTTTGTCTGTTCCTTGCTCTGCATTATTTTGGTTATGTGGTTGCGTATTTCCTGGTCCGTGTTTTCCGAGGTTTCCACGTCCATATATATTAAGGTAAACATTGCTATAATGCTAACCGCTACTCCGTTTCTCCTGTGTTTGTTGTCTATCCGTGTCTTCCTGTTATCCTGCGTAAGCAACCCGTAACACCATCCACCGGGCAGAGTGCCATGTTTACATTCCTAACCAATAGACTCAGTTAAATCTGGGGAAAAATCAGGCAAATGAAAAAACACAACATAATTTTTTCATGCAGTTTCTCTTATAAAAAATTAACCATAGCTTTATTATAATAAGGTCCTTCATCGATTACTTGTTAATATTTTATGACTACGTGTTACATTTTAATACATTAATACTTACAATTAAAAGTGCCTTAAATTTAGGCACTTATAGGAAATCCTTTTACATTTTTTCTTTGTTTTAATATTTTCTATTAAAAATCTTCTAAATTTTTAATATTTAACATACACAAGCCTCTAGACAAGGTGGTCAATTTAGAGTTTTGCTAATTCACTTACTGTCATGTTTTGAAAAATGGAAACACTGGAGCCCTTGTTGAGAGTAAACAAATGTATATCCTTAGACAGCATGGGTGGGTAGCACTGACAATTGATAAGTGTAAATATGTCTTCCTACATTTCTTGTGGGGTCCCCTCTCTTTAAAAAGTGTATAGAAAAAGATCAGTTTGTCCATTAATGGTATGTACCACATGTAGTTCTTGGAAATTGCAACTACAAACAACTGCAAATGAATATACACAAAGTACAATTTTACATGAGAACGTACCAAATAGGTACAATACATGGAAATAGATGTCAGCACAAGTCAGTAGGCTGTACACACAGCCACAGGAAGCATAGCCTTGAGATGCCATCTAGCAATGTGTCTCAAAACTTCTTGAAACACCCTTATACTACTATATTTTATTAGCATTTTTAAACTTTGCTTCATGGTTTCATAAATGTTTTATCTTTTAGCAGATACAACCTTATCATTTCAAGGTTTAAGCATCTCACTATCCAACCTTCTGTTTCCAAGGAGACTATTATCAAAGTTCCTGGCTAGCTATGTCCTTGACAAACTCAAGAATCCAGATGTACAGTTCCAGTTCCAAGTTATTAGCTCTTTTAAAAATATTTGTTTATAGATAGATAGATAGATAGATAGATAGATAGATAGATAGATAGATAGATAGATAGATCTTTCTATCTTTGACAAGTATAAATTTTATGATTTTGTCCTGAAAAAAGGTTTAAAAAACATGTTGAATCGCACAAAAAAATTATTAATTATTTTTTATTTAAAGTTCCTAACTGTAACTGTTGCTGTTCTTCAGTCATTTAAAAATGTTAACCTGATTCTACACTTTTTTAAACACTCTTTTTCTCTCTTCAATTAGTTTTTAAATGCCTAAAAAATCTTTTAGGATCTTTTATAATAATGTCTAAATTACTTAAAAACTAAGCAATATTTTTGACACCTCACTCTGTACCTTTTAAGTAGTGTGTATGGTACCCAGCTATGCTCAAGACCAATTATGGGAAAAGTCAAAGCAAAGGTAAGGATCTAGATTGATCATATGAAATTTAACTTAAGTTGCGATTCAGAATGTTTGGTAACCAGTCATTGCTTGTGAACCAGTCCCCACATTAAAGCCCCACAGTAAAGCCCCTAAAGCCCCACAGTGCAAAGCTTTTCAAGTATAGGACAGGAAGAGCTATTTAAAATTATCACCATAGCCAAATCAACAACATGTGTGTTAGTCCCAATTCCAACTAAATTGCTGAAAGATGTGCTGCATACAGCTAGAGAGCCTCTTCTAAACGTTATTAATGCCTTGCTGGATCTAGGCCATTTCCCAAAACCTTTCAAATTGGCAGTTATTAAGCCTCTGATTAAAAAACTAATCTAGATTCAAATACACTGTTAAATTGCAGACCCATTTCTAACCTTCCATATATGTCTAAAATACTAAAAAAAGTTGTGTCTGTTCAAATATGCTTCTTCCTACATAAAAACAATATTCTTGAATAATTTTACTAAGGTTTTAGGCCCCAGCATACTACAGAAACTGTGCTAGTTAAAATTACAAATGATCTGTTCTTAGCTTCGGATCAAAGCTACATATCTATATTTGTAGATTTTAGTGCTGTATTGACACCATAGATCATTATCATCCTCCTACATAATTACGCAGGTATCCAGGGGAAGAATTAAAATGGTTTAAATCATACTTGTCTTATTAAAACTATTTTGTAGATTTAAATGGAGAATTATCCTATAAGTCGCTATAGATAAGGGCGTCTGTAAAATGTGAATATCATCATCATTGCACTGGATATCTGTTAAATTTAGGATTGCTTACAAAATATTCTGTGGACTTCTGGTAGTCCACAGAATAGCAAAGTCCACAAGAGGAGGTAGAGCTTTTTCATATTTAGCTCCTAAACTATGGAATGGCCTGCCCGACAATGTTTGGGCTTCAGACACAGTCTTCCAATTTAATCATAGATTAAAGACATACCTCTTAGCCAGGCATACACATAACATATCCCACAATATTATGCTCCAATATATCTGATTAAAGGCACATTATCAGCTTGTGCCTGCTAATACTATAAACAACAGCTAATTTCTCTCCACCTCTTTCCTTTTTATACCTATCCTGAGGTATTCAGAGATTACTGGTAGACCTTCAGGAAGAAGAAGCCATCCTTGCAAGGATCCTGAGGCACCAGTGACCAGGTTCCTGCCCCTTTTCTTAATTTCAACAAGCTCTAAGAATGGACTGGGACTCACTTTGCTCCACTGGCCAAAGTCTGAAATTGACATTACATTTGATCACTACAATATGTTGTATTTAACAATAACATGTGGGGAAACCCAGATGAGGATGGGTTCCCTATTGAGTCTGGTTCCTCTCAAGATTTTTTCCTACTTACCACAATCGCCTCCAGCTTGCTCATTAGGGACAAAACTACACTTTTTACTGTTACTGCATTCTTTGTAAAGCTGCTTTGAGACAATGGCTTTTGTTAAAAGCGCTATACAAATAAAATTGAATTGAATTGAATGTTTGGTCATGAAAACCTAAAAAAAACAGCCCTTCAGTATGGGATCCATCAAAGCTGAATTGAAAAAGAACTGCATCAGCAAATATCGGCAAAAACCATCATTGTACAACACATAATTAATAGTGTATGATGAAAAAAAAACACAGAAAAATATTGTGTCCCCAGCCCTCAGCTGAAAACATACTGACACGTATTTGTGGTGGTGCAAAATTTTAATTGAATTTAGCTTGTCAGTCTTTAAATTAGAGAACGGTAGTCAAAATGATGATTATTTTGTGCTTGTGTGAAAAATTTCCAATTGCTAATATATGTAAAGGCAGCTCTGCTTTGAGGTGTAATGAAATTGATTGGTCAGCACCACCTGTACACAGCTCTATAAACTCTTCATATGCAGTGTATACTGTAGTCATTTAAGTCAAAACGGTTACATGTATAGGATAGTCTTTAGATTGATTGTTTTTGATTAAACAAAGATACTTAATACATTAATGCAATTAAGAAACATAGAGACTAAAACAAATCCTATTCTCAATAAAGTGTGTTCCCATATTGAGTTTTTGCTCAAGCCTGTCTACTAACAAGCAAAATATTAGTGAACTATATCATGGGATTGATTTCTGTCTGCACTATTCCCATGTACTTCCATAAACAACACTAAAATCTATTCAGCAATAAGTTCATCTGTCTCTCAAAAATATTAGATTAAAGTCAGCAGGTTCGAAACAAGTGCTTGACTTTTTTTTAACTAAGTTATTAACCCTGCTCTCTCTTTTCTAATCTTCCGGAGTTGTAGGGAATTACATTGTTGTTCTGTTTTTTACATACAGAAACTATATTAACGTGTAATATACATTATATTGCCAAAGAACTACAAAAAGTTATATCTAGAGTAAAAAAAACAACCCATATGG
The DNA here is from genome assembly GCA_005784505.1 of Bagarius yarrelli. Lineage (NCBI taxonomy): Eukaryota > Metazoa > Chordata > Actinopteri > Siluriformes > Sisoridae > Bagarius > Bagarius yarrelli. The sequence continues at coordinate 2,455,872 of VCAZ01000021.1, forward strand.
GATGTACTAAAAAGCCCACTGTATCAGACACTTCCACCCATATTAGTGCCTGATCACAATATTCTATTTTGTGGCTGGGGCAGGCTGCATAGGGTCACCTGTGCTTATAAGTGCAGGCTCTCTCCATCTAGTCTGGACCTTTGCCTCAGTAGGAGGCCTTATTGTATGTCCGAGCGCCCGAGCTTAGTCAGTCACAGTGTCCCTGAAATGCCCCCCTCAAATGGTGCCCCGGTTTTAATATTCGGGTTGAGCTAGTTAGCTCTATCATGAACGCTAAGTTGGTTAGGGGTACGTTTCCCCAGCGGTTAAGCCTCATCCACCATAGAGGGGGTTGTTCCCAAAGGCCTTCGCACACCAGCGTTCCTACTATGTAGAACAGTCTATGTGAAGGTCTGGGAAGGGGAGGCCCTGTTTCAGACCAGTTTATTAATTTTAGTAACTGCTCGTCCAGCTTACCTGTACCTGGGACAGTGGCTTTCGGCTGCAGGGCTATCTCTGGTCTAGCCATTGCCCGTATTATTACCTCCAGCAGCTCCATCCATGGGGACTGCAGGGGTGGCTCCACAGTATCCCTGGTGCTAACGCTCATCTGCTCTACCTCTTACCTGAAAGGATGTCCGTGTGTGTGTGTGTGTGTGTGAGTGTGCACTATTAAAGTGGCAAAACAACTAGATTCCTTTACAATAAATAAACTTGAATGTCCTTAGATATAATTGATCAACACTTACACTCTTTTTCTGTTTTACTCCACCTAAATTTAGTGAAGACCAAGCATGTAATCATTAGGTTGCCTTAATTCAACCAGTGTTTTTATAAAAAAAAACATCTAGCTCAAATAAACCAAAGTGCCTCAAGCTGCCCAAGTCAATTGCCTTAACATATTAGTCCAAATATTTAAATTCTGTTCTCTCATATCCACAGTAGTACATAATTTTTCTGAAGAACTGTAATGATTATAAATCAGTGGATTTTGTGGAGAGTCACAGACAAGCATGCGCACCCTTTGTCTCATGAATAATTTTAGAAAGAACTGCCATCTGGGTCAAATTTGTACAAATCTTATGAGCATGTTTGGATGTATTCTGTTATAAATGCCACAGGCATTGAACAGCTGGGAAAGCCAAACTGATGTGTTGCCAATGTTCTTAGTACATTCAGGAGCACAGTCACACAGCATGTAGTAATAGAATTACATTAAAAAGTTCATAGTGAATACTATAGGAAAGGAAAAGGTTGTCTGTGAATGACAAAGCATAACACTTGTGAAATTGTGTAAGAGTAACGATACATAATTGCACTTTCTAGGTGATTTGTTTACTTTAAGCGTTTCTTTTATGGCATCTCAGGAGGATTTTATTTGCATCTGATGCCTCTGGCTTGGTTATTAGGGTTCTGAATATACATTTTAACCTCGATTTCTGGAAATAAAACTTCTGATGCTGCTTAAAGCAACACCATCATACATTTGCTCATGGTTGCCCTATATGGTTGATAAGCGCAATAGTCTTTTACCAGTGTTGAAAATAATGTCAGTTAGGTTGTGGTCAGTTACCCGAATGTGTGGCCATATTGGAGATAGAGATCTGTTTATTTCAGTGCTGTTGTATATGTTCAGTGCTGCCATTAAGACCTACTTTCATATTGATGAAAGACGTAAATTTGTAGACTAAACTGATGGAACCGTAGCCCTGGTTAGACGATGTTCTACAAATTTCATTGTTTTTTTATTGGTACTTCAGAAATAAAAACTACAATGTTAAAATAAATGGTAGTATTTTAGCTTAGGTTTTTTTGGCCTTATAACATATCGTATGTAGCATTGTTTGCAAAGGATGTATTTTATTTGATAGAATAAAATGTTGTGTGTGCAATCATGTAGCCATAATGACCATAATAGCCTATACATCTGACATAGTCATAAGTTTACAGTCATGTGAAAAAATTAGGACACCCTAAGAACACCTGTGTTTTTTTAAATATTTGGACATATGGATATTTAATATCAATTTAAAGCAATACTGAGGGATTCAAGTAATATAACCAAACAATTAAAACTTAAGAAAAGACTTAAATTCTACTTCTAAAAAGAACAATTTATGGTAAGGAATAAATTAGGACAATCAAACATTTATTACCACTTAAAATGGCTAAAATCGCACACTGTAAAGGACTGTTCTGAAAGGGCTCCATGTTATGAAGTAGCATTTTATTAAACACAATAGCCGTTCACAAACTTAGTCAACAACCAGGCAAAAGTCGGTACACAGTAATACAAGATGGGACAGGCAAACAAATCTGTAACATGAGACAAAGAATCTAAACCATAAAACGAGATCAAAAACCAGGAAATCAAACAGAACAAAAAACACTTAATAAGATGTGCTTAGTCAGTGATAGCGGAAGTGTGCATAAAGTCAATATTTGTGTGATAAGGCTCTCCACTGGTGGGAGGGCGGAATTGTTACATTATTTTCTCTCCTATGAACGCCTTTTTGCTCGGGAGACGGAGCTGGAGATCTCTCCTGGACAGCCATACTTATTGCCCTGGCTGATACTCGGGATGCAGACGACATCGATGGTTGGCCTGAATGCTCTGTGTTCGTATGGCCCATTGTAGCCAAACATGCACTTTCCCAGATGTGAGAGCTCCGATGCAACCAATCCTTGACCGCTGGTACATTAGAAGGTTTACTTGACCAGGAAAACATGGGTGTGAGGGATACTCAGCACAAGGGATAAATTTACTCCACCTGGTTTGCTTATGAGCACAGTATGACCAGTATGACCTGGGGATAACTATGGACAATCACTTATTCTTTTCCTTCGTGTTGCCAACATAACACGTTCCTGCAGGTTTATGCTGGGAGAGGACCTGTGAGTAAATGAGTATGTCATCTTTATAGGCTTTTACATATAAATTCCAAAGGTCATGAAAAACGTTTTTAATATATGCTTGGAAAACTGCTGGAGCATTAGAAAGTCCATAAGGCATGACCAAGTATTTGTAGTGCCCCCTGGTGGTAATAAATGTGGTTTTCCACTTATTGCCCTCTCTTATCCGAATCAAGTTATAAGTGCAACGCATGTTGAGCTTTGTGATATAGCATGCCTCACACAGTTGTTCCAGAGCTGCAAGTACTAACAGAAATGGATATCATCTCGGTTACGAATGTCCCTCGTTCCCTGATGGAGGGAACACAGACGTTGTGTCGAGTGAAGACACTCGGGAGCCCGGATACCTCTGACATATTTTAAAAAGTCCAATGAAATTGGACGAGCAGAATTTGCATAGCCAGTCACGCCCTGGACTTCCAGGTATAAATAGACCAGCCGCGAAACTTCATTTTTAGCCGGAGACGACTCCCCTGGAAGGGTCCGGCGCAGTGGCATGAGGAACACAACGTCTCCGTTCCCTCCATCAGGGAACGAGGGTTACCATACATAACCGAGATGTTCCCTATCTGTCGTTCACTCCGACGTTGTATCGAGTGACGACACTAGGGGTCCTATACAACACGCCACTGAGCCAACCCGTGGTAAGTACCAACAGCATGTCAAAGCGCAGCCTTACTCAACCTCATGACCTACCAGTGTGTAGAAGCGCATCATCTCCCTCCATAATGGGGGGAGGATATAGCATAGGCGAAATCCTTTGGATAGTCACCTTCCAGTTACTCACCACAGGGGAGTCCTGCCACACCGGGACCGGGCCCCTCCCCTGAGGGATGGAGGGCCCTACGGAGATCACATCCCGCCATGTGGGGGGTGGTATGTGAAGAATCACCTAGGACTAACAAAAGAGGCAGTACAACATAGGGAAAGGGCCCTGGGGTGGGCTCCGCACAAGGAGAGGCGCCAGACCCAGGGACACACATTGTTTCTACTTACGGAGATGGGAAACACTGCGCCAGAACCCTCTTCCACAGTGGAGGATACAAACATGGGGCCGACGGGAGCATACACCACTCTGATGGTTGATATGTGCAACAATCGCAGTGTTGTCTGAATGGACCAACATGTGCTTGCCTTGACCCATGGACCGGAACCTCTTCAGGGCCAACCACCCTGCCAGCAACTCGAGGCAATTAATATGCCAGTGCAGCCATGGGCCTGACCACACCCCAGCAGCTGCCTGCCCATTGCACACCGCTCCCCAGCCCATGGTAGACACATCTGTGGTAATGACAATGCGTCTGGACACCTGTCCCATGGGCACCCCTGCCCATAGGAATGCTGCCCAACCCTGGAGACTGAGAGTTCGGCGACACAACGGAGTGACCCGCACCCTGTGTGAGCTGTTGCGCCATGACCCGTTCGTAAAGTCAGTGCTAAAGCCAGACTCATATGCATCAGGCCCAACGGAACCACTGCGGCCAAAGATGTAAAATGCCCCTAAAAGTGTTTGAGAGGGACTGTTGTGCTAAACTTAATGGAGCTCACACATTTCAGCACAGCCTGGGCTCTCGGGAGAGAGCCGAGCCGTCATCGCGACGGAGTCCAGGTGGATACACTTTGTCCCTGTGTGCAACCACAACCTCCCGATATTGCGCTAGAATTAGCCAAGCATCAAGATAGCTGAGGATGCGCACGCCCGCCTCCTGGAGCGGGGCTAAGGCGGCTTCCGCAAGCTTCGTAAAGACACATGGGGACAGGGACAGCCCGAAGGGAAGGACCTTGTACTGACATGCCCGTCCTTCGAAGGCGAACCTCAGAAATGGCCTGTGGCTTGGGAGGATCGAGACATGAAAGTACACGTTGTTTAGGTCTACAGCCACGAACCAATCATGGGGCTTTATGGACTTCAGCATATGCCTGAGAGTCAGCATCTTGAACAGGAACCTGTGAAGGGCCCGGATCGGCCTCCTTAAATTCAGGATAGGCCTGCTCACCCCCTTTCTTGGATACAATGAAATAGGGGGTTTAAAATCCCTGCTTTATCCCGGCTCCAGGGACACAATTGCGTCCTTCCAGAGAAGGGACACAACCTCCACCCGCAGGACAACAGTGCTCTCGTCTTGGACGAAGGTCTCGAGAATTCCACTGAACCTGGGCGGGAGTCTGGCAAACTGAATCACGTAGCCGAGCCGAATGGTCTTGAGAAGCCACTGGGAAGGCTTTCCCAAGCTTCCAGATACCAAACCAACGGCTCCCGTGAAAACGCACTCGGAGTACCCCGGGTGAGATCGCTGCGGTAGTCTGAGGTAGACCGTCCTTCCAACTGCATGACTTCCCAATGGAGCCAGCAGCTGGTGCCGCTGATGGATGTTTCAGCTGGTCTGGCTGTACTCCATGCATCATGCGAGGTGAGCTGCTGGGCACCAGTGATTGTACGGTATGCCCCGTACGGAGACTGGACCTTTCGACAGAAACCAGCGCAGACCGACCCAGTGGTAAAGGAATTTGCTCCTTCTGTGACCAGATGGTGGCCTGCCAACCATCAAGCGGCTGAGGTGACATGGGCGCTCGACCCCCCCACCCCCACCCCCGGGGAGCCGCCAACCCAGTCTGAAACCTTCTCCTTGGGCCTCCCGTGTCAGGAGCGCTTTGTAGCCTTATGCAGGTTCTTAGCGCTCTGTCGGCGGGCCGGTGTTGCCACCTTCCTGTGAGTGGCCGGTGGTTTTGGCCTGGCTGAGGGCCTTTGCAGGGGGCTATCTTCGGGAGGACGCAAACGGGGGGCCTTTCGACTGTAGGAGGAAGCACTAGTGCTCGCCCTCCGTCGAGGCAGTTTGTGTGGCTTAATATCTCTGTCTGCTTTTTCACTGCAGATAACTGCTGTTTCCTGCAGTAGTTCCGGGTTAGGCCCACCCTCGTGCAGCTCTTTCAGTGCCTGGGCCTGGTAAACCTGCAGATTGGCCAAGGCATGTAGGGTGGATGCAGCCTTTCCAGAAGCAGCATAAGCCTTCATCAGGGCAGAAGAAAATTTACACGCCTTGAAATAGAGCCTCGGACAGCCCCTCTATGTGGCGGCTGAATGCGGGCCATTTCCACGATTTTTATCAGAACCTCATTTCCCTCTGGGAGAAAAGGAACTGGGGGCAAGCATGGCTTAGAGTCGCGGCCGGAACCCACAAACCAATTATCCAGCCTAGACCATTTGGGGCAGGGTGGAGGACACCACTGCAGCCCTATGGCTTTGGCTGTCTGGGTCAGTACGGCTGCCATCTTGTCGTCATGCTCTGACTGACTCTCGGCCCCTGAAGTCATCAGCCTCGAATGGATCCAGCACATTCTCAGATGCTGCGATCGACATAGCCTCAGGTTATACGCTCTGACTGGGGAACCCCTCTCGTTCCTTCAGTGACCTGACCGACATGCACGTTGCCAAGGAAGGTTGGGAGGCCTCCCGGGACGGACCTGGCATGCCTACTTTTCTCTCCCTGATGCTCCCGACAATCCCCGCTGTGGCCTCATACCCCAGGGTAGGGGAATCCGAGCGAAGAGAGGCCGGGGGGGTGGTTGAAGCTTTTCGCTGAGCAAAAACGTGCACGCTGTCTCTGAAGGAGCGGGGCCTATGCAGAGAAAAACTGCCGAGAAGACATAAATCTCTCTTTTTTAAAAAAGAAATCTTTCTTTATTTTTCCAAAAAGAAAGAAAAAAGAGAGAAATATGGCCTTCAGCTCACAAGGCGTCCTACCGAGGAACAAAGGAATTTTGCTCAGGCGCTGCTGCGGGTGTCACCGACCCACACAGGGGTCCTCTTGCCACTTCAGGGTTAGCCACTGCGAGAGATACACCGCTGATTGTGCTGCCGGTGGGGTAATTGCCTTCAAAACGCTTCTTTTTTCTGGCTGTCGCTTGCAAAAGCTTTCGCTTTTAACGCTGCTGCCGCCGTGAAGTCACATTCGGCTCCGAAAAACAGAACAATGAGCTGTTTCACGGCCGGTCTATTTATACCCGGAAATCCGGGGCGTGACCGGCTATGCAAATTCTGCTCGTCCAATTTCATTGGCCTTTTTAAAATACGTCAGAGGTATTTCGGCTACCAAAATGTGACCCCTAGTGTCATCACTTGACACAACGTCGGAGTGAATGACAGATAGGAACAGTATTTAACCATGACATTGTTTAAGCCCCTGTAGTCAATACATCGACGTAAACTGCCATCCTTTTTCTCAACAAAGAAGAATCCGGCAGCAGCAGGAGATGTGGAGGGATGGATGATGCCCATGGCTAGAGCTTCCTCTATGTAGTTCTCCAAGGCCTGTGTTTTAGGCTGAGATAAAGGATACACCTGGCTTCTAGGAGAAACAGTGTTATTTAACAGTTTGATAGCACAATCTCCAGGTATGTGGGGAGGTAGCTCAGAAGCTTTGGCTTTGCTAAAAAGAAGATAATGATATTTATTAGGTACCCTGGCACATTCTGTTTTATTAGCGTGATTCACTTGAGCGACGTGACATGGTACGGGACCGGCAGGGCGGAGGCAGTGAGCATGGTAGTGACTAGACCAGTGGAGGATGCTCTTATCAGGCCAGAAGATAGTAAGATCATGTGTCTGTAACCCTGGGTAGCCCGCGAAATGTGTTCCATGTGTTCATCTCAGGGATGAGAACAGTTTGGCGGGTGATGCCTGGGCCTAGGTATTTCCCGCAGATGGTGGTGATGCAGAGCAGAGGGATGCAAGGTACAGTGTGAAATCCTTAAATGTGAAACGACGTGACTGTTGATCAGATTGAGCGCCGATCCAGAATCTACTAAGGCTGGGAAAATAGATGGTTGTTGCGGCTATGCTTGTAGTGGCAGGAGTTGCGCTTTAAATGCCTGCAGAACTTGAGCATGATATTCCACAGTGGCTTGAAGATATGCTAAACTTGCTTGATCCCCACTAGGCAAAGTATTCTGTAAAAGACAGTTCTGAGAGGGATCCATATTGGAAAGTAGCGTTTTATTAAATCAGACCTTTTTTTTAAGCTCGGTTATGGTGCTTACACCATTACAATAATATTTTTTATTTTGTTATTAATTCCAGAGGACAGTGTTCAAAAGATTTTTTTTTTCGTTTCTACCTCTGATAGTAGCACCTCCAAATAACTTTCCATTAATTTTCTTTTTTGCTTGCTTCTGCCATTTTCTTGCTGTTTGATTTGGCCAAAGTGGACTCCTTACATATTTAAATTAATTTATTTGAGGGAGGAGAGAGGGTGGGGTTTAGTGCTCGTGCATACAGCTTAAATTTAAGTTGGAAACTAAGAAATGGCTGAAAACTAAGAAATGGTGGGGCAACTTGAAACAGGCTGTACATGCAAGAAACCCCTCAAACAGCTGAAAGAAATCTGCATTGAGAAGTGGGGCAAACTTTCCCCAAACAAAAGTCAGAGACTGGTAGATGGCGAAGTTATTTCAGCCAAAAAGGGTAACACTATCTTTTAAGGAGTAGGGTATCCTAACATTTTCTTCAGTTAGAATACACATTTTTGGTAAAAGCTTTTTTAATATGGGTAAAACAATGGTAATTGTTGTTTAACTAAAATTAAGTCACTTTCTTTTCTATACAAAAAATTAAAACAAGATTAGCCATGTTAACATTTCATAATAAAGTACTAAATATTTAATGGGGTGTCCTGATTTTTTCAGATGACTGTAAGGTTGTAAAATAAAAAAGTTTCTTTTTCACATAACTGGTCTGATGCTTCCAAAACGAAAAACATAGTTTTTAACACAATAACTCCAGCCATTATTTTTAAAACAAAATGTCTGCTGAACCTTTCAATTTGGGTTATATTTCCAGATGTTACACTCATGACCAGGTGTTGTGTTTTGTGTAATAGTTGCAAATCACTACACTCAGCTCACTATAAAAATAGTGCCTAGATTTTAGGACCCATGCACATTGTGGCCCCAGCGATCTGTTTAATTAACAGTGCCGGTGTGGTTGGGGGCCCAGCCTCATATTCTTTTATAGAGTGCAAAATTACAGACACAGTCATTCGCATATAGGAAGAAATTTATGATAGCTTAAAATTTGGAATCAACATATGCTAAAGTGAAAAGCTATTTGCTGTTTTACTATGTAAACTTTGAATTTATAATATTATAAATAAAAAGTCTTAGGGTTATCCACAAGACCCGCGACAAGAGCATGCAAAAAGGGAACAATGCTTTTGAGATGCACATGCAGTCCGGCATGCTAGTTTTGTCCAGATATGTTCGCACTGCACAGAGGTGAAAACTTCCCAACTTTACAGAATGCTGCATGCACACCACATATCATGTGACAAGAACCAACTAATTAGCTTTCGTTACTCAAGCTCAAGTATAGTTTATTTTTGTTTGTGTTTGTTGTATTGCCACGTTGAATGTTAAATAAAGCTGCACTTGGGTTCAATAGCAGTGAATTATTACAATAAGGCCCGTGACTTTAAAGTTTAGTTTTGCTCAATTAGGAGTATTAAGCTACAATAAAGTAGCATTTTTTAAAAAAATCAAATCATTCCATCTATTCATCTTCTGTACCTGCATACCTGCTATACATGCAAGCTCCACATAGAAAGACCCCTGTCGGGGATACAAACCTGAGACCTTATTGCTGTGTGGCAACAGGGGATAAACACTAAGCAACCATGCTTCAAATCAAATCAATTCTTTTAATTCAGATGGTATTGGTTTTTTTTGTTTTTTTACATTATTTTTGGTAATTGTTCTTTAAACTGCTTTAAACTTCTCTACACCTGACTTTTCTGGTGAGTTACTTGGTGATTTTACAAACTTCATGATTCTCTTTGTTCACTAGTGTTCTCTAACAAACCACTGAGGCCACAGAATAGGTGTATTTATATTGAGACTAAATTATACACAGGAGGGCTCTATTAACTAATTAGGTGACTTCTGAAGGCAAATGATTGCACTGGATTTTATTTAGGGGTATCAGAGTACAGAAGGGTTGAATATAAATGCATCTCACATGTTTTCAATTTTTATTTGCTTACAATTTTGAAAATGGTATATTATTTTTGTTCCACTTCACAATTATTTGCTACTTTGGTCTATCAAATCTCAAAATATTACATTTAAGTTTGTGGTTGTAAAGTGACAAATTGTGAAAAAGTTCAAAGGTCACAAATACTTTTTTAAGGCACTGTATGTGTTAGAAAACACGGACCTAATTGGCAGTCTACAGGTTTAAGCTGGATGGAGATGCTCTGATTACTACAAGGAGGCAAACTGATCTTGGAAACACAACACTCAAGTCCCTAGCTAAATTATAAAATAGTCACAGACGACCAGGTTTATTCAGCTTAATGAAACCAGGTGGAATATAATTACTAGAATAATGCCTGGCATTTAGAGTGGGGTGCTGATCCCTTCACTTTGATTTAGGGTGAGCTCTAGTGGCAGTGGCAGGAAACATCAGATCATTTGTCAACTCATAAAATAGCTAGTATGATTCAGTTTTGACGCTCAGTGTTTTTGTTATAATACTCTTTTGACTTTTTGAATTCGACTCAACACAAGGATTAGTATGAAGATATTTACAAAGCATTCATCAATGCTTCTTAAAAGATCTATTCCACTGGGTAAGGTGAGATGCATTTCTAAATATTGCATATAAAACCAAAAGTGGAAAAGGATGATTAGCAAAATCCATTTAATACCACAGGATGAAGAAAATGAAGGTAAAAGGAGATTTCTGGCCAAGTTGCTTCCTGCAGTCACAACATCTGGGCAGCTTAGGGAACGTAAGTGGATTCAGAACAGAATTTAAAATGTCCCTTACCAGGAAGTCAACATTTTGTGCTGCCATATCAGCTTGTTTTTCAGCAATACTGAGACCCAATTATTTTAGCTCATCATTCAAACAGATGCACACATTTGAACAACTCATTTCATTTATTATCAACATTTTCATACCATCTTTTCTGTTTTAATATTTAATCGTCACAAATTATTCTTTCCTGATATTAATTAATTTACATAACTGCACTTAACATCCTTCATTAGACAGCACTACATCTTATTTTAAAATAAAACAATAAATAAACTGAAACTGCATTTATAAAGAGAAGATTTTTTTCCAGTGGATGGTAATAAATATCATTGGCACAGTCATATGAATTGCATGTTATGACAAAGAACTAATGCATATACCACTATAATAAACGGATGCGATTCTCAGGGACACGTTTTTAAACACACACTTACAAGGAAATAAAGATCAGTCTCAAAACAGAAATGATTCCGTCACCTAATAAAGACATTAGAATTAGATGTACATTTACAGCATTTAGCAGATGTTCTTGTTCAGAGCGACATACAAAAGTGCTTCGAGTCACATCATTAAACAGCTCAATACTGTTCAACTACGAAAAAAGTGTTGGAAAAGCAGAATGGATTTTAAATGTTGAGTGCTAGGTATTTTAGAAAGAGGTGGGTCTTTAATCACCTCTTGAAGACAGTCAGTGTCTCTGCTGTTCTGACATTGATGGAAAGTTCATTCCACCATCTTGGTGCCAGAAAAGAAAAAAGTCTTGAGGCAGACCTACCTTGTGTCCTAGGAGATAGTGGAACCAGTCAAGCGGTACTTGTGGATCTAAGGGACGTGGTACTATGCGAGGAGTGATGAGTGCTTGAAGGTAGGGGGGTGCTGTCCGTTTTTGGCTTTGCATGCAAGCATCAGTGTTTTGAATCTGATGCATGCAGCTACTGGAAGCCAGTGGAGGAGCGCAGCAGTGAAGTAGTGTGTAAAAACTTTGGTAGGTGGAAAACAACATATGCAACTGCATTTTGAATTAACTGCAGAGGTCAAATGGCAATCAGAGGTAGGCCTCTCAGGAGCGAGTTGCAGTAGTCTGCACAAGCAACTGAGTGGCCTGAGTAGATAAGAATGGTCGAATCCTTCTGATGTTATGGAGGATAAACCTGCAGGATCGTGTTAAGTTAGCAACATGCGATCCTTGCAGAAGCTGTGGTGTCATATAGAGGAAGGACCTGAGACGGAATTGAACCTGGGTCGCCGGAGCCTCAATCCACTAAACCACGGCACTGACTGGGAGTATTTTTGTGGAAATTTCTTTTAACCTTTCTTTTCCACTGGCCACTTGGATACTCAATAATGATAAATATATTTGCGTTTACATTTCCAATGTATGGCAAAGTCACATATTCATTTGTCTTGCATTTTATATTATACAACTTAACAGTCCATAGTTAGGAATCTTGCTAATGGGCCCAGAGGTAGCAGCTTGCCAGTGGTAGGATTTATAAACCTTCTGCAGTCCAACAACCTAACCACGACCAATTATTTTTAGTACCCCCTAAAACCATGATTAAAGTAATCAAACTACGAATTAATTTATTTTATTGGCTACAAGACAAAAATTTCTCCACACCCTAACTGACTGGCAAGACTTGAATACCATTTTATTGTTTTTTTTACATGACATGGTTTATAATGGTTGTTTGTTTGTTTGTTTATTTTCAGCTTGCAGTTATTTATTCATTCATTCATCGTCTATACCTGCTTATTTTCTAATTCGGGGTCAATTTGGAGCCTATCCCAGCCATCTCTGAAAGGGCAAATAGCAGGGGGGGTACACCATGGACAGGTCATCAGTCTATCACAGGGCACACACACACTAACTCCTATGAAAAAATGTAGAATCACCAATCAACCTAACATACATGTTTTTAGACTGTAGGAGGAAACCAGTAGTAAACCCACGCAAGAGAGAAGAACATGCAAACTCTACACAGAAAGGCCCCTGCCCAAGTATCGAACCAAACCAGCCAAAAACATCTCTGACCTCCAACCATTATCTTTATCACCCATTATCAGTCTCAGTTCCAGCAAGTTTTTCTTTACCCTGCCAGTCAGGCCAAGCCACACTCATCCTCTCTGTTTCCGTCATGAAGAGAGAAACCACAGAGATCACTCCATTGCTAAATTACTGTTAATGCCACGATGGGCTTGTCATCATTTCCTTTCTTTACTGATGACCTCAGATAGGAGTGAAGCAGTGTGTAATTGCCCATCAACAGGCTGTTAGCTAAAAGTGCTTCAAGTGAGGCTAGAAATGCAATAGAGGTTTTTTAAAAAATACAGTCATCTGGCCTTGCAAATCAGGAGTGGTCTTGAGTTACAGTAAACAATTTTGTTTGGAGGAAAAATGTGAGTGCATGGAAAAATGTCAAAATGGTACATTGGTCTGTTTTATTAAAATCATTAGTTATTTCAACAACATTTAAAATTTTCAGAAGTTAGCAAGTACATTGTGTTTCTTTATAAAGCAGACTTTTAATAATGTATGTTTAGAGAATATACGCAATATAGGCAATATTGTACATGTTGTTAAGATGTAATTATATTATATTTAACGAGAACACGTGTAAGAGTTCTGTCACCAGAAGCCACTGGCCACAGAAGGTAGCTCTCTTCTTAGTAATGAAAGCCATTGCCTTTCCTTTCTCTCTACTTCTGTGATCTGAAGAATGTTTACGCTAACTACAAGATAATTTTTTTCTGATTGTGACAGTGACGCCTTCCTGTTTGAGATGCAGAACACCATGGCAGTAAGGAAGATCATCCCTCCTCCCAGTGACCAGGTGTTTTGTCTAACCATTGAGGTGAAAAAAACTCTAAGCAGAGTTAACCCACAGAAGACTGCTGGACCAAATATCTCCAGCAGAGTGAAGGACAGCTAACAGAGTCTTCAATGACATCTTCAACATTTTCTTGTCTAGCACCATTGCTCCTACATGCCCTCTAATTACTACCATAATCCCCATGCTGAAAAAGTCGACAGTCTCCTGTCTCAATCACTACCACCCTGTCACATTCACATGTTAAAGTGCTTTGTGAGGGTTACCAAGGCACACCAATAATCTGCTGCCACCTTCACTGGACTCTTTACAGTTTGCGTATCGTTTGAACTGTTTCATGGGCGATGTCATTGCCACAGTCTTAGGAAATCTAAGGAAATACAAATGCTGTTCATAGATTTCAGTTCAGCATCGAACACAATTATCCCTTAGCACCTGATTGAGAATCAGTGCCTGCTGGGACACCTCAGGTAGTCTGGACTGAAAGCAGCATCTACAGCACCACCACACTGTTGTCTCTACACCAGGCTGTTGCACCTCCTCTCTGTATGCTGGCATTGCTACACAGACATAAGTCAGCAGAGTAAACAGGATTTGGCTAAGCACACAAACCTGCAGAGCCCCAGTGCTCAGTGTGGTGGTGCTGTAGATGCTGCTTTCAGTCCAGACTACCTGAGGTGTCCCAGCAGGCACTGATTCTCAATCAGGTGCTAAAAGAAATACAAAACTAAAGAAATAGTTGACAAAACTAAAGAAATAGTTGTTGACTTCAGTGGAGCACAGTGGGACCATTCTCTGGTAAAATATCACCGAATCATCTGTAGTGAGATCCTGAGAAAGAACGAAGAACATGACCCATACCAGCGTCTACGAGGGAAATGAGCCAGCATCAGGAATAGGCTAAAGGCATGCGCACACTGCGCACCCTTACCCAGTATCCTGTTAGCCAATGTCCAATGGCTTGACCACCTCAGGGTTAGGGTTAAGTTTCGGAGGAGTAATTGGGACTGCAATCTTCTTTGCTTCACCCATACATGGCTGAACCCAGCGGGCCTGGACTATGGCATCCAGCTGGCCTAGTTTTTCTCGGTTTACTGCATGGACAGAACAATGGTATAATGTCTGATAGTATAGAACAGCTGGTGTGGCAGTGCGAGCATTGTACCTCTCTAAACCTTGGAGCTTCTCTCAACCCTTTTATCTTCCTCTGGAATTTAGCTTGGTCATAGTTAGAACTGTTTATATTCACCACCTCAGGCAGACATAAATACTGCAATATGGGAATTACATAGCCCTTACTGCACATTATAAAGCCCTTACTGCACATAAGGCACAACATCAGGACACTGCACTCATTGTTGTAGGGGAATTCAACTGTGCCAACCTCAAATGTACTATGCCAAACTTTCATCAACATTGCCTGCCCCCCAGGGGTGTGAGGACACTGCTACACACTACTCAAATACAGCTACAAGGCACAAACATGTCTTCCACATGCCTAGATACAAACAAAGGCTAAAACAGGCAGCTCCGGTTCAAAGAGAGGTCCACGCTGGACGGACCAATCGGTGGCCACTCTGCAAATCGCACTGAATGACCTGGACTTGGACATGTTCAGGCAGAGCTCTGATGACATCAGCATGTTTATGAAAATTGGGATTTATCGGAAAACTTGCACATGATGCAGTCCACAAAACTCCCGAACCAAAAGCCATGGGTGGATAAAACCCTACATGGTTCTCTGAGATCCCGCGCCACTGCCTACAACCAGAGACATAAACGAGTACAAGGCTGCATTTTAGAAAAAAGAGGTGAAGCGAGGCTAAGGGAAGAAACTAGAGTCACATATTCAACATGGTGACTCTAGTAGCCTGTGGCAGGGACTAAGCCCCTTTGAGGCTGCGGCTCGCAGCGTTAATGAAGGTAGCAATGGTAATAGTGCCATAAGCAGCAGGTACGCTGAGAATGTTGGAGGAGAAAATGTGTTCATCATCTCAGAGCATGATGTGAGAATGGCTTTCAGGAGCGTAAACGACAGTGGAGGCAATGGCTGTCTTTTTCCCGTCGACTATTGTTGTAATCATTTATCTGGACATCTTGGAGGAGCTGCAGAGAAAGCAGGAGACAGAACCGCCACCACTATTATATCCAATTAACAAGAATTATGTCGCCACCAGTCTCAGACATTGTATAATGCAGTGGGTGCATTTATCCCTTAACTTAGGGCACCCTGAAATTCAGCAAACTCTTGACCTAGTAAGAAACATCTATTAGTGGCCTAACTGCAAGAAGTATGTGGAACATTGTTAACTCTTTTACCATGCATGCTCAGTCCAACACCACTAAATTATTACTTGAGCTGTCCCACAGTGACAATGGTCAGTACACTACCAAATTCTCAGAGGATTTATAACGTTTCAATGTGCGTTCTTTCTTTGCATACAAAATCTGCAATGGTCTACACACCGAATACTGACCCAGCCAAAGAGTGTTGCCCAGTAAAATACTAAATCCTAAGTATGTTTGGCCATTTCTTATCTTGAGATGGATCAACACAGTGATTGCCTTCAGCATGATATTGTATCTAACCATCCTCTTTCCATGTTTATTTATATTTACATTTCTCATTTAACCAAGATTTTGTTTTGCGATTCTGTTTGTTTACCTGGCTTTTTAGAATAATGTGTACTGACCTTTGCTATTCTTCACATTGATCCTGAAGTTGGCTTCCACAATGGTTCCTTGGTTCATATGTTTATGTTCATGTCATGTTTATGGTATGAAATAGTAAAGCCTTTGTACTTACAGAAACAAACTGGCATGCAACCATAGATTGTTCATTTAAAGTAGTTGTTAATTTGTTGTAACACCATTTTTTAAACTGTTTTCAAATCACTTATTGTTTTCAAACACACAAAGTTAACAAAATAAAAATAACAAACACTGATTATTTTATAGGCACAAATTTTAAGACAAAGCACAATTTATTGTAGTAACGGAGGAATGTAGAGGCCAAAAAACCAATGTAAGCCATGTAAATTAGACGGTCAGTCAGTGGTTTGTGAGTGAAGCTGAGACAAAAGCACTTTCAAACACACATTTCCTTTGAATTGTGTTTGGACCACTGTACAGTCTATTTTTTATCTTGAGGAAACAAAATAAAAAGTGAACTCCATTAGGGTCTGCCTAGAAGGTGTTAAGGAATTGCAGAATTTAAAAACAGATCACAGGTCATATTGTTGGCGCTCTAGCTCTTAAACCTATCAGCCGACCTTAGGCTAACCTCTGTGATGTTGCATTAAAGCTGGTGTTAACTGCATAGATAAAACAAAAACTGCATTAATTGACAGATAACATAACTAAATAGAAATCAGGGGGAATAGTGCATGAATATGACAGATAGAATATTCAGAAGAAAAGAAAACATTAAATAAAACCACAAAATGACAAATTGAAAGAGTCATGTTATTATCCCACATCTTACAGCAAACTCAGAAAATCCTATCAGTAATTTTTTACTAAATATTTATAAGGAAATTTTTCTTTTCTTCTGAAGACATTATGCTGAAGAGACGTAATGAAACAGCAATAATTTCCCTTGCTGCAGTGCCTCAAATTTCAGAAGTATATAATTAGATGGAATTGCATTACAGTATTCATTGCTAAAGCCTTTCCAGAATGAAAGAGTAAATGTTTAAAACTCAATTACAATGTGTAGGAGGATTCACACTCACACTTGCAATAATCTGAATATTAGGTCCTTTGTTTATCTGAAAATGTGCTCCAAAAAAATTAAAATATAAAAAAGACCCCACATGAGGCTACTAGATGCCTTCAGGAATTAATATGGTCTTAATGTATGAGGTGTGATTTCTGAGGTTGAAAATCTTAGGCAATTTGGCTTAGTCTTTAAAGGATAGGGCGGAACATCAGTAAATTCCTTTGCCTTCGCCTTATTTTAGGAATTAGGTCATTAGGAAATCTTTGTCCACTGAAGTCTTGTATGTTGCCAGCATTTTAAAATGCATGTCTTGTAAAGTACTACTAGGGGGAAAAAATAATCTGACGAAATTGTATAACCTGTATAACCACATAAATGCATATGTGAAAAGAGCCTAAACAAAATTTGCAGGCTATAGAAGACAATACATTGGTAAACGGCTTAGATTCCAACTTTTGCCTTCGCTTTACCTGACAAAATACTCACAAAGAAGGTATCTAATCTAAGCACTGCAGATTTGATTACCCAATTTCATTATTTTTTTTTCAAACTTCTCTCCATCTGTGGTCCAAAACGTGTGTGACATTTTTCACGAACAGGAAAGTGTGACTGTGTGATGCTACACACCATAAACCCAAATGGTGATGTCAATTAAGCAGATGAGCAGCACCTCTTCTAATGTCAGCCTGAATAAGAAGAAATTAATTACATCTTAAGTCGCTCTAATTCCTTCTGACATCTTTATCTATGCAGCAATGGTGGCAAGAGCCAGAGTCAGAGTAAGCTTTGGTCTCTGATGTTGAAATGAGTGACAAGGAAAATAAATTGTCTTTTTACACCCAGACTAAAGCCACTTGTGATGACCTTAAGCTAAGCCTAGAGGGACCTTGTGGCTGCATTTGTATTCCACCACCATGCAACCCATCCATCAAACTTTAAGGTCAAAGACGATTCCTGGTCATTCTATTAAAAGTCCAGACACATGTTTTTGCTGCTATTTTTAGCTGATTGTTGAATAATATACTTGAACCTAGTGCTGGGCTTTATGGCGGTATATGTTGCTACCACGAAATAAATTGTCAACCCTAGATTTTTTTATTCTGTGTATGCTGCAACATGTAAATAAGTGGGCTTGGCTAACTCACATGCAGTGTGCATGAGCCTAAGCAATACCAGGGCTAGACCGACATCTTAGGGCTATTGTGACTTTCAGTTTGGCTACCAATATATATCCCCACCCTGCACATTGGGATATTTTATACTTCAATGCTATTGCATTCCTAACAAATATAGTTGTAAATATGTTGTATGTAATTATCAACTGTCAATACATGGGGCATTAAAATTGTGTCTAAATGTGAGCTTGAGTTGTACTTTCACTGTAATCGAGCAAACTGTGTATAGGGAGCGGCAGCACTGATTTCACATAATATGTGACATCAGTGATGCTCAGAATCTGTTATAAATGAATTCCTCCAAATTTTTAATTGTGTAATCCCTTAAGAGGCTGCATGTGAGACTGAGGAAAAGTTTGGCTAGGAGTTTGTCAAAAACATGGAGAACAAAAAAACAAATAGATGGGGGTTTTTTTTGAGGATTCATTTATTTTTTTTGGTTATTCAAGTAGTATTCTAAATTTATGAAAATAAGATCTGTTTACACAATTATGAAATAAAATTTGTTGAATTTGGGAAATTTTTTGTTATATTAAGGGTAATCCAAATTCATATTTATTTTACTCTATTTATCAAGGCCCAAATAAAAGGAAAAAAAGTAGTGAAATAAGGTGTTCTTATTTATTTCCTTTTTATTTCAGAAGGGTTTAAGTTTATTTATTAAATAAAGCTCTATACATATTTAAATAACTATATAAAAATATATTGTTACTGTGAAATAAAATTACAATAAAAGAGAATTTTGGTCATACTACTTACCCTTACTTAAACCTATCAGTGTATGAACACTTATGTTGTATCTTTTTAGTGTTAAACAATTATTTAGTTGCTTACATTTAAATTGGAAATTAGTTTGCATTCAACAGTTCTATGTATAATCTGCTCAATGTTTAATTGATTGTAATCCATCTAATTATCAGTGTGCATTGACCAGCAGTAAAGCAAATTCAGAGCATGTCTAGGGTAGTTCAATTCAATTCAATTCAGTTTTATTTGTATAGCGCTTTTTACAATGGTGATTGTCACAAAGCAGCTTTACAGTTGAAGAAATTATGAGACAGAATGAAACAGAAAATCAATCAGTTGTCCCTGATGAGCAAGCCGGGGGCGACAGTGGCAAGGAAAAACTCCCTGAGATGAGATAGGAAGAAACCTTGAGAGGAACCAAACTCAACAGAGAACCCATCCTCATTTGGGTGAAAACAGGTAGCAGGGATTATGAGGTTACATTGTATGTGTGTGAACAACTTTAATCATTAGTCCTTAGAGAGCAGCTGGAACGTCTTTATGGCGAAGTGGGTCGTCCTAGATCGCCCTGGTGATGCATCATCCGCTGGGCAGGTCACAGGGAAGGGTCCCACAGGACCAGGTCGGAGGTGGGCTCTGGATCACCGGCAGCTCCGTTGTGGCGTATGTAACTCCACAGTGAAAGAAAGAAGAGAGAGAGAGAGAGAGAGAAGAAAGAGAGAGAGGAGGGAAAGTCAAAAAGAAGTAAAGCAGTTAAGTGACAATGTAATCACACGGTTTGGATTGATTAAATGAATAATGTAGAGTGCATGGATGGACTCCGGCAAGACTAACTAGGTCAGGATAACAAAAAGGAGAACCAGAGGGAAACACAGACATGAGGGCTCCCTGATATGTTAAGCAACCAGCCGCTCTCATCATCAACACCGTGATCAATAAGAGAGGGAAAGACAGCATCTAAACATACCAGATCACCATAATACTCAACACCCATGAGTCCCTCAGATCTGCTCCTTTATCTAAGGGGAATCAATACAAAATGCTTGATTAAATAAGTACGTTTTTAACCTGGACTTAAACACTGAGACTGTGTCTGATTCCCGAACATACATAGGGAGGTTATTCCATAGCATTGGGGCTCTGTAAGAAAAGGCTCTGCCCCTGCTGTAGTTTTTATAATACGCGGTACTGACAGGCAGCCTGCATCCTTTGATCGAAGTAGGCGTGGCGGAACGTAAGACACTAGAAGTTCGCTTAAGTACTGCGGTGCAAGACCATTTAGAGCTTTATAAGTTAAAAGTAGTATTTTAAAATTGATGCGGTGTCTCACTGGGAGCCAATGCAGTGTGGATAGGACTGGTGTGATGTGCTCGTATCTTTTAGTTTTAGTGAGGACTCTCGCTGCTGCGTTCTGGACTAACTGAAGTTTATTAATGCACCTAGTTGAACATCCAGACAGTAAAGCGTTACAGTAATCCAGCCTGGATGTGATAAACGCATGAACTAATTTTTCGGCATCAGTAAGCGACAAGATATTTCTTATTTTAGCGATATTTCTGAGATGATAGAACGCTATCCTGCTAATATTGTCGACATGGGCTTCAAATGAGAGATTGGAGTCTAAAATCACACCCAGATCTTTTACTGTTGCACTTGGTGAAACAGAAAGACTGTCTAGGGTTAAGGTGTGATCAGGAAGCTTACTTTTAGCTACCTGTGGTCCTAGAACCAGAACCTCCGTCTTGTTAGCGTTAAGCAAGAGGAAATTGCATAACATCCAATCTCTTACTTCCTTCACACATTGCTCAAAATTATTAAACTGGCCTTTCGCATCAGGCCTTGATGAGACGTATAACTGTGTGTCATCAGCGTAACAGTGGAAACTGATATCATGCTTACGAATTATGTTTCCCAGAGGCAGCATGTAAAGAGAGAAAAGAAGTGGGCCTAAAACCGAGCCCTGTGGAACACCATAATTTACAAGGGAGCACGCAGAATAATCACCATTTAAATCTACAAACTGGTAACGATCTTTTAAATAGGACCTGAGCCACGCAAGAGCCGTTCCTTTAATTCCTACTAATTTTTCTAATCTGTGAAGAAGAATATCGTGATCTATGGTGTCGAAAGCCGCACTAAGGTCAAGTAATATAAGCAACGAGACACAGCCTTGATCGGATGCCAGTAAGAGGTCATTAGCTACTTTGACCAGTGCCGTCTCTGTGCTGTGGTGAGGCCTGAATCCTGATTGATAAAGTTCGTGTATGTTATTTCTTTGTAAATATAAACATAGTTGTTGCGCTACTACCTTCTCTAGGATTTTAGAGATAAACGAAAGGTTAGATATCAGCCTGTAGTTTGACAGCTAATTTTGGTCAAGGTCAGGTTTCTTAATTAATGGTTTAATAACTGTTAATTTAAAAGATTTGGGAACATACCCACTGCTGAGAGAAGATTTAACTATTTTCAACAGGTATTCTGATACTGCCGGTACAATTTGCTTAAAAAAAGTGTGTTGGTATAGGATCTAATACACAAGTTGACAGTTTTGTGGAAGAGATGAGTGCGATTAGGTTTTTCTCTTCCAGAGGAGGTTCTGATCTGATGCGGTTAGTTGATCATCAGAATCATTCGAAAGGTCTGGTTTTAGAGCGTGAATTTTCTGCCTAATGTTTGCAATTTTATTATCAAAAAAGTTCATGAAATCCTCACTGCTGCACGCAGTTATGGCGCAGGTTTCTGAGGTCATCTTATTCCTAGTTAATTTTGCGACGGTGTCAAATAGGAATCTAGGATTGTTTTTATTATTTTCAATAAGGTTAGAAAGATATGTTGATCTAGTTGCACTAAGAGCTTTTTTATAAGCTAGAATTCCCTCTTTCCATGCTGCCTGGAAAACCTGCAATCTAGTTTGGCGCCATTTACATTCTAGTTTACGGGCGCTCTGTTTTAAAGATGTGTGTTCATTATACCATGGAGCGAGTTTCTTATCTTTAATTATTTTTCTTTTAACTGGAACTGGGGTAGTGAGTTGTACTTCAAGAACAAGTTGTGGATTCTAATGAGACTATTAAAGTGAGCGCGTGCTCTATTAGAAACTCTGCCACATTGTTTAAGGTAGCCATTAGGTCGGATAATACTGCTGTTGCTTACTAGTTAAGCAGTGCAAATGGAAACCTACTCTTTCTATATGTGCTTGGGCCTAAAGTACAAGTCAGCTCCCTCATTTTTCGAACGGGTGATGGATGCCAATTATATCTGTTTCCATATGCTGTTTTCTGCCCTCGTATGCACTACATACATACAGGTGCATCTCAATGAATTGGAATAAATTCGATGCACACAGACTGAAGTAGTTTAAGTCTGTGGTTCTTTTAATTGTGATGATTTTGGAAATTAAACAAAAACCCATTAATTTACTATTTCAACAAATTAGAATACTTCATAAGTGTTCAAGTTCAAGGACTTTTATTGTTGTTTCAACCATATATAGCAGATCCAGTACACAGTGAAATAAAACAATTTTTCTCCAGGACCCCATGGTGCTACACAAAACACAGAATTACACGAAAGCAAAAACCAACCAAGAGCTACTAAACAGAAGTGCATGTGTGCAACCTGGTGCAAACAGTGCATAACAGACAGTGCAGTAAACAATACAAGCACTACAAAAGACAGTGCAAAAATGACAATAGAAAACAGAACATAACGCTGTAGAGATAGCGCCAACCAGATTGTAAAATGTTCAGATAGGACAGGAATGTGCAAGTAAACAGCAATATAGTGCAAATAGCATTTTAAAGTTTTGTTTTTTGGGGGTTTTTTTGTTTCCATCTATTTGTGTTGAATGAGTTTGTGTGTGTGTGTGTGTGTGTAAGTTGAGTTAGTTCAGTTTCTGTGTTAAGCAGCCTAATTGTTTAAGGGTTGAGTGTGTGTGCATATGTGTAGGTTGAGGTAGTTCAGTTCAGTCAGTGTGTTAAGCAGCCTGATGGCTTGAGGGAAGAAACTGTTGCACATTCGGGTTGTAAGGACCCGAATGCACGGTACTTTTTTTAGGGGCAGGAGTGTGAAGAGTGTGAGGGTGTGTGGGGTCCTCCACAATGCTCTTAGCTTTGCAGATGTAGCATGTGGTGTAGATGTCCATTATGGAGGGAAGAGAGACTCAGATGATCTTCTCAGCTGTTCACCTTTCCTCTGCAGGGTTCTTACGATCCGAAACGGTTGCAGTTCCCAAACCAGACTCTCAATGGTCCCGCTGTAGAACATGGTCAGGATAGGAGGTGGAAGATGGGCCTTCAGGTCATCTGAATTTTTTGGTCTACTGTTTTTCAATTTCCTTTTGACAATACCCCATAGATTCTCTATTGGGTTCAGGTCTGGTGAGTTTGCTGGCCAGTCAAGCACACCAACACACAAACTTTTGGTGCTTTTGGCAATGTGGGCAGGTGCCAAATCCTGCTAGAAAATTAAATCAGCACCTTTAAAAAACTGGTCAGCAGAAGGAAGCACGACGTTCTCTAAAATGTCTTGGTAAATGGGTGCAGTGACTTTGGTTTTCAAAAAACACAGTGGACCAACACCAGCAGATGACATTGCACCCCAAATAATCACAAACTGTGGAAATTTAACACTGGACTTGGGCTATGAGCTTCTCCACCCTTCCTCCAGAGAAGAAGAGCTTGGTTTCCAAATTAAATACAAAACTTGCTCTCATCTGAAAAGAGGACTTTGAACCACTGGGCAACAGTCCAATTCTTTTTCTCCACGCCTCTGACATTATCTGTGGTTCAGGAGTGGCTTAACAAGAGGAATACAACAACTGTAGCCTAACTCCTTGACACTTCTGTGTGTGGTGGCTCTTGATGCCTTGACCCCAGCCTCAGTTCATTTCTTGTAAAGGTTATTTCAATAGTTTAAAATTGATTTTGCTTGACAAGCCTTTTAAGGCTGTGGTTCTCTCTGTTGGTTGTGTATCTCTTTCTTCCACACTTTTTCCTTTCACACAACTTTCTGTCCTTGTAAAGTTCACCCAATTTCTTGAATCGATTTTGCTTGACAAGCCTATTAAGGCTGCAGTTGCTTTCGGTTGGTTGTGTATCTTTTTCTTCCACACTTTTTCTTCCACTCAACTTTCTGTTAACATGCTTGGATACAGCACTCTGTGAACAGCCAGCTTCTGGCTTCTTTGGATTTTAATTCTGGACAACTGTCAGATTAGCAGTCTTCCCCATGATTGTGTAGCCTAGTAAACCAAACTGAGAGACCATTTGAAGGTTTAGGAAACCTTTTCAGATGTTTTGAGTTGTTTAGCTAATTGAAATATCACCATGTTTTAATTTGCTGAGTTAGTGAATTGGTGGGTTTTTGTTAAATGTGAGCCAAAATCATTACAATTAAAAGAACCAAAGACTTAAACTACCTAAGTCTATGTTCATTGAATTTATTTAATACACAAGTTTTACAATTAGTGTTGAATTACTGAAATAAATGAACTTTTCCAAGACATTCTAATTTATTGAGATGCAACTGTATACTATCTCTTTCTCTCTTCCACACATATGCCCACAAACATGCATACAGGCCACTATTAAGGCAATGTGCCATTATTATCCTCAGAATCATACACTAAGAAGTTATTTTATGTTCTTTGAGCCATTGAGCACTGAGTCATTGTTTGGATGACTGGTAAGGCTGGGGTTCACGCCTCACAGCCATAAGTCTACCACATTTGGGTCCTTGAGCAAGACCCTTCCTGCTCTAGGTGCGCTGTATCATAGCTGACCCTGCGCTCTGACCCAAATTCCTAATAGTGCATAGTGCATATGTTTTTCATTGTGCATACACAGCCTTAGTCTAGCATACACATTAAACATACATTCGCTAAACAGTAAATCTGGATGATTTGCAAAACTTTTCGACAGTCAACTGAGACCAGGACTGACCGATGACACCTAAAACTATAAATGTGCAACTTTTAAAAAAGAAAGTAAATGTAAATTTACCATTAATTTCCAAAAATCACAAAAAAATAGTGCAGATAAAAAAGAAGAGTTATGTTTTGGGAGTGAGGAGCACGACAAGGCCAAGTAGGGGAGCGAAAACCAGGGCAAGGTCAGAGGGAGAAACGAGAACTAGAGCAAGGCGGTTCACAAGAACCAGTGCACATTCAGAAGGCGAGGCGAAAACCAGGACGAGGCCAGAAGAAGAAGACGCCAGAAGGAGAAGCGAGAACCATGGCGGGGCCAGAGGGGGAAGCAAGAACCAGGACAAGGCGGGGGCAGGGGGGGAGAGCAAGAACCAGGGCGAGTCCAGAAGGAGCAGCGAAAACCAGTATGAGGCCATGGGTTGAAGCGTGAACCAGGGCAAAGAGGAAGGACCAAAAAACAGGACAAGGCCATAGGGAGAAATGAGAACCAGGCCAAGACCTCTTTTTTGAAAACTAAAATATGGTCATCTTATCTGAAAGCCCAAACGCTGCTCTAGCATGGCACTAGCAAACACCTTTCTAGCAAAACCCCTGAGTTCCATAAAGACATTTGCCAAGATGAGCCCCGACCTCAACCCCACTAAACACCCTTGAGATCAACTGAAACACTGATTGCACCCCAGACCTTCCCATTCAACTTAAGTGTAACATGATCTTGTGTCATAGTGGAAATGTCTGTGAAACATAATGATGCTGTGAAAAAGAATTTTAATAAGGGAACAATAAAGTAAAGTAGTATCATAAACTCACAAAGTAAATCATGGTCCACAATCTAGTAAAGGCATTTGCAGAAGTATAGGAGTTAATACAGAATTAAGAATAAATATGAAATAGGATGTTTAAAAACACATAAACCTGATAGTCATGTGTCCCAATTCTTTTTGTCTATATTGTGCAATTTCATAACAAAATTATATTGTAATGAATGTATCTCATATTAAAATCTACCTGCAATTTTCTTGTGTTTTTTAACTTTATTAAAAAGACTATCGATTACATTAACGAAAGATGAGTTTTTATCACTTTAGGGAGTGTAAAACATCAGACACTTATAATCCTTCATGCTCATTCTCACAGTTCTAGTGCCTGTCAAGCAGATGATAGCTCCAATTAGCATGCCAACATTGTTTGTATGCTTGTGGGATTTTTTTTTTAAATGGAAAAGCAGACAGCCATAAAAAAATTCAGAAAGACCCAATTACTGCTTTCCTCCCTGGAGGCTACATTTGGACATACAGTATGACTTTTACTCTCCCTGAACAAATGACTAAGCACATTTCCATGAATAAGCAAAGCCTGATTTGAATGTGCAAAACAATAGAACAAACATAAATATAAAATATATTGACGACTAATTATTGTTATGGAATTTGCTGCCATGTCTAAGTTTTACTTATCCAAAAGCAGCCTTAAAAATGTAGGGAAATTATGCACTAACAACCACTTTTTATGACTTGTTAAGTCTGACAAAAAACCTTTAATACTCATCCCACATATCACACTAATGGACAATTAGTGAGATGGGTCTGGCATTGCCAGAGTACTGCAGTGCTGAGATCATTTTCAACTTAGAGAAAGAGATTTTCAGTATGCCAGCATCTCATGACCTTTTATATAGATCTCATTTAGAAATGCCAAAATCAGTCATTATATAAACTAATAGTTTTTACACATTTTGACAGCTGCCTTTTTAAATTGTTTTATAGTGGTGAAAATATTTCTAGTTTTCAGATTCAGTATATTGTCTGCAGTTATCCAAAATGAAAACCACTGCTACAGAGCAATACTGTTAAACAAAAAACATTTTGTTAATTGCGGTATGGCGCATTAAACCATTTTATTTCATTTTGCATTGTATATAATACATTCTATCATGCCTTCTAAAATGTAGAGGTTTTTAAGTAAAGAATTAATCGTTATTTACATTAATAATCTTGCAATCACAGCTTCTGGAAATTATTTTCTCCAAAAAAACTCATGGTCTTTTAAAAACATCAAGAAAATGCTATCAAAATGTTACATTCCTACTTAATAATACTAACGTAGAGAACCAAGGATTATTGTGTGTATTTATAACTTAATTTATAATAGTCTAATATGGTCCAGATTTATACAGGATCATACAGAACATTACAAAACAATAATGCTTCCTAGTTATTCTATGACTAGAAAAACCTGCCAGATGCTGTTACTAATTTAATTTAATACAGTATGTGTACTTTAAGAAAACAGAAATAAATTTCACTTCAATGTTGCAAACAGTTTTATTTACTGACTAAACTTGCTTTGGCTGTCTATCTGCAAATATCATGTTAAAAATATTAGGTAATATGGAGGGGAGCAACATCTGGGACATCCATACCATGACTCAGTACTTGATTCCCTTTTTTCTCCATTTTCACTTTTTTTTTGTAAATTATTTTCCTCATATCGGTTACCCTTCGGGACCTCGAGCTGCATCAAAATTCCCCTTTATAACCTTTGGCCTAAAGCATATGTGTAATCCGTCCCTAAACAGATGATAAGCAGATGGGTGGTTAAGACCTTCTCTCTACCTCTTAATGCCCCTGGTCTCAGAGGGGCTCGGAGCTCACTTGAATGGGAAAGTGTCTTGAGAGACATTTGTAAGATAGTCCTCACAAAGCATTTTGACAAACCTTGAGTCTTCAGGTTACATATATAACCATGGTTTCAAGCTTACTGTGGCGCATGATTCTAAATAAGGGGGTCTGCCAAATACTGCCAATTTAAATATAAATTTACATGTGGGTAATGATTTAAATATGCACTGTGTCAGTATGTGTGTGCCAGTATACCGTATATAAAATAAATTCAACCTATGGATAAACAATAAAGTTTAAACATTTATTAAAATATCTACTGCTAGTCAGTCTACAGTTTGCTTCAAAATGTCTGAACACAACATAAGACAAGCATATTTTTCTCAGATAATATCAAATATAATATTATAAGTTTTGATCAAAATATTTTTTTATGTGCCATAGAAAATGTTTTTAAGCCTAATCACTTCAGTTTGTGATCAGATATGAGCTCTTCATGTTCCTGTAATGCAACTGTAACCGAATCTGAAAATGCAATTTAAATATATTTTAATGTTGAGGTAACCAGAGTAAATGTTGTGTCTTTAATTTTAGAGAAATGAATTTTCACTTTAATTTATCTGTTTTAGCATGATTTTAGTCTTTGTGCATATGGCTAGATAAGACTTAAGGGGTCAGACTTTTTAAGGTATGTGGTATAGAATGCTGTTTGTCTGAGACTGCATGTCTACTTTTACTTGTGTCAGGCACATAGGGCCCATCATTCATGTTACAGGCAAAACAATGGTCTGGTTAGACAAAATTGGGCTATCATAACACGGGTCCACAGAATTTTCCATGTGCTGCACTGTATACCAAAACAGTAAAAACAATAACTAGCTATAACAACACTTATGGTTAATTGATTTTAGTTTTTCTACCTACTCAATTTTTATATTCCTTGCTGCAACACAGCACAGTTCATCTTACTAAACTGACAGCCAGACAGATATGCATCTGTTCTTTTCACAAATTCATAGGATTACCATGAAATTTTGCAGGATGTTATTATAATAAAGGGAAAACTGTGGGTGATTGTGTTTGTTTTTTAGTCCAACCATTTCCTTACAGAAAGCTAACCCAAATGTAGTACATGACTTTGTTGGCAAACCGAGGAAATTCTCAGTATCCCACAGTTTTCATATACAGAGGAAGAGGTTAGCCAAGAAGAAGTGGGACATGAAAAGGACTGAGAAAAGTAGACAGGAATGCAAGGATTTGCAGCACCGAGTGAAAAGGGAAGTTGCTAAAGCAAAGCAGAAAGCATATAATGAATTGTACATTAGGTTAGACACTAGAGAAGGAGAGAAGGACTTGTACAGGTTAGCAAGGCAGAGGGATTGAGATGGGAAGGAAGTGCAGCAGGTTAGAGTTCTTAAGGATTTAGATGGAAAGGTGCTCACAAGATATTTGTGAGCAGCAGTGTGGCTTGATGCCCAGAAAGACCAAATCTTTGCTCTGAGAATGCTGATAGAGAAGTCGTACAGAGCTGCATTGTGTTTTTGTAGACCTGGAGAAAGCATATGACAGGGTTCCAGGTTTCAGGATGTCTTCTACCGGAACCCTGTCCTGGGGCTGAATCTCTCCCAGTCTACTAGGGTTGATCTGTCCAGTCACTTGAAAGGGTCATATGTATCTAGAGGATATCTTCTTGCAGGGTAGGCATAACCTCAAATTCTAGGTTGAGAGCCACACTTTCTGGTCTGGTTGAAAGGTTGGCACTGGGTTCCTCCGGACATCCGCACTTTGCTTTTGCCTCCTGGCGGCTCTTCGGAGGTGCTGATGTGCCGACTTCCAGACCTTTTCACCCGGAACCAGTAGTCCACTGCTGGGATGTCAGAGGTTTCCCCAGACCTGGAAAACAGCAGTCGTTGGTAGCTGAGCACGCACTGAAACAGAATAAGACCCATGGCTTGTTGTCGTAGTGAGTTCTGTGTGTACTTGGCCCAAATAATAAATTGGTTCCAGTAGTTCTGATGACTGTGGCAAAAGGTACAGAGGTAACACCCGAGTAAGTGAAAAGCCTTCCACACACGCAAGATAAACTGAGGAAAACTGAGGAAACTCGAGGGAATAATGGTTTTTTAGGTTTTTAGGAGGATCGTTAGGGGCATGCAATTGTGACAGGGCATCAGCTTTAGCATTTTTGGAGTCTGGACATAGAAAATATTTAAATGAACCCGGGTAAAGAATAATGCCCAACGGGCTTGGCACAGATGAAGTCTTTTTGCCTCTCTGAGGTTCTGGTGATCAGTATATACCATGAATGAATGATACACACCCTCCAGCTAGTGCCTCCACTCTTTCAGGGCGAATTTAATTGCCAGGCATTCTCTGTTTGCAAATTGTTATTTGGTTTTGCAGATGTAATTTTTTTTAAAAGAAAGCACATGGATGAAGTTTTGGTGGAGACCCATGATATTGGGAGAGAACACCTCCCACCCTAGAAGATGAGGCATCTATTTTAACCACAGACGGCTGTTGTGGGTCTGGGTGTGTTAACTGAGGGGCTGTGGTCAAAGATTGCTGAATTTGGTTTATGGCGTGCATCGCTTATTCATTTCAGAGCAGAGTTAGTTTTTTCATGTGATGCAGCAGGGTTATTACAGTGATACATTAAATGACAGGAAGATGCGATAAGATGCCGAAAGTCCCGATCTATGTCACCTAGTTGATTTGATAAATGATGCAAAATAGGGCTTAGATTTTTGCTGGGCAGTCAGAGATAAACAGGTTTGTGTGGATGTTGTCACCGATCTGCCTGTATTTGTTGTTTCCAGATGGCCGATTGTAGTACATGGGTGCTCCCCCAGACTAAAGATGCTTGACACATTTATTCTTTCACCGTGGGTATTGATAAGGTTTCTACCAACCAACAAAGGAAACATGGTTAGTCATTAACTCAACATTAATTAAAACAGGATGAGGCCAGTAGATATGTAGGTAAGAAAATTTGTAGCATATTCTGTACATGGTAAAAACTCTCTATAGCCTGCCTGCTCCTGGCTGCAGTGCAACCTTAGATACAGTCAAGCCCGAAATTATTTATACCCCTGGCAAATTCTGACTTAAAGTTTCTTTTATTCAACCAGCAAGTTTTTTTTGACCGGAAATGAGACAGGCTTCTCTCAAAAGATAATAAGATGATGTACAAGAGGCATCATTGTGGAAAAAAATATTTCTCAGCTTTTATTTACATTTGAACAAAAAGTGGCATGTCTGAAATTATTCATACCCTTTGCAAACTGTCACAGTCTATGGGGAAATCCAAAGTTCTATACCATTCCAAATAGTCCAAGCTGTTCTAAAGCATCCTAATTACCCTGATTCATTGGGAACAGCTGTTTTAATCAACTCAACAGGTGAAAAACAGAAGCTCTCTGCTGTTGGTTTGTGGACAGTCATGGCTAAGACAGGAGCTCACTGAGGACCTACGGCTGCGCATTGTGGCTGCTCACAAGTCAGGAAAGGGCTATAAGACCATATATAAATGTTTTGAAGTTCCAGTGGCTACAGTGCAATATTATTAAAAAATACAAGATGTTCCGCACTGTGAAAAATCTCAAAGAACGTGTTTGGAAGCCAAAACTGTGCTGGCCAGGAGGATAGTGAGAGAGGTAAAAAAGAATTCAAGGATCACCACCAAGGCCATCCTGATAAATCTGGGCTCTGCTGGTGGCAACATCTCAAGGCAGACAGTCCAACGGACTGAAGTAGCAAGCTTTATATAGCCAATCGATAGTAATTTGCATCTTATAATCTCTTTGATTGTGTAAAGCTTGTTTGTGAAAATCACCATTATAAAAAGCGCTATACAAATGAAATTGAGTTGAATTGAATTAAATTGAATTGGTATAGCCAGAGGCTTTTAAAATCCCTCAAGTTATTTTTAGGGATCTAGGATTGAGCACATATGGCAAAAAAAATGAAAGATATGATTCTTAGATGAAGGGCAATTGCCAATAAAAAAGGCAATTAACTACTTATCAAACATAATTGACACTTTATCCAAAATTCTTAGTTTATGAGAAAAATAAGTATGCAATATCCATAGCAGCTTCTCTGGTTTCATATTGTGAGGTAAATGTCAATCACACATTTGATTAAATAGCACCTTAACATCCAGATTAAATGATCACTCTTCACTGTTAGCATTTTAAACACTATCAATCTCGTTTAAAGGCAGAAATTGAACAAACACAAAATGTTTTCATTGTTCAATTGTGATGGTTTTTCCCAGATCATCACATAAATATTTAAAATAATTTTTTTCAATATTTAAAATTTACACTTTTAAAATATTAGTCTTTTTTAGTTTTAACATGTAAACAGAGAACACTGTACTTCAGCACAGTCAAAAAAT
This sequence comes from Bagarius yarrelli, assembly GCA_005784505.1. Lineage (NCBI taxonomy): Eukaryota > Metazoa > Chordata > Actinopteri > Siluriformes > Sisoridae > Bagarius > Bagarius yarrelli. The sequence continues at coordinate 2,488,000 of VCAZ01000021.1, forward strand.
TTTACCAAATAGCCAAATATCTCTAAAGCAGTGACATGATTAGATTAATTGTCCACTAATAGGATTACACCTGATTATGAAGGATTCTTCATAGATCGCTATATTTTCATGTACTGTTGCCTTAGGCGCTTCTGCAAGCAACAGTTTTATGTAAATTTCCTGCTGCCTGCCATAATAGTGGCACAGCTGAAATACTCGCAAGGGATAAAACTGCATCTAATGAAACTCATTCCTCTTTGTGATGACTGTTAAAATGTCACATGCCTCAATCTAGGAATATTCCTAATGATTGTGGGGGCTCAGGAAGGCACAACAAATAAAACCTGCATCTGCGTCATGAGGATGGTATGGATTTGTGTGTCACCTATGGACAGGATAGGGGGTGTTGCAGTAGATCTTCACATGTGGGTGGTAGATTGGACTAGATGTGAATGTGATTGAATGGAACTGTAGACACTTTTAACTCCACTGGCATGCAATCACGCAACACAGAATAAATGCAGATACCTTACCTTTATTTTACTCATTATGGAAACTTAAAAATATTTTTAAAAACTTTAATAAAATATATCAAAAATAACTAACCATACAAAATCATGGGGTTTAAAATAATGTTAAGGCAAGTGAGCAATAATTCCCATTTGGTGAAAACAAGATTATTTTTCATCAGCAGTGTAATGGTTCATTAAGAAACAGATTGAGCTGTAAACAAGGTTTAAGCAACCATTTTAAATTTCCTTTTAAGATGGAAAAATGCTTTAACATAAAAAATGTAGCCCTTTTTAGAAAGATGTAGCCATATCTTGCGATATATATATATATACACACACACACACACATATATGAGTCATGTACACTTCAACAAGGGAAAGACAAAGGAACACACAATTCAAGTAAGGCAGATGTGTGTCAACCTTTACAAGTCAGGCAATGGCTACAAGAAAATGCAGGCTACACTCGCCTGCACCTGCCCATATCTACTGTCAGAGGAATCATTAAGAAGTTTAAAACAACTGGAACAGTGGTAAACAAGCCTGGACGAGGACGCAAGTTTATTTTGCCTCCACGCACAGTGAGGAGGATTGTAAAAGAAATAAAAAGTTCTCCAAAGCTCACTGTTAAAGAATTGCAACAAATGATAGCATCTTGGGGTCATAAAGTCTCCAATACAACCATCAGGCGCTATGTACATGCCAACAAGCTGTTTGGGAGGCATGCACGGAAAAAACCTTTTCTCACTCACAATCATAAACGCAAATGTCTGAAGTTCGCTAAGCGGTACTGGGGCTTCAACTGGGACCGTGTGCTTTGGTCAGATGAGACCAAGATAGAGCTTTTTGGCAACAAACACTCTAAGTGGGTCTGGCAGAACACAAAAGATGAGTATGCAGAAAAGCACCACATGCCCACTGTGAAGTATGGGGGCGGATCGGTGATGCTGTGGGCCTGTTTCTCTTCCAGAGGCCCTGGGAACCTTGTTAGGGTGCATGGCATCATGAATGCTTTGAAATACCAGGACATTTTAAAGCAAAATCTGGTGGCCTCTGCCCGAAAGCTGAAGATGGGTTGTCACTGGGTCTTTCAGCAAGATAGGGGGCAGGGTGGCTCAAATGGTTAAGTTGCTGAGTTGTTAATCTGAAGACCAGAAACACCTGGGTTCAAGCCCCACCTCCGGCAAGTCAACCACTGTTGGGTCCTTGAGCAAGACCCTTAACCCCTCCTGCTCCAGGGGCGCTGCATCATAGCTGACCCTGAGCTCTGACCCCAACTTACTAAGATGGGATATGTGAAAAATGCATTTCATTGGCTCTGTACATGTACCTTGCACAATGATGATGAATTGAATATACTTATACTAAACATGTGGCCAAATCTACACAGAAATGGAAAACCTGTGGAGTGAGCTGCAGAGGAGATGATATCTTTAAACTAAGATTTTATTTTAATTTAGCAGGTTGCTGCATACACTTTTTACCTCTGAGGTAGTTCTCTTTTAATGCTTTAATACTAGTTTCCTTCTTTGTCTCTAGAAATCCTCTGTGTCTTTCAGTCCACTGCTAATCTGTTCCGCTGTGAATCTTGATAGACTGGAGTGAGCAAACAGCTGAAGCTGAAAGAGAATGTTCTGATCTGTAACAAAACACCCTACTCCTTTTCAACTAGGCATGTAGAATATGTTGAGTAAGGGTGACATATGACATATTTTGTAGACTTATCTCTGATCCACAGGTTCAACAGCATTATATTGTTTGTATTCATTTGAGTATGTTTAAAGCAATTGAAATTTCTTCTTTCCTTTTAAAAATCAAGACCACTTTAATTATCCTCAAACCTTATATAAATAATAAAGTCCAGATATTGCATAGAATTAGTTTCTTTCACTTTTTAATTAATCATGCTAAAAACAAAGTCGAATACCCTGTCATTCCAAAACTGCATACTTTATTTGCAGTCATTACTATTAGGATTGGAGAAAAGGAGCAGCTTAAATCCCAAATCTGTACAGCTCAATAAAGATGACGAGCCTGACAGCACTTCTCAGAGGTGTGTCAGTGTGTCATTCTGTCTGCAGTCATGATGGACCCCCGACCCTCCTCTTCCCTTGTAGTGCCTCACACACAGCTTAGCTTCCATTTCCGTCACCCTCACCAGTGACACTGCTCTCTTTTCAAAAGAGCATTTATCATCTGTGGTCAGATTTTCACACAGCACTTTTACAATACTATAAATAGATTTGACCACATTAGAGAAAAGATATAGCAAAAGCTTCAAAACAATACAAAAGCATTGTTAAACCAAATAGATAACACAATGGACTATGATAAGTTGCCAAAACAACTTAAATGATTATTTAGAATTATTTACATTAAAAAAAAGGACTACGTGATGGGTTAAGCTGATTAACATGTAATGGTTTCTCTAATGTAATGTTAAATGGGATAATGGTAATTAAAGTAAAACTTCTTATTTTTCCTGAATGTTTTAAATAACGCTTTTTTATCCACTAGCAAATACACACAGAAAACACGCACAGTCCTTAAAACCAAAATGTGTTTTTTTTAATATGACCTTGCTCTTGTGTGTTTCTTACTATTGTTCCTACGTCGGAACATGTGTACTGCCTGCTACCTTCATTCTGACATTTTAAGGCAATATAAAAAACTGTGGTGACCTTTGCAACATATTGATCTTAGGGCAGTGCATTTATGTCTGTGTTAACCAGAAATTATTGACTATGAGTCACTTCTGCGTTCATTAGATGTAACCTCCTGTAACTGAGGTAACTAGGTTTTTAATTAGGAGCTGTGAATACTGTAGAAGCAGAATGTAGAATCTGAAAAAAATCCCATGTACTATTATGTTTTAACATTAATTACAGCTGTTTTGATGTGTATAAAGTCACATTATTTGGAAAAATCATCCAAACTGTCATATCAATTGAATAACTGTAGTGTTCTAGGATTTTTCGAGGTCCCCAATATCTTCAATCTTTACCATATTCTCAAGTTTTATCCTCTTTGCAAGATGTCAGCTGATTTATGTTTAAGTTTATGTTTATTTTCAATAGTTTGCATTTTAATATTTAATGTTGAGTTTGAACAAGAAAATTATTGTCTCATGAAGTTTTCTTCTGTTTCCTTGACAACAGTACCAACAGAAGATGGAAAGTTAGGATGTGAGGCATAAGAAACTGTGAAAAAATGAAATAAATGTCATTTTAGAAATTTTATTATATAGCTACTATAATTCATTGTTTACCTAACAGAAGAAACAGGAAAACCTGTGATGTTCTCAGATTTTATTTCATTGCAATTAATTGGCTCAAACACTGTTCCAGTATGATAATGCCTCTGTGCACAAAGCACCTGAGCTTCATAAAGACATGGTTTATTAACTTCTGCTAAGGAATTTTTGCTATTTTAAGTGTGTCATTATAAAGTATAGGCATATTTTACTTTTACGAAAATACAGCAAAGCTACATGAAATGCTTACTAGTTGCCACAAGTGCAATAGCAATCACCACCACAATTTTTTTTACAGTGTTAATAAAACAAACTCTCTAAATCTGTAACCAACCTACACATTTATTATGGAACTTCTAAGGATTTGCAACATAAATATGCAGGATATGCCTCTATGTTTCATACTTATTATTTAGTGATCTAGACAAGAAATTATTATAAATAAAATGTTAATAAAAGTACACATGTATTAAGGTAAATACTAGCAATGACATTTTAGGGGTATGCTTGAAAACAATTATTAGCAAAAATGTCAATAGGAATCCACAGTCTAGAAAAAGCTTTATTTAATTCTTTGTGTTGTTTATGCAATTGCTAAACCTGCATAATAATGCATGATGATTGTGGTGTTATAACAAAAAAGACTGATATTTTATCTTTAAATAAAAATAAATTGAAAGGGATTTTCTTTTCTTACAAGCTCCTTGCACCTCATTTTATCTTAACAGCTAGATGCATGTATAATGTACTGTCTTACTTTGGATTAAAAAATATCCCCTATGTGTAAATGTAAAGGTGAATGTTGGCTAAATTTCTGATTGTGCTTTTGTTTCTGTAAATCTGCAACAAAATGGCATTATTAGCTAAACTACAACAAATAGATATCTTCTTGCAGCAACAGGTTTTGTGAAAAAGACTTCTTAGATGTTGAACCCCGTTAGTAAGCAACAGACATACAATCCTTCAAATGTGCTACACTCTGTTCTAATGAGTTACTCCTTCATGCCCCCTGTGGATAATACATGACTGAAGGTGGGTAATCAACTTGTGAAAGAACCCGAGGCGAATGTGATCTCCTGTGGCCAGACTGTCTCATAACTTCTTCTGACAAGGCATTTATCATACTTGATGAAAGCTTATTTAATATCACACTGAAACTGATCTTAAACAGATGAAGAACATTGACACTCACACTATCTGTTATTACCTTCTAATGACATAATGAAATAAACGCTCGAGATGAGACATTTACCTTTGCACATTCTCCTGAAAGATTTTGGAATGTATTTGCAACAGAGGAAGATCTTCAGACTGATTTTTGATAGGCGAAAGAAAAAGCACATTCAATAAAATAAAATTTAAAAATTCTGTTGTTTGGCTTCATTTTTATATCCTATAATAATTGGTGTGCCGGTCAATTAGACAAAATAGATTATTTTGTAGTTGTTGTTTATTACAATTTGTCAAAAGCCCGCATTTATTCACATTTGGGAAATATACTTTTGTAAAAGCCTGCAGTGGAACGGAAACAGTGTGTGGAGTGTTTTTTTTCTGAAGCATACAGATAAAATAAATGCCTCTAGGTGACATCCTGAATTTTAATCGCACCCTTGGAGAAACATTTGAAAAAATAGATATGACAAAGTTTGTATAGTTACAAATATGCTGTAATTGTTCTATGAGAATAAAAATCATTCTGCTTTTTCTTTTGGAACTGTATTGGAAAACTAGCTGGAGCCAGATAAGAAAAATAATAATACCACACGCAACAGATATTAACCCCTCCTGTAACATCCTCCATAACACTGAGTAAAAATTCCATCTATACTAATTTCACAATTCAAAAAATAAACTGTAATCGAATTGTGAAATTAGCACTGGTCTTAGATTTTAACCTTTTATTACTTCATAAATATTGTATAGGCAAAGTAAAACTGTGTAGACTGCAGGGCAGAAATGACTCAGGAGTGTTTAAATATATCCAAATAATATCTTCAACCACTAATACAGATCCCTACTTCGAAACTATTTGTTCAGGTTTTTTCTTGTAAATATTGAGCTATTCTGAGCCTACAGCATCATTTATTTAACAGAGGTATCTGTCTGGCTGATCATTTCACAGATTTTGCATATCAATGTGTGCATCCTTGATTGAAATCCATTCCATTTCCTAGATTGCACTGTGATGGTTTTCTATTACGTAGATGTCACCCTGAGGTGAAATGAAAATGTCATGCCAATTTCCACAAGGCAGTGGGCTAAATGCTTGAAGCCAGCTTCGATAAGGTAAAAAAAAAATACTTTTGTGGTGTTAACCTCAGACTATTTCGTGATGGCACAGAATTAGTGTGGCTAATTGTTGTTTGTTCTAATGAGAAACTAAACATCTAGGGCTAGTTTTGTTTATTAATGAAAAAAAAATAGTGTAGCTATAGCTATAGATATTAAAATTCCCATGTGGATGTGAACAACCGGAACTTTACCAAGGTCAGTGCTGATGGTGAGAGATATTAGATACTGTATATTTGGCAATGCCAATTAAAAATTTGTGTTGGGGTTTTAATCAAGGGTTTTGATAAATGCAGGCCATTTTATTTTGCTCCCAACAAGCTTTTTCCCAGAGTTAGTGTAAGGTTCTTGTTTCTTGTTTAATGTTTATTGTTAATGCATATAGTTATGTTATCTGCGGCTTTCCTGGTAATGGGGTTAGCCATTCTGTGTGTCTGGTCTACATACTACTTATTCCATGACCCTAAGCCTGCCCATGCCAACAAGCCTGTTCCAGAGCCAGCCCAAGAACACTAGGTCGCTATTACTGTAGCTTTATAGTCTCAGATGCCACGCCCACAACGTTTAATGAATGTCTGATGCACATTGCACATAAAAAGGGAAATACCTTCAGGATTTTGAAAGAAGGTAACCATCGTGCAACTGTGTCAGTGAGCACTTCTAAGAATCCACTGAATGCAGATTTTTTAAAATTACGTAAAGTTAAGAAACTTACATAAACACTTGATGGTTATGTTAGTCTGTTTTAGTAGCGGCCTTGCCTTCACACCTCTATACATAACAGTAAACACAACAAACTGTGCCAGTCGCTTTACATGACATTATCAGACACCCTCGTGACCTAAAGACTATGCTATATAGTACACTTTCCATTATTCCTAACCCTAGTTTATGCCTTTATGTCCAACAGAGTGAAAGTTACACCCCTCAATCCAGTGGCATTCAGTGTACTTAGTGCAGTCCTAAGATCGTGTGGCCGTGGGATTCTAGGTTGTCTTTGTTTTTTAGAAAATTTCTGGATTTAACAAACAAAGCTGGTATATGGACACTTTTACATAAATTCCAGGCCCATAGTAAGTAATTTAAGAAAAAGTATTAATAAATAAAAGTTATAGTAAGTTGTAAAAGCACAAAATTTTACCAAAGCATGAATATTGCTTGCTTAATTACAAGACATTAGGATTTTTTTTCTTTAGTCATATAGCAAAGAAATTCAAGGTCTATAATGACGAATGTACTATTTACTGATTTTTTTAAAGAGATTTATCCTCTGACATAAAGCAGATGTTATTCATATATTTTTCATGTCCTCGCTTGTCATTGGACCCTATTTACAGTACATGAATGTTTTAAACAAATACTGCCTGCGTACTTGAATCATGCAATCTTTCTCTGAACAAAGAGGCAAAAAGCACATTACTGTAAACTCACAGTGACCAAGGTCTTGAGCAGATCTATTTCAATAGTTCATTCCGTTTCCCTGGGAACGCTTTTTTTTCTTAATCAACAAGTACAATGCTTTCCTCTCTCTGCGTAAGCATGAAAGCTCAGACAGCTTTTCTTGCGCCAATGCACAATCCTCTAAATCAAGCATCAGTATGCAGGTGATCGGATAATGTCGGCTTGGGCTTTTTATTTATTAGTCATAACTATAAACAGTTTGAAATGCTTTTAAATGAAAACTTTTTTTTATGAAAAAGTACAAAATGTATATTAGAATGTTACTGTTATGTAGGATCAGTTTAAGATTGTGACCTGTTGAATGACAGTCACTGTACAGCACACTTCCTCTGCCACTCAGCATTCATTATGGGCTAATGGCCAATAGAGTGCTGTACCTCCATGCTTTGTCCAGAATTGAGGTAGAACTAGGAGGAAACAAGCTGAGAAAATGAATCTGACATATGGCCCACACACTTTTAATTAGATAATTAACTTATTGTCTTTTTCTGGCATTTGAGATTGATCGAAAAAAAGCACTAGTACAAATGGGCTGAGGGGAAGGCATTAACCCTGTGTTTTCTGACCTAGCAAGTGTTCATTCCCCCCGAATGACTCTGCTGCGTTATTTCCAGAACAGATTGCCAACTTGACCTGTTTCTTTGGTCCACTATTGATTTTGAAGCATTACAGCAATATTAGGATGAGGTGGGAGACGTTTCTGAGCAAAGGCTCCAATAAGCTTGTTTTGTCCCCTCTTCCCACTTATTGTGGCTTTGTTGACTTTGGGATCCTCTGGTCGATAAAAATAAATTCCTTCGTGAGAGTCTCTGAAATATTGCCTTGTCACGCACCATCCTCTTCAGACTTAGATAGGGGAATAGGGCATTAATCAAATAAAGGCAATCTCATTTCAATCAGACCCTGCAATACGGTACATCTTGGATCCTGGCAGAGTGTGGACAGCTTTAAGCTGTTACAACTCAAGACCTGTATACCACAGAGCCACCCTGTCAGTCCCAATGTCATTAATTTTTTTGGTCAATCATTTTAGCTTTTTTTCCATTGCCTTCTGATGCTCCTTTTATGTGGCTGACACAGAGCGAAAGCTCTCTGTCTCTATGCACATTAGCTGGTCTTTAACATGAATTATTGATTACTTATCACTAAGTCCATCTCTCCTAGCCTCACAGCACTACGAAACATAGTACCTATTTAAGCTTTCGAGCAACAGCCTGACGGCGAAGGAAATGTTTTAAAAATTTTATTTATGCCATTATATGCCAGTATTTTTTTTTTTTTGCACTATTAATGCAAAGGTATATTTTGTAGCCTTTCACTGTATTCTAGCTTTACAGGCTGATGTATTTGTAGGTAGCTCTTGGTAATGTCTAAATCTACTAGCAGAGAAGTATAAATACAGCTTGGATTATTTATCTATGTCTGTGCCCTCTTTGATATGGATTACATTATTTGCAAATGAAATAATGAAGGTCAAAGACTTTCTGCTTGACAAAATAATCAATGTTGGAACAGATTTCAATGACATATTAGGACCAATCCGGGAGACAAAAGTCGATACCATGCGTTTCATAGTGATGTAAGTACTTATGACATCACCTCCGCAATCTGTTTGTAGATTGTCTCATCGTCTCCTCATGTAGTTGAGTCATTGGGGACAAAAGATCAATCGCCAGATGATATTACACCTGAGTCTAAAATGGGATGGATGGATGAATGTATGCTGATAGTGGAAATATTGACAAGTTTATCAGTTAAAGCATTTTGGTTAATTAACAATCAAGTCACAAATGGTAGTAAAGAGTAGGAAAAAAAATTTCATGTGACAGCATTTAAAGGAAAGAGAAACCATTCCTCATGTTGTGTGGAGAAGGTTGGCATGTGACAAATGTGGTAAGAAAACTACACTGAAATAAAAATGAATTGTTTTATTTTATAACAATTGCAATAATTATTAAATGAAATTCAAATTGTACAGCAACAGACATCTAAAAATGTCTGTAAATAAATTGTGAGCCAGTGGCTAAAATCCCTAAAATTACATGGGGTACAACCTTAAAAGAAAAAAAATCATCTTTTGAAAGATGCTGGATTTTACGAAAACCATATTTATGTCTATTACTATTCAGATAATCTATCTTTCTACAGGAGGCAAACTCTGCACATATGTGAGTATGTAAAACAACTGTACCAGTCTCCTCTAAGCACCTGACTTCAATGTTGCATGTTCGCTAGCAGCACATATAATTGGTCATTGATAGCAGCTAGTTCCTATAATACATTCAACACACCTACTCCAGGATTCCGAAAAGGCTCAGCAGAGTCCTTATTCCATTTTAATGTTTTTGCCACTGCAATAAGGGACATTTTTTATACTTCTTGCTGCATTGGTCCAGTGATATGTGATTATTTCCAGTGATTATGGGAGTTATTGCCAGGCCTTGTAAATTCCACTCGCAGATGTTGAAGTCCCATCTTGGGCATTGATCCGGTTGATTGTCTAACTTTGGGTTTGGCAGAATAGATAAACTCACCATCCTGTCCAGACAAAACAGTTTAATCAAGCTCTACATTTGGATTTTACAAGGTTTTGTAAGGTTTCTTTTTATAAATATATATATATATATATATATATATATATATATATATATATATATATCTGTCTTTCTAAATGCTGATTCCCTAATGATTGACTGTGTTGCCACTGTTTAGTATCGAAAGCTTTTTTATACAAAGTTTATACAGTGAAACAGTGAAAATATAAGCCATGCTGGGTATTAAACCTTTATTAACTTTCAAAAACTGTTTTTTTGTGCTTCTAAAAACAACATAATTACTATATTTGTGATAGAATGCAAAATCATTAAATTTTTTTCTCCCATTTTTTTTCTCCCAACAGACTGGCAGAGATACTGACTGGAAGACACAAAAGCCCCGGGACATCAGGCTAGCGATTTGGTGAGCCCTGTGGGAGGTTGCAATGCAATGTGACATTTCCAATTTAAATTAGGTTTTTTTCCACATATGCATTAAACTGATATTTAGGTAGGCTTCAAATATGAGGGAAATATGAGACAACCACTTAATTAAACTAACGGAGGCGAGCAGTCACATCATGCCAGTGCTCAAGGTTGGCCTTTTATCTGATGTTTAATAGCAGAGAGAAGTTTTGCTATGTTTGACAAGGCATAATGAGTTTTTAAAGCCTTATACTGAGTGAGGTAAAGCAGGTCAACCAAAGGGGCAAACAGCAGTGGGAAGACAGCAGTGTGATAGTGGATTACTTAAGATCAACGCTTTTAATGCATTTCTCATGGAGTTATAACAGCTTTACATTTGTAAAAATATAACAACCTTTTAAATACATAGAACGTTTTTTATGCAAATCCTCCAAAAGAAAATACTTTGGAGTAAAAAAATTGAGCTTTTTTTGTTTCAAACTGCAACACAACACATGTCTACATAAAAAGTAGACACAAGAGAGTGTGAGACAAAATATGACAAAATATGATTATGGTGCAGAAACTATAATAAATATACTACTAAATACTCAGAACATTTAGTAAATAGACTGGCAGTACAACAAAGCAGTACTGAAAGAAAGAAAAAAACAATTGTCTGCAAACTGTTTATCCTGTCATGTGCGTAGATAACATATGGCGATAAAATAGCAGCAAGAAGAGTTGTAAAGTGTCTTGTAAGGGCATAATGGCATTGTCTAATATGAAATTTAAAATGTGATCGCTGACCATTTCCCCAGATTATTATTCATTTATTTATAGTAAAGGAAAGAATCTTTCAGTAGGTACAAGGAAAATAACAGAAATATCTTTTGTGGGTACCTTCTTCAAAGTGCACATCTTAGAACAATAGAATGCATGTAAAATGTGGTAGAATTTTAAATAGTATAACAGTACAAATAATATGTTCAAAAAATCTCTTTATTTACCTTAATATCGAACACATATTTAAGAGAAAAGAACTACAGTTTCAAGCATTAGAACTCCTTAGCACACAGACAAAATGTGACACTGAGATATGAATGGTTGTGGTTGTGTAAGATCTGTGACACATGATTGGGTTAAAACACCAAAAAAACCCTGAAAAAATCAGCACACAAAACAAATGACTCATTATGTTTCATCCAGTTCTTAATCTGCTCAGTACAGGTCACTTTATCTTTTGTCCACTGCTGTGGCACAACCTACGTGGGAGTATGTGCCCTTTGCTAGTCTTATTGTTGAATAGTTGAAAGGTTTTCTAGATTCAGCAGATCTATACCATTAGTTCAATGTGTGACACAAACGGTTCCTCCTGTGTGTCATTTCAGCTTATTAACATTTTAGGTGATGCGTCCTAATCAAATATTCTGGACTAAAGCTTATGAGCATATTAACATTTTGGAGTCATTAAACTACAGTATCCGAAATAATTACTAGTGTATGTGTGTGTTTCTCAGCTTGTGCAAAACAGAGTATCAGAACAAGACAGTATGTACACTCTGCTTTCTTGTGTAGGTGAATGTGTTATTTAGCCGAGAGAATGCCAGGCTTTGTATTGTTTGAAGAAAATAAAGTACAATTACACCCTTTAAACGCTTATTTAGATAAAATGTATTACTTGGTCATGTCAATTTCTTTTGTGAAAATGCTTTACTTAAATCCAATTAATAAATAATTGTTTTATTCACGATGGTGAATAATATATGTTCTTAAAATAAACTTTTTTGCACTCAACTGAAGTTTCTATAGAAACAAACTATGAAAAAATTACCATCAAGGCTCTTCAATAATGTCTGCATACATTCTAGAATACAGCTAATGCAATTATATACAGTGCCTTGAATAAGTGTTGATACCCCTTGTTTTTTAACACATTTTGTCACCCTACAATGTATATTATTAAGAGTTTATGTAATAGACTAACACAAATTAGCACATAATTGTGAAGTGAAACGATAATGATATACGGTTTTTAAAATTTTGACAAAGATAAATCTGAAAAGTGTAGCGTGCATTTGTATTCAGCCGCCTGTAGTCTGTTACCTTTAAGATTAGATTAGATTCAACGTTATTGTCATTGTGCAAGGTACATGTACAGAACCAATGAAATGAAGTTAGCATCTAACCAGAAGTGCATAAGTGGCTTATTTACAATAAATAGCAGTGTAATAAATAGGGAATGAGGTTGATAATTACAGAGGTGGATAAATAATGTACAGAAGGTGCAGTAGTGTGTATATATGGTATATATGGTGTCTATAAGTATCATACAGTTATAGCAGGCAAAGAATGACATAATTGGTATATGGATATGCACATATACAAGTGTTTGTATGATACAGTAAATACAGAGTAAATATGGATGGATTATACAAAAGTGTATGATAGATAATTATGGATGTATTAAACAGTAAATACAGAGTAAATGTGGATAGAATATAGAGGTGTAACAATAGATAGTTATGGATGGTGCAAAGATGCATAATGATAAAGTAGTACAAAGTACAGTAAGTGGCAGTGCAGAAGTAATTAACACTGTATAATCAGCTGTTCAGTGCAGAAACAGCCAAAGGAAAGAAGCTGTTTTTCAGTCTGTTTGTGCATGCGCTGAGGCATCGGTAGCATCTGCCTGATGGAACAGTCCGTGGTTGGGGTGAGAGAAGTCTTTGATTATGCCTCTCGCCCTTTGTAGGCAGCGTTTTTTGTGTATATTCTCCAGGGTGGGTAGCTGAGTGCTGATGATTTGTTGGCCAATTTTCTACCCTTTGAAGGGCTGTGCGGTCTGAAGCACTGCAGCTGCTGTACCATACTGAGATGCAGTTTGTGAGGATGCTCTTGATGGTACTGCGGTAAAAGTTGAAGCTAGTTCCTAGGAATAAAAATAAAATCCACTGCAATTAATTGCCTTCAGAAGTCACCTATTTAATTAATAAACTCCACCTGTGTGTAATTTAGTCTCAGTATAAATCTGTTTTGTAAAGGTAAAGGTGAAGGTTTGTTAGAGAACACTAGTGAGCAAAGCACTTATTAGACAGGTCAGGAATAAAAATGTGGAGAAGTTTAAAGCAGGTTCTTTTAGGTTATAAAAAATATCCTAAGCTTTGAACATCTCAAGGAGCACTGTTCAATCTATTATCCAAAAATTAAAAAGTATGCCAGGACTGCAAACATACCAAGGGGAGCACTAGTCAGAAAAGCAGCCAAGAGGGCCATTTTCACTCTGGAGGAACTGCAGAAATCCACAGCTCAAGTGGGAAAATCTGTCCACAGGACAGCTATAAGTCGTGTACTCAACAAATCTGACCTTTATAAAAGAGTGGCAGGAAGAAAGCTATTGTTGAAACAAAGACATAAGAAGTCCCGTTTGCAGTTTGCCACAATCCATGTAGGGGACACAGCAAACATGTAAAAGAAGGTGCTCTGGCCAAATGAGACCAAAGTTGAACTTTTTGGCCTAAATGCAAAGCGCTATGTGTGGCAGAAAAGTAACACTGCTCATCACCCTGAAGTCACCATCCCCACTGTAAAACATGGTTGTGGCAGCATTCCCAGTCAGCATTTTAGTTACACCAAAAGGTGTTTAGTTGTGTTGAGGTTAGCGCTTTGTGTGGAGCACATGATTTTGTTCACTCTAACCATAACACACCATGACAATGCACCAGAGCATTGCCATACTGGAAAAGTGTACTACATCATATAGAGACATAGTAGACAATTATTTTGTAGCAACAGTTTAAGCAAGAATTGTGTGCGTCCTGGTAAGGCGCTCACCAGCATTCAAATAGTGTAACTATCATGGTAATAGCATCAGATTAAAATACTCTTTCATATAATCATAATCAAATAACTGGTCTCTGTCCCACCCCTGGAACACAAAACGACTGTCAGTCTAGCACATGATGCCATGTTTACACATTCACACACTTATTTATAACTAAGGACAAATTAAAATTTCCAGTCTACTTACTGCCATTTTCTGGTAGTTTAGATAGGGAACCCAGAGAACCCAAAGAAATGTGAAGAACACTGACGGGCACTATGAGATTACTACTTACAATGAAAACAACATTTCAAGTCATTTTTTTGACGTTGGATTTTTTTGACGTTGGATTTCATTTAAACACTATTATTATTATTAATATTATTATTATTAACCCAACACCAGCTCATAATATCAGTGGCCGCTGGGAGAGAGTAACACTGTCCGTTAGTTCTCTGTGAAAAGCACAAAGCGTCCGGTAAAGTGGGGGCGAGGTGCTAGGAAGATGAGGAGGAGAAGGAGGAGGAGGAAGAGGAGGACCAATTTTACACAAACAACAGAACAATGAAACACGTTTGCACCGGAGGTGCCGTGCAAACAGCAGATTGTACGTGAGCTCTAGGTCTGCGGGCCGATCTGTGGCGCCGAGTTGCGGCCAAGAGGTGACACGCTGTCGGCAGGGAGCGAGCAGCAACACACACGCTGAGATGATGGTGACTCAGAAGAGCGTCAGACTGCCAGCGATGTGCCACGGCCAGAGCGCGCGCCTGGAGAGCTGCAAACTCACACACACGCACCTGTCCTCCAGTGCCTTACTATCTCAACGAGATTCCTATAATTCCCAGATCATTCAGTGTTCAAGTTCTGATGAGATCTTGGACCTGCATACTATTTTTGTCGACTGGTATTTTCTACTATGCGTATGCTACTACAGGACTACTAATTTTACTTAAAAATCACGGCATACTACTGTAGGGAATAGTATGCAAACATACTACGTAAATGTTATATTTGTGCATAGGCAGTTCCAATGTTAGTTCTAGTTATTTAGATTTTTTTTTGTCATGATCTAACTAAACATATGTGAACACCTGATCATGCCACCTGTATGTTCACCAAACTGAGTCACCAAAGTCCATATGACTTTAATAGAACTGCCTTAAAAATCTTCTAAAACCGCTATGAGCCTGTACACAAAGAAAGCCCCATGGAGTTTGTCATGGTTAGACTGGGAAAATAAGTGTCTTGCACAGAACCATGAGCACATCCCCACTGGACATCTTTGAGAAGATCAAGAAAGCCGACTGTTTACAAGGCCTTCTAACTGAACATCAGTGCTTGACTGCGCTAATGCTATTGTGACAGTATGTACACACAGTCATGCTGTTGTATGTAAAAGCTTTTTCCAGAGGGAAAAAAACAAAATGGACTAAACATAAAAGAAGTCTTCATGTTCATATTTTTTATCTATTCTTTTATTATCACATCATTTACTTTGTTTTAACACACATACCACAAGTACAACTAAATGCGATAATAATTGTTTATAAACTAAACAAACCATTTGCTTATAGCAATAGCCAATATGTTCTAGATAGCAGATTCATAGCATTGAGACCTGGAGAACCCCTATCCATTAACAATTACTTTTAGACAGGAAGTATTGTTAATTAGACTGTTTAGGTATGTCTGACGTGTTGGGACAGTGTGCAGGACATCAAACATCCATCGTCATTAGTGTCAGATGTGCATCCCAAACAGAAGATTGCTTCTATTATCATGGCTGTATAAATGAATAAACAATAATGCAAAGCACCATTTGTTGACAGCCACAAGGAACGCTAAGATTTCTTTTCTATTCTGCAATTAATAACATTTTGTGAAATTACACATCCTAATATTGTAGTTATTATAAGTAACAAAGGCGTGGAGGACCCATCTGTCTCATTTTTGCACATTGCACAGCAGTTTTGCACATTGAAAACGTGTGTATGTTGAAGTTTGGTCGGGGATCTAAGATTTGTGTAACGTCACTGCCCTCTGCTGGCAGGGAAGAGCTATTAACATAAACATTCTAATATATAAATATAAATATATACTATTACCGCGCGATATATAGCTAGAATTACAGATCATTGCAATCAAAAATCGATGTTACTCTATTGGGAACATTGAAAAAGAATATTTTTGAAAAAATACTGGTAAACTGTTGCTTAACCAATTGGAATTGATGAGTAGACAGTAAACCGGTGGTGTTGCTGCGTGATCGGAGGAAAGGATGGATCACCGATTACTTAAAAAAATTATCGTTATTGCCAGTGAGCCATTCCGATGCCATCAAATTGTCTTTGATGTCTCTATGTATGAGTCAAATAGAAGCATTATCGCATTTATACCAACCTCTTTACCAGTGTCTCCTTTTTAGGAGAATGTTATGCATTGCAGCATAGACAAAAAATGTCTCACAGCGCAAGGGGCTCTAGTGAAGGCGCGTGTCTTTGGATATGACGCCACTGTGTCTCGCAACGTCAAGTATGAATCAGCGTTTAGTTTGGACGCTTCACACTATCTGCTACTACGGGGATTATTACAACGCCTTTAAAGTCATTTTTACATGTAAAGATTTTGATTTTATATTCTGATACTTGTTATTTTATTTTTATTATTTATTAGTAATATTATTTTATCATTCATTAAAAAATAGATTAATCATTTAGGTATATATCTGCATGCTGTTTTAAATGTTAAATTTTTATGCGCATTTATACAGCTTGAAACGTATGGGTAACTTTTTTACTGCTCAGACAAATTACTGAATGTCTTACTCTATTTTTTAAGATGCTTCAAAGTTGAAAGCCTGCAATTATCAAAGATGTCTTTCCATTTACTGGAGCTACTAGGCCCAAACACTCTACCAGCATGACAATGCCTCTGTGCAAGCATCTCCTAAGCTCCATGAAGTCATGATGACTCATGGTTAAAGTGAAGAAGGAACTCGGGTGTCCTGACCTCAACCCTAGTAAACATTAACTGCACTCCGGACCTTCTTACCAAACATTATTTTTTGATTATACTAATAATATTGCAGCTGTATAAGAAAATTCCCAATGTAAAAAGCATTAATAATTAAGTAGTATCTATTAAGTAGTAAGAATGATATTAAATCAGAAATAGGATGTTTAAAAAACTCATATTTGTTTGATAGTCAGGCTCCAAATGTATTTTTAACCATAGATACATTATATGTGTTGTACATTATAATTAGTGTGTGTGTGTGTGTGTGTGTGTGTGTGTGTGTGTGTATATGAGAGAGAGAGAGAGAGAGAGAGAGAGAGAGAGAGAGAGAGAGAGGCGTGCCTCGGGCCACTAGACACACTTCTCATCACCCGACAACCTTTACCTGACCTTTACGCTGCCTTCAAACTGTATGTGGATGTGGAAATTTAAGTGTAATATTGCAAAGCAAAAATAAATAAATCGGATAAAGCTTTTCCAGTAATAATTTTAGAGAAATGTGTGTGGTGTTTATTCTAATTACAGGATTTAATTATGTCAAATACCAAATTAGGTGCATAACAGTTATAGTGACTCAGACGCAATTAACCAGTCTAACTGTGGAACAGTATACACTAAGACAATAAACTAAATACATATAAATCGAGGCGAAAAATAGTTTTTTTTGTGTTCGTTTAAAAGCGCTGTGGGGCATTTAAGTCCTCTATTGTGTTTTTGGGCCACTTGTCCCGCCTCTACTAATTCTTGTGTAAATTGTTGCCAGATTGGAGTGCATTGAATTTGCGTAGGCATAAAAATGGCATTTTTGGCACTTAAGATGTTCGAGAATGTGTGAAATTTCTGTGTTAAAAAATGTTTTTTTTAAGCTGCATCATACTGATTGAAAATATTGCAGCGTGCAGTGCTAAAGAAGAAATAGACAAAGATTTCAAAGACTGTTAAAGGGAGAGAAACTGCAAAAACTCATTTCAATCTGGCAACCTTATTTTTGGACCCCTGTAGTGTTAAGACTAACTTTTTCCTGGAACTTCTGTGCGAAGCAGCTCGGAATCTCCCTCCTTCTGTCTGTCGGCTTTGGGAAAGCTGAATTTACGAAGACCTTAGTATTTTTTATAATTGTTTTATTGTTTGACTTCAATTTTTAAGATTTACAATGAATGTGAAGTCTAATGTGAGCAGTTTGGGATTCGCTTTGCTGTTTTTAGGAAGCGTGTCTTTGAGCCTCCAGCACAACCAGCAGAGGCTCAGAAACAAGTGAGTGTCAACTTATAGAAACTCGAACGATTTGTCATTCATATGCTGCTTTTAAAAGGATTTGGGTTTCTTTTCATTTCATTATTTAATTATAGCTTTTTCTCCATTGATCTTAAATATGTACGAAAACAAGTTTGCGTAATCAGGTTGTAAATTTTATTGTGTTTATACATTTTCAAAAAACAAATTGTGACGTAAATACATAAAATAGAGAATAAAACACGATAAACACACAAACAATTATTGATTTTATTGCCACCAAAGTAATCCCTTTAATTTTTTTTTCAAGCAATCAAAACGCTATAAAACGTAATAGTTTTTGTTGATTTCTTGCTACAACACCAGATGGTCCAGATGTGTTTGGACCCTAAAAGGTTCCACTTTAATTGGCTACAATCATTGCGTAATGCTTTTGGTTACAGAGTTTAGGCTACAGAT
Organism: Bagarius yarrelli; assembly: GCA_005784505.1. NCBI lineage: Eukaryota > Metazoa > Chordata > Actinopteri > Siluriformes > Sisoridae > Bagarius > Bagarius yarrelli. Next base: position 2,506,963 of record VCAZ01000021.1, read on the forward strand.
TAATACCCAGTTTATAAGTTTTATTTAGTGTATTATCTTTAATGAAATAATACAATATTTTCGATATTGTTGTTTTCAATTGGCAGAAATTGGTGCGCGTTTATTGTGCAGAAGAACGTGAGCTGCGCAGTGCGCACGGATCTTCCCGCAGTAGTTGCGGCTGAAGCTGCGCCCTGCCCTCCACAACAGCCAGACTGCGAGCCATCAATGATGTGAGTACCACCACGAGGGGTGGGGTAAAGGGCGGGGTTTGGTCTGATCCAGATGAACAGCTACTAGTGACGCTAATACTACAGGGAGAGGGTGGGGTTTGGGAGATAAAGCCAGAGATTGCACAGCCAACTGAAAAGAAAGCTTTACTTTACATCCGTGCTTGTGGTGTTTATTCTATAGTGTTTCAGAGAGTTATTTAGTAACAGGGTTGTGTGTGTGAGGGGAAATTCTGGATTTGATTAAGTGTAAGATTAATCAAATTCATTGCTGCTTAATTACGCCACTGCCCAGAAAAAAGATGTTAGCCTCCAGTCTTAAGAGCAAAACAAAGCATTCATTTCACCCACGTCAACTCATTAGCTGATCTAATGATCTCATGGTCTTCCTGGATTAATTCTATTTTACAAAAGAAAACACACATCTGTCTAAGGCTGTTGCCTCAAGTCTGCACTGTTGTTTCTATAGAAACATTTAGCCTTAACAATTAAAAAGCAGATATAATACATTAATGAGGACAGTTTGAGTAAAGCAGCAATCAATACTAGCTTAAACTGTTACCGTCAAAACTGCTACCTTAAACACTAGGAAAGCCAAAATATTGCCTAAATAAATAAATAAAAAAATATAACATGATACAAGTTATAAAGCTTTGCTGTCCTTTATTGCTGCATTTTGTTGTTTGTTGTTTGCTTTATGAACTGATTAAAGTAATATAACAATCACCTACAGAAATCACTATTAAGTGATTTTCTTTAAAGCTTAGCACAGAAAGTACAAATACTGTCCAAAATGTTACCATGTTAAAATGATACTGATTTTGTATGTTGATGATGTCTATTGGCGGAGTGCAGTCTTAAAAGATGACAGCAGATATTATGATGTTTTTTGGAATGTGACCTGATTAATTTGGAAGTAAATGCCATGTAATGCACAAATTCCATTCCTTTATGGTAGGGGTCTTTTGTGGCTGCAGGCTTTTATTCCAACCAGGCAGTTTTATCAGTTCATCTTGGACTCCATTCTACTATTATATTTGCCTCCTTTTTAACTGAAGTATAAGCCTGGAGATATAAGGGCATTTTCATGGACACATCTAAGCAGCCCTTTACTATTGTGAAGGGTCACATGACCTAAATATGATTGATTTAACTCTTTACATGATCTTAACGTGGCAGCCATCATGGCATTGTGATCCATGTTAGCTTAATTTATAGTCTCCAGTGTCACACAGATGAGAATTAGTTCTATTGTCAAAGCAGCTTCACAGAAAAACAGCATTTAAATGAATTACAAATGTAAAAAGTGTATATTGATCTCCAATGAGCAATGGTGGCAAGGAAAAAATCTGCATCTGGGTGACAACAGTGTATGATTATTTATAATGTCTTGTTTACATCCATATTTATCCAGTCTGAAAGATTTGAGAAACTAATAAATCAGCATAGTTCTAAGTTTAAAACTAATTCAACTCTATCTTCCTCCTGCCGAAGTCATCAAACCAATGACAAAAAACCCGATTTCAAGACTGATCACTGCAGTTTAAACTGACTGCCCGTCCATTCTCAGCAGCAGTGAGCATTTACAACCGATAACAATCCATATAGAAGAACAGCACCAGCATGGATCAGCATGGAAGGTTCTTAGACATGCCCAGTAACACTGGGGGCTCTACAGCATAACAGAGAGATAGATAAAGAGAAAAAGAGACAAATCTAGAGAAAAAAAAGAAGAATATTTCAGAATATATCAATTTTATTATTAATTAATAACTTTAACTGTAGACCTAAATATCCCACTTAGAGTCATAAATTCTTTTGGGAAGTATAATTTTTACCATTAAACATCTCACGGATATTTAATCGTAAAAATAATATCATTATTTTTAGTTATTGCCTGCTTAAATTTTAAAATGAACTTACATTAAAAAAAAACATGCACAAATATACTAAAATATTCAAATAAACATGCTAAAATGCATGGTGTTATTTTGACTGTGTGTGAAAATGTATTCGTTTGTTATCCCTTGCAAAGAAAAAAAAACAACACAAAGGTTCCTGTAGGTCTGACCTTATGTTCCATGTCTGATTTCATAACGAGGTTCTCCACAGTTTTTTAAAAATGTGTTGCAGTAAGGAACATAGCTTGTTATCTGGGAGATTTCTGCAGGAGCTTGCAGTATTTTTGCTCATAATTACACTCACAGATGTGAAATTTGGCCCTGCCTTGTCCTCATTACAGGAAATGATGCCAACTTTTTTTTTTTTTAATTACTGATCAGAATCTAGTGTATCATTAGGGTTTATTGTGTTACTCTCCAGTTAATTGTGATCATAGAGAGCCATGTAAATTTCTGAAAATTTCCAAAGGTATTAGTAACTTTTAAATTATTACTAAACACACAAATAAAATGGTTGTTAATTATTTAAGCAGTCTAAGGAGTGTCTGCTTAAAACCTTATGGGAAAGGGAGTTGTAGAGTTCTCTACAGAGATGCTTTAACAGGTGACTTTAAAACATTATTACAGACCTAGAGGAATCTTTTTTCCAAGTTTATTCCATCACATTTAACATGGTGATTTTTATTCAAACTGTGTGATATCAGTGCAATGCAGAATCTGTAACTTTATATAATGTTACTGTATCGAAACTGCTGTTCTCCTGGGATTCTGTGTAAAACAAAAAAAACACTGACTGAGTGACACTTCTGTGGGTGGAAAAACACTTTCTTGTCTAATGAGTGTCAAAGAAAAATGTGACAAACAGTTTCAGACAATAATGAAGGATACAGTAACTTTAATAATCACGTTTTACAATTGTGGCTAGGTCAAAAGCATCTTGGCATGCAGTTGAAACAGATTTAGTAAAACAGGATAGTTCTGTTGTTGTATTAATGGTTGAATAGATAGTTGCATAAATGTGTAGGTGTATAGACGTTCCTATTAAAGTGCTATATAAGCCTTTGTATATGCATTAAGATACAAAATCGTTGTTGTTGTTGTTATTTGTATGGACTGCTTTGTGCTTTGTGAAATTAAAGAAATTAGCTTTAATTAGGTTGCCAACAAAAGGCTTAGGGTGTTAGTGAGAATTTTCTAACTTTTTGGATGTTTAACTACCATAAATAACTAAAATAACTAAAAGCATAATGTGTCATCCATTAATTATAAAACATTAAAAACATTTTGCAGGTATGGGACGCATTTTCAACCCAGTTACAGGATTTCCTATAAGACTGTTACTGAACTAGAATGGAGGTGCTGTCCAGGATATCAAGGTCTAGACTGCAAAGAACTAAAAGGTGTCCAAAATCGACAGATGTTACTTAGACCTCAACCAAGGCCACATCCTCAGCCATATAATGTATACCCACAAAACTCTCAAAGTAAGATACACCAGAATTTACTTTTGATTACAGCAATGATAGTAAATATTATTTATGGTTATAATCTGATCCAAATATTTGCTTATGTTGTAGGGCCAGAGAGACAGGAGGCAGAGCAGTATTCCAAAAATGACGTTCAGAAAACACGGCAACTGGAGGAAGAAGTGCAGCGGCTTTCTCAGACAGTGTTGGACCTCCAGGCAGCCATGACTAGTATGTCTGCAACACTACGTACAGATTTACAGGAGGACACCAGCAAAATGCTTGTCAGTCTCCTCAGCAACATGCAGGTGCAAGATAGTGCAAAAGCAGGCGGCATAGAGGAAAGTGTGGTGCATCTGGATGGGCACCAGGCTACAAGAGGTGTTGAGGAGAGGGGCATGGAAAAAGTGCTGGCCAGGCTTAATGATGTGACAGATACTCTGAAAAGCAAGGATGAGGCAATTGAGGAGCTGCGGGAAGCTGTAAATGAAAACAGTGGCCAAATTCGAATGCTAATTGATGCTTCTCAGGGATCAACAGTTACCTCTGGTGTTTCCTCAGACATCGATATCCTTCAGTCCTACATTGATACTAAGTTTGAGAAATTAAAGAAGGAACTGTTTGTGGATGTTCAAGATGAAGTAGCAAAGCTTAAAACTGCCTGTGATGATAAGATAACGTCTTGTCAGAAAACCTGTAAAGAGGAATGGAAAGGAAGTTACGATAACCTGAAAAACCTACTGGACAGCCAAAAGGCTGAGCTCAGGAAAGAGATACGTGAGCTACATCTGGATATGGCTATGTCTGATGGACTGGTACGCACTAATAGGCAAACAGCTCCATTTAAATTAGACGACAGTGATTTACGAAATACAATTCGGCGCCTGGTAGATGCTCAGCAGGTCTTAAATGCCCGTGTGGACAACGAACTAGGCCATCTGTCTATGCTACAGCTGGAAGATGTATTTGGCCCTCGCTTGGATGAGCTAGAAGACAGAATGAACGTGACAGAGAGGAATGCAGAAACATACTGCTTCTACGTGGATGAGAAGTTAACCAAAGCTTTAGTTGAGGAGACAGCAAAGATCCAAGATCTCATGGACAAAAGATTGAATTCCATGGAGGACCAGTTCACAACCATGCTAATTGAAATGAGTAACACCTCATTCCCAGGGTTGTTCAGCGAGTCTGTTGAGGCGCTACAAACTCAGATTAATTCGAACGAGTATGTAATTCAGGGATTACAGAACAAATTAAATACTGTTGAGCAGATATGCAATGCTGGCTGCAACTCAGGTCCACCCACCAATTTTCAGTCTATAGATGGCCTAAAAAATATTAAGTCGGATGTGTTAAGTCACTGTAGAAATCAACTGGATGTCCTGAGCACCAGTGTTGAAAGCCATGCGGTAAAGCTTGTAGAATTAGATGAGGCGATTAATCATTTTAAACTTAACAATCAACCGAACAGTGTTAGCATGAGGTATGTGGACAGCAAGCTAAAGCCGCTAATGGATAATGTGAGTGGCTTGACTGGAGCTGTAACAGGATTAGGAGATGTCATGAGCAAGTTCAGTCAAGATCTTCAGGTGTTAAATTCTAGTTGTTGCAGAGAAGTGCTGGTAGGATCAATTCAACCGACATCAATGGTACTACCTCAGTTCCTTGAGGAAAGCAAACCAAGCCTTAGTCAGTTGGAGGAGCTTAGCAACAGACTAGAAAAGCTGAGATCCCAGGTGACTGCGGAGTTGACCATATGTAAAGAGAAGGCAGCAGGTGCAGCTGAGGGTATCTCTGCAGTAGGCAACAGGATGACTACACTAGAAGAGTGGTGTCAGAAGGGAATTAATGAGAGACAACAACTCCAAACTATAAAAGATGGTCTGGAGAGAAACATGTCCCAGATAAACACCACACTGCAAATACACTCCAGGGGGATCAGCAACCTCCAGATCACTCTGCACAATGTTCAGGCACAGCTTGTAAATATTAACAACCATACCTCAAAACAACAAGGTAAGTAATAAAAAATTGTGATAATTTATTAGCAGAATCAACATAAACTCAAATATGGACCTGATATCAAAGCCAATATTTCAAACCAATATTTACTTTTGGGTATTATTTTCTCACTCTGGCATAGTATTCTGCATTATGTACTAACGTCTTATATCTTATATATTCTTCTTCAACATTTACTTTACATAAATGTTGATATTGTCTAAAAAGGATTTACATGACTTTGAAAGCCCCTAATTGAAAATTGGATTGCTTCCACACACAAAAAATCCTTTTTTCTTTTCTTTTTATTTCTATGACTCATATCTATCTACAGACCTGTTCTTCTATTTATTTGGTTGGGTTTTTTTTAAATGAATCCTTAAGCTAATTCATAAGGCAAAGAATATCATACTGTCGTTGGTGCACGCTCAACAGTTGACAATTCCCCAGGGCTGCAAAAGGCAAAAGGCCTCCCTACATAATGAGTTAAGAGCAGAGCCGTTTCTAGACTATTTGGCAACCTAAGCAATACTCTAAAAACTTACCCCCCACCCCTCCCTGTTTGATAGTCATTGCAAAATAACCTGAATTTAATTATGTAAACATAATTATTCCATTATCAACAGATAAATACTAAATACTCAGAAAAGTGTGAGTAGCCAAATCATAATAATGATAATGATAATAATAACAATGATAATACTCTTGGAAATGTGGGGGAGGGGCATAAATTGGCAGTTGGTGGCGCTCTAGGCCACAGCATAGTTAGTCTAAGCCTAGAAATAGTACTGGTTATGACCACTGGCATGGAGTCAAATACAATTATGTCTTTGTTTGTTTAAGTGACAGTAATTAATGTACTGTTATGCCAACCATTTTATGTTTTGGTTAGTTGTCTAAAATATGTAGCTTAATTTAATTCTTAGGAAAAAAAGTTGACAACATAAGATCTGCACTGATACAAAAATGGACATACTTATGCAACCAAGATTTCTTATTTAACTATTACCTAAATTTTTCCGATGTGACTATTGCGAAGCCAATCTCTATCAGATGATAAATCAATGACTCCCATCCTCTTCCTCCTTCTTCTTTCCCAAGCTTTGTGAGCTCATGAGTGGTCCATCTAACTATCCTTTCGTTGGTCATGCCATATTTTTCCATATAGAGAATGAGGAAATACATAGTAAGTTTAGTATGTGTATGTTTGTGTGGGTCTGGTCTTCATTAACCCTGGAACTGGCCTCTGGATGAACAGTGCTGTAAACCAGACTCGCTTCCCCACCCCAATACAGATGTTGGGCTATAAGCCAACCGTGATGTAACGCCTGCATGCTGATTCCTGGGAGCCTCCCTGTAAAGTCTTATGTCATCATTCCAGGGTGGATATCAAGTTATTTCTAAGCGTGCATAAAGGTTGTGTTGAGGCTTAAGTCCAATTCAATCACAGACACATTACAGTATCAGGCATATAACAAAATTTTACTTGCTGTAGATGTATCAGTCTTTAGATTTAAACATGAAGTAGGCATGGCCTAAATTTGATTTTTCATTTGAAAATGATCTTATGTCCCAGGAAACATTGCAATTCACTGGGGGAAAACCAGAAGGATGAGGCATATTTACAGCCTGACCTTCATGTGGAAAACAGGGATATATACATGGGATAGTTTTTGAAAAAACCACCCAAATAGTTACTTTTGTTTGGGCCTGCTCATCATACATTCTAATGAATTTAGATAGAGCTCTTTTCTAAAATACATTCAAAATAGTGGGCTAATTTAAACCACTACAACTCTGAGGACAGTAACTAAGAAAGCTAAAAAAAGTGTGTCACAACAATTATAATGTTACATAGGATCCCAGTACTAACACATACTTTTTTATCAATTTTTATCTAGATGCCCTGTGAACTGCCTATTTGAAGACATTGTCAGTTCATTTTGAGTGATGCATATAGATTAATTAGATGACATGGCTAATGATATATATTTATATTATAGAAATTAAAATATCTATAATTATGTACTATACATACAATACAGTTTTCACTGGTGGCAATTTTGTTTTGTCAAATGAATCACTTGTATCCTAGAAGTTTACCATTTAGCATCTCAGTTACTATTAGTTCAAAATGAAGATTTTGCCATTTAGGTTTTGCAAATAAAATATTTTAGTAACTATTTTTAACAAAGTAAAAGCACACAAAAAACAATTTTTGGAGTTCTAAAAGGGTTAAAAAATTTCAGCAAACTTAAGCAAAATTAAGCAAATCATAGCATACAAGAGTTTTTCTGGTGAGCAATCTGGGGCAGCTGGCATTTTGCAATTCTGACACCAATACATACAGTTACACTGTCAATGACGACACAATGTTCTGGGAAATTTGTCGTTTGATTTGTTAAATACAGCATTCTTTTTACTGATTCTAATCTTTTAAAGATTTTAAAATTTAATCAGTGTGAGAATAACTTACGGCTTATACATAAAACAATCACCTGATTTCTGTAATAGAGGACCTTGAAAATAAAGCCCACAGCCATGCTGTATTTTTCATCTAATCAACTCTTTCTGATTGATATCTCATGAATAAAATGCACCTATAAAATACACAAGTATGTCTCGCCTTCTGCCACTACGTGTGCATTCCACAGGGGCGAATTGACAAACGTTAGGATTTGTAACTACTTTTAATATCAGTATAACTGATTCTTCTGTTGAGAAATCAGTAAGAAGCAAAGGAGAGCTGGGTCAGAGGTCTGTGTTAAGGTCCAAAGACCTATCCAGATGGGTTTTTTTTTGTTGTTGGATCAAACCAAGAGGGAGATTATTTTACTGAGGTCTGGCCACAAGGACAAGGTGCGGAACTGTGGTTATTAATAGCATTCTTTGTGTTGCAAGTTTTGATCTCGAATTTTTGTCATACAAGCAAATGTCATTTAGAAACATAGACTGCCAAAACAAGTTCGTTTTTAATTCCATTAAAATATCTAAAGTAGAATTTAACTTTAGAGATCACCAACACTGTTTCTGGAGATGTTTTTAGAGCTTTATGTTTATAATCTGTTACATATAATCATGTTTACAAGAATGTGGTGAATCATAGAGCCAGTATTATTAGTTTAATCGCATAATGTTTTGTGAGTCACTGTTGGTTTAGATGCCACATCTGTGTTTAGTATGCTGATCCATCAAACAATGTAGACTTCCTCTGCAGTTCCAAGCAGAGCCCCCCCATGGGAAACAATTAGACAGCAATTATCTCATGGGAAATGGCCTTTACGTGTGTGTTTCTGAGATACCTGGTTTTACGAATGATGATGACGCAGGAAATATGTCAAGTGCTTATGGGATTAACTGGTGCGTTGTTAAACTCATGCAGATTGTAAGCAGGAAAAAAAAGATGCAATTAAAGTGTAATCTAAACCCTTGTGTGATAAACAATACATGCTACATTGGCTAAACATCACAGAGGGAGACTGTTGGGGTTAAAAAATTAACAACTGATAAAGTTTTTAATTATTTAACTAAATCCATTTTTAAAAAACGCTTACGCTTAAAATAGACATTATAATGAAAAATAAAGGTAGAAAACAAAGTCCTACATAGCATCTAGGAATTATAATGTTGGACTTACCTAATTATGATTATAACTGCATATTTTTTTTGTTCTTTGAATATGTGGTCTGGTTGAAACCCATTTTTGGTGTTATCTAAACTTGTGTTTTACCCCCTTTACTAGCATTCTTTTTTATCTTAGTTACAATATTTCGGTATAATGATTAGACTCAACTTGATAAGTGCACAAAATGTTTTTATATTCACAATATATGTAAAGAAATTAAATGAGCTCTCTTTACAAAATATAAACAAACAAGTTACCTAATTTAAAACACCATACCTTTCACCAAGCAGAATAAAGTAGTAAATGCACTGCTTGTTTTTTGCATGGGCATTATATCTGATTGCACTCACATGACATTTTGTTGCATCCTGTGGGATCTCAATTCTAAAGCACAGCTCCAGTCCTAACCATGTTCCGTGAATTTTTTTGCAAAGCTTTCTTTAAAAGAAAAAAGAACAGTGCACCTTCCACTAGTTTGTGTCTGTCATGCTATCTGATCTGAATTAATCTATTTGATTGTCATATATTTATTGTTTCATCAACCAACTCTCTCTCTTAGGAGTCCTGACAAGACAGGAGCAACCTGTTGTTTTCCCACCAAGAAGGACATATATTCCAGAAATTCACATTCCTGTGCGGATTCCCCACCGGACAGCACCTGTTACATCCCGTCCATTTGTACACCAGCCCCATGTCCCACGCCAGCCTCTTGACCCTCTGCAGCCTTTAAGCCCACACCAACAGCCAAATCAAAATGTTCTTCTGACTGGAGTGGCTGGACCGCCCGGATACATGCAAAGAGTTTCATCTCGACACGGGCGTGAATCCCAAGAGTTAAGCAAACCCATAAATGGATTTGCAGGTGCACCAGGTCAGAGATTGGATCTGTTAACAATTTCAACTTTGTCTTCATGAAAACCTAAATGTTTACATCTTTGTCTTGCACTTTTACAGCAAGCTATCCTCGCACAAACCCGGTGGCATATAAACCACACTTATTCACAGGTACAAAACTTTTGTCACTGTAGCTGGGTTAAATATTTGCCTTTTCTTTGTTTGTAATTAGAATTTTGTACATTTTTCACTAGCTTCCCAAGTAATATGGAATCCTGCACAAAGGATTTCTGCTGCAATACCAGGCAAACTACAAACTATATGCATATCTTTTAATTTTTTACAAGACATTTAAAATAAAGCATATTTATATCTGTTCTCTTTATGTGTCTATTTTACAGGGACATCTGAGAGAAACATGGCCGTAGATATGTTCTCCTTCTCAGCTGGTCTTACACAGCAGGCTCCTTTGGGAGACTTTGGCATTATCCGTTTTGATAAAGTGCTTGTTAATGATGGCGGGCACTACCATCCCCTAACAGGTAAAACATTAAGAAAAATAGAAAAGTTGCAGATTGCCTGCTTTTCAGTGACTTTATTACTTAGGCTCCAACTATAGCCACAGTGTTTACACTTTAGAGTATAGTGATGGCGGTAACTCAATGGTTAAGGTGTTGGACTGCTAACCAGAAGATCGCGAGTTTGATTCCCAGCACCACCACAAAACTAATGTTGGGCCCCTGAGCAAGGCCCTAACCACCAATTGCATATTTGTGTAAATAAGCCAAGTGTAAGTCACTCTGGGTAAGGGTGTCTGCCAAATGCTGTAAAGATAGCATAAAGATACACTCCCATAGAACCAAACAGCCTGTATATGTAGCTTGCAGCACGGTAATCTCTCCTTGCTTTCCTCTGCAGGAATCTTCACCGTGCCTCTGAACGGTCGTTATCTAATCTCAGCAGTGCTGATGGCTCCCCGGCACGAGCGGCTCGAGGCTGTGCTGTCCGTGTCGGAGCGTAGCATACAGAAACTAGATTCAGCAGGCTATGGAGGCCACAACAGGCAGCACATTTCAAGGCCTTGTCAGTGTGGTGGTTCTGTCTCGTTCAGCCTTGTCCTCTCACTGCGGGCAGGGGATCGAGTTGCGCTGGTGCGCACGGCTGGTGCACTCGCCCTGTCGGAAGCCGAAGAGATCCTCTCCACGTTCAGTGGCATCTTTCTCTACTCAACTCAGGTTCAAAGATAACATCTAGTAAATAAAACAATTACCCATATACTGCAGGGGACTGCTTGGCGGTGCAGCTTTTTTACATTTACACGACAGCCTGTGAAGAGCCAGAGAACACTAAGGAAATCACTGCTTGACGTTGGCTTGAGTAGATAAACATACAGTGCCACAAACTGCACTGGTTGCATCATTCAAAGCAGTGCCTTCAAATATTTAATCATTGCAATTTTTCATTGAATATTGTATTTACTTGAACCTTTTTAATAGAAAAGGGTGGCTAATCGTGAACCAAATAAACTAAACCGTATAGATTTTTTTATTAAAAACATTACAAATGTCTTCATTATGATATAGCTAATGTATAAAACAGGACATGCTTTTAATGGACAATAATAATGACTGGGTGATGTGCTGCAGTTGCCACTCCAAAGCTAAAGATACCACACCCCAAAGTGTTTTATTTCCTTTACACCATTAACCAAAGTTTACAATTATTTATTAATTCAAGCATTTTTTAATGAATCATTTCTAGTTAACGTCAATGTTGTGCTATGCCAAAATTTTAGTTTCAGTTATTATAACAGCATCTTTTTATTCCTTCTTAAATGCAGCTTGTACTGTTACCAAGAAAACACAAAGTTATAGCTTCACCTCTGGATACTGAAGGCTTTTTTCACAAATGTCAAACGCCATTTTACTAAAAAAAAAAAAAAAAAAAAAAAAATTGACTAGATCAACAATTACATGTTTTTAACTGCATAAATCACTATACTATAGAATCACTATAGAAACTAGATATAGAACCTGAATGAAGTATTCAACAGAGCTGTGGTTGAAAAGGATTATTAACTGATCAAATTGGGTAATAAAATACCAAATCAATGTAATGTTTTAGGAAATGAGTTAGGAAAGATAGTCCACAAACCTCTTGGTGGACGTAAGGTAAAAATAATATCCTAAATTCAAGTCTTGAAAATTAGCTCCACAAAAGGTTGATTTTACATTTGCTATAACAAGTTGTGTGGTTGTGTCAAACTCTGAGTAGATCAGCATGAATTATTGAGTTAAACAATGTTAAACTTATTGTTTCATACCTACTTCTATTCCATTAAAAATACATTTCATTTTATTTATTACACTGTTGGACGAGGCAATAGGCAAACCCTAAAAATATTCAAACTATTTTTGGCTACATGAATAGAGAAAATATTTGATGCAGGATGATTTCCATCCAAATCTGATTGAACCGCCCAATCATCAGAATTTAAATTCATTATACCACTTAGTTGCCTTGATTTTGCTTTGTCTTTTCATACTCTATCTTTGTCATCCAATCCTCTAACCATCATCGTTGTTACAAATAAATGCAACAGAAAAAGGAAAAAAAAAGGAAATAATTAGTGAAACAGTCATAAAACATTTTTAATAACTGCATTTTAATAGATTTTCATGTCATTTTTCCAAAACAACAAATCCATTAATCCAAAGAGTAAGTATACATGTAAAGGTATCCAGAGTGGTCAAATAAAGTGATGTTTATCTTGCACATTCAAAGAGCAAACTTTTCCACAAAGAGCAAACATTATCAAATAAAACCCTATAAAATTAAAAGCATGAAAACCAAATTGCAATGAACAATAAATTCCAAGTAATTTTTTTTTTCTATACATATATATAGATTTTTTTTCTATAGAGTGTGTCCATCCCACACAAGAAGTATTACTTTCATAGAAAGAATGGGATCACTTTGTTAATCATTAACAGACTTCAGTTCTATGCTTAATAAGGACAAATAACAAAGGCAATTATTTGTTGAACATTTGTGCATAAACAAATTAATCAACGTGGACAGGCCCTTTGCCCTCTGCAACAAATAAAGGTTATTTACTACAAATATTCTGATGTAAATAAATTACTGGCTATTGTGCTTTGCGTTGGTGTGCATGCTAATAAACAGTGCCTAAATTTTATGCCTAAATTTAAAAGAAAAACCTTGAAACAAACGCAAGTATGTACACCATTTCTGTCAAAGGCCAGCCAAGGATCAGCTTTTGCTTATTAGCTATATATGAAAAGAACATGCACTGGCCTTGACCACAGCAAATCAGTTGAAAAATGTTCAGGAAATGAATGACTCCTGTTGCTAAACAGCTGAATTTCTTAATAATAATAATAAAAAAAAAAACCCCACAAACTCTGAAATCGGCGCACTACAGCGTAACAGTGCGGACTGAAATTTTCTTATCACAAAAAACATCATAGACCTGAAGATCTCTAAACACAGAACTAAGACTTCATTACTGCGTTATACTAGTAAAAAAAAAGTCAACCAAAGATGAAATTATAAACAGTATAAGCGTATTTGATCTAGTCATCTTGGAAAATCTAAAGCAATTTTCAGGTCCTACCTTTTGAATACACAAATTACATACAGTGCACTTCAGTAACACTCAAATCTTGTTTTAACCACATGAAAAAAAGGTTTGGAAACTTCCTCACAAAATGCTGCTAAAAAGCTTCTAACAATAAGACTGTCCTTTCATTAAATGTAAGCTGATCCGTGGAGTTCTCTTGGCTGCTGGAAAGTGCGATCACTAAGGCATATAATAAAATAGTTAGCAACTGGAAAACACCTGGAAAACAGACAGAAGCCTCACTTAGTGTTGAGGGCTTTTCCACCAAGACTTAAAGTTCCTGCCTTACAAGTGGAATGCCTTACTTTGATAGCAGCAATGGCATTCAAGAGAGCGTCCGATCAAACCTCATTACAGACACATTGTCAGTCCACCGCATACTAGGGAAGTGCATGGTTGTTAATTATAATTATCTAACAAACTAAATAATTAATTATCAGAGAACAAAATAAATTAGCATTTGGTAATAAATAGTTTTGTTAATTAGTTTTGTAATCCTACATGTTCTACCACATGACTCATTTTCTGTTTCCCTCTAAACAAACTGTGTGTCTGTACCCACACAATAACCGGGAAGTGCTTAGGCCACAGGACTGTAAATATCAGCCTACACTGGACCACCACAACAGGAATAAATACCTATGCTGGTCCTGGAGGGGCAAAAAAAAATCCCTTTCCACTCAGGACTCAGGCAGGCTTCAAATATCCCTGATGTGTGTGAGGGTAAAATGTGTGTGAGGGTAAAATGAGGGTAAAACTGCACTGTTACCAGCCCCAGAGTGCACCAAGGACATTAGATTAAAGATGAGAGCAACGCATAATTCTGTTTCAGATCTGCAGATGGATTTTATACAACACTTTTGGACAGAATGTGCCTCAGACGGTTGAAGTCCAGCTACAGGTAGCAAAAACCTTAGAGACTGAGAGCATGTCTAGCTTATGAGAGTAAGTCATCTGGGTTGATCTCAGGGATGGGCTGCCTCCAAAAACAAAATGAGCTGAACTCGGGGAAGCTGAACGCAGAGCTCTGTTCTTTACTCAGCAGTGGAAACACATGCTCCACCAGTTCACTTAGCCTGCTGTACCTGCAAAGCAATGACAACACAAATTCATTCATCAACAGAGAGTTGCTGGGGAAAAACCCCCACAAATGCAAAGAGAAAAAAAAAAATGTATACAATTTATCAATATCAAATCCAAGTTTCTTATTTTCTAAGTCTGAAAAATCATTAAATACAATAAGTTACTCAGTAACTACAGTAAAGATATTTTATTTTTTTAAGTTGACTTGCAATATGTAGTGAATATCCAATCTAGTACAAAAATGTGTTATAGAACATGTTTATGTATAGTCTTATGTGATCTGGTAAACTAATGCTGAAAAGCTTAATAATGTAGTGTTGCTCCCCTGAAACAAGTATTTTAAAAAAATAACCAGAGAAATAAAATACTATTTAAATAGGAATTTAGACAACTTTTTGCAAGTCTGCATAATAGTGAGGCCCAAATACCTGTACTGAAAAGACCTGATTTATACATTAAATGTAATATAATTTGTGTTTTTTTCTTGCAATGTCTCAATATCATAGGCCATAAAACATTCATTTAAGTTTACCAAACCTTATTGGTTCTATATTAGAATTTTTAAGGTTTTGAAGATTTTAAAAATGTGAGAGACCACAAATATGAGGACAAAAAATTCTAACTGGTTTGCTCCTATAATCTGTGGGGTAAAAAGTCTGCACTTGCACAAACACACACACATCAGGATTTCTAATCATATTGATTTAACGTAGAATATTTGCGATCGGGACGCCTCCAGCGTTCCTCCGAGCAGACGGAGTCAATCCTAACGCACCTCACACCACAGGAAAATCTCATGAGATAATCTTTATTACCACCATAATAGTGTGTACCCAGCATTAGAAGGTAATAAAATCAGGTTAGGCCTGAATAACCCTGAATTAGTTTTAATTAGATTATAGCAATGCAGTTGTGAGAAATGGACATGCTTACGAGGTCTTGTTTCCTTTAGTCTGCTCCTGTATTAACTCCCCTTTAGGGTTGACAGTGAAGATCCTGCACACGGGCACTCCCACTGCCTTATAGGCAAAAACATCCTACAAGAAGGTGGTGAGTCAGACTTATGGAATATGGAACATTACAGGATATGGAAAATTACAGACTTTGGGACATTACAGTCTACAGAAATTTACAGAACATCCTTTCAGCGAGTACACAAAACAAAATTCAGACAAAAAAACAGATGTAATCATGTCTGAAAAAGGAGCCAATACTTTGAGACACACGCCAACCAGGCAGAATAGCACCAATACAAGGATTTTTATGTTCATAATGGCATTATTATTTATCATTTTGAAACACTGTTGTAGTACATGTTAAACCTAATAACCTAATAAGTATAGTCAATTATTCAAGTATACAGTTAATTATAAAAATACGCTATAACTGATTTTTTTTTTATTTCAGGCCTGTTTCAAAAATAAAGCTGCCACTGTCCCAAATGTTTAAGAGACTTACAGATATAGGTTATACTTCTATAATGTTTGTTGCACATGCTACAATGTATTTCCTGAGCATTCTGCCCTCTGCAGGCGATTACAATACAGTACTTGTACAATTGTCTCCCTATACCTATTTATATTCATTTTTCTTTACAGACCCAAATGCAAACCTTCCTACAGATATCACAATATCTGAACTGTTGAGGACATTAAATATGATCTGCAGCCTACTGCCGCATCAAATATCCTGCCGTTCGGCTGAAGTAAAGTGGAGGGCAGACGGCACACTCCAATCAATCCTAAGTATAAACTCCACTTGCTACCTCAGGATGGCAATAAGAAGGCAAACACAGTTAATTACTGTTACACAGCTAACTATTGAACTTACATTGGTCCTGTTTCCAAATGCAGCATAAAACGGGTGTTTGTTGGATTGGAACAGGTTTTTGATGTCAGTAAGGCATTCAATCTTAAAAATCTCTGGCTTTTTCTCGATCACTTCTCTGTAAAAGGAAAAAAAACTCCACAATCTTACTTGTAAAGATAACACACAACTTACATTTACAATTCTGTCATTTGGCAGCCTTTTTCAACCCCTAACATTTATCTCTAATTTTTATATATATTTAAACAATCTTACAATTCACATTCATTACTTACAATTCAGAACTATGTTTCAGTGTGACCAAAAATTATGCCACAGGCTCACTGTTAATTTCCGAACCAGGGAATAGCTGGAAATAGGAAGAATGACATACTTGCGAACTGCTTCAACGGTATATTGCAATACAGCTAAAAATGCTTATAAGCAAGCACTAAATGCTCTGTTTTTTATGCAAGAACATACAAGTCTTGATATAATTAACAGGGGAAGTGAGAGTGTGGTCACCTTTCTGGCCACAGATACACTATATTGCCAAAAGTATTCGCTCATCTGCCTTTAGACACATATGAATTTAAGTGACATCCCATTGTTAATCCATAGGGCTTAATATGATGTTGTCCCACCCTTTGCAGATATTACAGTTATTACTGTTTCCAAAAAGTTGGGAGCATGAAATTTTCCAAAATCTCTTGGTATGCTGAAGCATTCAGCGTTCCTTTTATTGGAACTAAGGGGCCAAGCCCAGCTCCAGAAAAAACAACCCCCACCATAACCCCCCCCCCCACACACACACACACCAAACTTTACAGTTGGCAAAAGTACCGTTCTCTTAGCAACCGCCAAACCCAGACTCGTCTATCAGATTGGCAGATGGAAAAACGTGATTCATAACTTCAGAGAACGCATCTCCACTGCTCTAGAGTCCAGTAGCGGCATGCTTTACACCACTGCATCTGACGCTTTCATTGTACTTGGATGCAGCTGCTCTCAGCCATGGAAACCCATTCCATGAAGATTTCTAAGCACTGTTCTTAAGCTAATCTGATGGCCACATGATGTTTGGACGTCTGTAGCGATTGACTCTGCAAAAAGCTGCACACTATGCGCTTCAGCATCTCAGCACCACTCATTTTATGTGGCCTACCACTTCATGGCTGATTTTTGTTGTTCTCAATCGCTTCCACTTTGTTAAACTACCACTGACAGTTGACTGTGGAATATTAAGTAGCAAGGAAATTTCACGATTAGACTGCACAGGTGGCATCCTATTACAGTACCATGCTGGAATTCACCGAGCTCTTGAGAGCGGCCTATGTAGAAGCAGTCTGCATGCCTAGGTACCTGATTTTATACACATGGAAGTGATTGAAACACCTAAATTCAATTATTTGGATGGGTGAGTGAATACTTTTGGCAATGTAGTGTAGCTAGTTTTCAAACTTTCAATTATCTTATTCTGTGAAATCTTTTCAGTCACAACACTTGGACAAGTGTGGTACCTATGAAATGCTGAAAAGAGGCTGCTGGGAGAAAGCATAAGCGGTCCACGAGGAAGAATAGTGCCACCATCATTCACCCACTGTAAATAGCCACGTGTCATATCAGCCATGCCAATAGCTCTTGCTGAACAATACAAAAACTTGTAGCCGTTTCTGCACAGAACACAGAAACAGGGTTTTAAAACATGGTGGTTCAAAACAATGTTAAATTGTTAGATTGATACTCAAGTGTAAAAATACAATTCATCTGTGATAAACGTACTCAGCTACAGAGTGGTAAAGCTTGGCAATGCCTTGGTGAGTCCAGTCTTTCCCAAGCTGAGGCAGAATTTGCCCGAACACGTCTGACCTGCAAATATGCATGCCCGTGTACACATGTACACATGTACACACACGTACACATGTTCACACAACACACGTACACACACGTACACATGTACACACACACACACACACAGTCAGCAATGAGCCACAGCTTTGGACCTAAATATAGCCACATTAAAATCACTTTCCTTGAAGAATTTACTTGAGGGCAAAAAGCCCTGATTTCAACAGATTAGCTTGTGCAGAACCCAAATAGCAGTACAGTAGAGCTGAATTTAAATTATCTTATCGTGTTGACATCCACTGTCTGGTCCAAATGCATGGCCCTTGCTTGTGCCACATATGCGCCACAGAAATAATAAGCAACACTCGCGTATGTCTAATTTTAAAATAAAAAATTTTCTTTCAAATTGCCCGCCCACCCACCACTATGGCGAGAAAAAAAATGCAAAAAATGGCCGCTGCAATTAAAACTAAAAACCCCTGACTGGCTATGAGCTAATATTAGTGCTATGAGCCTCATCAAACCGTATTGGATAAGACAGTAGTGATTAGACTGTGCATAAAGGTTTACATCCTTGAAATTAGAAGCTGTAGTTAAATGAATTGGCATTCATTTGCATATTTATAATAAGTTATTATAAACATACTTCTGATCTGATTAGATTATCCTCTATGAAACTTCAAATTGTTAATTGTAAAGGTGTTGAAAGTAACACTGCATGGCTTTTTAATTTTAACAGATGAATGTGTCGAATCACTGAAAATTAATTATGTTTGAAAAGCACATTTCAAAAGCACAGATTTTTTTTTTTAAAAGCATAACACTATCATGCACTTCCTAATAAAAAAAAAGAGGGTTATTATAAACATACTTTGTAATAGTGCCATCGATATCAGAAATGATAACCTTGTCATCCCAATCCCACAGGTAAATTGTGCCTTCACAGCGGCATGTGCCCTGGTACTGGGTGGTTATGCTGAAAGTGACATCATTAGGCCCCTCCTTCAGTTTTAGCTTGGCCTGTAAGAAACATATTCATTACATCTTATTTTGCACTTATTTTCTACAGTATAAGCTACTAAAGAAAGGCAAGAAATATTGTTGTATAAATGCTTCTAATTTTTCGATATGTAATTCAATTCAATTCAGTTTTATTTGTATAGCGCTTTTTACAATGGTGATTGTCACAAAGCAGCTTTACACAATTGAAGAAATTATGAGATAAAATGAAACAGAAATCAGTAATGCATAGTAAAATAGCCAAAATCACAGAAATGTGTGTATTACAATCTAGCAGCACTTGCCATACAGCAAATTCACCAGACATATCATAATATTGAATATTATTGTTAATAGTGCTGCACCAGACGAGATGAACATTTTAAAAATGCAACCTGCTACATTTATTATCTATTACTTACTTTGAAGTATGTACAGCACTATTAATGCAAGCCTGATTAAAAGCTAATTGGTTGAGATGATTTAAAGCCAGGAGAGGGAGCTCTAAATCAAAATAAAAGCCATAACACAATACTTTTCAAAAGCTTTACAGTATTGGATATTAGTCTGAATAGTAGCTAAATCCTATGGGATAGATTATAACTTATTTTCACATATAATACTTTAATAGTGCATTAGGCGAAGATTGTGTGCCTTTCTGGACTCCATAAGACATATTGATTAGCAAAGCCTAAAAGGCTGAATCTTTTTAACACCACTTACAAAAAAGCTAAAAGAGCTAATGGATTTTCCTGCTTGTAAGCATAACTCTGTTTAAGCGTCATTTTAGTGAGGTATATACTGTGATTCGAGTGATTAACGGAATGCAAGTACAACATTTTTACATTTCACATTGAATTATCAGGTTCTTTATGTGGTAAAAAACAGTAAAATCTGTCAGATTATAATCGATTTTTCTAATATTAATCACCAACACATGTAGCTGATTCAATTTAGACATTTAGCTACTTCTCTTTTTGGCAGATATGTTAAAAAAAAAAAAAACCATGCAGCTAAAATGTCATTTAAACAGTCACTTTGTGAGAGTAAGCCTTTTGAAAAGAAATCTGTGTAAAATCTCTCTTATAAAAAGTTCAATACTTCACATTGTTCAGAAGATCTGCTAGAATGTTAGAAACCATGGCATATATGTTTGTATTCAGACATAATTGTAGCCAATTACATTGCAACTAATAGTTTTCATGTGAGGTCACACATTCAGGGGAAGTGGCAGGCAAAAAAATGTTATCTTCCTTTGCCCAACTGTCACAAACTGTGATTTCCTTTATTTAGCCCAAAACGCTGGATAGTTGTTGTGCTATGAAATTAACTTACTGACAAGTAGATAAGCCTGAGCGATGCCTCTACAGAGGCATCCTGTCCGAGAGAAAACGACAAGACGAATTTGTGGATTTTTGCCATTAAACAAGTCTTTGTCCCCGGCGAAAGGGAAAACTGGAAATATTCCTCATTGTAATTTTATCAATAAATCTTATTTTAATGTAATATCTTTAGATGGTTTGTTGTGGACTGAGGTAATCAACTAGCATAGCCTTGATTAGTTAGTTACAAATTGTTAAACTTTGCCAGCATTTACAAATTGTTACATTGCTTGCTAAAGTAAAGTTAGGATGCCGTTGGATGTAACGTAATAAAACTAAAAAATCTTTTTATTCAGTTATATGTAGTACTAAGACAATAAACCAAATGATTTTTAATAATATAAACTTGGTTATTAATTTTCTTTTAATACACGTTTTACATAGCATAATTTTTTTAAATTGGGGTTAATAAGATATATTTAAACTTTAGTACACTTTCATCTTTGCAGCAGTGTAAAGTGAGGAATTCTTCACAGGATAGTTTTAAAGGTCACTGCGGTGGAGATCTGGAAGGGACCTATCCTTTTTTAATGATAAATACGGCGTCAGATGCTGTGTATGGGTCGCACGTGGCAGTGCAAGTTTTTGTTTACTGATAATCCAAATATTCATGGCTTAAAACAGAAGGAAATTTGACCAGCTTGAGCTGGGTTTCTAACGAAGATCCCAGTGTAAGTAGGCATGTTGGCATGCTTCGTCCGCCAGTTTGCAGCACAGTCACGTGACTGAGAACTATAAATAGACTTGCTTCGATAGACGCTGTTGATGGTGTTATTGGCGTTACGCCTGAAACACTGATTATGCCCACATCCGTGCCACCACTACTGTCGTTTCACATATATACAGACGTTTGAAAAAATTTAGAACACTCTTAAATATTCCGTTTATTTTTAAGAAATGTTAACACATCGATGGCCAATCTTGTTTTAATTTTTCTCTAAAAAAATGACTTAATTGCAGCAAAAAAACAACAAAAAAATTTAAAATTTTTACTCATCAAAACAGATGAGTAAAACTTAAACTTTGCTTGCATTTACAAATTGTTACATTGCTTGCTAAAGTTAAAGTTAGGATGCCGTTGGATGTAACGTAATAAAACTAAAAAATCTTTTTATTTGGTTATATGTAGTACTAAGACAATAAACCAAATGATTTTTAATAATAGAAACTTGGTTATTAATTTTCTTTTAATACACGTTTTACATAGCATAATTTTTTTAAATTGGGGTTAATAAGATATATTTAAACTTTAGTACACTTTCATCTTTGCGGCAGTGTAAAGTGAGGAATTC
Organism: Bagarius yarrelli; assembly: GCA_005784505.1. Classification (NCBI taxonomy): domain Eukaryota; kingdom Metazoa; phylum Chordata; class Actinopteri; order Siluriformes; family Sisoridae; genus Bagarius; species Bagarius yarrelli. Next base: position 2,529,052 of record VCAZ01000021.1, read on the forward strand.
TTCACAGGATAGTTTTAAACATCACTGCGGTGGAGATCTGGAAGGGACCTAGCGGTTTTTAATGACAAATATGGCGTCAGATGCTGTGTATGGGTGTGTAAAAGTTAGAATACCCTACCACTTAATAGCTAGTGTTGGCCTCTTTGGCTAAAATAACTTCAATAAGACGCTTCTTGTAGCCATCTAGCCGTCTCTGACACTGGTCTAAGGAAAGTTTGCCCTACTCCTCAATGTAGAATTCTCAACTTGCCCCACAGCATCTCAACGGGATTCAGACCTGGGCTTTGACTCGGCCATTTCAGGACACTCCATTTCTCGGTTTGTTGGTGGATTTACCGGTATGTTTTGGTCATTGTCATGTTGCTGGGTCCAGTTCCGCTTTAACTTTTTTACAGATGGTCTCAAATGTTCCTTAAGTACCATGTTTTACAGTTTGTATAAGGTTTCCTGAGATGCTGTATTTGATTTACACCAAACATGTCCTCTGTTGCAGCGTCCAAATAATTCAAATTTGGATTCATATGTCCAAAAAACACATTATTCCAGAAGTCCTTGCCTTTGTGTTTTCATAAGAAAGCAAAGATTTCCACCTTGCACACCTCCCATGAAAGTTAAACTTGTGTAATGTCTTTCTGATTGTAGAGTCATTTACTTTCACATAAACAGTAGCAAGAGCCTTCTGAAGGTCCTGTGACACTTTAGGGCTTTTGTTGACTTCTTTTAGCATCTTGCAGTCTGAACTTGCTTTAACTTGCTGGTCATCAGTTGTTTTGAATCTCTCCACTTGTGGAAAATTTTGTGGACAGTGGAATGACTGATTTCAAAAACAGTCAGACAGCTCTTTAGATCTTACAGTGGTGTTCATTTCAACAGTCAAAAGCACACCAAACTAAATGTCTGAGCTTTAAATAGGGACAGCCTCCTTCAAAAAGCTGATTAACAATGTTATAATTATGTGTACCTGATGTGATGCATCTTTAATTTATCCATTTTACAACAGTAGCACTGTTACACCCTCCGTGTAGGAAGGAGCGGTTCCGCAGGTCTTTCATACCCACCGCTGTTAGACTGTACAACTCAACAGTCTAACTACAGATGCACATAACTGTAAATACTTTTAGATTTTTAAAAATGTTTATCTTAAATTGTTTTTATTTCTCACAATTTGCACTTTTCTATTGCACATTTTTTCTATTTTCCTACTCTGCATGTAATTGTTTTTGTATCTGAGCCACCGTAACAATTTAATTTCCCCACTGTGGGATGAATAAAGATTATCTTATCCTATCTTAAGTGGGAATAAATGTTGGGATGTCCTAATTAGATTTTAAGTAGATTAAGTAGATTTTACAGAAAGTTTTTAAAGGAATTCTCTTCAGTTCAATTGTTTAGTTATATTCCGAGCATCTCTCAGGATTGCTTTAAATTGATCGTAATTATCCATATGTCTAAATATGATACGCACACAGGTTTTCATAGGATTTCCTAATTTTTTCACGACTGTATATACACATCAACAGCACTCAAGAAACAAGAAAATGTTTGTTATTAAATATTTATTTAAAGTAAGCTAAAAAATCTTTTATTAACATAATCTCTTACAAGATTAATAAAAATTTGACTCTTGCTGCTGATTTGTGATTTGCTGAGTATGGTGCGCTGCATTGCACAGCTGCTTTCAGAAGAGAACAGGCAATGTAAAAACTGAACACGGCTACGAAATGCAGCGCGAGAATCTTATCGCAGCTCAGCAGCAGAAGTCATTTTTCATTTACCATGTGAGATATTCATTATGTGAATATCTGTGTTTAATATAAAGGAGTTTTTTTCCTGTTTTATAGCTGTCTATTCAAGCAACTGACACTGAAGTAATGCTATTTCGAAAGTAAAACGCACACAGGCCTTTATAAGCTAATTAAAAACAAAGAAAAGCAAGGAAAAGAGAGAAACTAACACCCGCCCACACCCCCAGTAATGACGATATTACCGCTTTTGTTACACCGTCATCGTCATAATCCTATAGAATTATTGTTCCAAGGTTAGAGACACTTTAATAATTGGGTTTAGCCTTAAAACTATGGATAATGTTAGTTGATATTAGACAATACAAAGAAAAATATTAATAAAAAAGGTTAATTACACTTACAGCTTGAACAATTATGTAAGTGATTATGCGTCAAAATTTAAGGAGACTTACAATCTGCTCGGTAGAGAGGCGTAAGGACTTCCTGTAGGAAAATGTGCTAGGCTGGGTTTGCGGTTGTGGCTCAGTCTGAGACGGGCGCTCCAGCGAGGTAGCTGCTGCACTCACCTCTTTCTCTTCATCATCAGTGGACAATTCTCTGGCTTCCCCTCTGAACAAACAGTAGTAATCACATGGTCAGGTAGATGGTCTTATCCAAAATGTCTTACAGTTATCCAATTTGTTTTTACAGTCAACACCAGGTGATCTATCTGGTTTATATTTAATTCCTGTGTGTGTCTAACAGACTATTCTGAAATTTTGCCCTTTAACCCACATAGACAGTACAGTAAGCTATGTGACAGGAAGTGATGTCGTGTCTTACTTGCAGGGATCATTTTCCAAGGCTTCACCCTCTTTTAGTTGCTCCTCCTTCATCTCCAGTTTTTCTGCATTGTCAGACTAAAGGCAAAAACAGCACAAGACAATATATTAGACAAGACATCTGTTTACTACAGAACCTAATGATTTACAAAAAACAAATTTATTTCCTGCAAAAAAATAGGTTTTGTTTTTTTCCCCATTAGTTATTATGTCTTGCTGCACAAAATGCCCAAGTGAGTGCAAGTCTTAGCAAATCAACAACACTTCAATTTGCTCCTGATGAAAAACATTGCACGTAATGAGCTGCCTGCTCTGTTTCTATCCATTATGACAGAGTCTGTAAACCTCCATACTCCATGGAGTCCTAATTACCAAACTGCAGCACGGAGATAGACACTGATGTGTAAGCAACCAAAAATGGTTTAGACCAAATAAAGGAATCAGATGCTCACAAACATATACCCCATTGGTTTGGGCCAAGAATTAAAACTCTGCTGTCAGCCTACTAGTCTACTAAACCAGTAACGCCAAAAGGAAAGAATACACCTGCTCATTCGGAGCCTAACACACATTTAAAATAAACATAGGTAGTTCTCTAATAGGAAGAAAGGCAGTTAGACCCTAGATGTTGTGCAAGTTATATCTGAATTTCACTGGACCACAGGTTTTTTCCAAACTCGCAGTGGAATGGCCGAAATTGGAGACAAATCGCTGCTTGTGCAAGAGAGTGACAATCACACAGTGTAAATGACCAAAGATGGGATCGGAGGAAATCACAGCGGCCTGTAAAATATTAAGCAGGCTAAATATCTGACACTGTCAGCAATTTAAAATCCGGCAGTATAAAATGAATACTAACTGAAGAAAAATCTTGGCAATGCATTGCTGCCAATAAGAGAGCTAGATACAGGGAGCAGGACGTTCAGAGATGAGTTATAAACCACAATATCAGCAAGCATGGTTTTGGTTCTGACCCTTTTGTTGCAAATCAGCATGCAGACCATTGGTATCACATAACTTCTTGCGAGCTAGTTTTAATAACCTTTCCATTCTCGCACAAGTACTCTGATGTAAGAGTAAGCACACATTATTTCCTAATCACTTCTCAAGTCAGTTTCAGTGTAAAATGTAGTTTGTGGAACAGACAGTAATCTGTTTTTTTCTATTATAAAGTCACGCACTGTGTAATTATTTGTTGGCAAGTTGTATATAGTAACAACTGAATGTGTGTGTGTGAAAGTAATAGTAATTTGACAAATTTAAAAATTGTGCAGTGTAAGCTTTGCATTGACACATTGGAAGCATAAAATTTATTTGATAAAATAACTGATTTTTCTTTGACTCTTCTTCAGTGGTATGTAACTCAAGCTTGTTGTTGCAATGGTATGCAAATAAAGTGTTTAAGAGATTTGGGTCAGATTTATTGAATAAATGAATGTGAATGTTAAATTAAAATGGAAATAATTAATCAATTTTATTTATATAATTATTTTTTTTATTATGTAATTATTATGTTTTGTTATTGATGCTATTCAGTGTATTTTATTGTTGTATTATCATCAGTATTTGCCTTTTTTGTTTTTAGTACAACAATATCTGGAAATAATCTTAAGTGTTTCGTCTAATGAGCGGTGGGATAGGGGTGAAAGGAGGGTTTAAAAATAAATTTCTAAATAAATGAATGTGAAAATAATAAATATTTTAAAAATTAATAAAATAAAATTTGTGTTTAGAAACTTTTAAGCAGTGAGCTATATCCTCCTGTATCACTAGGTTAAAAATTCAAGGTAACATAGGTGAGCCAACAGATAAAACAGAAAAAGATAATACAATTATAAAACGGCTGAATCTGTAATAAAGGAAGTTTACTTTGTTCCCACACACAGATGAGGGAGGAGAGACAAACATTTGTTGAGGCTCACAGCTGGATATATGAAGACGTCTGCACAAATTTATTATTAGACCTTCGCCATGCCAACAGCCTACTTGGTAGATGCAGTCACAAAGAAAATGGCTTTATCTGGCATGCCATCCAAGAGGCTATGACTGATTTATGGCACAGAAACAAGTTTTTAAATTAGTCATTACAATTCTCTGACTTACACCCTGTCAAACCTTTTAAGGTAAGATAAAGCAGAAGAGCCATACGAGACAATTGTGGGGTTTTTTACTGGAGAAGATTCAATGCTTAGCTGGCAAATGGTAGATTCAACATAAAACTGTAAATGAGTTCTACTCATGGGGCTAAAAGTAAATTTTACATGGTCCTTTTTTCACATGGTCTTTTTTTCTGGAAATAGGATTTCTTAAATCTTAGATTATGTGAGATTATAATAATCAACCAAAAAGATTATTTAAATCTATTTTCATTAAGACTCTTTATAGAACTCATTTTACTACCAAGTTGCTAGTATTTGTTAACTTTTAACAACATTACTTGTTTCATGGTGCTGTCTGCTCTCTTTCTCCAGAACCACCAGCGGCCAGATTTCTTTGGCATCCTTTCTTTAACCCAAGCCTCCTCAGTAGCTTTTGGTAAATTTTTCTGGAAAGCCTGTAAGCTCAAAATTAATGGTGCAGCTAATGTCCAATTGTAGTATCTGCGGGAAAAAGGGTATATAAAATATTTTGTATGCAAAAATAAGCAAAATTACAAGAAAAAGCAATATAAGCAATAAATCAATGCTCCTACCTGTTCCCTATTTTCACCACTAAATTAGGATTGTCTATAATGGCGGGATTCTCAGCAAACTCGTTGTATGTGACGATATGCTCCATAAATTTTTCTGAAAAAGGAAGAATATCAAAGTGTTGAGATGTTTTGCAGTCATTGAGAATATTAGCGATACTGAACCCAAGGTTAGGGTGTGCACCTTTGGAAATCTCTGCATTCTCACTAAGCCCCCCACACAGAGAGAGTGTGACATCGGGCAGATCAGAGGCAGAGTCAGACAAGCATTCTGTTCCACTGTCAGCTGCAGTACTGCCAACTGACTGAGGGGACTGAGAACCTGAATGCATCCCTGAGTCCATCCAGTGCTTAGAGTCCGAGTCACTGTGTACACACAAACACACCTGCAAGTTTTCTGCTCAACAATTCAAATAGATCCATGCTAAACAATCAACTAATTTAGCAGACCAGCTAAGGACTAACTTTAAAAAAAAAACCAAAAAAAAAACAGCATTTACTTTCTACCTTGTATCTAACTGTTTCGAAAGACATAGTACAACATTACAATAAGTCACAGGCTGCAAGTTATTAGCTATTGTGTACCTCTTGGGAAAGTAGCGTGCAGCCACATCAGGCTCAAGCACGTTCAAATCATCCAGGTAGATGTCCTCAGGCCCCTGGTGCTGACTTCTCTTTGGAACTCCTGCACAACAAATAGTGAAAGCAATTCATTTAAATAGGGACACTCAGACTTTTACCAATGCCTTTATAACACTTTACTTAAAATCAGCCTCAGCAAACACAAGCATCAACCTATATCAGGAAGTGCAAATGCTGCAAATGAATGACCTTTTTTCTTGGAGGGAGAGTCTGTCTTCGAGTAGACATCCATCATTGCTCCACCTTGACGGTTGGGGACAGCAGCAGCAAGAGAGTCCAAGGGTGTGGAGGTGGTGACACAGTCAGAAGACATTAGCGGGGTGTTGGGGGTAGCTGGAGTACGAGGCTCAGGCTTTACAATGGGGCATATAGGGGCAGGTTCCAGTATGTCTTTTACATCAGACTCAGGCTCCATGGCCTCAGAGCTCAAGATCACCCTGAAATGAGTGTTCTCTGATGGGGTTATGGTCACAGTCTTGGGTAGTTCTGTCTTGTCTTTTTTTGCCATCTAGTGGAAATATTTAGGAAAGAGGACACAAATGGTGATAAATACATGGCGATAAATACAAAAGTAACCAGTGGACTGTTGCTTCATTTTATCGATTTTCATTTTAAATCTGTATGAAAACAATGCACTATCACTGTCCAAAAAAGTCTAAATAAACACTGGGGGCTTTTACGGAACAAACATCATTTTTTTTTTAAAGTTTTTAAAATATGTATATTGGCCAAACTATACATTTTCAAATAAATCATTAACCACCACTATTCAAATGCTGAACATAGGCACAACAAAACTAATTCCATTTATTTTGGTTTAAAATAAAAAAAAAAGTTATAGTATATTATCTTTACTTTATCTTGAACTTACCCCTTAACCTCAAGTACATTATTACTTAAGGTAAAATTAAAAAAAAAAAGTTTTACATTTAGGTTGGCACACGGATATGCTGCGGAATGTAATTGATAAGCACTGCTAGTCTGGGCAGGCACTTAAAGCTCAAAAGGTTAATGGTCATGGAAGGAGTTAGCTCGACATGCTAACTCGACAAGCGAACAACTAAGTGGCAATAGTAAGAAAGAATCAAGAGGAAAAAACTAAGAAAGCAAACGAGTAAAAAAAAAGTAAAGTAAGAGACAGACAGAAAGTTAAAAAGAAATGGAAACAGAACCTGCTTCTTCTTACACTATATTTCGCACTGAGAGGTGCCCACATTGCACCTCATAAAAGCATTATGTTAAGTATATTGAAATAAAACATTTGCATTTAAAAAAAAAAAAAAATTAACATAGCAATTTTAACTATGGACATGGTCACAAAGTAGAATATGAAACTTCACTTAAAAAATAAAGTTTATATTTAACTTTACTTCGAATGAGCAAAAGCAAATATCCCAGTTTAACAAGGCAACATTTCTTGTGATGAGGGAACCCATTCTCATTTAATTTCAGTTCTGCTTGAAGTTTTTTATCATACACCTCCGCAATTTGTCAACTAAAATTAATTTGTTGAAATTCTGGCAGTCATAAACAACCTTATATTTTTCTCTCTTCTAAAATTTAAAGAGACATAAAATTCAGCTTTGCAAAAGATATCTTAAATTGCAAAGGCTTCTGTCTTCTATGAAAAAGATTCTCATGGTGCAAACTAACAATTACAGCTGCACCTCTTAAAATTGTAAAAAGTTTAAAATCTGTTTATTGTTTTGATTGCACTTTGGGTCGGATATCCTAAAATGTCAGACAGATATGTTATCGTGAAAAAAAAATTAAATCATACAACAAACTGAGCCCTCTAAATGTAAGCATCTAAATTTATTGGTTAAATACTTGGTATATATTGGGTGGGTTTCCACACATTTGGTTAAGACAGGAAGGGAGACATACTGCATGACTGAAAAAAAAACTTTTTAACATTTAGGGAACAAATAAATTTTAATTACGGTAAACTTTCTGTTTGCAGATATATCCTTTTGCCCTTTGTGTCTGTCAATTGTTACTATGATTTAAAAAGTAACCTTTACCAAGTTATTTATTTAAAATAAAACTTTAATCTGTTTAACCGTTTTTTTTTTATCCTCAGGTATTGTGGAGCATACTCACATAGTCTATGTGAATTTGCTGTTACTATACAATTACATATTCCAAACTACACACACATTAATATAAACCTGTTTGCTTTCAGTTGGCACTATTGCCAGCGCTGTGCTGGTACAAGAAATGAATCAACTCTAGTGAGAAGCCATAACTTAGCATCGCTGTGGTCTAAAGTCAACCCTTTTTCCAATTTAAACATACTGTTTTATTTAATGATTAAAATTCTGAAAACATTAATTATTTAGTGACACTGTAAACTGCGAGCTTCTTCCAATTAAAGGCCATGAGAATAAATGAATATTTATTGCCATATCAGCTTCAGTGGCGATTTAATGGCAAAACAAATAATGTTAAAAACACTTTATAAAATCACATTTCTATAAAACACAGGTGCATAAACAACAAAAATACATCAGTAACAATAATATAGAATATAAAATGTGGGCTCAAAGTTTTTTTACATTTATTTTTGTTAAGAACTTTACAATTTTTGGTGGATGCATATTTGAAAAAAGCATCGTCTTATGAAATGGAAATTGCAAAAGTATGTGTTTTACTTTTAAGCTTTCGTTACAGTACTGACATTTTGGAGCAGCTTTTCCTTTAAGTAAATGTTCATGGTAAAGTCTAGTGTGACCGATACGACATATTGTATAAATAACTTCATCCTCTCTTGAGTTAAAAGAATCATGAGCTACACTTGAACATCTACAGCTCAGTCAAGTCAGTGTGTAAAATTATTTCATTAAACATGGCATTCCACTTACCCGGGTGGGTTCTGGAAACTCTCCCCATGTCCACTGCATGTGAGACTCCATTTTCAGCATGCTCTCTGAGGGCCAGATCACCAGCTCAGAGTCGCTCTTGGGGGAGAAGGCCTCAGACATGACATGGCTAAAGATGTGTAAATGCACAACACAGAAGTGAATTACTGATATCCTCTTTAGCAGAGTGTGTCTTTTATTATAAAGATGAATTTCTGTGTGCTGGGATTTAATAAGAAGTTACCTGTCAGCAGGTGACCAATCTCCATCAGAAAAAGGGTAGCTCTCTGGAGAATGACGGATTGCTGGTACTCTTGGCTCAATATCCTTCAATGTGCTAACTGAAGATGATCTAAAGTGTTTCAGTTTGGTTAAATGCTTAGATTAATCATGTGCATTCATATAGATTTTAACTGCAAAGAAACACTTCATGTAACGTAAATCCTCACCGCGTGGGAGTAGCTTCTTCATCAGTACTCAAATCCATTTCAAAGATTTCATCTGCATTGGCAGAGGCAGGAGGAGTCATCTCTTCACGCCGAAGGTCAACTTTATGCTTCTTTCTCCGTCTCTTCTTCTTCTTGGCCAGGCCTGTACTGGGTGCGGGGGGCTCTGGAGTCTCCTCAAGGTCCAGTGGGTCAGTGTCTAAACCCTGAGTCGTACCCTTATTGCTTACAGCCCAGAACATGTGGCTCTCAGTGGGGATTGGAGAGGTGGCCAGGTGAGCTGGAACTGCCTCCTGAATTGAAGATAACTGTACATTAGGCTCAGGGAAAATGTACATTATTTCTTTCTAATTATGCGTTTGAAATGAAAGTAAAATACTTTAATAAATAAAACAACTTTTAATAATAAGAAAGTGCAAGTAAAAATCTATGTTTATTGGATGCACATCCACAAGGACCAGCAATGACTTCCGATATGTGGGGGGTGTTTGTTTATGTGAACAGTCTCTTTAAAAATACTCACATTCTGCACCTCCATTTCCTGGACGAAAAAAGCTTCTCCATTGTCCCCTAGCTTCATGTGTAAATCCACCGGCTCTCCATTTATTTCAATGTCAATCTGAGGAAATATCAAAACCTTATCTTAAGTCACCCCAAAACACAAGAATTGATTTTTTTTTATAGATTATCAAGAAACAACAGATCAAAATATCTTTTTTTTAATGTCCTGACTTTTATATCCGTAATTTCTAACACAAAGCACTATTTGGTGGAAGATCAACCTACTCTTTATTTAGAAAGGTTCGGAAGCAAATAATTAATAATAAATTGAAACCGTAGATTTCCTGCTAGCAAGAACTGCATTAATCTACAGGCCCACTGACATCGTTTCTGAAGCTATTCCAGGTTTGTACTGCAGCTTCTTTTGCTGTTTGTTTTAAGTGTTTTTAGGCTTTGGTGAGTGCCTTTTTTAGTCATAAACCTTTCCTTTTGCCCCCATATAGATACACTATATTGCCAAAAGTAGTCACTCACCTGCCTTGACTCGCATATGAACTTAAGTGACATCCCATTCCTAATCCATAGGGTTCAATATGACGTTGGTCCACCCTTTGCAGCTATAACAGCAGACCACAACAGCAGGTGTGTTCATCCACACCAGACTCTGTCAACCATGTCTTTATGGACCTTGCTTTGTGCATTGGTGCACAGTCATGTTGGAAGAGGAAGGGGCCAGCTCCAAACTGTTCCAAAACAAAGTTGGGAGCATGGAATTGTCCAAAATGTCTTGGTATGCTGAAGCATTCAAAGTTCCTTTCACTGGAACTAAGGGGCCAAGCCCAGCTCCTGAAAAACAACCCCACACCATAATCCCCCCTCCACCAAACTTTACACTTGGCACAGTGCAGTCAGACAAGTACCGTTCTCCTGGCAACCGCCAAACCCAGACTCCTCCAGATGGAGAAGCGCGATTCGTCACTCCAGAGAACGCGTCTCCACTGCTCTAGAGTCCAGTGGCGGCGTGCTTTACACCACTGCATCCGACGCTTTGCATTGCACTTGGTGATGTATGGCTTAGATGCAGCTGCTCGGCCATGGAAACCCATTCCATGAAGCTCTCTACACACTGTTCTTGAGCTAATCTGAAGGCCACATGAAGTTTGGAGGTCTGTAGCGATTGACTCTGCAGAAAGTTGGCGACCTCTTCGCACTCTGCGCCTTAGCATCCGCTGACCCCCGCTCCGTCAGTTTACGTGGCCCTATCACTTTGTGGCTGAGTTGCTGTTGTTCTCAAAACGCTTCCACGTTCTTATAATACAGCTGACAGTTGACTGTGGAATATTTAGGAGCGAGGAAATTTCACGACTGAACTTGTTGGCATCCTATCACAGTTCCACGCTGGGATTCACTGAGCTCCTGAGAGCGACCCTTTCTTTCACAAATGTTTGTAAAAACAGTCTGCATGCCTAGGTGCTTGATTTTATACACCAGTGGCCATGGAAGTGATTGGAACACCTGATTCCGATTATTTGGATGGGTGAGCAAATACTTTTGGCAATATAGTGTATATCAGGGCTTGCAATTTTTAAAAATTCCTGGTAGATCTTTGAGTAGGCACTCTTTGGTTTTGGTAGCCCAAAATACATTTTAAGTAACCCAAACAAAAATTATATACATTTCTATTGTAAAATATTGTAAAGGAGACATTACATCAATCAAAGACATCCTTTTGCAGATGTCAGCAATTTTATACGTCATGTGAGAATAGTAATTAAGATCGGAGGAACTAGTGTGCAACAGGTCCAGCATGTCACTAACAAATTTTGTGTAAAATGAATTTTGCCACTCCATATACAATTTGTGCAAACACAGATTGAAAGTAAATAAAAAATTACAAGCGTGCATTCAAACGCGATTTTAACACCCAACATATTGATACTGGTGATATTTACATGCAACATAATCACCCAACTATATTTGTGACTGTATGCAAAAGCATTAAAATATATTTTTTTCATACATATGAGACAGCCTGGCTGGCATGGTGCAGATACATTTAGGTAGCCTGACTGGGAAACACAATATTTTATATAAGATTTTGCACCCTCTGGCTATGACTTTGTTGTGTTGGCAGTGTGTCTTGCATCACTGCCTTGCTGCATAATGGAGTTTCATCTAATTAGACTTGATGTTTTTCTCTGTAATAGAAAGAATGTTTTTCTGAATTCATTATGCTGAGGATTCAGCTAGTTGTGCTTCATCTCATCTTTAATCCATTGCCTTTAGATTCTTACTAGTGGTGATAACGAGTCTCTATATTTTCACTTCTCAAATGGTTTATTCAGATTTTTTCATGTGGTCCTATAAAAGTTGTTGGGTGACGTCACTTATGTTTTGGTTTTTGTTTCTTCAAAGATGTTCAAAGTGTTTGTCATCATTCGTTGACTGACCTGTTCCTACACCAATGGTTTCTTTCTTTGTGTAACAAAAACATTAAAACAGTTTGATCCAATGCTTGTGCAACTGACATGATCGATTTTCTTCGCTTTTAAAAGTCCTGCATTTCTTCCACAGACAGCTTTCTGATAATCATGCGAGTTTGTTCTTTTTATTCAACTATAACTGCATAACTATAACTTAACAGGTGTAAAACCCAGTCCACATATAAAGAAGCAGACATCAGCACTGTTAATTATTTAAAAAAATAAAAAAAATAAACCCAACGGACACGCCAGGAAGAAACATGTCTGTTATGTTCTACTATATTATATGAAAAAAATAATTTTACACAAATGTTTTTGTCAAATCTTGATGTACAAATAAAATTAAAATTGCACATTTCATACATTATTTCAGGCTTGCATTTGAATACTTTTAGAGGGCACTGGCCTTGGCAGATCATCCAGTTCACAGTCGAGAAACACACACAACGGGGAAATTCAGTTTTTAAACCCACAAGCATGATGTGCATTTAAAAGCCTGAAGGAAGCCCAGAGAAAACCTACGTGCACACTAAAGAAATAATGTGTCCTCAGATTTGAATTCAGAACCCTGGAGCTGTGAGAAATGTATGTCACAACAAATAATAATCACATAGATCTAACAGACTTAACTGTGTAAAATAGCTTACAGTGTTTGCTATGCAAATTATCAATGCTTACTGTTTTACATGTTCTCTCATTTACACTTTTTGTTTTTTGTTTTTTTAAGTACAGCTTATCAGATTTCTTAGGTATCGTTTCTTATCAATGACATACTGTTTGTTTTCTGCTAAACCAATGTATTTTATGTATTTTTAATAAGCTGTTCCACCACGATTGCACATGAATATCAAATGGCACCTGTGTGATAGAATGAACACCGAGATCATATGACATTGCTCTTGATTTCAACAGCCAGGCTGTTGAAAACATACTGATTTATTTTTACCTCTTAAACACAATTCACCCAGTCCCTGCTTTACTCAATCTCTGTATTTCTAACCCCTCTTATGGGAAAAGACTCTTGTCTTTGGTTTCAAGGTTGCTAGGCAATCTGGCTGTTCTGCACAGAAATAAGGGCTAGAATGTTAACGATGCCACCAACGATGGTCTGGCCAGAGTCTTAACTGGAGCTGTCCATAATGAGACTATAAAATAATTAAAAAGTTAGACAAATCAAGATTAGACAAGTGGTAAAAGAAGACTCAGAAATTGTTTCTGTTAAATTAAATACATTCTGGATATATATGATAAAAAAAGAGGTTAGGTAAAAAAAGGGGGGGCATTCTCAAGCAATTCAACACTGTCAATAAGCAAAAAAAAAAAAAGCAGCAAAAAAAAAGTGCCTTCCTATTATGCAAGTAACCTTGATGACAATTCCCACTCCTCTTTTGTCAGGCACTTCACATTCTGAGAAACCTGTTGCCGTGGCAACCTCGCTTTAAGCATCCCATCATTTGTGGTGGGTTGAGAGTGATTCTTCATCCCCCACCATTTTTGCTTCTTTTTTTTCCATTTCAGCTTTATTCAAAGAAAAAACACCTACATTTCCTGTTAATTTTCACCATCGAAAGAAAAAGGGAAAAAATAGAATATATAAAGTTTATATTAATACAACTGCTACTGAAATGCATCAAGTATTCCAGCCCACATGTATGGCTTATTATGTTTAGTTATTTAAGCATATAAGCATGTATTGACCACTTTAATAAGGATAACCTGTACATCAGCACATTTATGCACCTACCCAGTCAGACTATCTTACTTAAGCAACACGTTACATAAAGTCATAAAGACGTCAATAGCATTAGTTAATGGCCACATTACTGTGGTGAGCAAAAACAAAATGTGACGAGGCTTTTAGGTGGACAAGGTACAACAGCAGAAGACCATGTTTGTGTTAGGTTACACTGCATACAGGATCTCAAAAACTGGAAAAATTGAGATTTACCAATTTTCCATTGTCCAATATTTACTATTGTGTCACTGCCACTTGGTTTGCTGACTTTCTAATTCCATAGATGATTGTAAAGGTAGACACTCAGCTTTGCTGCGGGCAAAACAATTTGGACATACTACTTGCATCGCATAATAGTTTTCGCACATTATATAGTATTGCGGTAAGTGATTTTGGATGAAGCCCTTGTTATAAAGAATAACCTTTGGCTTTTGTTATTAACTTTAGTCTAAGATAAAACATCTTTTGTGAAAACAAACGACACTTTAATAACAATGTTTTACAGTGAGAGTTATTATATTATAGCTAATTTTTAATACATCACTCAATCTTATCATTATTAAAGAGTTTTACAAGGTTTCATCTTTATTATAATAATGGCTATTTATTGGTCTTCATTTGATCGCTGGCAGCCAAATATCCAGCTCAGAATGCAGTCATGCACAATTGCATGTAGTGTCCCTAAAACAAGACTGAAATAACTTAATAATATTAAAAAAACAGGTTACTGTATTTTGGGTCTTTGTGCCAAGGCCATTATATAAGCAGGTATTCTAGCCAATACAAGTACAATGACACACAAACACATACTGTACACCTGCATAAACACACACACACATATTTTGGAGGATGTAAAAGTCTATTATTTTATTATGTAATTAATAAATACTTAGTGCTTATGATAATTTTATAGAAGTGCTTATAATACTTTTTAAATCAGAACATAAGTTTGTACAGAGGGACCCATTAATGAACATTTATGCTCACTGAACCAGCTATAGTGGTTAACACAGGATGCAATTTAGGACAATGATGATTTAAAAACAATTACCAGAATGGCTCACTACAACATATTGTAACACAGACCTTACATTTAAACCTCTTATGTAATTGCATAACCCAGGACAGATAGATACTTATTTAAAAAAAAAAATGGGTACAAAGCTACAGATCTTTGCAGCTTTTTTTGGCCCATGAGAGTAGGATGGGGATAACAAAAGTTGGCTGCTCTTTCTGCGTTTTTTGTGATTGTTTTACTTTGATTTGTGAACTACTGTACCAGTATTGAGCTGTTCAATGATGCGACTTAAATCACTTTTGTACATCGCTCTGGACAAGAGCGTCTGCTAAATGCTGTAAATGTAAACGTGCAAGTGTTATTTACCACTTTCTCTTTGGAACGCAGAACTCCAAGTTTCCCAAAGCGCACATGAAATGGAGAGCACTGGTAGGTCCCGTCCTTCTGCCGCACCACCACCACGTCGATGCAGCCCGACAATGTGGCCTGGTTGATGCCCTTGTACAGCTCCTTTACGGTCACCAACACTTGACCCGCCAGCTGCCCCACATAGTTCATGGTGCCTACCTGCTCAGAGGAATGGTAAATAAAAAAAAAAAAAAAAGGTGTCAACACACAAGTGCTTTTTAATCAGAGTTTTATCAGAGCCCTATGTTAATGTCATCATTAGTTCCATTACCAGAAAACAATTTTCTCATTAAAGTGTACAGTACATCCGTTTCAGATAGCATGATCAAAACTTGCCAATAATGAGCATTTTTCATAAAATATTAAAATTAGATGCAGTGTTCAGACATTCCACAAAATATTCTACATATCGCTGGTCAGATTTTCTAAAATTGTAAGAGAAAACTATATATGAAAAAAAAACTGCATGCTTACACCTTATCTGACCCACCTATAGCCAGGATTAAATACTAGGTCAACTGTAACATCAGCATTTCTTCAACTTTAGAAGTTTAATGTTTTAGTGTCTAATCTACAGATAACTGGAGATGATTGGAGATTATTATTATTATCTGCAATAAATAAAAACAACAACATGCATCAAATCTATTTTAGTCTAAAAGCAGTCTTGGTCATCCTCAGGAAAGCCACCAGTGCAGTCTAAATACGTTTTTCTAGGACACTCCATATTTAGACCACTTTACATTGGACCCAGGAATAGCTGACTTTTTAATAGCAACCTTTTTTTTTTTTTTTTTTTTTTTTTTTAAAAAAGAGTAAACACAAATTTTAGTACATGAATCACCTAGCTCTGTGTTTTACATCAGCCTCTGAAGGCAAAGTTTCAAAGCACCCTCAAATGAAATGTTTAGAGGCATTAGCATTAACACAAATTACTACACAAGCTTGCAGGCATGATAAAATATCCAGTTTATAAAATGTTTTGTTTGAAATTTACGAAAAGAGAATGCCTCTATAGTTTTTGTAGACCTACTAAACAAACAAAATCTTTTAAAATCTTAAAAGAAATATTGGATGAGCTGACACACCAACTATTCATGTAGCCTATTTGAAATATTTATTATATGAGGCGAGTGTGATTTAGTCTCTCTGCTTTCTGATGTGTTTCTTAGTTCTTCAGTTACAGTATGAGGTAGTGTGCTAACGCTATCCAGAAGCAAACAGAAGACAGATCGAAAAATACACTGAGCAAACACTAGGAAGGTATTATAATTTACGGTGCTTTAAAAAGTATTTATACCCCTTCAACTTTTATACATTTTGTCACCCTACAACCATCAACTTAAATGTATTTTATTAAGATTTAATGTAATAGACCAACACAAAGTAGCACATAATTGTAAAGTGAAATGAAAATGATACATGTTTTTTAAAATTTTAAACAAATAAAAATCTGAAAAGTATGCATTGTATTTAGGCCTTGAGTCAATACTTTGTAGAGCCACCTTTTTGCATGCAATTATAGCTGCAAATTTTTGTGGTGCATGTCTCTCTTTAGATCTGGACTTTAACTGGGCCATTCTAACACAAATATTATTTGACCCAAACCATTCCATTGTAGCTCTGGCTGTATGTTTAGGGTCACTGTCCTCTTCTTTCTAGTCTCAAGTTTTTTGCAGCCTCCAACAGGCTTTCTTTCAGAACTGCCCTATATTTAGCTCTATCCATCTTTCCATCAACTCTGACCAGCTTCCCTGTCCCTGCTTAAGAAAATCTTCCACACAGCATAATGCTTCCACCACCATGTTTCACAGTGGGGATGGTGTGTTCAGGGTAATAAGCAGTGTTACGTTTCCGCCACACATCACTTTGCATTTAGGCCAAAAAGTTTGGTCTCATCTGACCAGAGCACCTTCTTTCAAATGGTTTGCCCATACATGGCTTTTTGGCAAACTGCAAACGGACTTCTTATGTCTTTTTTTTTCCCAACAATGGTTTTCTTCTTGCAACTCTTCCATAAAGGCCAGATTTGTGGAGTACACGACTTATAGTTGTCCTGTGGACAGATTCTCCCACCTAAGTTGTGGATTTTTCAGCTCCTCCAGAGTGACCATAGGCCTCTTGGCTGCTTGTCTGACCAGTGCTCGGTCTGTCAATTTAGGTGGACAGTCATGTCTTGATAGGTTTACAGTTTTTTTTTTCTTTTTCCATTTTTGGATAAACATCTTTACATTTTAACCAGAATTGGAGTTTCTATGCTTTTTGTTTATAGTTGGAATTTCTGTATGACAATATCATCCATCTTGAAAAAAAAGATGATTTGGTTTCATAAATTTTCTTTTATTAACAAAGTTGTACCTTGGCTCAAGCACCTGCAGCAGTGTATGAAAACCTTGGTTATCTATGACGAATTACGGGCACAAATCCCGTAATTCGCTTCGCCTTTTCAGAATTTTCCTGAGCAAAACTAATAGTGGATACGGCTGGAAGAGAAGTATGTTTCCACAGCTCCGAGTGGAATCGCATATGTTTTTCCATGTTAGTCATGTTCCTAAAATATTCAAATTTGGTGCCACAAAGTTTGCACACAGTATGGCTTTTATAAATGACACATTTGCATCCTTGCATCTATTAGTGCTAATGATTAAGTTAATAATTTAGTTTAAAAAAGGCTCTATTAGCTTCAGAACATCATCAGCTGACTTTGGAGCTGTATTTTTTGGTTAAAATATTATGATCCATTATTTTTTCCTAGGTTAGAGACTGATGTGTATTTTGTTTTTAATATTAAACCTGTATCTGTTGCCATTGTTGTATATTGGACAAAATGCATGGCTTAATTTTGTAATATGTCCTTATAAAATTTTGTTTACAAGTAGTGTCATGCATGTCAGTGTCGTTTTCTATTATCTGATTGGCTCAATAATGCGCCAGGAACACATAACTTGCGTCGTTTCAGCCCAGATTTGTCTACGTCTATATTTTACACTTGCAACATCATGTACACTTTTACAAATATTACCCCGGACATGAAAACCTGTCTGGCATCATTTTACCTTTATATATTACAAATAAAAGGTGAACAGCAATCTATTTGCAAAGTTTTTAATTTCTAAAATATTATATAGGTTTTATAAGAGGTTTTATAGACTTGGCAAATCAATTTTTCAGACTTTTTTAGGTAATGATACCCATTGGCAGTTTTTGTGAGACTTTTCTAATATTCATTTCAATATTAGAATTATATCATATCAACCAAAATTAAGAAACGTATCGTGATATAAAATTTGGCGATATCATTCAGAGCTCTATGCTGATAATCTCTGCAGTTTGCAACTCAGAACTTGATTTAATAAACTGCAGCATTGCTAAGATCTATAAAACTTGATTTGAGACATATATATATATATATATATATATATATAAATATATATATATATATATATATATATCTATATATATATATATATATATATATATATATATATATATATATATTATATCTATATATATATAGATATATATATATATATATATATATATAGATATATATATATATATATATATATATATATATATACTATATAGATATATATATAGTTATATTATAAACTATAAGATATATATATATATATATATATAGTATATATATATATATATATATATATATATATAGATATATATATATATATATATATATATATATATATATATATATATATCTATATATATATATATATATATATATATATATATATATATATATATATATATATCTATAGATATATATATATATATATATATATATAGTTATATATATATATATATATATAATATATACGTATATATATATATATAATATTATTATATATATAATAAATAATCAACTATATATTATAACTATATATATATATATTATATAGATATAACTATATATATATTATATTATAGTTATAGTTATCAAAATTCTAAATGGTCCAAGTTATAACTTACACCTAGATGAACACTTTACAGTTGGTTTTATCAGCGTCATAATTTTAGAGACGCTCCCTCATAAAATTTCACCAATGTTTTGTTTTGATCAAGGGGGGAAAAAAAGCATATATTGCTGGACTTGGTCAAGGCCAACTAGACCACTTGGCAAGACCAATGACCTAGTCCAAGACAAGTTAGAGCACAAATACCAACTAGTCTAAGACAAGATTAAGAAGATGAAGTACTACATTACTACATATAGTATGTACAGAGGATTAGATTAGGTGATATAAAAAATTCCAGTCCCTAAAAGAATCATATCTGTGTTTACTTACAAAAGACCAGGAGGCCTTTAAGGCTAAAAAGTCATCATGTTCTCTGTAGCCATCCTCAGTCCTACTGTAACGAGGGTCTAATTTCCGCCCAGAATTTAATGGCTTCATCACAGCTAATGCATCCAACACAATTTGGACCTTTAAAACACCTTAGTCAGTTCATGTTCCTATGTCATACTATGTAGCTCATAGAGTGCAGGTACTTGGTTCTGCACAAGCATAAACTGTTTGACATTTTTAAATACATTTTGTGTGACGCTATTTTCTTGAGTTTGTTTTCTAATGCAGCGAGTCGAGTCATCCAATGAGGTATGTGCACGCCCACTATGTGACCCATGATGACAGGGACACAAAGTCAGCACTTTATAACCAGATAAGAACACATGATTCTTGGTACGGTGGCCGCTGATAAGGGTTGTGCGGGTGTAAACTAAACCCCATCACAGCCACAGAAATGCAGTCTTCCGGACTCAAAAAAAAAACACCACAGTCCTGTTAATGATTTTACCATGAGGAACTCAGGCTTCCACGAAAGCATCCAACCAACATTGAGGACAGAATGGAATTTCACCCTTATCCTAGCTCAACCTGATTTATGACACGACAGTTTAACCCCTCACTAACGGAAATATACAAACAACAACAACATGTATGACTGCGATAGTCACTCGATTCTCTCTAGCTCAAAGAGATCATAATTAATTTTCCAGGTTCCATGTTTCCATGTTCAGGTTTTTTTAATCTTAATAAGGACAAAAAAGTTCCAAACAACAGTTTTAGATTAGGCTCATAGAAATATTACAGTACTGTAATTCACATGTCACAGTTGCACTGTTATTCCATAATTAATTATTTCCTCTTGGCCATTAAATGTTTCCTTTTTAATCTCCAAAGGTTTTACAGCTTAACGTGTGCTTCAATCAGTTACTTTAAAACATGACATCATGAAAAAAACAACATAAAGAGACAAACATTATCTGTTTTCTCCCAACAGACTAGTGATTTGTTTTACTTAGTTCTTTCAATCTAATGCCCTTAAAAGACAAAACAATACAACTGTATAACACTACATTTATTCACAAGCTTATAGATAGTTGAACTATCTTGCCAAATTAATTAAAAAAAACACACTGGAGAAATGAATAGTCTCTATTTAATCCAGTTTATGTGGTCTACCCATTTTTGTCCAAATGCCAGACAGTGTTAAGACAAAAAATAAAGATGCATGATGAAATGTAAAGACTATTTGCCTTTTTAGTCATACTACGTAATTTGAGTTCATGCAAATATTTCAGCCTGTCTGAAAGTTTTTTATTGTTTATACACTGTTTTTCATAGCTTTGCAACGGAATGTGTTGGGACAGAAACCAAATTAACAGCGTAAAAAGTTCATCAATTGTGTCATTTTATTTCCTTTATATAGAACAGAAACAAAGACGTGTTTAATTTAGCAGTGATACTTGATGTTTTATCGCAGAATTGATATTTTATAGCTTTTTTTGAGAGTAAACTAGTGTTTACAGGTAAATAATGTTCTTGACAGAAAAAGCCACTCAAAACAAACGACTGGTTTTGTTCAGGCTACTGAGCAAAAAACATAAGTTCATAGAAACTAAAAGGTGTTAGGGTTTTACACATGATAAGTTTTCCTGTTTGTAAGGTTTTAAGATTAAAAAGACAGTTTTAAACGGGGAGAAACTCTCTATTTCTTTCACTATGTGAGTTATATGAGAAGGCGACGCCATTCTCTTTCTCAACGCAACGATGAGTTGGCAGGGTAACGTAAGAAAATGAACTTTTCACACTGAAGCAAAACAGTATTGTTAATAAAAAACTATAAAACATTATATAAAAGTCTATAAAATCACAAAAAAGAGAAGTGACTCTATAACATGTATAGTCATTATTATATTTTAATTTTTTTTTCTGAAAAACTAGTGCAGCTGCTCAACCCACAAAGCGTTGCCTGTTTTACCTGGCAAACATGCCGGTATACGTTAAGCTCAAGTTACACTGGTAGAAATTGGTGTTTAATTCGCTTTAAATTAAAAAAAACTTTTCAAATAATTGGTACTTAGCAGAGTAGCTAATAAAATTAGCTGTCTAATTTAAAAAGACGTTCCATTATATGTTAGCTATAGCTGCCTATTTTTCTATGAACGCCACTGACATTAGCTGCATGTTAGCAGGCGACAGTCACTTATCGTGTCATATGACTCGGTAGCCGAGGAGCTACACGAACACACAAGTTTGATTTTGAACTAAGCGATTAAATCGAATAACATATAGAAAATCTAGACAATTGTAAAATTATTATTCACCTTATTTGAAGAGTGATGAGATGAACGGCTGTTTATTTCGAGGTTTCCGCTTTCTGATTAGCTTCCTCGTTGGCAATGTTAGTTAGCGTTTCATTTCAGGAGCCCAGAAGCCAAGCCGCTTTTTTTTAAATCAGAAACATAAGATAAGAAATGTTTTTAGTCGTTTGTTTTGGTTAAATCATAAACGTGTCTGTGGGCTGTAACCAGCGGCGTTCAGCGGTAAGCTGAGGCAGCGGCGGAAAGGTGCTGTGAAAGACCCTTCCCATGATTCTCCGCGGCATCACAGTCTCATGCGGTTCGGTGAGCTGGACACTGCGGATGGGCTGCTATAGAATTTATACCCACTGTATTTACACAAAATTATTTTGGAAAGATTTAAAAATTTACATTAATATTAGACTTCGATGTGTAATAAAGGTTCATGTAGTTTTTATTTTTGTAATAATATTTTAGAAGGTAAAGAACAACATATAATTCACTTATTCATCAGACTAATAAACCATCATATACTGTACATAAAGAAGTGAGCTCTATCTATAGCAAACCTTTAACTTCTTTCTTTTATATATAAACCTAGGAACCTGGAACAAATGCAAAGAAAAAAAAACGAAAAACATGTAATTAAAAAGCTTTGAAATGTATGTAATGTTATAGCGTTTATTTTATCTTTGGAAATAACGTCAGTGGCATTAAATAAATAAGAATAATGTATGGTATACAGTTAAATGCAAACAGCCCTGTGTTTTTAAAAGATGTTTGTGTGACAAAAATAATATACGGATGTTTTCTTTCGACAAAATGACAAGCCAGAATTATAAGACAGAATCTTAACTAAATAGTACATACTAAACAGTATGCTATTATTATGTAGTATCAATAGAGAATAAAAAAAATAATTTAAGGAGGCAAGAAATAGCATGTCATTTTTTTACACGATGATGAATATAAATACTGAACCAGGGCCAGCGGCAGCAGGGGGCAGGGGTGGACTTAGCCCTACGTCCTGCTCACCCAATCACATGCATCCAACCACATGCATGTGCAGGCTACCTGGTCTGAGCATAAATGCAGAGAAACAGTAGGAGAAATTATCGACTGTATGTTGGGATGTAAATAACAGGAGACTGATGCTGTAGATAGCTGATTTGATGGACAGAACAATAGCTAGATAGATGGAAAAAGAAATCGATATATAATTGATAAATTGTGTAAAGTGAGAAGGTGAGAAATATACTTCAAAAGGAAAAAAAGGCACATATAAAGTATATTATATATTTTAAACATAATAAAACATGCAAAATAATAAGAACCTGAGAAAGTGTAATAATTTAAAAGCATTGAAATGTATGTAATGTTATAGCGTTTATTTTATCTCTGGGAATTATAACTTGGGGAACTGAATTCATTTAAAAAATGATATACGGTATACAGTTAAATGCAAACGTTTACATACCCCAAAAGGCTAAATAACAGCAGATTGATGCTGCAGATCGATTATTTGATGAATAGAACAATAGCTAGATAAAAAAAGGAATTGATATACAACTGATAAATTGTGTAAAGTGAGAAGGTAAGGAAAACACGTCATTATTTAGAGAATAAAAATAAAAATAGGTACATAAAAAGTTTTAGAAAACAGAGAATAAGTTAGAAAAACTGAAAATAATGTTCTGATTCTGCTGAATTAAAAAAAAAAGTTGTGGAAAAACAGAAGAAAATTATATTGACAATTAATAAATATTTTTATTCCTTGTCACTTTCAGTTTGACTTTGAGTGGGCCTACATTTTGGTTTTGACTAGACAATCTCAATTAGAATTTAGTTTTAATTGATTACTAAACTGTTAAAATATAGCTAATGGTTTAACAGATTTTTTCTTATAATTTTCAGTTGTATTAATGATGTATCCTGACTGCATGAACAGAGTGTGCACAAACTTACTGACAGGCAGGTAGGAAAGCCTATCGTAATGTTCAGACCAAACATTTTTAGTGGACAAACATTTTTTGGTCCACGCCTTGCACAGAAAATATAAATACAACTGGAGCACATAAAGGTTTCTGAAGACAATCACCTATTATATCTTTAATTGAAAAAAAGTGTTATTCTGAAAAAAAAGTGTCTATTCTGTGTTATATTAAGTGTTTTATTCTGTTACAATAATGTTATTTCAGTGTCTGTTAGACGTAAGTCTTAGTTGGATATATTATTATCTGAACAGGGTGTGTTCAATAACATAAAGGTGTGTTATTCACTATTCTGTTAAAATCTAGGGTTTTTTACAACAGTGTATTATGTTGATTAAGTTACAATGGAGTGTAAATGTCCGACAATACTGTTATTTACTGTTTTTATTTACCGTTAAGTAGTATCATGCGTTATAACATCTGTATTATTTACAAAAACATGTTGTAAATAGAATATAAAATGAATTACATTCATTTATTATCTATTAAACGGCGGGTTATTGTGTTACAACAACATGTTACAATTGTGTTACAACCAAAGGTGGGCAACCATGAGCCTTTTGGTTCTGCTTGTTCTCCCTGCAGTCAATCAGATGCTGGCGGATATATGAGAGTGAAAGCCTGGGTAAATTGGTATCTCACAACTTTTAAATGATTGAACACACCTGACCCCTAGTTACACCAGTGTGTGCTATTATAGTTTAAAAAAATGCATTCTGTTAAAAATGCATACTGTGTGTTTTATTGTCATGTTAATGTTTGTTACACATAAGTGTTACCTGGTTACAACAGAGTGTGTTTTGTTACAAAAGAGTTTTATTACCTTCAAATAGAAATGTTACTGTCACAAAAGTGTGACCTGTCTTCATTTAAGTTTCAGTATGTTCAGTTATGTTGAATATATGGCATTTTGTTACAAGTATGTTGTTATAACAGTGTTACAACCACAGTATGTGTTTGGCAGTTATACAATGTTATAAGAGTATTTCCATTACTGTGCCATTTCTGTTATCATAGAAATCCTATAATACATTTCGTTATAGATTTGTTTTACCTTATTTAATAATTTTAAGCTTTTAGATGGTTTATATAACATCTTAACTGCAGACCTCATCTGATCATTTTCGCATTGCAAGGCTTTATTTGTGGTTGTCACATAACACCATCTTTTGGGTTCAGTAGTTAACACATAGGCAGTGACATTAAACCAATAATAGTACAAACAGACATCCAATAAACTTCAAAGCCTTTGGCTTCATCTAGACTGTCGCA
The DNA here is from genome assembly GCA_005784505.1 of Bagarius yarrelli. Classification (NCBI taxonomy): domain Eukaryota; kingdom Metazoa; phylum Chordata; class Actinopteri; order Siluriformes; family Sisoridae; genus Bagarius; species Bagarius yarrelli. Next base: position 2,554,271 of record VCAZ01000021.1, read on the forward strand.
AAATTGAAGCACATCCAAAAAAACTCTATGCTATGAGTAAACCATTTAAACAAACAGTTAAGCATTCTAACTAAACTGCTCTTTAAGATTACTGTATCCTCAGTCATGACTTGTAATAACCTTTCTGCTAAAACAGAAAATAACAGTGACAAAAAAAATACAAAGAAATATCTTTAAAAACTTTAAAGGAACATACCACTACATATTGACATTTAAAGCATTTTATTTCAATCCATGTTCACATTCTCGCAGGTAAACACAGTAAGCAGTTTTAAATAAAGTTTTAGCAAAGGTTTCAGATCTGGTGTTAGTCTAGATTACCACACTGATCATGACAAATATGTCTGTCTTTCATTTAGATTCTTTATTATTTTTATGACATACTTTGGTTGCACATGCTTTAAATTAAAATGCTTTAGGATTTACACTGGGCATTTCATAATGACCCTTTCTTCTATTCCGCTTTTGTATTGTTCTACTCTTTCTTCTCAGCCTCGTCCTCTGGTATGTAGACACTTACAGTGAACTCGCCAGCTTCGGTGCCATACTTGTTCTTCACCAGAAGGGCATACTTTCCAGAGTCGGAAGAAGAGACTGCCCCAATGCTGATGCTGGCAAACTTATTGTGCTCAAACTTGAGCGTGATGTGATCATCAGGAACCAGCTCTTTGTCATTTTTCAGCCAGCTGACTTCAGGCACGGGATCGCCCCAAACATTTCCGGTGAGGTTCAAAGACTGAAAGGGAATAACACAGAAAAAAATATGAGAACCCTAAAAATGCTCACTAGCAATTTTTTTGACTGGCCTCAGTGATTTAGTCATCAGACAAAATGTTTAGGTGATCTCTGATTATGATTATTTTGAAACTATATTTTGAACATATGTTTTCCTCTAAGATGATGTTCTAGCACTATACCTCAAAGTGTTATTAGGGCATTGAACAGTTCTCAAACCAATTTTAGTAGTTTCAGCATTAGATGTCAAAAAAAACTTTCAAATCACATGAGCCACTATTTTATTTCCAATAGAACATAGATAATATAAATGTTGAAATAGAGAAATTTTACACTTTTATGCACACAATGAGCTAATTTTAAATTTGATGCTTGCTACAGGTCTCAAAATAGTAGGGACGGGGCACGTTTACCATGGTGTAACCTTTTCTTTTTAAAAAAGTATAAAGATGTCTGCACTTTAAGGTTATGAATTTCTTGAGTTTTGATGTTATTGTTGAGTTTGGGTGGTGGAATTAGGTCCAATTTTTGTGCTAGTCTTTGACTTATTCTTTGTTTAATGATGCAGCACCTGTTCTTTATCAAAGAAAGATCTGGAGGTGTGTTAATTCGGCACCTGGTCTCTTCTACTACAAAGCCATGCTGTTGTAATAGCTGCAGTATGTGGTTTTACATTGTAGTGATGGCACACACAAGGTCTTCCCTGAAATAGACGCGAGGGGAGCATATGTCCTTGAAACCTTTTAGCATTCATAGTGACTTCCAAAACATGCAAGCTGCCAATACCGTATGAATTTATGCACCCCTGTACCATCAGAGATGCTGACTTTTGAACTGAATGCTGACAACACACTGAAAGGTCTCCCTCCTCTTTAGCCTGGAGGACATGGTGTCCAAGATTTGGACTCGTCTAACCATAGAACACTTTTCCACGTTAAATCAGTCCATTTTAAGTGAGTCTTGGCCCACAGGACACAAAGACACTTCTTGACCACGTTCACATATGGCTTTTTTGCATGATATCATTTTAGTTGGCATCTGCAGATCACATGGCAGATTGTGTTCACTGACAGTAGTAGTTTATAGAAATATTCCTGGGCCCATTTAGTAATGTCAATCACAGAATCATGCCAATGAGTGTCATCTGAGGGCCCCAAGACCATAGACATTCAACAAAGGTTTTTGGCCCTGTCCCTTATGCACAGACATTTTTCACGTTTCTCTGAGTCTTTTAAAATTATGCACTGTAGATGACGAGATTTGCAAAGACTTTGCAATTTGATGTTGAGGAACATTGTTTTTAAAGTATCCACAATCTTTTTACGCAATCTTTCACAGATTGAAAAGCCTCTGTCCAGCTTTACTTCTGAGAGACTCTGCCTCTCTAAGAAATCCCTATAGCTAATCATGTCACAGAGCTGAAGTAATTAGTTGCTAAATGTTCTCCCAGCTAAAAGTTTTGCTTTTTTAGCCATTTGTTGCCCCCATGGCAACTATTTTAAGGCATAAAATTTTACATAAAATATTAAAATTTGTCAGTTTAAACATTTGTTATATTATTTTATAAATGAAATATACAACCCAAATTCCAAGTTCGGAGGTAACGGCTGCAAAGGGTGGTGCCGCAAGCTACCAAATAAAAGGCTTCATATACACAAAAGTCAAGTTTACCACTTTTGTTTAACAGATAAAGACAATACATCATTTTTGTTTGTGTCTGCTTCAAAAATTCGGCTTTGGATGTACATTTGATTAGGTCATTCTATTTTTTTTTTACACAAAACCTAACCATGTCAAAAATGTTTATGCAGCTTTACATAATTTTATATCAAGGGTTAGTTTATGGTATTACCTTCCCCTCCTGAATGGTCACAACATCTGGCAGGCCCCCAATCACACGTGCTCGGTCTTTAGGGAAAAACAGAAGCAGTAAATGAACCTCTTGAAATATGAAAGAATTATCTTAGTTTTGATTCTTGATGTCATTATAACTTATTATAGAATCTAAACAAAAGTGAGGTCACAGAACAGCCTTTTAGCTCTAAACAATCCCAAGCCATTAAAAATAGGAGATGCATTGCTACTATATATGCCTTCTAAGCAAGTAAGTAAGGATGATGGCTGGAAATAGCATCCAGATCTTTCTGAAAAAAAAAAACTGTCTCCAGAAAAGAACATGTCTATGACAGCAGAGACAATCACTTACTTCTCTCTGCAATAGCTGCAGCCCTAAGGAAGGAAATTGAGAAGAACAATGTTAGTGAAGGCTTTAAATAGCATCAGAGCCTGTTAAGGTGATATGGTCCACTTCCATAAAGCAGTGTCAGAAAAAGCCTGAGCCAATAACGTCATAAGGATGTACTCAGATGTTATTTTCTATTTTAGGAGTTTGGTAGGAGTATTTCTTTTCTTGTTTGTTTGCATTGAACAGTTTGTACAAGTATACAGAAACAGCAAATGATATTTTTAATCTAATCTATATAATTTATAATATATTTACTTCATCATTATTTAGATATAATTTTATGTACTTACTTTAGTCTCTGGAACTCTGAATAGGCCTCTTCCCATGCTTTAAAAGAATAAATAAAGTTTTATCTTTAATTATTTTGCGAGGAAAATGTAGACTAATTGAGACATTGTAGCTACAGAACACTTGAAACACTTGGGTCCTTTACCTTGGCCAGTGAGGTCAAGAACTCTCCTGACACTGCCTTCGCCAGCGAAGATGTCGATGGCATATTTGCCCTTGTCCTTTTCTGTGGGCTCGTTGATTTTTAGCCACAGCTGCTCTCCCGTGACTCCACATTGAACTCTGTCTGAGTATGAAATCTTGGACTCTCTAAAAATTCAAAATAAAAATAAAAATTCAGCTACAGCTTCACACTAAATGCAGGATATACAAGAAGAAAAAACCACCAGAATTCACAGATGCATTTACAGAATTGAATTGTGATTTGCTTTTCACGATTGAAATGCATAACAAGACCCAAAATTCACTTTAAGAGACATTCTCTGACCTTTTATTCCTTTAGAATACTGTCCTTTTAAAACGACTCTCATATATTTCATATAGCCAAAGAGGTGTTTGCATTTTATATTCTGGTTATCTATTACATTATATGGTCAAAGTTTGAGCACCTGACTTGAACACTGGTGAATTTTTGCTGCTAACTGTTCTACTGTATTTGTTTTTAGATCCTTAGCATGTTTAACTCAGCACTTTAATGCAGTGTGACTATTATTGAATAGGAATGTATGGTCTTTTTTGCACATATGCACTATATATAGTTGTGATAATCTATTGCTGGTGAGTATTGTGAACACGAGTGCAGCTTTATTTAACATCCATCGTGACAACGTGACAAACACAAACTTGATCAAACTAGACTTGAGCTTGAACAGACTTGACTTGGTACAGGGAACAATACAAGACAAAGGACAAAGGCCACCAGAGGGCTATATATACTAAACAGAGGGGAGCCACATGACATGAACAAACCAATCAGAACATGACACACAGACAAGAGAATCACATCACAGGAACACATTGGACTCTATGTTGTACCCGACATATACAGTCAAGCCCGAAATTATTCACACCCTGGCAAATTCTAACTTAAAGTTGCTTTTATTCAACCATCAAGTTTTTTTGTTTTTGCCCGGAAATGACACAGGCTTCTCCCAAAACATAATAAGATGATGTACAAGAGGCATCATTGTGGAAAAAAATATTTCTCAGCTTTTATATACATTTGAACAAAAAGTGGCATGTCCGAAATTATTCATGCCCTTTGCAAACTGTCACAGTCTATGGGAAAATCCAAAGTTCTTTACCATTCCAAATAGTCCAAGCTGTTCTAAAGAATCATAATTACCCTGATTCATTGGGAACAGCTGTTTTAATCAACTGAACAGGTGAAAAACAGAAACAGAAACTGGTTTGTGGACAGTCATGGCTAAGACAAAGGAGCTCACTGAGGACCTGCGACTGTGCATTTTGGCTGATCACAAGTCAGAAAAGGGCTATAAGACCATATCTAAATGTTTTGAAGTTCCAGTGGCTACAGCGCAAAGTATTATTAAAAAATACAAGATGTTCCGCACTGTGAAAAATCTCAGCGGACGTGGTCGGAAGCCAAAAGTGACACCTGTGCTGGCCAGGAGGATAGTGAGAGAGGTAAAAAAGAATCCAAGGATCACCACCAAGGCCATCCTGATGAATCTGGGCTCTGCTGGTGGCAACATCTCAAGGCAGACAGTCCAACGCTCACTGCACACCGCTGGGTTCCACGGACGCACACCAAGGAGGACACCACTTCTCCAGATAAGGCACACAAAAGCCCGCTTGGCCTTTGCAAATGCTCATCTGGACAAAGAAGACTTCTGGGCTTCTGTTTTATGGTCAGATGAAATAAAAATTAAATTGTTTGGCCACAATGATGTAGCCTTCATTTGGCGTAAAAAAGGAAAAGCCTTCAACCCTAAGAACACCATCCCCACTGTCAAACATGGTGGTGGGAACATAATGTTTTGGGGGCCATGAAAAAGGAGCAATACATCAAAATTCTCAACAATAACATCAGGCAGTCTGCAGAGAAACTTGGCCCTGGGCACCAGTGGACATTTCAGCATCACAACGACCCAAAACACACAGCAAAAGTGGTGAAGAAATGGTTAGCAGACAAAAACATTAATATTTTGCAGTGGCCCAGCCAGAGTCCTGACTTAAATCCAATTGAGAATCTGTGGAGGGAGCTAAAGATGAATGGGCAAAAATACCAGTGGAGACATGCAAAAAGCTGGTCAGCAATTATAGGAAGCGTCTGATTGCTGTAATAGCCAATAAAGGCTTTTCTATTGATTATTAGGAAGGGTATGAATAAACATTGCTCAAATGTAAATAAAAGCTGAAAAATATTTTTTTTTACAGTGATGCCTCTTGCCTCTGTGTCATTTCCGGTCGAAAAAAAACTTGCTGGTTGAATAAAAGTAACTTTAAGTCAGAATTTGCCAGGGGTATGAATAATTTCAGGCTTGACTGTATATATGGTTAAAATAGAAAGAAATGCATTTTGACTTGACTAAATAACCTATCTAGGTGTGAATAAATGTGTGAATGTAAGTCTGTGAATGGAGATACACTAGGACTAAGCATTTTTCTAAGCAAAACTACAGTAAGGGCTTACTAAATATAAATGCATTTTTATTTTTTTATCTGCCATCTTAAAACAAACAGCAGTGATGAAAATTCTTCTCTGTTTATATAGAAATTTTAAGGAAAATCTTTGCAAGCCGCTGTTATCAGAAATATTTAAAGGCCGTCTCTCTGCATTATAACTATGAGGGCACTTTTTATATGTTAAAAATCCAACAAATACGAATGTAAAAACCTACTTGTAAAGCCATCCAACAGGGAGCTCCTCTGTGTGATACACGACAAACGAGTAGAGAATGATTCCATGCTCAGTGCTTTGAACCTTTAATTCAGTAGACGAGTGAGCTGTGAAAAGCAAAAAAAAGGAGAATCAGTAGCACATATAGCTTAGTGATGAGTTGAAAGGAAATCTGACACTTTGCTTTGTTTTCACATTTGGCAAGACTGACAGTCATTTAAGGTCCTCTTTCCTTTAATTTATCGACACTTTTCCCACAGACCTAAATGCAGATATCGGTTTAGCTCTGTTCTGGCTGAAACACAGTCAGTCGATTTGTCTTTAAGGCTGATTATTGAGCTCCAACAATGAAGCCTTCTTTACTAAAAAGACTCACTTGAAAGTCTCTTTCATCATCTTGATCGAAAATTGAAATGTGACTGGGCCTGCACACATTTTTATACATGCTACAAAGCATAGTAGGAAATTGAAGGCTCTGTTTTATTCTCAACATTTTTAGAATCAGGGTTTTTTCCTTTTATTTGTCATAGTTACATCAGAAAGCATTAATGAAACAATTCCGGGAAGGTGTAGAAAGATTACAAAATAGAACAGAAATATAGAAATTCTTACCTATAACTCTGAACATCTCATTTAACACAGCCTTATAACCTTTGGAAAAAAGTCAAATCACCATATATTAAAACATTACATAAACTCCCACACAATTAAATGAAATGGTATAAGTATAGAAAAATTATTGTAATGTACAAGTATGCAAAAAAAATCTACCGGCTTCCGTCAGATCCAATAAAGTCTTATCCTTTCCTCTCTCATCACAAAGTTTCACCTCATACACACCTGCATCCTTCTTCGACAACTGTTCAAAGAATTATAAAAAAAGCAGTCAGGGTAAGAAAAACCCTTCGCTTAAGTCACATCACAGAGCAGTTTTAAAAAGAAAAAAGTTTTTAAAAGAAAAACAAAACTGAACAGGGACAAAAATCCGAAAAGGCAAGCTTTTCTCCTGCGATGGATGCTGCAGGCAAACAGTGACGCCATAGAAATAGAAGACGACAGCGACAGAGATAAAACCACATAACATGAAACTCGGCGATAACTTAGAAAGAAAAAAGCTGCAGACTTTTGGCTTCTTCTGGCTTCCGTCAGCAGCAGGTTTCTTTTTCGCTTCTCTTTCGTTCTTTTTAACGAGCTGAAAATTAGACAGATATTGCAGTTAATGCTAACAGCAGCCTGCGAATGGAGCACTGTGACCTGCATGCACTAACCTTAATTTTTTCTGGCATCCTTTACTTCTTACAAGCAACAAATGAAACCTAGATGACAATTCGCTCTCTACTGTATGTGGAACTATTTATCTGTCATTCTTTGTAATAGGAAACTGATTTTAGCAATTTCATACAGCTACAAGTTTATAGAATACGACCCTACATTTCAAAAACATGTTTTATAGAAGTGAACTTTAAGAAAAAAATCCATAAAATGAAAAAAAAATTAAAAATAAACACTGTTCCATTATCATTATTGAACTCCTGCTATAAGAGTAGGTTTTAGCAAGCTAAAGCCTGTAGCATAACTGACAGCAAAGCTCACACTACAGTTTCCTCTGCAATGCCCTGCAGCTGCCTGACCTTGCCAATGTTGAAGGACAGCACGCTCTCAGCAGCAGCAATTTTCTGAGCGTCTTCGTCATCCTCTGCGATCTCAATTCCATCCTTAAACCAGATTATTTCCGTTTCAGCTTTGATATTTCCTACCTAAAAAAGACCACAGTAGGAGAGTGGAGGGTTGAGCGGAATAGGCAAAGATAAAATATTAATTTGACCCACCTGGGAGAGTGAGAAAAAAATCATTATATTTTGCAGAACTTTACCTTGCATTTTAGGTACACATTACATTCTTGGGTGACCTCGAAACTGAGGTATTCCACAAAGTGAGGACCTGGAGGTGAAAATCGAACGGATGACATTGTTGAAAAAAAATGTTGATGGGTAAAAATACCAAGGAATTCATTCAGCATTGACGTGCATACCTTGTCTCCTGATCCACTCGGCTCGCTCAAACTCAGACTTCTTCTGAAGCTCAGCAAACTCTGTTTTGTGAAAAACAAAATATCCGGATTTATGTACTTATTCTACTTTATTCCTTGCGCCTATTTAACGCTATAAAATATTTTATGTCTTGAGCTTGTGCTAATTACCCTCTTTCACATACTCAAGCTCATATACATGTACAGTATTTGATAAATGTTATCTCTAACAGTAAATTTATGATTACTGGTTCACTCAAAACACTGTTGGGGGAGGGAAAATATAAAAAAAAATCATTTTCTACAAGAACCTACAGTAGGTACAGTTTATGTATTAGTCAAAATAGCTCACACGTACACGTAACTGTCTAATTTTGCTGTGACTGACAGGAAGGCAAAGCGTCTCATTTTTGCACCACACTGAACATCTTTTTAGAACAATTCTATATTTATATTCATTTAATTTTATATTCATTTTACTGTTAGTTCTGCAAGCATTTTACTGTCTTACAAAACTGTAACTATTTCTAATATTTGTACAATGTTGTATTGTTCTTACTAGTTTATCAGCAATGATTTTACTTGATCTTTACAATGATCTTTATTTTTTATCAGGTGCTGTACTGTGTAGGATTGTGATGTGACTAATGCATTTTTAATTTAGAATTCTTAAGATCTCACTCTTAAGTTATAAAATTCACATTTTCCCACTTTTCCCTTATGACGATTTATTTTGGATTTGTTGTGATCCTTTCAAATTAGAAAAATAACACTATAGTTTTTTATAGTTAATTTAACTATATATATATATATTCAGAAACATCAAACATTTCTGTCATAATTCCACCCTCCGCCACCAGAGGGCACCGTCCCCGGAATACTAGCTGCTACAATTCACACTGCCTGCCTGCCTGCCTGTCTGTCTGTCTGTCTCTTTCCGCTTTCTTAACTCTGCTCAGTTTTTGGTTTTACGGTACACCAGAGCGTTGTTGTGGGTTTCTCTGTCAGTGGCAGATCTTTTCCCAGAATCAGCCCTCGCTTTTCCCACTGAAACTAAAAAATGCGCCTTTTTTATTGACTTTTTACTTTCTGGGAGACCGCTCGATTGGGCGTCAGCGGTCTGGGACTCAGATACGCAGATTTCTTCGTCAGTTAGCCCATGCTACCTGATAGAGGGGTGGGTGTTGTTCTCTCTTAAAGGCAAGGAACCCCTCCTAAACCGTTTTACCCTGCCTTGAACAGTGAACCTCAGGCACCAGAATCTTCAGCTACCATTGAATTTAAAGGAAACACCTGCAAATCAAGTACCTAGGACAGGCATACGGTAAACCTGCTGCCACTTGAGGGCACTGTCTGTGGTATACTAGCTGCCAAGTTTTTACTCTACTTTAGCCAGCCGCTATAGGCACACTTTGCAACTTTTGAACTGCCCTACTGTGTTTAATAAAACTGTATTCTGCAATATGGATTCGTCTTGGTCTTCAGTTTTACTATATTAGAAATTTTTGCCCTACCTAATTATCAGTCCCTTTACATGTTGTGGCCCCAAATGCTCAGGTTTTTTTTTGTGTGTTTTTTGTTCTTTTTTTGTAGAAAAGTCCCTGAGTTGTTGAAATTGCAAAGATGTGATTCCTCTCTTAATTTAATGATGGCTTTGGACAATACACAAGGCACATTGTGATGATGTCACGTGTTATGGCCCAGAAAACTGCAAGCTCAACCAAATCTCAAATTCTTTGGCTACTGAATTACTATTCAGACCTTATTTCAGCAAGAAATTAGAAATAGGATCAGATGCACTATTTAGGAATTCAGGATCAGATGCATTTCTTCTAATCCTGATCTGTAATACCTTAACAAAACACTTATTTATCTGGAAGGGATGGCAGAAAGCTGCAGTATCGCTGGATAAAGTGGTCTATGCAAGAAAAATCATTACAGTTTAGCCGATAATGGACTCTAAGCTACCTGTAAATCTGATATGGTGGCACCAAATAATAGAGTACCATGATAAGCAGTTAAAGGATTGCTGTGTGCGCTAATGGATGTCCTGCACAGAGCCTTTAATAATGCTCCTGTGAAAGCTGCACAAATTTGTATGATCATTTCCTGCCCTCTACAGGACACACCTGACTGCAGCAATAAAAATATAGAGGTCGTGAAACGATGTAGAATTACAGGGAAAACTTTACTTTACCTTTTCCAATAAGCACCAAGCTGGTACGCCCAGTAGCTTTTCCATCAACGAGGTTAAAAGTGAAGCTTCCTTCATCTGTGATTTCCAAAGAGTCCATGAACATCTCGATGATGCCAGTGTTGGTGTCAAAATTCATGGTGTATTTCTGCAGAAGTAGGAGCATTTGTCAGTGTGTGAAAGAGTAAAAAAAACGATGTGCAAAAAAATGTCTAGTTGTTATACCTTTCCTTGAGTAATGATGTTGTCATTAAAAACATATTGCACTTGGCATTTGGATGTAAACTTAGCAACCTGTGCCCAGAAACGCACACGTCCTTTCTCCTGTAGTTCAACAGCCATTTCAGTCTTGAAAGGAATAACTGCAAATCAAAGTGTTATAATAATAATTAGTGCTGTAAAATACAAAAAAACATTAAAATACAAAAAAACATTAAAATACACTGCCTATCCAAAACTATGCAAATAGGTAAGGCCCTCCCAATGGATAACTACTGCATGGATGATTTTATTTCAGCTGGCAACAAGTTATTTAAAGCTAACTGATGCAGTGATTAGCTTCTCATTTCTTAAACAACTATGTCGGAAGACAAATCCTGTGTTTGTGGAAAACAATGTTTCAGAAGGGTCAAATTATTGACATGCATCAAGCTAATAAAATTGAAAAAAAAATCTAAGGAGATTGTTGAAACTATCCAACACATTATTAAAAACTGGGAGGATAGTGGGGAACCATCATCTTTTTGGAAGAAATGTGGTCAGAAAAAAATTATTGTGATCACTTGAACATTTGTTGATGTAAGAGCATTTCCACACGCACAGTGCACAATGTAAAGGATACTCAAGTGATTAGAACAGAACATCTATGTAGCCTTAAGAAAAACACTTTTTTAGTAAGGCTAATCTAAAAAAAGGCTTCAATGTACTAGGCAGAATAAGGATTGGACTCTGGAGCAATTGAAGGTGTAATCTGATGAGTCCAGATTTACCCTGTTCCAAAAGTGTGGGCACATCAAAGCGCAGTGGATGAAGTGACGCACTTATCATGCCTAGTGCCTACCGTACAAGCATGTAGGGGCAGTGCTATGATCTGGGATTGCTGCAGTTGGTCAGGTTCAGGTTCAAAATCGTTGTGTGTTCAAAGAATGGAACAACTGACTACTAGAATATATTGAATGACCAGATTATTCCATCAATGGATTTTTTTCTTCCCTGATGGTGCAGACATATTCCAAGATGACAATGCTAGGATTTATCAGGCTTAAATAGTGAAAGAGTGGTTCAGGGAGCATCAGGCATCATTTTCACACATAGATTGACTACCTTAACCCCATTAAGAATCTTTAGGATGTGCTGGAGAAGACTGACTCTCCTCAATACACCAACACAAGATCTTGGTCCAACCAAATATATTTTTTTTGGGAAGGGCAGTGTAGTTAGAGAGAATTGAGCTTAACGCCATCTTTGATGTTAGTGTTGTTGTTCTGTACTTACTGGGAAACTTGTGGTCATGGCTAATGTCCAACAAGCGCTTCAAACCTATAAAATATTTAAAAAATGCATTCAGTTACTGTGGATACTAAATAATGTATACTGCAGCTCAGACAATAAAAAGAATTCTTGTAATAAAGTTTTCTGTAAATAAAAATGGCACTGCTTTATCAAGACATGACGCACAAGCTTCTGAAAAATATTACGAGTCTTACTATCCAAAGAAAGAAAATAGAGAAGACAGAATATCGCCGTCATTAGTCAGAGTGTTGGGGAAATTGACTCACCCTCCTCTGTCAGTGTGTAGCTGGCAGAAACGCCATCAGTGTTAGTGACAACACAGGAGTAGATGCCCAGGTCCTCCAGTGAAGGATCATTAAAGATGGCTCTGGATCTGTAGACACATCAAGTGGGATAAGGATAAGAAATATCTGTTTTAACTGTTTTAATTGCTTAAAAAGGCTGAAATATATAGATATATATATATATATATATATATATATATATATATATATATATATATATATATATATATATTATTTATTATTATTTTCTTTTTATTCCACTAACACTGATTAATCTTTTTTCACTTCTTCAAAGGTTAATGACACTAATTCATTTGTTCATTTTGTTCCCTTTTTCCACCTTCTTTTTGTACCCATTTTGCCTCCCACTTTCATCCTGTCTCAATGCAGCACATCTGCTAAAACAAAGGTGACACACGACTCCTCTGGCTTCCAGCCTGCTACTATTCATCCTCACCCTGGCGCCCACGCAGCATCGTCCAACGGGTAAAACAACTTGCTAAATGTCTACAATGTGCTATGTGACCAAACCCTTCTCTACGGACTATAGATCTTTCTGAGAAAAAGAGGCCAGATAAACAACATGAGGTGTGAAAAAAGAAGTGATTTTAATGAGTAAGGCAGAAACTCACTTTCCCTTGACTGTTTCAACAGTGAGGCGTGAGGTATCGGTAAGAGCCTGGTAGTTCTTTGACCACACAAACTGAGAACTTTCAGACATCTCGGAGCACTCAAAGATCAGCGAGATCACACCATCGTCATCCACATCGACCACAATCTCATTAGTGCCTGAAAAAATACCACAGATTGAAAACGCTATTTTAAAATCGATCCAGAATCGTCTATAGAAGAGATCGATTGGTTTATCTGATTGCTTTATTCACCAGGCCGAGTCTGTGCAACGACTGGGGGTGTCGTTTCAGAGGGTCCACCAACACCTGCAATGTTCTTAGCATAGACACGCAGTGTGTAGGAAGCACCTTCCTTTAGCCCAGATATCTAAGTCACAGAAAGGGTTATAGCATTAATGACATATTTATAGTAGCACATGCAACAGGATACTTAAGTAATATTCCATGCTGGAGTTGAGGTGGTCTAGAAATCTGGGACATTTTTTTAGGAAATTAGCATTTTAGGAAGCACAAATTTTTCAAAAAGGTTATTTAATTTGTGCTTTAGTTTTATTTAGATTGTCTGCCTTAAACTTCGGTTTACCTAAAGATCTCCACACATCCATGATTTTATCACAATAATAAATTACTGTATGTACATGTACATTGTACATTATATATTGTATAAAAATAGCTTGTATTCAGAGACTGACTCTCTGGTTGTTCATGATGTTCGTGCACCACCATGTGGTCAAATAAGAGAACACTTCTGAAAGTTATACAATATTACCAAAAAAGACATACATTTGGTAATCCAATTTCCATTAAATTGCTCAGCTAACAGTTTCCTGACCGCGAGAGCTTATTTCAGACAAGAGCTCAATAGACAGTGAATATAAAATACTGTGAGTGACATTTAACTCAGAAACGGCTGTAGTTGCTGCTAGTCAGACTTAGGTAGATGAAGCCATTTATATTTCAGTGGAATTGCAAGAAAAACTTCTTTCAATTCAGTTAATCCTGTAGTTAATCCTGTAGTTTTCACATATAGTGACTAACATAAATGCTACTATTTGACCTGCTTTCCTGGGCCAGCACACATAAAATCCCCTTCATAACTATGAGCTAATTTACAGTCTAACCTGCAAGTATGCATTTTTAGTGGACCGGTCCTGAACGCCTCTCCATTTGCCATTTCCCTCCTTGATGTCTACATAGTAGCCGGTGATGGAGCTGCGGCCAGTAAATGTGGGTGGGTTCCAGAGTAGCACCAGTGAATCCTTTCTTACCTCCAGCATGTGAAGCCCATGAGGTGGGCCTGTGTTATCCAGACAAAAACACAAACGTAACAAGGCTGAATAAAGCATGTGCTAAACAGGTACACTGATAATGAGGACCTAATGATGTCGTCTAATCGTACTTGAGGCATATGTTTTTAAAGGGAGACACCTAAAGGCCAAATTGCACAGTGCGATTATTGGCTAACTGTACACAGAAACTAATTACTATCAATGTAAATGTTATTTTTATTTATAACTTTATGCATCACAAGATTTATTGACCCGTACAAGCTATAAGCCATCGCAGGCTCATTAAATACAGTCGGTGAATCATTTGATTGATACCCAGGCTTATAGGAGTGTGAAAACAATGCAGCTAGGTGTTGATTAAATGACCCATAAAGCATCACTGCACAGTAAATCTCTATGAAATAGTTTTGGCTTAACAATTTACCTGGCAATGCAACAGTCCATTCCTTACACTCATAGGCAACACTAGAGATGCAGGACTGGCTAATACCAGCCTGGTTAACCGCACGAACCTGGAACTGGTACAGTACATTCTCCTTTAGGTCCTCAACCTGTAAACAGAGAGAGAAGAAAAGTCATTTAAAAGGCATTTTTAAATATTATGTATTTCTCACATCACAGACATATTAGACCAGTTTTAATAATCAGAATTAACTGAGCCATTGTGTAAGAGTTGTACAATTAAAAAAAAAAATTTGGCCACCATACCACCACTGCTAAATCACACCTTTCTAGCTGTAAGACCACTGTGAGAACATGAGTCATGCTGAGAGCCATACACATTTTTTGCATTCCTATAGTCTCCTCATGGTTTACATACCACTTGTAACTCGAGATGGCCATAGCATGCACATGTGCGTACATACATAAAACACAGCTTTTTTTAGGCATATATATATATATATATATATATATATATATATATATATATATATAGATATATATATATATTTTTTTTTTTTTTTTTTTTTTTTTTTCTTATTCCAATGTCAATCTAATCCAATAAATGTTAATCAGGATTAAAATCTAAAGAAAACTGGTTAAACATTCATCTAAACATGTGAAGTTTGATTTTTGTCCCCTAATGTTAATTTATTTTCATATCACGGCCAAGCCTGCGGGGCGCCCGAAGGCTAACGAACACACAAACAAAAAAAAAAAACAGTCTTGCTTATGATGTGATGACGTTTGTTTGAATAATGTCGAATCCCAACAAAAACTAAAAACCCTGTTTTTTAAATAACGCTGTATATAATAATGTAGCTGAGTAAAGTATGACTTTGAAGTACATATCAGAATTTTTTTAATAGCCACTTTATGGTACTGAACTGACAACATTTGTAAATATTCAGTAGTTCTTAATATTCCGAAAAGGCTTCTATTTTGGTCAAAAAGATGTACGTGCTGACTGAATTATTATTTTTAGACTCTCATAATAGATCATTTCAATGTGTCTACTTTGTTTATTATACACGATCGTATAACACATACAAGAGTGTGCTTATTCTTACATATTATTGGCATGCTGTACATTTTACCTTATAGCTAGTACCAGTGACAGCCTTAGTGTTGATCTCATGCCACTTGCTCACAACACTGCCGATGACGGTTCTGTAATCAAGGTAGTAGCCTCTGATATCGGCTCCTCCAGTCTTAGCAGGAGCCTGCCAGTTCAACAGCATGGTGTCACGAACACGCTCCACCATAATGAGACCAGAAGGAGAGGACGGAACCTCTGTACAGGGAACAGCTTGGGTTAATCCTCTACTCTAAATTAGCAGAATTATGCATCTTGAAAACAAATGCTGTGTTGAGGTTAAAGTGAAATAATATTTTCAATCCAGAAATAATGTGTGTTTAAAATAATATTGGGCATATTAACTTACAGAAAAGTAAGCTGTTGCATTCAAATAATAGGCATTACAGTGGTAAAAATGGTACTTTATTTTACACTTTATTAATTTAATACTATTAGACATAAAATATTGTGTTTGAGGTGTTGGACTACTAACTAGATGATTGTGGTTTTGATTTCCAGCACAACCAAGTTACCATTTCTGGACCTCTGAGCTCAGATGTATAAATTTAATAAATGTGGTGTGCTAAATGCCATAAATGTAATGTAAACTGTTGCCACACATTTTTACAGATATGCTACAACATTAGCGCCTGTCTTACTAATGCTCTTGTTGCTATATTGAAGCCACATCTGGTGGAAAGCATTACCTGAAATATAGAGGTTATTTCACGAGTAAGAGTCAGACTAGGAATGTTTGAGAATAACATGATTGTGAGTCGGGCTAATAGGCTAATTGTTGCCTATTTTTGTTTTATTTAGCTGGGATACATCACCAGTGTTCAGCACTACTTTGGATATAAAAGTCCAAGTCTTAAATTTGAGAGTGTTTATACATTGTAAAACCTTAAATCATTTCATGATAGTAAATTAAAACATTCTGTTCAAGTAACATATTATTAAGAAAAAGCCACACATTACCTGTGGTTTAATATGTTAGTTAATAGTTAATAGGATAGAACATTTTCTGACTGTTCATATCAGCTCTCATTTTAAGCGGTTATTCACATCATGCTTTTACTCACTGAGCACTTTCACCCGACGCCATGACACTGGGACAGCTCTGGACTCTCATCCTGATGTTTAACACACAGCATGCCCTAAAGTATTTCACGAAACAAAGCAAGACACACACAGCATGGACATCCTGCATTGTGGCATTGCACTCTGTAGAACTCCCCACACTTTCAATTTGAAGCAGGTTAGAAGTGAAACACACAAGGAAACTACAAAACACACGCTGACAGAGTTCAGTGAGGTTAGTGTTATTGTAGAATAACAGGTTGAACTTATTAGATATTGCACATGCAGCACCACTTCCATTCAGCAAGTCCACTCCAAAACAAAAACAGCATCATTTGACTGTTTTTACTTCTTTGTATGTATAAGTATTACATTATATTACAGTATGACAATGCCCCTATACACAAAACCACTAAGCTCCAAGATATGGTGTTAAAATTAGTGTAAAATTTAAGCATTCTGGATAGCACCCCAACAAAACTGAACATGTTTGGGAGAAACTGAAAAGCACCCCAGACCATAGCTGACATCAGCACCTGAACTCACTAACACCACTGTGGTAAAATAGGCACATTTATACATCCACAATCCAAAATCTAGTGAAAAGACTTTCCATAGGTGTGTAAAAATGTAAAAAAAAAAAAATCTGGAATAAGATGTTTAAAAATCATATATGGATGTGATACTCAGGTGTCAGGAATTAAATCAAACATAGCTAAATGTTATTAAAAATAATCAAAGCTACCATATTTTTACTATATTTACCAGTCAGATATGATCTTAACAAAGGAAAATCCTTCACCTTTACCTAACCACATAAAAGGCAAGCAAGAAAAGTGCAGGGGAAAATTAGCAAGTGGATCCTTTTAAAGGCTTGTTTTTTTCTCCTGTGTGGTTCTATTTAATGAGCAAGTGGATACTTTTACAGTCTTGTTTTTTCTCCTATGCTGTTCTAGTTAATAAGCAAGTAGATTATTTTAAAGTCTTGTTTTTTCTCATGTGCTATTCTAAGATGGAACTTACCAATGGCTGCTTTCACAAGGCAGGTTTCAGACTCGCTGGAATAAGTGCTGTAACCAGCAGCGTTTACAGCCTTTACTCTGAACACACAGGTGTCTCCCGTGTTTAGCCCATGACAAACAAACCTACAAAATCAACAATTTTTACTGAAAGATTTACACTAGATTCAATTTAGTAAAAACACAAGTTAATACTTAAAAGAGCAGATCTACCTGGTGTCTTTGACCGGCTTGTTGTTGCATGGCTCCCACACATTGCTGCCCACAACACTAACTTCTACGTAGTAGCGCACAAGCTCTCTGGCCTCTTTAGAGGCACCCCAGGTCACCACAACAGATGAGGCTGTGTTCCTAATGGGCACGATAGGGCCTGGTGCTAAGGGCAGGTCTAAAAGCACAGGTAGAGACAGACCAATTAACATTTGGGTCCAAATACCCAATAAAGTCTACCACTCATGCATACTTACAGTAATATAGACAAATAACTAAAGAAATATCCTTAACAAGACTGCATTAAAAATCTGTGTTTTCAATTAAATTTCACTGTAATATGAGTGTATGTGTGGCCCTGTGATGGACTGGAGACCTGTCCAGGGTCCTGCCTTTCGCCCTTTCAGAGACAGCTGGGATAGGTTCCAGCAGATCCCTGTGACCCCGAATTAGGGAAGTCCCAAAGTATTAGCAGGTATACAAGATGAATGAATGAATGAATGAATGAATGAATGAATGCTACATTTAAGGAGGTTGTATATAAATTATATAGATAATTTAGGCAATACTGCACAGTCTAGTGTAAACCATTTTCAAAAGGTTGGAGGTTATTATATAAATAATAATCCTGGAACAGGATGTTTAACACATTTTGATACAATTGTCAGATGGTCCAATATTTTTGTTAATAAAAATGTATAAAACTATTACTGGTACTGAACTCAAACTTTTAAATGAACAGAAAAGAAAAAAAAAACACTGTAAATAAAGAATTCAACGCAGATATCAGCAGAGGTTTATGACATAACAGTTGAACAGTTGTCTTACCCAGTCTGTCTCCGACAGTCGTCGCTCCGGTTTCCTTAGATGGCTCGCTAACACCAGCAGAATTGCAGCAGCGCACGCGGAAGGTGTAGGATTTGCCCTCGGCCAAGTCAAAAAGAGCAAAGCGAGGGGACTTTGCTGGCATCCCAGTGTTGACCCTTTGCCAGGTGTCTGTGCCAACCATACACTGCGAATGGATAAACAAGACACCCAGTTACAGTCTTAGAACTGGGTCAAGGTTGGGCTAAAGATCAGAGCTGAGGAATTTTCTAATAGCAGTTATTGTTTGTTTGGAGAGGTGGTTTGGAGAGATTAATGGAATATTGGCAGTTTTTACTAACCAAATAGGCTATGAATACATAATTGCAATGTAAATGTACAAAAAATTTATAACAAACTAAAGTTTAGTAAGTAAAGAGGTCACACAATAAAAAAACCTTATGAGTTTAATAATCATCTATGCTGACTTGAATAATTAGCCTAATATATACATTAATGCATTATGTGCATACATATTTTTTTTTCTTACAAATAAAGGTGCCTGGATTAAAGTAATGCTTTAAGATAATGTTATGCCATGGCAAGGAAGCTGTATGTAAACCCCTTGGAACAGTTTTAATATTTTGTGTTTTAATCTTTTAAATACTGACAGTTCTGAAGAAAAAAAAAAACAAGTGACCAATGCGCAAAATACTTAAACAAAAGCTAATTTTGTCCTTTAATTTGCTTACCTTCTCCACATAATACATAACTCCTTCATGTCCTCTCTGCACAGGAGGCTTCCAGCTGAGCACCACATAGCTCTTAGTGGCCTCAGTCACAGCCAGGTCAATGGGAGGCCCAGGTATTACACCAACTGAGGAACAAAAACAAGAGAGGGAAGAGAGAGAGAGAGAGAGAAAGAGACAGAGTGAGAGCGAGAGAGAATGAGAGCGAAAAAGAGAAAGGGGAAGAAGAGTAATGTCCTTAATACCTCTATATCTGTTGAAATTGCTTTTATGAGTACTGTAGATCTCACTGACTTCAACAAAGGCATGAAAGCAAATGTCCACAGAATACACATATAACAAGTAATCATATTAGCTCTTACCTGTGGGATCTTCCTCAGTGAATTTGATCATACCAGTCCATGGAGCAGAAATACCAGCTAATATCAGAGCAAGAGGAAAAGAAGACAATGATATACAGTAACCTATACAGCACTTAACATAAGTTACCAAAACCTCTGTTACCTCTCATACGGGCCCGGTCAGCTGGGTCCATGGCAACTACAGGGTCCGAGACACGAGAAGGGCGACTTACTCCGGCTAGGTTCAGAGCGCTAACCCGGAAAATGTAAGTGCGCCCTTCTATAAGTCCGGTGACTGGAAAACGTGCATATTTTACCGGGGTGTCATTACACTGACTCCAGTGTTGAGTGCCAACCTCACACCTGAAAACAGAGCATATATTTTTTATTTTCTAAATGTTTACATTTTTTCCTTTTTATGTTTATAGGTTTACCAGTACATTAATACAAATTCTTTGATTATTTTAAAAATTGTATATTATTTTCATTTCACTTCACAATTGTGTGCTACTTTGTGCTGGTCTATTACATAAAATCTCAAGTTTGTGGTTGTAATGTTCAAGGGGTATGAATACTTTTTTAAGGCACTGTACACTGTACTTGGTTATTTTAGTTCTAATTTTGATTAATTTTACATTAAAAAAACATTTAGACAAAAACTGACATTTGACAGTGAATTCATGCAAATAAATTTCACCCTAATATGAGTGTGTGTGGCCCTGTGATGGACTGGCGAACTGTCCAGGGTGTACCCATCCTGCCTTTCACCCTTTCAGAGACAGCTGGGATAGACTCCAGCAGATCCCTGTGACCCCAAATTAGGGAATAAGCGGGTATAGAAAATGAATAAATGAAGGAATATCCAACATTTTTGAAAATGTTAATAATTATTATATTTAAATAGTGTAAATACAGTGTAATCTTTACTATAAGTTGATATGTTTATCCCATGTCTAAATATTGCATACATATATCCAAATTGGTTACATATATCCATAAAAATTTTATTATTGTTATTCCCCCCCCAGTTTGCCATGCTTTTCCACCACCTCTGACCTTAACCCTCGAGAAAGCGTGTATTAGGACTTGAGTCTGACTTATTCTGTGTTGATAGATTGCACACACACACACACACACACACACCTGTCTACAAAGTAGCCCAGGATGGCGCTGCTGCCCTCAACTGCAGGCTGTTTCCAGGTCACCACTACGTAATCCTTATTCGCATCATGACATCTTACATCTAGAGGAGCAACAGGGACCCCTTCAACCTCCATGTCAGCATCTGGCACACACAAACGCACATCATTTACTAGTTTGTAAAAGTAGAGTAAAAGTCACACACTGGCATTTCTTCCATCAATATGATAAAAACAAAAACTAAATCTCTATAACATATAACATTTATTAGATCTAAATATTGGAAATAGCAAGTTTAACAATCGTGGTGCAAAAATGCCTGTAGATTAGGATTATACCTTCGAAAAACACACCTAACTGTTCTTTTTAAACTGTTGCTATAAAGTGCCTCAGGATATGAGACTTTAATAAAAGAACACATTACTGCCATCAAAACAGTGTAGATTGTCTCATGTTTTTGCCTTTTAGTGACTCAGATAGCAGGATTCTCCTAAAGGTTTTTTTTTACATTTAATTTAACCAATTCTGGGTAAACTCTAACTAAATACAATACTGGGTTATTTATGTTCAATGTTTCAACACTGCTTATCTGGGTTTAACTATTATCTCTGGTTATACATAATCAGACAATTAACATTACATTACTAAATGCTGCCATAGTGTCCTTTTTAGGTTTTTTGGCATCAACATTTAATTGAATCATTAGTGAAAAAAAATATGTTGCCACATAAGCACTTTGTTGATGCACAGTGACAAAAAACACAATCTTTTTACTCCTGATAAAAACATCCAGGTTTCTCTGATTGTATGCATTTGGCATGTGCTGTTCAGATTCTAATTGAGTGTTTGTTGCTAAGCAACAGCTGCAACATTTTTACACCTCATCATCAAATGCACACATTTAGAATCACAATGTGAAGCAAATGCAGTGCTACCACAGCATCAGAACAGGGTTTTGAAATCCAGAGTAAAAATATGTGCTAATCCTGGTTTTTAATGACAACAGTAAATTGCTCTTCTACCTGAGATTAAAAAGTAGGGTTTACAGTGACATTAACCCAGCTTCAAGCACAATGTGCTTAACACAAAAGCCTTTATGATTAAATAAATCTAGGTAACTACAGACAGAACCTATTGTATTAAACTTTAAACCTGCATGTGGATAGAACACAATTAATCATACAAATTAAGCCCTATAAGGTGTGTTAAACCTCACCACGGACAAACACGAAGGCAGAGTAAGAATCGAATCCTGACTTGGTGTTTACGCGCAGTTTGTAAAGCCCCTCGTCCTCTTTGTTGAGGTGGATGAGAGTGAGCGTGGCTCGCTGGCCACTCCACTGCATCTGCACCCATTTGGATGGCTCCAGAAGCACATCTAGTACATACCAAAGTAGTGGTTAGACTTAGCAACACAATTACTCATTCAGCGATCATACATTATTTCTTACACTGTCCTTTATTTATCAAGCTGGAACTGTGTTTTAAGTTCTGTTTATAGGACAATTTACACAAATATTATATTCCTTGTTTACAACTTATATTTTTATAGATAGATAGATAGATAGATAGATAGATAGATAGATAGATAGATAGATAGATAGATAGATAGATAGATAGATAGATTGATATGCAAAAATCAAACCCGGTTCGAATTGTTTTTATGGCGGACAAAAGTTTTAGAGGCAGTTATTAAACATTATTGTGAGGCCCTATTTATATGGTCAAATTTTAAATCAATGTGAATAATAAAAAGCCTAAGAAAAACTGCCAATGTAGGGCTGTACCTAAAAACATCTTTAAAATTAATTTGCCAAGTCTATAAAAACTTAATGTTCACCTTTTATTTGTATTTAATTTATTTGTAATTAGACTTCATCAATCAGTGGCACTGAAATAGAGCTGAATATCCTATTAAAATTATCCTTTAAAACAGAGACTAATTTGTTAAGCATGTCATGTATACGAAGTGTCACAGACGGACCTTCTCCTAAAAAGCAGCGCATGCTCTGTTTTACTAAGCCAAAACACACGCATGCGCTGCTTTTTATGGAAATGTCCGTCTGTAACACTTCGTATAAATTACATGCTTAACAAATTAGTCTCTGTTTTATTGAAATAGTAGATTCGGCTCAGGATCAGTGATAATGTTTTAAAGCTAAGGCGCTGCACGAGGATAGAAGCCAGCATTAATAAGATTATCTTATTTCTATTACCTATTCACAGATTCACACCGAAGAGCTAGAAAGCCCTTCTTTTGCTCTTCGTTTCCACCAGCACCAAATGCGCCAAAAAAGTCCTATTCTGATTTTAAAACTCAACATCACTTACTCATTTACTGCACAAGCCAACTTTAGACGGATTACAATAAAAAGCATTCTATGCATTTCCTTGGCTACTATGTAGCAACCGTGGTAGGACATTTTTCTCTTCTCCCCTCTCTGTGTCTCTGCCTCAATATCCGTCTTTTATGTCTGTAGGACAGCATCTTGACTACAACTCAAAGCACTACAATCTTGCGTCTGCATCTGCCGCTCACTGCCACGTGTGCACGACCCGAAACCAGCGCACAGCAGGCCCAGTTCTTGCCAACCATAGATGGGTGGGCAGACAGATATCCTAGGTGGGCAATTTTTGGGGATGGGGTGGAGAAGAGCGCTACACTGTAAAATTCCACTACTTAAATGATGGAATTACAAAAATATTGTTGTACTAATATCCTTGCTTAAGCTTTGTAAAGGAGACTTATTATATTAAGTCAATATAAGCTCGAATATGTTAAGAATCAGAAATATGTTTTTAAAATGTTAAACGGAGGGATTTTAACATTTGGAATGGCTAATGGCTGGACTCAAAAGCATAAATAAAGGCAATGTTAACATCTTTTAAAAAGTGAAGTTTGGGCCAACTAAAAATTAATATTTTAAGTAAGTGATTTATCAGTATTTGTATACTGCGGTCTTTACCAAATTTTAATTGGGGGGGGGCAAGGGAAGGCGGGTTACACTACGCAAGTAGCCAATTCTGTTCTGCTCTTTCTGACGGCTGTGCCCTGAACATCATTCAGTAATTAATGCTGTGACATATATTGAAATATTGGAAATGTGTTTAAAAATCATATGACTATTATTGAAAAAGGTTCTATAGTGGGATATATTGATATGGAATTATTGTCCAGCCCTTTTATATAGTGCACCAGCAAGGGCTTTTCAAGGCAAAGATTTAAAAGAAAATTAGGTTTTAACATGATGAAGACTGTAAACACAGCGGCCGGCCAAAAAATAAATAAATAAACTATTAAAGCTTTTATTTTTGACAGAATTTTTACTTCACAGCATTTTTCACACCTGCCTACATTAAAGTGTTGTGTACAGTTATCCAAGCTGAGGTGAAAATATCTAACACTGTAAGGCAACAGTGTGCTGACTAATATTCTATCATCATTTATAACACCTGCTTACTAGTAAGAAAAGTTAACTACAATTATTTAACACACCAAGAACTCATAATTTTTTAATCAAATGTCTACCCACCATTTCTGTACCACAGCACCTCAGGCTGATAGCGTTTCACAGTGGGGTAAATGATGACGGTGCAGCCCAAACTCATGGTTTCTCCCTCACGGCCGAAGGCCACTCCAAATTTATCAATAATAGTGGTCCTGAAGGTGACGCCGTACTCAGGACTAAAACCATCTTAGCAGAGGAAGACAGGTAGAAATTAAACCTTTTAGTGGTAAGTGTTACGATTTATATTTAGTTGAGGAATTTGTTCCAGTATTATCTTACTGTATCTAATTGTTATAAAACAATTTTTGTAGATGTATCAAATGTGGATTAAAAAAAAAATTAAACCTACGGGGTCTTTCAGTCACTTCTTCCTCTTTAAATCCTGTAAAAAAATATTGCAAATAGACATGAGATCTGCAATGAACACATCTTATCTTCACTTACAGGACTGAGACCATTTTCTTTTCTTTTTACCAGAACTGATTTTTTTACAAAATAGAACAATATCTACTAAAAAATACACAGCACTTTCAAAGATTCTTTTAAAAGCACAGTTCAGCCTCAACATTACAAAACACGGCACTAAATTCTTCTGTGAAAAGACCCCATTGACCTCTGAAAGCAGGACGCCAAGGGCCTAAAATAATATGCAAGGGAGTCAGATGGCTTTTCCACTCCAAATATACCTCACTGAAATGCCTGTTAGTTTAAACTAACTCTATTTAGCACATAGTAGAAAATTAAGAATAATTTACACTATAAAAAATAATATACGATATCATGGTAAAGATTCATTTTACAGTAAATTCACAGCTCTTATAAAATACAACTACTGATTGAATTAAAGCGCCACAACTTTCATTTTCATTTTCATTTGGATACGCAATACACATCTACCATAAATCTAACCAATCAGAGTTATTGCAAAATTCCTAAATATGTTTTAAGTTTGGTTTACAATACGCATCAAACCTTTACATTTACATTTCCGGGATTTGGTAGATACCTCTATTCAGAACAACTTACTTATTTATCTCATTTACACAATAAAGCAGTTAAGGGTTGGGGCATTGCTGTGGCTATGGGTACTAAATTGAAATATGTTAACTAAAAATAAACTCAGAGCCTTTTAATTAGTGATCCAACATGTTAAACACTGATCTGCCCCCCCCCCTTTTAATCAGAGGTAACAGAGGTTGGGGTCTGAGGCTGAGCCTACTCCACACACACACTGAGGTACCAGTGACCAGTGTTACTGCCCCTTTTCTCGAATTTGTCTGATCATGCTTTTGTATGGTGTTCTCTTCGACTAGAGTCCACTCTGCTGGGGATGTTTCTCATCTACGGTCTGGGGATCCATGAAATTATATAGCCACAAAGGAGCTTTAAGAATGGATTAGGACTTGCTCTGCTCACCTGACCCAAGGCTACAGTTTGATCACCATCATCGCACACTTCAACATCGTTTAGCTGTAATAAATGTATATTCGTGTCACAAAGATGAGGATGTGTTCCCTTTTGAGTCTGGTTCCTGTGAAGGTTTTTTCCTACTATCTCAGGGAGTTTTTTCCTGCCACAGTCGCAATGAGTCAGTTTGCTCATCATGGACAGACTTAAACTTAAACAAAGAACCATATTTTATTCTTACTGCATTATCTTTGTAAACCTGCTTTGAAATATACTGTTAAAAGCGCTTTACTAATAAAAATTATTCGAATTTAAACCTGGGACAATTTACAGTTACAGTTATCCACAGTATGTTTACTGAAATTACTAATAATTGTAATAAATATTATACTAAAAATTGAAGTACCTTATATCTAATTTCTCAGAAATTTAGTTACAATTATGAGTACTAAGCTCTAAGTAACTAGATTTGGTTTCATAAATTCTAACCTAATCAGTGCATAGAATATGGCATACAGAGTTGTTTACCATAACCTGTTGTGAAATCATGTCGCCCTGCTCCATGTAGGTCATTCATAATAATAAGGTTGAGCATATCAATTTCCTGGAGAGCGTTTTTCATTTTTATTTTAGAGACAGCTGCAATAAAACCATGCAACCAATGACAAAAAAATGAATATTTTAGATATATGCACCTACTTTTAATGATGACTGAAGCAAAGGCAGAGCTCTCGCCTTTTATGTTTAGAGCTGAGATGCGGTATTCAGCTGTGTCACTGAAATCACAGCTGTAAAGCAATAATAAAACATAAGAGTGCATTCATCTGATACATCACAAGTACTCATTTTCCTAGGGTTTATCAGGGTTTATTTAGACATGCAACATAGAATTCTTACTTCTTAATTTCCAGAGAGTGCATGTTGTAATTGCTTTCTGCAGTGTACTTTTCTGTGTGAGCCTTTGCATCGATGAGCACGTTATTTTTGTACCTGATTGCAAAGGAGATAAAGCAGACAGCGTAAAATTACGTACAGTTCTCTTTAAAAATAAACATTGCAACAAGTAAAAAATAGCTAAAATATTGTCTAGTTGTCTAGCATTCTTTAACCACAAGTTGTTTTCTATAAATGTTCCCTGTTTAGGCTTGCCACAATGGATCATCTGTTCCAAATATTTGATCTGGATCAGGTTTTATACTTTATATACTGTACTCGATATAAGGTTGTATAAAAACAACATTTCCATTTTATTTTAGCTTGGAATTGGCACCAGGCTGCATCATTCGAAAGGAAAGGGCTCTTAGCAGCTGAACTAATTGGGAGACTTTTTTTTACCAAATGTTTAAGTAATTTTAGGGTTAAAAACTCTTGTTGGCTGATTTCATATAAAATGCAAATCAATACAAATGCATTTTTTCTACAAAAACAGACCAGTCTGCAACCATTTAGGAAATCGCGCAAAATAATGAGTTTGTATGGTAAATTTCATATTATTTGGAAAAACCGTTTTCAGGTTGTAATTAATTTTAGCATAATGAAAACAGCTTAAATATTTCCATTTGTGTTTATGTTTTAAAAAGAAACTGATTTGCCACCAGAATAAGTGTAAATATGTAAATATGTCTATCAATAAGCTTAAGATATGAGTTATATAATATACAATAAAAAATATAATAAAATACACAATAAAAATGTATAACGTTATTATGTAACGATTTTTTAACCTGCCTGGATAATTATTTGCATTCTATGTGTTTTTGTATTGACTGCTATATAAAGACTTTAATATAAGGATAGAGCATTTAAAATATTGTTTTGAAATCCATGGAAATCCAAGTTCTTGTTCTAGCGTTATTTTTAAAAACTCTATTAGAATCATATTCCTATCATGTTTCGTGCTTATGTCTATAAATATTGTGTGTATGGCTATAAAATCAATAGTTATGCTACAAACAGAAAGAAACAGTTCATGTAAATGGGTTAACACAGAATATGAGGTCTCACCAGGCTATGCGAGGTTTGGGCCAGCCAGCCACAGTGCAGTGTAGAGTCACGTTCTTTCCCTCCCACACAGTCTGACCACGCGGTTTCACAATGAACTCAGGAGGGTGAGTCAGATTATCCGTATTCAGCTTTCTCTGGAACTCATGCTTCTCTTCGATCTGTAATGAGAAGCAGATGGACCACTACAAGTATGAGACAACTTCACTAAATTACTAAAATATGCCATACTATGTATTTCTGAACTGCACACAAAAACACTCATGTATGTTTTGTAAAAATTTTTGAGTCTGTAGACAGTTGGAATTACTTGCATTATGAATATGACTTTACTACTAGAGTTTATAACCATTTATAACAGTATATTCATATACAGCTTTAATTTAAAATTTTTGTTTTCTATATGTAACTTCATTGTAATTTCTTATTATTTTAAGTATTTAACTGTTAGTTACATTTTTCTTTAATGTTTTTTTTTCATAATGGAAATGTTATAAAAAGAGTTACACTATACTTTGTATGATTGTGTATGTGAAGAAGTTTATTTGAACTTAATTGAATTCAAATAAACTGGTAAAATGTAAAAAGTGATAGTAAACATTCTAGGCAACTTTATCGATTGTCTGTAAATTTGAAACACAGCATGTAATGAGAATCATTATTTGAGAATGAGAACTTAATCAACTGATCAATAATCACAATGATAAAATAGGACCTTTCTGGTGACAGCCAGTTTTTCTGCAGACTCCCTTATAGTTGTGCTGTGGCTTTTCTTCACCAGCTTCAGCTGGTACTCGGAGTCTCTGGAAAACAGGTTCTTCATGACCACATAGCCCAATGCTTCCTCCTTCAGCTCCTCCTGGCTCTCCATCAGATCCCGAGTGGCTAGGTAACTGATCAGACAGATGGCATTAAATTAGTAGGCCAACAGAAGCTCAAATCAATAAAATTTTAGCAGCCGCGAAAGTGAATTAAAAGGATTAGATATGTGTTTACTATAATATAGAATCATATCTATTGTAGAAAGCATTTTAAATACATCAGTGTTTGTTATAATTCTGTCTGCATATTTTTGAATATGTATGCAAGTTTAAAAGTCCAAATAACTACTGCTAAAAACAAATGATCTTGTATAAAGGAAATGTAAAAGATACTAGTGATGAAGGTAGGTTTATTTTTACAGCATTTGGCAGATGCCCTTATTCAGAGCGACTTGCATTTATCTCTGAGCAATTGGGGGTTAAGGGAATTGCTCAGTGGCCTTGAATGGTGGCTTGGTGGGGCTGGAAATTGAACCCCAGTCTTTCTGGTATCAGTCCAACACCTTAATCACTAAGCCACCACCAGCTGGTTGTTGTAAATTGATTAGCAAATTTGGTACATTTCAAGCAGTATTCTGTTTGGAACAGAAAGAAAGGAAAATGAGAAAGCCAGTCACCCGCTTCTACAAACAGGAACTACGTATCCAACAACACTCTCCTCTTTGTCCAGTGCCAGGCAGGCACACTTGTGTTCTTTGGCGTAGGAAGTCTTTTTTTCTTCTTGCTTCTTACTTTTAGACTTCACCCTAAACGAAAAAAAATCAACAAAGCTTTACAGTAAAAAATCTAGGGCAGTGTAATTTGATATAAGAAGTAATATTTCTAAACATGAATTACTAATACTCAGTTACTAACCTGGAAATGGCGCCCAGTTCCTTCTTTTGTTTTTTCTCTAAAGTGTTCAGGCTAAACAGAGACCAATAGCAGTCAAACCACAAGCAAAAAAAAACATGCACAGTATTATTTACCATTACATGTACTAATCCCGTACTTGATTTAATTAAGAAATCAAATAAGGTTTTAAGTGCTAACCTGGAGAATGAGCTTTGAGTTTTGTCCTGCTTTCTGCTTGAAGCCTGCACCCTAAAGAAGAACCACAAAGTCATGCCACAGTTCCACATTAAAATAAAGCGTTTTTTTTTTACTTTTAAAGTAATCACTCCTGCTCAATTCACGATAATGTCATCATTTCTGTTAATTTGGTAAAATGAAGGTGTTAATATGTTACTTGATAGAGTTGTTTAGTGTGTTAGTTAAAGCTTAACATGTGATCCCTTTGGGGGGTGGATTTAAGTTTGGACTGTTAAAGCATTAAATGCATTGGAAAAAATGCTTTGCTTTATCCACCCAAATATTACTACAGTCACAGCATAGCTAATTTACATTCAGAGACTTTTTTATATGTTATAAATGTCTATATAAATTAATCTCACAAAAAGCATTAAAAAACGAATGTTAATCTATTTGCTTAAAATAATTAGCTAAAATTGATCCTATAGTGCAGCTTAGCAACTGCAGCTCTTCGCTGTAGGGTAGATGGCATGGTAGAACTTAAAGCGTGCTAACCTTTCCAATCATTTCCCATTAACTCCAGCATGTTATGTGTTCTATTTATATATAAATGAATAAATGAATTTAAAGAATAAATGGTTTTCAATATTCAAATATTTTGCACCTTAAAAGGTTGTTTCATCAGTATTAATTTTCTTTTTCAAATCTGACTTCACTAAATGTTTATAAAACCATCACATTTGGGGAAAAAACAGCATTTGTCTCAGTTGACAAATTCAAAATTTAAGCCTTTTCTGTGAAAAATAATGTTGTTATTTTATAAAACACTACATTTTCGTCCTGTCTGACATAAAGTGTTGTTTTTTTAGAACAAATAATGGTCTGAATTGGATGGCAGCAGAAGATAAACCTGGAGGCATGTAAACATTTCTGTCACATACCTCCACCTTCCAGAGGTATTATAGGCTTTTTGTTGTTGACATGCCTGACAAACAGGGCCGGTGGTACACAAAGCTCTGCTATCATGGGAGATTCATTCTTTATCCGTCGCATTGTCACAATTTATCTCTGTACTACATTGGCTTACAGCATAAAATGTATTACTGTGAAGGGTCTCCCCAATTTATATTGGATTATTCTCAGCACCGCTTCAACTGCAATTGATGGTTTCATCACAGCATCTGATTTATACTTATGTAGGATTAATGTGGAAAAGATTTACCTAAGCTTGTAATAAAGGCAATACAGCCAAAACAGCTTGTTATAAATAGGAAAATGCTTTGAGAAAACACAGCACCATAACACTTTGCATTATTTCATTCATACACACTGAATTATACATCTACACCTTCGCAGCAAAACATCTCCTCTTAAGTGCTGTACAATATTCAACTGGAAAAGAGGCTGTACATTTGCAGTTTACTAACAGGCATCCTTAGCCTCTACGTTTCCCTCTCTCATACTCCACAAATAGCCATGAGACACATAATAACCTTGGCTTATTTTTTCTTACAGCAGAGAGGTTCAATTTCCTTCAGTAGCTGGGTCAGGAAAAACCACAAGCGGCATTTATAATCAAATTGCTTTACTTATTGATGAAAGCATTATGCAGACAATTGTAATTGTCTACAGAGCTAAAGTTTTTTCTTGCCATTGTCTCGTCTTCTCATTAAAGAAGTAAACATTAAGTGAAAAAAACCTTCAAACAAAGTGTATATTTAAAATCCGTATACAAATTGAAACTTAGCTGAGCTGATTTAAACTTAACTGATCATCTAAATATATTCACATTATGAAAGAAATACATGAATCCGAATGTATCCATTTGGAAGACATTCACTGTTATATTGTTAAGTGGTTAGCTTAAAAAACTTTGCTTCTAAAACTTTGCCATTTCTTGCCACACTAATTAAGCTAAAAAAAACATCACACAGGAAACAAGTGTATCTCTTGTCATTATTCTTATTCTGAGCAACGTGTGAGGATGAGTCATTAAGGTGTTACTTATTAAATAAGCATTCGATAATCTAGGCTGGTTAAAGATGATTAAAAAATAGCAGCTGTTATGTGAGGTAACTCTCCAAGTGCTATTCTACTAGGCAGCACACATCTGGGAAGAGCACAGTGACATGTCACCACTGGCTCCTCTTACCCCATGCTGCTCAAGTGAGCTGAATAGGACTTGTGGCTAAAGGACGACAGCGAACTTTGGTGGTAGCTGCTTTCATAGTGAGTCTCCAGATTCCGCTGTTGCTTCTCTTGTTGCTGCACTTGTACAGATCCTGACATCCTGAGTGGATCTTGGATTGACTTGCGCCTGTTTTCCGAGTATACCGGAGGCCTGTTTCCTCCTTGGTTTGTTGCTTTAGGTGCACTCGCAGTTTAACTAAGGGTCAATTCCATTGTATTTAGGTCAAGTCATGGACATTTTTTAATATCAAATGATCAGTTTAAATAACAGGCTAGTGTGTGTTATGCATTTAAGATCTGGATGCATTATAATTTTGCTTGCTTTAAATATATAATAACATTGTAAATAAAACAACATCTAATATGTACTGGAAGTTTTACTGGTAAAACTAATTCACAAGAACTAACAATAGTACACAAATTCATTTACAAAGCTTGAGGTTTCATTCATACATAGGATTTTACATTATTAGCATATTTAAGGTAGATTGGCTGCCCCAGAACACACTATGGAAGGGTATATTACAATAGTATAAGATATTTAATTTAATGCAATACATTGGATTTCAGGTAGATATGAAAGCGAGGCTATTGTACCAGATAAAAAAAAATAAATTATAAACGTCCATTGGAATAAAAGGTGATACACTAATTTACGCAACAATAATCCCAACTAATGATTTTATGTTATTAAAAATACTTACAACACAAGACGCCAATCGGTGCAAATTAAAATAAAATGCTCTTTCTTACCAAAACCAAAATTTTGAAGGGGAAAAAGTCAAACTGGATTCCGAAAGCGGACAAAATCCCGAAAAGGCAGCGGTGCGGCGCGGTGCGGGGCGGCTGCGAGAGCACAGGGGACAAAAATACTGCTGAACACACGCTGGAGAGCAGCGCGGCCTTGTAAGGCGAGCGAAACGTTAAATTTAGTCTCGTGCAGGGTTGCCAGATTGAGTCTACTGTACGGGACCTGATAACTAGTTTACCCACCCCCAAACCCAACCACCATAAATTAGGCAAAGGCTCGACTGGACCACTACATACGATCACAAATATTACCAATCTTTGCAGGCCATTGCAACTTCTGTCTGAAAGGCCTGTTTCTCTTATTCGAGCAATTTCTCAGCGCCTCCCTTAAGTTTTTATTCTTTCGATTTCTCGCTGTTTAAAGCTGTGATTGGGTCATCTTATTCAATCATTCAGTCATTCATTCATTCATCTTCTATACCCACTTATTCCCTAATTTGGTGGATACGTGAATCTGCTGGATGTTAATTAAAAAAGAAATAATGGGCAGATGATTAAATGTCTTATGGGACGGTCTGCCTGGAGCAAAATCCTATAGCAACTTTTCAACAAATACATTACACCGCTACAAAGACGCCATCGCAACTAATTAAGCAGAAAAGAATAGGCTGATAAGAGGTTTATGGGCTGGTTGGACAACAACAGTCCAGATGGCATACACTTCTAGCCCACATCTGAGTCAAATATGGCACGTATGACCCATTTCTGGCAATGGCAGAGGTCACCTGGGCCAGATCTGGCCCCAACACATCAAGTCAGTTTTAGGTTGAGTTCTGGCTGGTTGTGTGGGTCAGATGTCATTTGCTGTCTGAGAGTATAAGACATATTGGCCAAAAATGTACCTTCAATTTATTTTTTATTTGATAAATTGTTCCTGCAAACTGTTTGTTTGTCTGTAATGAGCAAGCCAGTGGCAACTGTGGCATCTGGGTGATTATTGTAGCTAAACGATGTTGATGTTGTGTGTAGTGACAGTGTAGCCTTGGATCAGTAGAGCACAGTCCAAATCCATCCTGAAAGCTCCTGTTTGGCTCTGTAATTTCATGGATCCCCAGACTGTAGATGAGAAACATCTCCAGCAGTGTGGAGTCCAATCAAACAGAACGCTAATACAGAGGCAAAAACATTAGCCCTTTGCCTTTTTTTTTGTTTTTGTCAAAACTACAGATTATAGAATGTTGCCACATCAAGCAATTAGCTAAGCATTAATTAAGCAATTATTATCCACTTAAAACACACATTAGAAATTTGCATTAGTGCTGATGTGTTGTCTGTCTCTCACTCATTAGGAAGCAAAAAGCTGACTAAGCAAATCTAACTAAACAAGCATAGGGCTAGAGAGTTTAGATAACTACAAACTAATATTCTTTATTATCAAGTTTATTCGACTAAAACATGAAAATAAAGTTCTAGTCAACAAAGTAATCGACAATGTATTAGGATACTGTAATTGTTACTGCAATTTCCTTCTTAACATTAATGTTTTTTCTTATATTTTATTTCAGACACATGATTAAGTAAATAGTGATGTAAAAAAATAGTTATTTTCCTGGAACCCTTTTATACCGGCTGTGTTTACAGGAAGGAACACCAAACACACATTTTATACCTCTACAGGCAAATCAGTATGTTACATCTACTTGTATGTTTTTGATATTTGAAAGAAACTGTGGATCCCAGAAGAAATACATATATACAAGGGGAGCATGCTAAACTCCACATTCGAAATCATTCAAGTTTGGGTGTTTGAGGATACAAATAATAATATGATTACAACTACAAAAGTTATTATTTATTCCCTTTAAATGTGAACGTAATGTTTTGACTACTTAACGATTGAAAGAATATAAGTTATATATTAAAATAGATAAAATTAAAAATGTAACTATTGTTTGATTTTAGAGGGACTATAAAATAAAACATTATATTGTGCACAGCAAAATAATTTACACAAACATGAAAATGTGGAATAATTAATACTTGATTTTACATACATTTTAGTACATTCGTGGATGGAATTAGCTAAATACATCACAGTACAAGCTGCGTACACAAACCAGATCAAAAGCAGTCTTAAAGCATAAGAGATTTATTAAGATAAAACCACTGCAGAACCTGTTTAGGGTCTATTATAACAGTGACTGTAATTAATGTTCCCTATGCTTTCTTAGCGACAGTGTTTTAGGTCACTAGGCATAACTTCATATTTGATGTTGATTGATTATATAAATGTATTTTACAGATTAAATACTTAATTCCTATGCACACAAAATATTATACTGTTCTTTGACATTAAAATGGTTACACAGTACTTAGAAAACACTACCTGTGCAGTAAACGTGTTCTTAAATGCTAATCTTATAGAAACAATGTACAGCATCGGACTAATTTATTTTTTTCAGCATCAGGCTTTTGCACGCATTTCCACTATTCTACCCTTTAACCTTAGGATCTTACTGCAACAGGAATTAAGCTGCCCTTTAAAGGACAAAATATATAAATACACAGTTCTGAACTTGCTCCAGTATTGAAGTGAATGTTCTGTAGTCGCTCACAGAGCAAATATTAATGTGTTTGCTGATGCTGACTTCCTTGACTGTTATTCAGTCAAGGCTAAATTTTTGTTTTGAATAGTTGCAAGATGATCTGATATGCCAGCTTCGATTTTGTCGCACTGTGCAAGGAAACCCTGTAAAGAATAAAAAAAAGAACATTCAATAATCAGATTTGATTTAAGACATAAGACATGTATATATAATATTTGGCCAAAATTTTGTAGCACACAAGACACAAGAAGTTTTTACAATCTATAGAGGAGCCTTAAATTGAAGAATATATTATTTATAGAACTGAAGTGGCAAATTACATATAACAATGCTATGGTCAGGTGTTTTAATACTTTTGTTTATATAATTTACAGTACAAATAAAAATACACTTGTACCTGTACAGTTTTTACAAGACCTTTTTTCTTCATCCTACAGTCGCTAAAATTCTCAGGTACAGTCTGCAAACAGAATCAACAACTTTAATTAGAATTGTTAAACAGCTTCGATGTGTACGTGTAACTTACTAAGGAACATGATGTGTTTGTTATCTTCCTGAAAGTACTGGATATGAGCAGTGAACTTAGGTTTGGATATTCATAGGAAAGAATATTTGTGAATAGTAAAACGTCTCCACAGTTAGGGCTGGTTAACAACTTAGAACTAAACACCAAACGTAATTCTTTGCATCGGATGCAGGATGACATTGAACTGTGTTGGTAAACTAACCTTCATTTATTGTTCAACAACTTTAAATTTCGCACATCTTTCTAAAACCCAGTGTGTCATTGTGTTCATTTATTATCCCAATATTTAATTTTTGTACTAGGAAACAAAACTAGAGCCATATTAATAGCAGAAAACTATAAATTAGATTGATATTCCTTAATAGCAGGTAAATGCTAGTAACAATATTTCCTGGATCATTAAAGTGTATTTAAAATCATAAGTCAATCTTCAGACCTAATGGTAAAAATTGCAAAAAAGTATAATTTTGTACAGCTATATTTTAATTTTAACTGAAGTAAAAACATAAAGGAAAAATAAATAGTTTAGTCTCATATTAACCCATTATTTTAAGTAAATTAGACAATATGACACTAAAACAAATAATTACTATGCCGTCGATCTCCTCAAGAATCTTCATAAACTGCTCAGCAGCCAATTTTACTCTGTGATCCAGTTTATTAAGAGCTTCAGCCTGCAGATCCTTTGCCAAAAAGCCCTAAAAAATAAAAAAGCATCATAACAAAATGAATCTAGCCAAAATTCACATTTAAATCCACATAAAAATCCCTAAAAGGTTGTATACGTGCATTTTTTAATCCCGTCAGTTCACCGTTCACTTTCTCCAACTTCTTGGCTGTTTGTTCCACAGACTTTTCAATGTCTTTCAGCTTTTTCAGCTCAGCCTCCTCCTCAGGACTATTCTAGCAAGTGAAAGTGTGAAACATACAAATGTCCATTTTATCAATACACCTCTCAAAAAAATTTTTCTTTAAGATTGTGTATGTAAAGATGTTACCCTTTTTCCGATCATCATAAGTTTACACCCTTGCTTAATTCCAAGGTTGGAAAGACGTTCGTCCATTTCCCTTAAGGATTTTCCTACAGCAAAAGAAAGCATGATGCAGAACCTCTGGCAAAATAATACAGATTTTTTTTATTACAGGTATATATATATATATTACCTTTGAATATTATTTTTTGACAAGCTTCTGGGACCCCAGTGACTTGTGCCAGAGCTTCTGACAGGTCTTTGAGTACAGGCTCATTTCCATCCTGTCCTGTCAGTGTGATGTTGTGTTTGGAGCTTCCTGAAAAACAAACACACACGTCATGGTTATATATTTACTATTTACAGTATCCACATTCAAATAAAACAATCATATCAAAAATAAGCTAATCCTTAACTAGCAGGCTGGTTTAGATTGCATGGTAATTAATTTCTGTATTTCCCTAGTTAAGAATTCTGTGGAGATATTTGAAAATTTGTTGTTTGTTACTAACATCTATAAAGACTTAATCTGTTAAACAACAGTGTTTACCATGAGCGACTGTCACTGTAACCGTGCCGTCCGCCATCTCAACACATTAGCAGTGGGACGCAGGATGTGACGTAAAAGCACGGCTTGTCATCGTTGTCTCACACTGCCACCTAGTGGACACATTTAATATGATTTTAAATGATGATTCAATGTATTTCTATGGATTGAACCAAAAAAATTCTCTTGTCAATTTTTGGTTAAATTACCTGTATTAGTTGGTTAAATTACCTGTATGTCAATCAACCTTTCTCCTTCCCAGCTGTTTGGTCATTTTGTTATCACTTAGAATTTTTTTGCTGGCTGGTGTGCAGTTGCACCTACTCCATCATACTGAAACGTTTTGTTGAATGTACCATTCTGTTGGTTGGTGGGTAAATCTAACAAATAATAAGATTACATTTATAACTTTTATTTATAAATTTTAGTTTGAAAGTCAAACTTTATTATCAAATGCGGATATGATATTAACAATTTAGAAAATATGTCTTTGGCATCGTTCAGGGCTGGTGCAAATGTGCGGTTGGGCCGTATTCTGCCTCCGGGCCGAAGTTTGAGGCCCCTGACTTAAAAAGTAACAGTGCTCAGAATTGATATGGGGAACCTGAAGCTGTCACCCACTGCTTCTGCGCTGCCCATATGCATTTGTAACCACTTTATTCTGGTTAGGGTTACAGTGGTTCCAGAGTCAATCCCAGCAACACTAGACATAAAAAAATCCAACCTGCAGGGGCTAAGAGTTGGGTTGAAAATATTAGACTGCACCAACCTAAGTAACTGTATGCTCGGTTTGTTGAAATCAGACAAGCACTTCTACAGTCTAAAATTGGGAGGCTCAAAAGGAACAGTTTAGTAAGGAGGTCTTCAGACTCCACATTACAGACAGGTCCATCTAACAGTTTTTAGAACTTATTTTTATTTATTTATTATTCATATATATATATATATATTTGTAACCTTTAGTTGTTATACAAAATATACAACTTTATTTTATTTATATATATATATATAAAATAAAGTTGTATATTTTATATAACAACTAAAAGTAACAAATGCAATTATGGTTCACCAAGCGAACGAGATGATGCATCTCTGCATTACCCCAGCTCCACCAAGCCACCACTGCTGGGCTCCTGAGCAAGGCTCTTAACCCCTAATTGCTCAGTTGTATAAAATGATATAAATGTAAGTCGCTATGGATAAGGGCATCTACCAATGCTGTAAATGTAAATGTGAATGTGTGTAATCAATCTAATCTAAGAGCAACAAATGATGGTGGGTGACATAATTGACCCGAAAGCATAAAGACGCATTTAACAGGGTTACCATGGCTTGAGTTGCAGCATCACGTTCGCTTAGGAAACCATAGTTACATACGTTACTTAGACAGCCAAGATACCTTTGGTAAAACGAGCTGCATCAAAAATGCTATGGTAACCAAAAACGCCCACGATGCTATAGCAAAGGTATACTTTTCCAGTGTTTGTGGAATCAGGACAACAGGACCAGCCTGAAGAAAAAAGGCTTGGAGACTGCCATACCGCCAGTAGAGTGCGCACTGAGTGGGGTAGGAGGTGGGTACCAGAGGCCTCGTATGCTAGTGCAATGGTCTCAACCATCCACCTTCTTTTCATATGCTTTGTGGAAAGAAGCCCCTTCTTGGGTGCACTAAAGCAAATAAAAAGACAATTTGACCTTCACTACTGGGCTCTGTGAATGTAGGTGCCCAGTCTGTGCCTGGTCATCAAACATCAAACTTCAGGTTTAACTTGTCTTGGTCCCAGAAGGTAGGAGGAGAGAAGACCTGCAGTATTATTAGCTTAGGTATATT
Organism: Bagarius yarrelli; assembly: GCA_005784505.1. Lineage (NCBI taxonomy): Eukaryota > Metazoa > Chordata > Actinopteri > Siluriformes > Sisoridae > Bagarius > Bagarius yarrelli. The sequence goes on from VCAZ01000021.1 coordinate 2,593,374, forward strand.
AGAAGGAACTTTAAAAACATAGCCATATCTGGGGTGGGGTGGAGTGCTTTTTTGACCTGCCACTGGGACAAATGTCATGTTTTTCAGCTGGGCAGTCGAGGTTTAACTTAGCCATGGCACAAGTCACAACGGCAACCAGCTACTCATAGGCGAGAGACCATGTAGCTGATTCCATCACCTGCGCTAGTGTTAGCAAGCTAGCAGGTGAGCAGTGAGATGCGTCCGTCTTAGTTCCCCCTGCTAGCTCAACTTGCGACCCCCACAAGGTAAGTCTCTGCTGAGCTTTAGCCACAGAAGGACCAAAGCCATAGGGGCTGCATACCTGGTTGTTGTTAAAGGTGGGACCGGAGAACAGTGGTTGCCGCTTGCATTGAGATTATGCTCATCACCACCCGTGATAAAACGAGAGCAGTGAGGAGTGCTGATCCAACCTCTTGCTTTTTCTTTTAGACATAATTGCTTTTCCCCTTCGAATCGGAAACATACATCATGGTACTGAAGGGAAATAAGCTTACCTTTTTCTACAGCTGGATGTCTTTTTTGTTCCTGGTCGCTTACATCAACCGCAATGAAATGTCACTCTTCCATTAGACTGATTATACACATGCTTCAGACCAAGGTCACACAGAGGTGCTTTTATAGCATTTTTTAAAAGCTCGAGTTCCTGAAGCAGAACTGTGACACATAACCCTCATTTGCCCTGGACAGAAGTTTTTGTTTTTTTTTTGTAATAGAAAAGATTCCCCAGACTTGACCCAAAAATTCTAACTGAGCACTGACAATATGAATAAGCACACAGGTACTCTAGTATATCTTTTTTGCATGTTTGTGCTTTATTTGATAATAATTTGATCTTACATTATTTTCTGAAATGTTTATGATGATGATAATACTAGATATATCAATCATTAAAACAAATATACTGTTTAATAATATATAAAAAAAAGCAATATATTACAAGGCCACATGATTGAATAGAAACAATTTATTAACTCATTAAGCATGCCTTGGCAAACTACCCATAAATAAAATACTGAACTGATCTTAAGTAAAGAAACAGGTCATGCAGTGTTCATCCTGGTTTATGATGCTGGAATCTGCGGCAACCCAAACTCATCAACCAGAACACCATCCTGAGAAACAGATTCAATAAATGTCCTGAATATTTATTATAAACCATGTAATAAAGGGGTTTTAAATTTTATCTGAAAAAAAAATCACACACAATGATTCTAAACAGTTCTTCTAAATAAATACATATTTGGCTAGAAGGGTCTGGAACTTGCTTCCTTAAACAATGAAAACTATGGGTTGTGTAAAATCCTATAAAAACAATTAGACACATCTTTTTAGACAGACTTTTAATTACCAATTTAGTTTGGCTGTTATTAAATTATACTGTAAAGCACTTTATGACCCCTTCTTGTCTGTGAAAGGTCAATACTTTTTGTCACTTATTTCAGAAAGAAAACCCCCATATATTACATAGATTCATTACACATAGACTAAAATATTTCAAGCCTTTATTTCCTGAAGTTTTGATGATTATGGCCTACAGATAATGAAAACCCAAAATTCAGTGTCTCAGAAAATTAGAATATTGTAAAAAAGTTCAATATCCGAAAGTCATGGTGTCACATCAGCTAATTACCTCAAAACACCTGCAAACGTTTCCTGAGCCTTTAAATGATCTCCCACGCCAGTAGGCTACACAATCGTGGGAAAGACTGCTGACTTGAAAAATGTTCAGAAGACAATCATTGACACCCTCCACAAGGAGGGTAAGCCACATAAGTTTATTGCTCAAGAAGCTGGTTGTTCAGTTGAGTGTTAAAAGTTGAGTGGAGAGAAAAAGTGTGGTATGAAAAGGTCACCAATAAAAGGGATAACCGCAGCTTTGATAGGATTGTCAGGCAAAATTCATTCAAGAATTTTGAGGAGCTACACGAGGTGTGGACTGAGGCTGGAGCGCATCAAGAGCCACTATGCACACGAATCCTAGACATGGGCTACAAATGTCGCATTCCTTGTGTCAAGCCACTCCTGAACCAGAGAAAACGTCAAAAGCGTCTAACCTGGGCTCTGGAAAAAATTGTTGCTTAGTGGTCCAAAGTCCTCTTTTCAGATGAATGTGAATTTTGCATTTTATTTGGAAATCAATGTCCTAGAGTCTGGAGAAAGAGTAGAAAGGCACTTGTTTGGGCTGCCATGTCATCTGCTGGTGTTGGCCTACTGTGTTTTCTGAAGTCCACAGTCAAAGCAGCCATAGAGAATCTATGGGGTATTGTCATGAGGAAGATGAGAGACACCAGACCCATCAATGCAGATGACCTGAAGGCTGCTATCAAAACAACCATTTGCCACAGGCTGATTGCCTCCATGCCACATTTATGCAGTAATTCATGCAAAGGAGGCCCAAACAAGTACTAGAAATGAACATACCTTTCAGAAACCTGACATTTCTTTTTTATTGATCTTAAAGAATTTTGGGTTTTCATTATCTGAAAGCCATGAAGATAAAGGCTTTACTTTACTTTCTGAAATGAATAACAAAAAATATTGACCTTTTTCATGACATTCAAATTTTTTGAGATACCTGTACACACACACACTCGAGTCTGTTTAGAGTAGCTTAGAATACTGTGCCATGTGAGGTGTGAAAAAAATAGAGAACCACTGGCAGGGAACAAATGCTGACTACACTTAGGCAAGTAGTCCTGAACCTTTTTAATAATTATATTAAATATCAACTTTTCAGTAGAGTTTACTATCTTCTAAATAAAAACCTAAAATTACGTATTTTGAGACAATTAAGAATGAGAATTTTAAGTAAAATATTTTTAATTAGCTTCTTTAAAGGATGAAGATTAAAAAGCAGACTGAAAAGATGCCACAAAAATCTATACCTTATTTGTTTTTCTTTCATTCGGCATGCTCTCTGGGATGGAAGGTGCAGACGAGGCTTCGTCTAGATAGGAGCCGTCATCATCAAGCAATAACTCATCTCCGAGAGCATCCAGCTCTAAAGCAAAAAACAAACACAGTAAACTGTGAACTCAGGGTTACCACCTAATAATTCACAGATACAAATAGACACCATCTACCTGCTTCAAGTTCATCCTCATCAATATCAGGTGTACCATAGCTACGACTCAAAACCTCCTGCACCTCATTGGTTTCATCCATCATGTCCTCAAGCTGGTCCTGTAGGTCCTAATAGCCAAGCATATGTAACAATATGCTGTAGAGTTGGAAATTTTAACCTTTGCATACATAGTCATAGTAGGCTGTAACATTTGGTAAAATTCTATATTGCATCTTTTCTTACAAAATAAATACACAAAACTGTGTTTAAGCTGTCATTATTGTTTCTGTGTGTAATAGAATAGTATAGACTAAGTTATACTTCAATTTGATCCATTTTCACTTGCTTATAGGCTTTTTTCATGTCTTTAGCGCCAATCTTCATAGCTTCAACCTATAAAAGATCAATTAAAAAGCTCATCAGACATACATCTTAAACACATCTAATTAAGGTTAGGATAACATATGCATTGTAAATAGATTTTATTTTAAGATAATCATTAATGGATTCAAAGACTAAAGACAGGAGACAGCTATTGTATACTTAAGAAATCAGACTTACTGTTGTTTTGGTGTCCTTTAATGATTGAATGGTGTAGTTAGCCTGCTCCATGTTAAAGGACTGCTGGGCAAGTTGATCCCTTTGGCTTTCATATCTTCAACATAACAAAACAGAATGATACCTATATCAGATAAAGCACAGTCTCTAAACAGCTGTTGAACTGTGTCCTACTCAGCCACAGTTCAGCACAGGTAATTTACAGACACTGTTTAGCAGCTAATGTTTCAAACAATCAATGTCTTTTGGTGTTTAAAGCAGAGAAATGAGCACACTGTGAAAGACTCTGGCTATAACAGTAAGCAATCGTTAAATTAGATATTGAGTAGTCAGTTTTATACGTTCCTCTGAAAATTTGTAGGTGCACTATTGTTACAGCAATTTGTACAACTTTTTAAAATGAACTATCTTTTATTGCATGCCGGTCTGTTTTTCTACACTATGCATCATCTTTGCCATTAAAAGCTGCTATGTAGTCCAGACCTTCTGCCGGTTGTTTGAAGGTCTGGATAGTGGCGATGTGATTAAAAGCATTTAAAATATTGGAAAGCATTTAAAATATTGGAAAACATTTGTTTTATTTCAAGTCCACTATATAGAACTAAAAAAACATAAAAAATTACAAAACATACATTTTACCTAGATTTGGAATATAATGCAATCTGAAATAGTTATATTTAGTTATGATTACTGTATGTTAGTATGCAGATTATTGATTTTCGGGTGACAAGCATGACCCATTAGTCTCAAACTAAGTGTAATATATTTTCTAATTTAGGTTAAAATGTGTTTTTGTTCTTTAACTTTGCAAACATTTACAATCATTATAAAATTAGAATTAGGAAACTGGTTTAAAATGGTTAAACTGGTGTTTATGGTTTATGGTGTATATGGTTTTTTACTGATGCATCATAGTCAACTAGGCTGGTATGGGCATAAAACTTTACATCTAGTTACTGTGACAGTAAGACCATCAACAGACAACTATAAAAGCAACACTTACAGCCTCTTCTGCTTGAGCACTCTCATCGCTTTCTGTTTTACTGCATTCTGTAGAACAAATGCGTTTAATAATGACGTAATGTACAAGCCACTTGCATGCTTCAATGCAGAATCATGTATGCAATAACTCTTGCATGGGAAATTATTATCGATGTTAATTATGTACCTTGGCTGGGCCGTCCCGCATCTTTTTCATCTGGTCCTTATACTTTATAAGCTCCGCATCGATCCTCGCTATCTTCTTTTCTATCACCTCCGCTCGTGCTTCGATCTGAAACGGCGGCCATCATGAGTGAAGCATGAATGCCCGGCTTTTCATGAAAACAGCGTACAAGACGACAAGACACACAGTAATTATTAAAAACGGCTCACATTTCCGATGCAGTCAGAAAGGTTGGGAGGCGCCTGGTTCCTGCTTTTACCAAAAAGTCGGTTCATTTTTATTTTACTGTGAACCAGAAGCTGCGAGCTAAGAAGCGCTGTTAATAAAGAGTCGATTCTCATTCACGAACCGACAAGTTGAATCAGAAACGACATCTACAGTTCATTGAAGTCGAAGTTCAAAGGAATCAAATTGTCATTCAAAATGCTTCAAAATTCCATTGCTTCCTGTCTATTGCATTATCCAAACTGTATTTGCCTGATGTTTCCATTATTATTATTATTATTATTATTTGTCATCACCCTAGCAGTTGTTAAATACTTAAATAATTAAATAGTAGTATGAATAAATTGTGTGGGGTTATCCACAGTCTTGTTGGCATTGTGGACACAGATCCATGTCCGTGGTAGTATGGGAAGTGAGACTCAGAGGATCTTCTCAGCTGTTGTCACTTTTCCCTGCAGGGATTGTTTTTGAAACATGGTTGTGGGATTCTGTGTATGTTCTCCTCATGTCTAAAGAAGTATGTAAACAAGTGGGAAGTGGTGGCTTATGGTTAAGGTTAAGGTGTTGGACTACCAACATGAAGATTGTGGGTTTGATTCCCAGCTCCTCCAAGCCAAACTGAATTGCTATGAGATAAATGTAATTTGCTCTGGATAAGGGTGACTGCCAAATGCTGTAAATGTAAACATTTGTGTGTGCATGTTGCTCTGTGATAAACATTACACTGTGTTTTCTGGTTTATCCTCTGATTCCGCTTTTGGATAAAGAAATGCACTGAAGCTAAATGGATGAATTAAAATTAGTATTTTACTATTCCATCCATAGTATGTCAGTCGAAAAACTACTTCAGGTTGCTGACAAGTGTTTGTCTTGCTGTTGCTGACAAGTATTTATTGTCTTCACTTAAGACTTATCTAAGGATTGACAAATTTTAGGAATTAAGACTTGCTTGAGAAATATTCATAAAAGACTTGCTCCAGACTTGACTTAAATGACATGAAATAATTTTTTTTTTTTGTTAAATAAATATCTTCTTTTTGTTTGTTTCGTCAAATATCGAGGAGTTAACTGTGTGGAGGTGTAGAAGTTAACTGTGAAGGTGTAGAAGTTTTAATTCTTATTATTTATTTTTATACTTTTATTGTATCAATTCAGCTGCATGAGAACACCTTATGAGTAAATGACTTGCTTGTCATGAAGCAGTGACTTAAATTGACTTGCATGATTCTCACACAAATTTACTTAGAATTGCTTGAGACCTGAAGGTTAAAACTTGAGAATTGCTTGTGACTTGCACATGTGTGACTTACTCAAAGTACTTTGTCGTTTTTATGAAAGAATATCCTCATGCCAGTTAAGTGCGTGAGACCATTAAGCTGTTGGAGGAGACCATTAAGCTGCTGGAGGAGATCAGACTTGAAATAAATCACGCAAAACAAGGAAGACAATATGATTTCTACTGCTTGGGGAACATGTAGGTCTTTAGTTTTAGTCTAATAACCACCAGTGAGCCAGGAGGTGCCTGTTCCAACACCTGGGTACTAGGACATAAACAGTTTTAATGCACTTGTATTTTGAGTAATAGCAATCATCCATTTAAGCTTTGTTGATTATCTGCTCTAAGGTGGGTGGGAGAAACCTTAGAGTAGCTGCATTGTAGTGGTCGGGTGACCCACAGAGGCGGTTCTGCTGAAAATGAGCTGCAATATTCTATTCTCAGTCTGACAAGGGACTGAGCAATCACCTGACCTATTTCACTAGGGAAGGCCTTATCCTCCTGGTTATATCATATCAAATTTTTAAGAAGAATATTTGGCTATACAGAACTATTCTATCATTATTAGATTGTATGATCTAATTGTTGTTAAGGAAGCTTTCAAGGTTTTGACATAAAAATTGCATGTAGAGGGATATACAGCAGCTCCTGCTGGATTCTAATTTTAGCTGGTAGGATGCCATTCATAACAAAACTGCCTGTCAGATATACTAAGATCTGAAATATAAAGGTCAAAGAAAACAAGGTTAAATTTTATTGTTATCAGCATTGTACCCCTTGTAAGAATATTATCTTACCAAAACAGGTAGATTACATGTTCTAAAGCATTGTACAAGTTAAAGATAAAAATGACAGACAAATTTACCTTATAATATTAGATCATAGTAAATATTTATTTGAAGCCAAGACTGTGAAATATAAGATCTCTTTTATCTTAAGCATGTATTGTAACCCTCGGGGCTTCTTCAATCAAAACTTGCAGGTTATTTGTTGAGCTGCAATAGTCTAATCTCAGTCTGACAAGGGACTGAGCAATCACCTGACCTATTTCAATAGGGAAGGCCTTATCCTCCTGGTAATATCATATCAAGTTTTCAAGAAGAATATTTGGCTATACAGAACTATTCTATCATTAGAATTCTATCACCCAAGCCCCAAGCTGGAACTTTGGAGTTGATGTGCAATGAAGTTAATACATCTTAAAACACATTTGTTTATTACCCTTTATGAATAGTATATTCTTAGACACAAGAGCAGATCTGGAAGGTTTATTTGTTAGTGTCTGGGTGAACAGAGATGTCTGGATGCTGCTGTCTTGGTTACTGACAGAGGAGTGGTTGGCCGCCATTAGAAAACTACAAATAATTTAATTATTTATGTGTTGTATAACATTGTATAAAAACGAAAACAGATGTGGCATTTATAGATTCATTTCTATAACTTCTATGACAAACTGTAATAAATAAAAAACAAGTTAATTCTGGTGGTTTTTATACATAAAACAGATTAAAGCATTTTAAAACATTTTATTATCTTTAATAGAAATAATAGTTTATACATACAGGCCAAATAATAGTGTAGATGCAGGAATGGACAAAAGTTATTCATTCATCTTTAGTAATCACTGTAAAATGTTTAGAAATAAAAAAAACATGAAAGAAATCCACAATAAACATGTGCAGACCATGTAAAACTCAAGCTCAGGAACATCTTACAGCTGTAAGTTTGACTTCACACTACTGTGGTGCCCATAACATAGTACCCTAATATCACATATTTGATTGGAGTATGTATTTTTTTTTTAGAAAGTGCATCAAAAGCAATACACAAAGCAGCAGGTAATATAGTCATATAGTAACATTTTATGATGTACAATCACATTACAGTAAATAGAAAATAGACTTTATAAAGATAAAAGATGACAAAACAATGTATATATATATATATATATATATATATATATATATATATATATATATATATATATATATATATATATATATATATATATATATATATATATTATACACACACTGCTCAAAAAAATAAACACTAAAATAACACACATCCTAGAATAAAATATTCTTATTAAATACTTTGTTCTTTACATAGTTGAATGTGTGCTGACAACAAAATCACACAAAAATTATCAATGAAAATCAAATTTATTAATCCATGGAGGTCTGGATTTGGAGTCACACTCAAAATTGAAGTGGAAAAAAACACACTACAGACTGATCCAACTTTAATGTAATGTCCTTTAAACGAGTCAAAATGAGGCTTAGTAGTGTGTGTGGCCTCCACGTGCCTGTATGACCTCCCTACAATGCCTGGGCATGCTCCTGATGAGGTGGTGGCGGATGGTCTCCTGAGGGATTTCCTTCCAGACCTGGACTAAAGCATCCGCCAACTCCTGGACAGTCTGTGGTGCAACGTGGCGTTGGTGGATGGAGCGAGACATCATGTCCCAGATGTTTTAAATTGGATTTAGGTCTGGGGAACGGTCAGGCCAGTCCATAGCATCAATGCCTTTGTTCTGCAGGAACTGCTGACACACTCCAGCCACATGAGGTCTAGCATCGTCTTGCATTAGGAGGAACCCAGGGGCAACCGCACTGGCATATGGTCTCACAAGGGGTCTGAGGATCTCATCTTGGTACCTAATGGAAGTCAGGCTACCTCTGGCGAGCACATTTGTGGCCTGCTGGAGGTCATTTTGCAGGGCTCTGGCAGTTCTCCTCTTGTTCCTCCTTGCACAAAGACAGAGGTAGCGATCCTGCTGCTGGGTTGTTGCCTTCCTATGGCCTCCTCCACGTCTCCTGATGTACTGGCCTGTCTCCTGGTAGCACCTCCATGCTCTGGACACTACGCTGACAGACACAGCAAACCTTCTTGCCACAGCTCGCATTGATGTGCCATCCTGGATGAGCTGCACTACCTGAGCCACTTGTGTGGGTTGTAGACTCCGTCTCATGCTACCACTAGAGTGAAAGCACCGCCAGCATTCAAAAGTGGCCAAAACATCAGCCAGAAAGCACAGGAACTGAGAAGTGGTCTGTGGTCACCACCTGCAGAACCACTCCTTTATTGGGGGTGTCTTGCTAATTGCCTATAATTTCCACCTGTTGTCTATTCCATTTGCACAACAGCATGTGAAATTGATTGTCAGTCAGTGTTGCTTCCTAAGTGGGCAGTTTGATTTCACAGAAGTGCGATTGACTTGGAGTTACATTGTGTTGTTTAAGTGTTCCCTTTATTTTTTTGAGCAGTGTATATATATATACATACATACAAACACATCTTTCCAGGCAGTCTAACAGTGTTTTGAGAAACACAATGCATTACCTTAAGGCCGGGTTGGTTTGCACAGTCAGCACTTATGATAAAGTGACCAAAAACTGAAACATGTAGGATCTTCTTTTTCACAACATTACACAACATTTTTCACAACATTTTTCATGATATTACACAAAAATTGTCAACATGAACTATATAAAGACTTACTTATTTACTTAGGACACTAAATATTATTGAGAAAATAGAAACATATACACAGATTCAAGTTTTTTTAGTTTTTTGTAAAGCCCTCTGTCCAAAAATTACATCTTACAACATTTTCAGCAAGAGGTTTCCAGGTCATTTCCTTAGAACCTCTTTCGATATTAAATATTTCTATATAGCTTAATAACAGATTTAATGATGGTTTAGTTTGATGTTGATCTTTTTTTTAGCATAAATTCCTTAAATGCACATTTACACATGATCATTTACAAAAAGCAGGGAAAAGCAGCAATCAGTTCCTGATGGCTAATATTTATAACTGCATACACAGACAAGTGTTGAAAACAACAGACACAGATTCCTATGCTATGAACAGGGTTGGGTAACCTATCTTCCTTAAGTTACTTTGTTCCGCTTGTTTTCCAGTTACCCCTGTCCCATCCACTGTTCACTACCTGAATCAGGTGTATTCAGTAAATCATAAGCTAGAAATTTCACTTAACACATCTGTAGCAGTTAAACAGGAGTGGGTAGGGCAGGGGTTGCTGGGAAACAAGCGGCACAAAGTAACTCTAGGAACATGGGTTACCCAGACCTGGCTAAGATCAAACATCATTTTTGTATCAAATTATTTATTCACAGTCTCCTTAAAAATATTCTCAAACACCCTCCACAAGTCTCTTTGCATTAAACCTCATGCTTTAGAATGCTCTAAATTGAGAATTCAACAATGCCCAGATATGGAGCATGACATCCACTTTAAGTATTAATATGCATGATGAAGACGTTTCAGGTAGTAGCTTTGCAGGCAAATGCTGCAAAAGGCTGGAGCTGGTAACTGTTTTGTCCTATGACAGCACCAGCACCTTACCAGAAACTACATCCAATCTAAAGCTCTTCTGAAGCCTTTATTTATTATAGGTAATAAGACTATAATTATGTTGAAAATACTATTCAATTAAATATTATTTATTTAAGACTGAATATAAGAATGTGAGTCCAGCTCAATATATTTAGAATGAAACGTCGATTTTTAAACCATGGAATAAATTCTTTTATGTGCTCATAAAGATGTTCCTTTTTACACTTCAAACGCTCATCTTCCTCCCTCTCCTCAGATAGTGGTTGTAATCTGTGTCAATACCAAGTCATTAGAAATTTCCAGGCCTTGTAAGGAGGAGAGCTCCACAGCTAGTCATACTGATCTGCCCCGGCCTCCCTCACCTCTGCCCTCTGCTTGACATGTGTGCTCACGGAGAGTGCTTCTGACTCGTGTCATGCCCACGCTGTCTGACTTGTTTCGAGTCAGGCAGCAGAAATCGCGAAAGCAGCGCTTGAAATTCTCATCCAGAAAAGCATAAAGGATGGGGTTGAGGCTGCTGTTAGTGTATCCCAGGGCCACACAGAAAAAGTAGGCACCCATGACAGCTGTGGTCTCAGGCACATCAGGAGCCAAGGCCTTGACCAAAATGAAAATGTGAATGGGCGTCCAGCACACAACAAACACAGCCACCACCACTAGAACAAGACGTGTAATGCGTCTCAGGTTGCGGTCTTTCTCACGTGAGCCTGATAGCAGACGAACGCTTTTTAGTCGCATTACCATCAGGGTGTAACACACGCTAATAATGAGAAGAGGTGCTACAAAAGCAAAGACAAATACACAGATCTTCATCACTGTGTCCCAGTAGACATAGGGATCAGGAAACTGCAGCGCACACTCGGTGGTGCCTAGAAAAAAATAAAGCAACAGAAGGTCATCTCATCTTGGAAAACTCTTGAAGATACTGTAAAAAAACCTGAAACCTAAATATATCTGAATTGCCTTTAAATTTGAGCTTTAAAAGTATTAGACAGGTCTTTATTCTATTGATAGGTGTGTAAAGGTTTTCTATGGAAAGGAGGTGCATCTGTTAACTAATGCATGCAGAATTAGCTGATGATTCCCCTCACTGCATTTAGACATATGGCATACGATTCCTGTATTGTCTTATGCTCATGCATTGGTTTATTCCTGCTGTATGGTATCTAATCCGTGATTTTTAATGACCAAAATGGTAGGAAATAAGACAAAAATTATTAGAGGTATGTCAGGTCAGCACATAGTTAAAACCAGTAAGGGTTTTTCATTAATTAACTCTCTAATTCCAGGTACATACATGAGTGCGGTGGCTGTTCCTAGTTTGCTAATAATTTTTTTAGTAAAAAGATATAATAAATATAAAGAGTAATAAAATAGAAGCTGAAGTGAAGTGTAACACGAGACTTTGAATTATTAATTTTGAACATGAGGATGTGAGATGTACCATTGTTAGTCTGAGTACTTCCAAGGATCATAGCTGGAATGCCAGCAGCAGAAGACAAAACCCAGATAAGGATGTTGATAATCTTGGCTTTGACAGGTGTGCGGAAATCCAGGGCCTTGACCGGGTGACACACAGCCACATAGCGGTCAACACTCATCATGGTGAGAGTGAAGATGCTGGTGAACATGTTGTAGTAGTCGATGGAGATGAAGACCTTGCAAACAACCTCTCCAAAGGGCCATGAGTTAAGCAGGTAGTCTGTGCTCTGAAAGGGCATGGTGGTGGTCACAAGGGCATCCGCTACTGCCAGGTTGAAGATGTAAATATTGGTAGCTGTTTTCATCTTAGTGTATCTACCAGAAGGTTTAAAAAGAGCAAATAGATATACAAATAAACAATAACAGGAGTACATTCAGTCTCAGACTTATATAATTAAAGTGCTCCCCAGAATGACACAGTAAATTCTTTCTACCTGTTCATTGGACTCCTCAATACAACAAACATATCTCACACTGCAACAATACAGGTTCATCTGTATAGTTATTTAAATATAACATATTTTTTGGTAGTTTTTGGTAGTTTTGAGATGTGTATATGCTATTTTTCTGACTTTTATACAGGATTCTATTTAGGTCATGTGGAAATGATTAAAGTATTTCTGATTGTTATTGTAACCATATAGACAATTTTCAAATTCAAGTCACACCTACTGTTTTTAGGATAGGCTTTAGATGCTACTAATTAGGTACTGGAAATATATACTAATACATAACCAGGGATGTGCACGTGGGGGTGGGTATTCACTGGTCCTTTGCTGAGGTGCCCGTTGCTCACGGGGTAAATATCCAAATAATATGTATAAAGTAAATAGTTTTTGTTAGTATTAGTTCAACCAAAGTATCTAAACTCTAATCTAAACAAATATTTTTTTCAAATTATATATATTTATATAAAACAACTGTATAACATATGTGCAAGCCCTTTACAAAACATTTGAACCATTATTTCTGGAGGTGGACTGTCACAAATAATGGGATATTCTTTTCAGTAAATTTCATTATCCACTTGGGGGTGCCAGACCACCAATTTGCAAATTTTGTTTTGGGGTCTTTTGTCAGGCTTTTTCTCCAACATGCCCAAGAACGAAATGCAGAACGAGTTTTACAGTCTGGACTACGACTATTATGTTTAATGTACAAACTAAAACACTTCATTTAGTTCTTATAAGAAATAATAGTTCCGGTCTGACTGACTTCAGCCTTTTTTTTTTACATACCTTATAATGACATACATCACCAGGCAGTTTCCCACCAGGCCAACGACAAACACTACAGAGTAAACAGCTGTAATGACAGGCACGATGGGTGAGAGTGTCTCCAGCTCGCTCGGCCAGCTGTCTGAGGAGTTCCCTGAGGAGTTTAGAGAAGCTTCCGACAGCGAGTCCAAGTTCACCAAACACTCCTCAACACCAGCAGATGCACACTGATCCTCGTTAAATATCTGCATCACGCTGATATCCATCTCCTCTAGAGACAATTAAAAAAAACTTTTTCTTTGAAACAGGTTAAAATGTACTAGAAAATTAAAGACCAATTGATCATTAGATGTGTTCCATAGGTTCGGTTAAAAGCAACAGAGCAACCGTGAATAAGAGAAAAACAATAAGCTTACCGAATAGACTTTAGTTTAAATAGGCGAAGTGCAAAAAACAAGCCTGATAGAAACTCTCCGACGCGTAAAAAGCAGTATGATCCGTGTTTCTTCCCGCACAGAAATGCGTTTTTCACACGCGCTATAGAGGCGCTCCAGCTGTGGCCGCCTGATGACATCAGAGCGCAGCGCACTGGCTGAACCACCCGCAGAGACACACACCGACTCTCATTGAAGTTGAAAGGTGATCGACAGGAAGTGTTTTCAGCGTGAGTTTTTTTTTCATTTATTTTATCCTCTTGCAGTAAACTCAACATTTAAAAAAAAGATCAATGATTACGTAGTGTTTAAAATGGCTCTGAATTATTTCAGCCACATTAATCTAAACCTATTAGACTTTAAAAAAGTACTGGGCTTGTACCTTCGGTTGTAAATGTGTTTACCCTTTACAATACATCTAATGTACTGTATATATAGTGTATATTGTTTCCCCCCCTTTAATTCTTTTTCATTTTTTTTTATATAAATCGCCTCATGAACCTTTATAAAGTAAAGGATACACTGTGGCCCTAATGGTATCAAGGCTCTGGGAAATGTATCACTTTTTTGGCGCAAAGGTGTTATGTTATTGAAAGAAACATTTGATCACCTTCTCAGATAACAAGCCCATGTAGAACCATAAAACTTTTTGTTGACTTATTTTTTTAAGGATTGGGTTCAATTCTACTTTAGTTTTAATCAGGTTATTGTTTTTTGCTAAGGAAATTGCTGTTTGGTATCCCCCTGTCCATGTAGATTTTTAACTCACGAGTTAGTTGGGTGAGTGAATGTCTGTATAGTCCTGTGTTGCTCTGTGATGGACTTTTAATTGAAGTGTATTGTTCAGGATTTTGGGGGATTTTTACTGCAAACCTAATCAGAATCAGTGGTTAATAAAAGTAAAGGAGAAAGAAATGTCAAGAAAGTCAAACTACCTACATTGTAAATATGTGAAAACATGTTCACAATAAGTATTACTGACATATAACTATTTTTGTAATTTTCAGCCAACAAAATAAGTTATTTATCAGAACATTCACGCAGTTCCCTAATCAACCAAACAGCAGTAAAATGAAAAAGACGTGTGAACAGATGTCAAAATCTTCAGTTACTGTTCACTTCAAACATCTAATTAAAAAAAAATCAATTCTGATTTTTGTGACTTTGATTGTACTGTACAGTAAGACAGAATTCAGAAATACAGATTTAGATTATAAATAGATTGGCTTATGTCTAACATTATCAGCACTAACTTGCTTCTTATTGTGATGTTTGCTACATCTGTGATTAGCAAATATGGTGTGTGTTTTTTTCTCTCCTGCTCCTTTATTATCTTTGCTAATCAGCCCCCCCCTTTCCTTCTTTCAAGATTTACAGCCCAGTGCTCTGTTTTGTGCAAAAATACAGTAAGACCTCTTCTTTTTACCAGACTACGCATGTTAATAAATCTGCATCCTGCAAAACAGCAGGTAAGCTGCCTGCTATAGAATTAACTGCCTTGCATGCATTGGTGTCCAGATAACACTGGCGCGTCTTTATGTTTTATACCTTGAATTTATATATGACCCAGTTTTGTCAATTAATCAAAAAACCTTAAGGCATTGTATAAAAGGAGACCTGCAGGAACTTATTACCTTTCCTGATACATGTCCTTTTCTCAGAAGGACTATTTAGTTTAACAAGACATTCTTAGTTTAGGATTTATTGGGTTGATTCTAGGATCTTTAAATTAGTGAAAGCAGTGGATAGTTTAATTGTATGTGCTCAAACATTGTCTGACAATTCATTTCATAGCCACTGATAAAATAAAACTATTTCATTCTGTAGACCTTCTATTAGATAAAGATATGCTGGTTTAAATAATCAGACAAAAACAAACCATTTAAAGGGTCTTGTATTGCTTTTCTTCCTGCATTTCTTAATTTCCTTGGATAATGAGCAGACAAATGATATTACAAGTTCATAAAAACTTGAGATGTTAAGGAAATAAAAAACGTTATGATAAAAATGTAATTATGTAATTTTTTAATAATGGTTTTCAAATTACCTATGTAATTATAATTAATAGTTTGTATTTTAAAGACGTTCTTTAGATGTATGTCAATAAATATCATTTACATGAAATAAAATATTTATAATTTAAAGTGAACTGTGTTTAATTTGAAAAATTTTATAAAGAATCTGGGTGTCACAGACACGCCAGGCGCTCTCCCATTCTCATTCCCCCTTAGTATTAAGCATGCGCACCTGACACCAATTACCCAATCACTTCCACGTTGCTTCATTGTCAAGGTCTCTCCAGACTCCCAAGACTCCTATAGACTCTAAGTTCTCTAAAATCCTACATTTGAGTTCTGTTACCCACTTCTGTGAATAAACTATCTAGATCCTGATGCTCAGATCTTAGTAATATTGGGACGAAACATGATCAGTGTACACAAAGTGAGACAACAAATCAACAAGTTTCACAATGCACCCTTTGATCAAAGGTTATATTCAGACTGGGTGATTGTAGGTGATGTCTGCATTGACAGAGTCCATAAGCTGACAGTGAGTGTATTTCTCACTTCATAACAGAGCCACATTAAAGTAAAAGACAAATTGTGACATGGTTTCTTGGTGAAAGAGGACCACAGAAAGTATTTGAAATTCCTCTGGTACAGTAACGGCAACTTGAACAAGGAGGTGGTAGACTACTGTATGAGGGTACATGTTCTCTTGGCCCTTCTCTTGGCTATATATGGTCTACTGTTAGCTGCACAGCAAGTTGAACAAGAGTACGGAACTGACACTTCACACTTTGTTAACAGGCACTTCTATGTGGACCACGGCCTCATGTCCTTTCCCACAGAATTTAGAGCAATTTACCTGCTCAAGCGCACCCAAGAATCGCTGAATAAGTCAAATATTAGGCTCCATAAAATAGCCTCAAATAGTGTCAAAATTATGCAAGCTTTCCTATCAGAAGATCTTGTTTCTGATCTCTAAGATCAGAATTTTGGATATAAGAGTTGGCCTGCACAGAGAAGCCCTGTGTTTGTACTAGGACATAAAAACAGATACTTTCATCTACAAAGTCACAGCAAACAACCAGCCTTTCACTCAACGCGGAGTACTCTCTGTCATGAAAAGCCTTTTCGACCCTTTGGGCTTTGTGGCACTAGTGATGAGCCGGGGCAGAGCGCTGGTACGTGACCTGACCAAGAACATACAAGATTAGGACAAGGCCCTTTCTAAAGAAAAAAAAAATCACTTTTTAACTCGTTATACACGGAGCTATGTGTCTTTTTAGATGCCTCGAATTAGGCCATAGGGGCAGTGGCTTACCTCATAAAAGCTCTCACCTTGTCCCGAGCCTTTTATCCCTTGCTTGGAGCTGTGCGGCGCAGTGCTGGCTGTGGAGATGACTGGACACCTAGCTTATCAAGAATGATAAAAGGATAAAAGGCTCAGGACCAGGTGAGAGCTTTTACGAGGTAAGCCACTGCCCCTATGGCCCTTTACTGCCCTGGCTTATCACTAGTGCCACAAAGTCCAAAGGGTCGAAAACTCCACTGGTCTGGAAGAAGTCAACTGTCAACTATCCGCTGAACACAGTTATGCAGATAAACAGAGAAGTGTCTGGACTGATTGTAAATATATCCTAGAACCACCTTGCTGTCACAATAGAATTTCACTTCTTTGTTTATCTGCATAACCGTGTTCAGCGGATACGACAGTTGACTTCTCCAGACCAGTGGAGTTATTTGCCTACGTTTCAGAATCCAGCTCACCTAGCAACAAGTTCAGTAGTTACGTCACAGCTAAATGGCAGCATATTTTTCACAGGACCCAGCTTCCTCTGCTAACCGCCCTAAGACCCTGTGTGCACTGTGTTCAAGTGCACTGTGGAATTTTGACCCCTACATTGATGATGGTTTCTTGAGGGTTAGGGTTTAGTCGAGTCAGAGATAAAGAATCCAGTCATTCTTTCAAAGCAATGTCATGTTGCTAAGCTGTTGGTGAGATATTACCAATCCAGGGGAAACTCTATCCTTCATTATTGTGTGACATGCAGCAGACTTAGAGGTAAGCAAGAAGTTTAAAAGATGGTGGATCTTCCCCATAAGCTCCTCTGTACATCTCAATTTATGTACGTAGGTTTAGACGTTTTTGGTCCATGGACAGTGGTCACTTGATACACCAGACAAGTCATCTGAAATACCCTCATGAGAATACCCTTTCCAAATGGTTGGAGCATGGGAACGCATGATTTTAGACGCTATGATGTTGTACAAGAAACACAGTCGTTTGACTCCTGTGGTACTTTGCATTCTCATTCCAAACGTGTCAGAAATCATGAATGCCCTGGAGATGTCCTGCTGTTAAAGCAAGTTCAGTCCCCAAGGAACGACTGGGCTTTGTTTGTCTTCCCGAGCAATGACTGACAGCTCCGCGGGGTTAAGGTTAGGACAACTTTAGCTGGTAATGTGAAAACATTCTTACGACCAATTTCTGATATAGTCTTAATGCTAGCCAAAAAAGATTGAACACAAACTGTTATAGTGGCATTGATCTATGCCAGGTGCATTTCTATCTCTGTTAGAGGCTGTGTATATTTGTGTCTATATTTTGTGATACTTTAATGTTCTGTATAAGTTACTTTTAGCCTGACACTCTTGTGTATTTTCCTATGTAAGTACTTTTATTTTAATGTGTTTCTGTGAACAAAGCACAGGTAACAGTGAACTTGTGGCCTGGCAAGTGCTTGCTATGTTTGTATTACATTTGAGTTGATCCTTCATTGTCGAAATGTAAGTTCATTTAAAACAATAATCTGTCTAGATTATATTGCATTATTTTCAATTTAAAGATGACCAAAGACATTTGTTATTACCAATAATAATTAGTGCACTGCATTCAGAATGTTTATAACTTCTGAGTTAGCAATTTTATTTAGTACACATTTTACTTAGTGATAGTAAGATGTTATAATAATTCATTTCATTAACAGTTTTACTCGGTTTAATGGCCACTAAGTTTGATTGTGTAAGCCCCACATTGGACTATTAAAGGAGCAAGTTGCTCATATCCTTGGCTCTTGAACAGAGTTTAGCTTGCTGTTTATTTATATTGCATGCAAGAAAGGCAAAACATATAAAAAGAACAGTACAGTAGGCTTGAGGAGAATTTTTTGCAGGGTGGGATGTCTAAAATAGGATTATTAATGTCACTTAATAAAACATCAAGCAACAACGAATTACTTTTGCCTTGTGCTAAGACTTTATCAGCTCATTATTATTTTTAAGTTTTTATTTATCAAGTATAAATGATCTGTACTATGTTTCAAAAAATAGCAGATTAAAGTTTGTTTATTTTAGCCTCAGTATTCATTACTGTTCCAAGTACTTCAAATTTTCAGCTCAGTTAAAATAATTAAACTGATTTACCTTTCGAACTAGATACATTTTAAACTATGTCTAAAAACTGAACAATGACATGCCTCTGCCACTTGTGATAACACTGCTGATTATGTGGTGCTGTGATTCTGGCTAGCTTGTGTCGACACTGCCCCTGGTTACCACAGGAACTTTAGTGGATAAAGGCCACATGTGTCAGACATTGTTTTATTGTTTAAAAAAAACTACTTGTCACTTCCACAGTGGTATAACAGCCAACCTCTGACCAGCTACCAATTAGAAAGTACCAATCTGTCTAGAGGTGCTAATTATAACATGGTGGATATTGCATGGCTGAAACAGCTCTGAATAAGTATTCAAGTAGTGACTTCAAGCAGACTCATTTTTATTGAAAAGGTATCATGGCTATGAAAAAGATATGGAGTGATAAATGTTCATTGTACTACGTGGAATTGTTACCTTCAGAATGTTTAGATTTATGATTGGATATTAACAAAGCTCAGTGGTGGGCATTTGGTACCTGGGCTTTCAGTGGGGACCTACCCGACTGATACACCTCTTAAGGGAATATAACACTGGCATTACAGAGAAAGAGAAACATGTCGCGTATTGAGGATGAAAACCATTTTTATTAAAGCAGGAATCCTCCGAACCTCTACAGTACAACAATACAAAATACAATATTTATTTTAATATTAATATAACATCACGAAAACATAAAATAAAAAAACATATATAATACATTTAATGGCTGTAAGCCAGTGTTACCGGTTGTTGCACTGGTCTGAAAGTAACAAACTCTTTCTTGGGCTGAGACAAGATAATTAGCCTTGGGGTTTTTCAATTTCTCCTCCTCCATCAGCTATTGTAGGGTTAAAACTGTTCTAGTTTAACTGTACAGACAATTTTTGCTAGTCTGTGCTAAGCTGTAAGAACTTACTCTGATCAACCAATCAGAGGACAGAAAAATATTGATGGCCTTGTGCACCAGCTAGCGGGCTTCAGGAGCCTTAAAAATCTGATTTGTTAAAAAAAAGTATTTAATAATTTTAACCAATTAGCAATCTGCCAATACTAATATAGTTTAGGTTACAGGGGCAGCACTACAGATACCAAAGGCTTTGGCAGATTATATTAACATGGCGGCACACAGAAACTGAAATCTGACTGGACAAAAAAAATCTAACATCCACATACACGTAGTGGAAGCAGTGCAGCCAAGAGAAACCCTACAAAATGAAGAGAATAAATCGTTGGGAATAAATAAAACCAATTTAATGGGACAAAAATTTGAATTTAGGTTGTAAATGTAGGTCAGCTTCTGATCGTGTTTAGGCCAGTGTAGAAGGCCCTGACTGCACACCACTAACAAAGATACCAAATTTATAAAATGAGGTCTTGTTTAAACGCAATGAGGTTTGCTACCTATTGTTTATTTTCTCTTGTGCCATCAGAACAGAACTTTTCATGGTATGACATTTACAAGATATTTAATGTTTTTTTTGTGGTATCTGGGGATTTAGGAGCAGATCCCGTTAGTTGTGTGCTGGGGCACTTTAACTTGAACTTGTTTGTCAAGCACATATTACAGATGCATTAGCAGATTGGGCACCTTTAAAAATAGCACCTTTAAAATTTTTTGGTGTGAGACAGGAAGCATTATAATGTGTTAATGGTAGTTGTCATAAATAGGGATTGACTGGGTTTGCAACAACATTTAAGTTTGTAAGTTTTGTAAGTGTTAAAGTAACAGCCACCATTCCTCTTCATCTAATTATCAGAGGAAACTAATTACATTTACTTTGTTACATTTACTTGAGTACATTTTTTGGGTTATGCTTACTTTTAGAGTATATTTATCGATGTGTACTTTTACTGTTACTCAAGTACATTTTAAGTGAAAAAATTTTTAGTTCGCTAACATTTGGCGTTGTTCCTTTGTTATTGTCAGTGGTAATAAATATGAGATGTTTTAAATAAATTAGTTTATATGAGTTGTTCACAAGTTTCATGAGACTTTGGGGAGGCTGCTGCACGAGAGGCTGCTACAAATGTCCTGCTTAAATTTAGTGCACATTTAGCTGAAAGATTAAGCAGAGGTGTGTGTGTGCAACATAACTGACATACAAGAATTCCAGCTCCAACCTAAAAGAACACATAGCAGTAGGTGCCAAAATGACACCTTTAACCTTATTGTAAAACCACATTTGACAAATATTTTCTGAACCTACAAACAATACACAATTATAAATAAATGTTTATTATGAACATCTGCACATTTTCATATCCATTTAACACAAAACTACATTAACTGAACAGCAAACTTGGACATCCTGCATTTATACAACAGTCTGGAGACGTCACTAAAGTTTTTTTTGACACCTCACTAAAATGTAGAACATTCAAACAAGAACATCCATACAAAGTCAACACGAGGCTGTATTTTATTTTATTCCTACCTAAATAATGCATGTACTTATTAAATGTTAAAATAAAGTATATTTTTAAAGGAGATGATCTTAAGAGGTAGAAAAATAAATGCAGAGTTACTGTTAGAAAAACATCTGAGTGTGTTTGAGATTTGATTGTAAATGACAGGTGATGTGATGTTAATGTCTATCACAGGACTGAGATTGGCTTTACTTTACTTTAACCTGTTTAAATATAATCAGAACAGAGAGACTTGAGTGATGTGAAAACTTGATACTTTTTACTCTTACCTGAGTAACTATTTAGATTTTAGATATTTTACTTTTACCCATACTTGAATAAATATTTTTATACATACTTTTACTTGAGTACAGATTTTGGCTACCCTACCCCCCTCTGCTAATCATGCTAATTATCGTTGACATGTGATAAACGCATTCAGCTGTCATGCATCTTACGTACAAAATGCTGCTCAGTATTTTTCCTGCATTTACCTGTGTACACCCCACTCAGTGAGACTTAGGCAACACTAGGAAAGTATGGCGGGGAAAAAAAATGGGGTGCGGGGTCTATGCGGAAGCCTTATCCTCAGTGGGGTGAAAAAAACATATGGACTAACACCGCAGGGTTGTTTACATTTAGAAGTCTCTGTGGATCACTCACACGCATTACAGGTGGCTGCACCATCCACAGAGATGGCTGATAGGGATTTGAAGACACAGGCCTAAAGCTGTACCATGGACAAATACACATATGGGATCTCTTCAGGATCACTACATATGGGCATCGAGCCTACCCCCAGTTTTTAAGATGCAAGTTGTATGTTCGGGTACCAAACGTGAGGGAGAACCAGACCGTGAACTGTCTGGTGCGAATAAAAAAAGGAAGTACTAAGACGTGTGAAGAAGACGGTAGACGTGGCCTCTTGGTGCCTCTACCCAACAGAGTTGAGAACAGCGGAGGGATACTGGCTCCACTTTAGCCATTATAGATTATAGTAAATATTTTAGATGTCACCTAGCCTGCAGCACTACAATCAAATTTAAGCGAGGTACCAGGTGCTAATGCCCAAGAAGATACAACCTTTCTGGCAAATTGTGCTTGCACCCTAAGAGGGCAAGACATGCCTTGTGCCTCTGATTGTGTACTTTTAGGAGTCCCCTTAAAAGAGTCATCTAGAATCAGTTCTGGCGACCAGATCTGGCCCACTAAGGTCCCACTAGGCAGAACTGCTCCTTATCCTTCCTGAATTTGCACAGTGTCTTACTAAAGAAAACGCATGCCTGCATAGGCCTCGCAGCCAGCTGTGCGTAAGCGCATCTTTGCCAAGGCCATGGTCAGTAAATAGAATAGCTGGCAGTGGGAGGTCTCTGAACATCTAAACAGATCTACCTGAGCTTCTTTAAACTGTTTAGAGATCAGCTGGACTAATGGAGTGGAAACTCCATTTCCCAGGAAGTGAAGCATGTGAGAGCTTGTCGGCCACAAAGTTGCATGCATTAGAAATGTAAATGGTGTGAAGCAATCTCAGATGCTTAGACTATAGAGGAGGAGATGGCAACCAAGTGGAGATATTTAATGGGAGTGTAGACCACCTTGCCTGTACCCAACAGTTGCAGTGTTTGCTTGCAATGTAGCTGCCTCCTCAGACAATGCTCGCAAGATGCACTGCTAGCAACTTGAATTCAAACAATTTAACATTAGACACCTTTGTCTGTAAGACATGCCATTGTTTTGACCGAATCCAACAACGTCTCTTTACTGGAGAAAGCTTGTTTGAAGTGGCTGAGCACCAGGTCCCTGTGTTTACACAACTTATCCTGAAACTGTGCCAATATGAGCCAATTGTTCGGGATGATTGAGAAAGCAAACGCTGAACCCCCTTATGGAAGTGTCTGACGTACGGACATTTTTTTGTGGTTTTTATCTATTGGCGCCTCTTAGAGGCAATAAAGTGAAGTTGCAAACCTTAGACTACAAAGTATTCTATAAGTCATTTGCTATTTTTTAAAAATTGATAAAATAGGCTAATTTACGTCATATGTTTCTATCAATTATGCACATAATTAAGCACATAAGTAAGAACATATAAAAGAATGTGCAAATTTAAACAACTCTTAGTCTATGGCAATGCCAGCTGTATGGGACGGGATCATCCGCATGTCTACTAGGTATATAAGGTTCCTGTACAATGCAGTTGACCAGCCAAACAAGCGCAATTTGTAGTGATAGCCGGTTTTTCGAATGTTATCGGAGCGATCGTCCGCACACACATTTCTATAAAGGAGCCATCTAAAGAAGAATTTGCAAACATGAATCGGAAACATTACCATTAAATAAATGTGCCAATAATATGTTATGCACAAATGCACCTAACAAATATTGTGGCAAGGTGGCCTGGGTCAACCCATGATTTATACAACCTTAAAAACAGCATAGGCTCCAAGCTGGAAGGGTGTGCGATGGGTGGCTTCTTGGTGAGTGATGCATTGATGGTTCTATTTAGTGTTTATTTTTTGTTCGTATATTAATTACTTGTCTATCAGGAGACCGCAGTTATTCACTAAAGACTTGGCTTTTAACCCCTCTCACCAACCCACAAACTGACGGACAGTGCATATACAATGATGCCTATTCTTGCACTAGACCAGTTGTAGAGCAGGCGATTGGTCAGCTAAAATGCCGTTGGTGTTGCCTGGATAGGATAGGACAGGGGGTATGCTGCTATACCACCCACAATGTGTGCTGCAACTTTCACTTCCACCTTTATGTTAGACTATTTCTTTTTAAGCTCGGTTACAGTGCAATTTTCAGATTCCATTACTTTGACTCTTTTTCTTTTGTTATTAATTCCAAAAAGGATTTTTTTCCTATTTCTACCTCTCATAGTAGCACCTCCAATTCACTTTCCGTGAAGTTTTGTTTCCTGCTTTAATTTCTTGCTGTTTGATTTTTCCAGAGTGGACATATTTAAATTAATTTATTTGAGGAGGGAGGAGGGAGGGTGGGGTTCTTTGTACATGAGGCCCCTGATGTTGTCTAAAAATTAAGCTTCCTAATTTATCATTAGATTATAAATGATGGAAATTGAGCCCTTAGCTAATATGATTCACGAAAGTTCAGTATCCAAATGATTTTCAGGAGGCATCTCTGAAAATTCTGCTAAAAATTACCTGACATAATCTCTTACTTGCAGGACTGTAAAGAAATCAGATTCAGAAAAGGCCAAAGTGCAACACTAACTAAAAGAAGAAAAAAAATTGTCAATAAATAGATCTTTGAAACCATTTTATCCCCTTGTCAGACCAGTTTCCAAGCAACACATCCCGAATTGAAAGCAAGAAATGTTTTTATGTTTGAATGTTTGTAGGGCAGAGCCAGAGGTGGTATTCCTGGACCACAGACATGGACATCATCTGACAAAGCAAACATGCAGTGACCTTTGTCACTATTAGAGTGAAGTCAGTTGCTGTCTGCAGTTTTTCTAGAATCACAGGGCCATGACCACCCCTGTGCAGGTCCTTCAGTGCTTTATTCTGGTGAAATTGCAGCAATGGAGAGGCAGCCTCTCCACAAGCCTGGTAGACATTGTCATTTAAATTACAGTGCCTGCAAGACCAAGAAGGGAGAAGGAGTTTGCCCCACCAGATAGTAGCAGCAGTCGGACCAAGCTGCATCGCGACTGACCATCTCACCTGGAGGATCTCAGTGTAACCCTTGGCTGCAACACGGTCACGAATGGTAAGGGACATGAGCTGGTAAGCTACTTATGCACTTCAGGGATGAAAGGCACTGGGGCAGGATGCTGCAAACCAGTGCGAGTTGGCGTTTCGCACACGGTGGAGGTCTCTGCACAAGCTTGGCAATTGGCAGCCAGGGAGACCATATCAATAACCGTGGGTTGGATTTAGGTGCTGCCACAGTCTCGGAGAAAGTCAACAGTGCCACAACCTCATCTGCAGATAAACAAAAAGATCTGCAGCGTGCTACTAACAAAGCGAGGAGAGAGTATCACAGCTACCATACTAGAACACCCTGCTCAGATAAAAAGAGGCTCCCGAAGGCTTGTTTTTATTGGAAGGGGAGATTTTTTTAGCTTTTGAACGGCTACAGAACAAAAAGTCAAATATGCAATGCACCAGCTGCTCAGCAAGATATCTAATTTGTTGGTCACCAATGTGATATTGGAGAGACCGGCTGAAAGGGAACCAAGCATTTTTATCAAAACATTTCCCAGAGCATCACACTGCCACATCTAGCATGCCTTCTTCCCAAAGTGCGAGTTAGGTCTGTGCCATTTATAATTTATAAAAGCGTTTATAATTTTTAAAAAATATCCATTAAACAAAATATATTTTACTTCTAGGGCCAATGACTTTCAATAAAAACAAAAAAAAAACCTGTTCTTCTGTAAACAAGCTCTTTTTGAAATACGGTGGGTACAAAAATATTGGGATTATTGGGATTTGGATTAATATTTGGAGTACGGTGGAGCAGGGTGGCTCAATGGTTAAGGTGCGGTGAGATTGTTAATCTGAAGACCAGAAACCCTTGGGTTGGGTTCAAGCCCCACCTCCGGCAAGTCAACCACTGTTGGGTCCTTGAGCAAGACCCTTAACCCCTCCTGCTCCAGGGGCGCTGTATCATAGCTGACCCTGCGCTCTGACCCCAACTTACTAGATGGGATAAAATGCGAAAAATAGCATTTCATTGGCTCTGTACACGTACCTTGCACAATGAATTGACTTACTTATATAGTCTTGAATATACTTATTACTAGTTATGTTACATAGTTGAGTTCATGCACTAATATGAGTCATCACTAATATAGTGCACAGTGAAATTAAGGTACAGTTTGGTCGTATTAATCCGTATTAATCACAGGTCTGTTATTATAGCATAATATTCTGCCTCAACTTTATTCCTATAGTAAATGTAAAGCTTTCAGATTGCAACACAGCTAAAATATGCATGAGAGGGAATTTTGTATCTCCTATCCAGCGCTCGAATGAGGTTTTAAAATCCCTCTTTTCTCACTGCAATAAAAGGCACTGTGTCTTTACCAAGGTAGCGGGTTATGGCATTAGTTATTCCCTGGTGTTTTTTAACGTATTTTATATGCTGTAACAGCAGCAAACAATTCTGACATTGCACTTTGTTGCTTGCTACTAGACTAAGTGTCACAGCCCTTGCAGATGAATATTTAGCAAGACACTCCTCAAACAGCTGCCTGTGGTGATTTTGAAATAATCCCATATTAAATACTTGCTGTTTTTGGGGTATTAATTGGCGAAATGGTGATCCCTCTGACTTGGAAGAAAGCATAATCCCGCTTCACCGCGCTTTCCTTTTTGTTTTTTTAAATGGTGATCGTTACACACACATGGCCACACGAAGCTGTGCGCACTCATATGGCTGGTATGACAAAGAGGGCGGTCATGCATTTGCTCTGGGACGTTTTATATCACATTTACATCACAGCCTTTTGCAATTAGCTAATTGCAGTATTTCAATTTTGATTAATTGTTTAGCCCTAATCCTGATGCCCTCTGTTCCCCAGATATTGACACATGCAGCATGCCAACCATATGTAGAATTGAATGTAATTAATCAGACCAGACCACCTTTGAAAGGACAATTGAAAGGGCTCAGTTTGGGTTTGCTGACTGGTGCATTACTATGTAGTAGTATATACATAGAAACTATGATGCACTGTGTGCCCTGATGGCTTTCTACCTTAGCCAGCATTAAGCAAATTGTAATACAGAGTATTTGTGTGGCACTCTTTGGCCATGACCCTGTCACTGGTTCACCAGCTGCATTTTCTACCTTAAGAACCGGCTGTTTAAGATTTTAAATTCTGCTGTTAGTGGTTTAATGTTATGGCTAGTCGGTATATGTATTTCTGACAAACAAAAGAATCCTTAGATTATTTTATACATATGTGATGTAATAGATATGTGATGTAATATGTTCAAAATGATATGAAGATGATGTTGATAAAAGACTAGTTTAATAGTTATCATGCTCTCTATTGTCATCGTGCTCATTTCTCACAACACATTACTGCACCAGACGTTGTAGGGCTTTTATGTTAAAGATCTGTGTTAGAAAAAGCCCTTTTGAGTCAGTGAATGTGGATGATACTTACTTTAGGTACATACAAGAAGCAAAACATGAGCAGTTTCCTAAAATAATTCATTGCCAAAAATTCTTAAAATTGCTTGTATCAAGGAGCTTACAAGTTCTAACCCTAACAACTATATTTCCAAAAAATTAAAGAAAATATGTTTGTTTTCTTGTGGATTTGCAGGTATATTAGCAGGTATTTACAAAAGGCTCTATTTAACATGGTCATATTTTGGCAAGGATGTTGCCATGGATAAAGGACAGCAATGTAGGTTTTTTTTGTGCTCAGGCAGTTTGGACTTTGATAAAGAAAATGCCAGTTATTGTTTCTATAGGAGCATAATGTCCTCAAAGGCACTTCAATAAACAATGCAAATCTTTCTCTCTACAAATAATCACAGATATTATTGTGAATAACAGCCCCAGTAATTTTACATGCTAAGATAGAGCTTGGCGAACTAGAAAATTGCTCTGTAGCAAATGAACACGAAGTCCACTAATGGCCCTCTCCCGGTGCACGTGGTTAAACACCACTAATGGACCTATATACTCTACATGACTATTAAATTTCCAGAACCCACATGAACATGACATGTGGATGACATGTTGCTAAGAGACTAGTATTATTCTGTCATGCATTTTAGCGTTTCTGCGCTTAATACTTTCATCAGCTAATGTGAAGGATTACTGTGGCAGGCTGCAACTTTATTTTCTTTTGCTTTATATATTTAAAGGCTAGTTGCTTAAAGTAATGCGTCTTTGCTAGTCAGGTTCTTCAGCCACCTCTAAGTTCAGTTTAAATAGTTTAAAAAGCAGTTTAATAAAATAAATAATTGCAAAAATTTGTGTGAAAAATTGTGTGAAAAATGTGACTAGTCCTAAGCGTAACACTATAACAAAATATAATAAAATTCAATGAATGTTGGCTTCCTTGTCTAACACACTAAATTATATTATAACTGTGAATATGAAAATAGTATATGATGTAATTTATTAAAATATATATTTATTTTGATTATAGTTTTATTTAAATAAAATAATCAATAAAATGTTTTAGGGTTTCTACTTATATTTTGTGGAGAAAATAGTGCATTCACAACCAATGCTACTGAACACTAATGATGCAGGATAGAGGTACACAGGATTTAGAAGGAATAAAGAAAACAAAATGTTTGTCAGTATGAAAGAAAAAAGAATGAAAGAAAAGCAATAGGTAGGAGTGTTCTTATGCTTTAAAATGACCTTGAAGTGTGAATGCAGGACCCTGAATGCTGCAAGTTTGTTTAGAGGCTGTGACGTTTCTATGGCAACAAGAGTTTCCATGTAGAGCATCAGCATTCTGTCAGTTAAAGATCAAATTTAACTGACATATTTTACTTAATTCTCTTGATCTGTGAGACAAATAAAGTTTTGCAAATAAGCACAATTACAAGCTGGCGCTTAATTTAGACCTTTTAGTCTGTGACAGTGTAAAAGATCAAACGTCTAATTCCACAGTAACAGATTCAGATTGCACCTGGCTCAACCTCATCAATAGGTTTAATGAATACTTTTAAACAGTTGGCACTAGGGTTGCAAATTCCTCCTCTGTTGCATTATCTAACCACCACCTAGTTTAACTCAACATATATATGGAATCGTTCAGGCAGAATTGGACAAGCTACTTGGTAAAAGCAGTAAAATAAGCTACAGGAACATGTTGAAAGTATTTTACAACATTTAAGTTATATTAAAAATTTCATTTTTTCATTTTACATATGTGCGAACACCTTTATTATATAATGGTCTAAATTAGATACAAATTCTTTCTGGATATTTATCTAGGTGTTGGTAACCTAGCCACAGGGGTCACAAGCCAGTGACTTCGGTGCCAGTCCCAAGCCTGGATAAATAAGAGGGTTGTGTCAGGAAGGGCATCCGACGTAAAACTTTGGCAAATGTCAATATGCGGATCATCTGCATTTCATACCGGATTGGTCGAGGCCCGGGTTAACAGCGACCGCCACCAGCACTGTTGACCTACAGGGTGTCGGCGGAAATTGGGCTACTGTTGGTCAGAAGAATGTTCGGGAGGTGAAAGGAGTGTCAGACCAGGTGATGGGTCTAAAGTTAGAAATTGAAGGGCTGATGGTGAATGTTGTAAGTGGTTATGCCCCACAAGTAGGTTGTGAGTTAGAAGATAAAGAGAGGTTCTAAAGTGAGTTAGATGGGGTAATTGTGAGTATTCCCACCGGAGAGAGAGTAGTGATAGGCGCAGACTTTAATGGACATGTTGGTGAGGGGAACAGAGGTAATGAGGAAGTGTTGAGCAGGTTTGGAGTCAGGAAAAGGAACAGTGAAGGACAGATGATAGTAAAATTCCTAGCCAGATTAGGGTGTTTTGGACATTTACAGGGTAGGGATCGTGAATATACCAGTAGGAGGATGTTAGAAATCCTTCAAGCTACCAGGTAGAAGACAAAGGGGAAGACCAAAGAGAAGTTATATAGATGTGATAAACGAGGACATGAAGTTATTAGGTGTGAGTAAAGGGGATGTAGAGAATAGGGTTAGGTGGAAACAGATGATTCACTGTGACGACCCCCTAGAAGGGAAGAGCCGAAAGGGGAAGAAGAGTTATCTAGGTGTTGGTGATAGAATTCTGACATTGGAAAATTAGATAATTGTAGATTCAATAAAGGAAATATTTTTTATGCTTAAAAGGGTATAAAAAAATGTTTAAGAAAAAAGTTTTAAAAATTAATTTACAAATTACGTGAATGTGCGTCATCAAATTTGTGTTTATTGACTACGAGGTTTAGTATAGCTTTCTTTTCAGGTAGCACCAAAAGCGCTTTTTTCAATTAGTTGCACGTACTTTTTATAGTATGGCCACAGCGACTCCTCCCTAGGATTAATTCTGCTTCCTCTGACATCTCTCCATCAAGTATATTTCTCTTGAATCAGCCTGGTGATAATTTAATTATTTATTATTAACCCTCTGAAGCAAAAGTTGGCAATAATGCATTAAAAAGGTGGTTGCCAAACTCTGTCAAACACATAGAAATAGAAATCATCATCATACAGAAATATTTTTCTCCAGCCACACAGCTCAGTAAATGATGATAAGTAGCTTGTGTGGATTCTACTGCACTCCTTAATTTTTTTAAATTATAAGTATAAATAAAATTCAGACGTACAATACTACATAAAGCAATTGCAAATGTAAAGAAAGTGCAATTTAACTAAAATGAACAATGATATTTTTTAAGCACTTTAGGCCAATTGAAAAGTGCCATGAAAGAGTGGCTTTCCACCACTCTCTGACGATCTCATAGGATAGTACAAGTGTACATTGTATGCATACTTCGAAATTTAGGAGGGTACAAAAGGAACTAAAAGAAACTTACTAAAGATTCTGACATACTACTCACCTTGCATACTCAGTTTTGCATACTATATAGTAGGGAAGTATCTGATTTCAGACAGGGCTATAGTGTTTTATGGCTGGAACACCAGTGTATTGCATAGAGCCCTGACCTCAACCTTACTGAACATCTTTGGAATAAGAAGCCTGTTTTGTCTGTAAACAAATAAAAATAATAGTGCACTATGAAAAAATATATATTTGTATCTTAGCAAGCAATTCTAGATTTTCTCAGGCTGCAACAAAAGCTGTCCTCTTTTTTTCCCCCCGCTTAAAGAAAGCATTGTTTTGCTTACCATTAAATATAGTTCGGAAATCAAAATACCAAATAAACATTTTGTCTTCGTCCATTGAAATTTAACTTACTTTTTTAGTCAGTACGTCTATCTTGGGCTGTTTTACTATGTATAGTGTAAACGCAGATGCAGCGGATATGTGTCAGTTTTAATGGAGTGTTAATGCAGCCTTTCAGACTCATTCTCTTTTAGCTGAATAATTACAAATCCCTTTAAACAGTAAAAATTGGCTAAATATTTTACAGTATTTTTGCTTGTTTATATTTATTACATTTATTGCATTTATTCATTATAACTACTCTTGGCAGATAGATATTAAACATTGAACATGCAAAAATATACAGCACAATAACAGTGGGCCCTAGAGCAAGGCCCTTAACCCCCAATTGCTCAGTTGTATAAAACAGATACATGTAAGTCGCTCTAGATAAGGCCGTCTGCCAAATGCTGTAAATGTAAATTTTACATAGTTTGTGAATTTATGTCCTTACCAAACAGTGAAAAGAAGCCTTTTTGTCACACGTACATTACAGCATAGTATTTTTCCCCACATATTCTATTTTAAAAAACTGGGATTATAGTTCAGGGTTAGTCATAATGCAATGCCCTTAGAGCATAGATGGGGCAGGCTCAAGGTCCAATGGTGGAAGTCTGACAACTATCAGTCTTACACGTACATTCAGTAACTGTTTCCCAGTATACCGTTTACAAACGAACTGTCCCTAAAATCACCACATAAACAGTACAAGGTTAAACATTTCACATGCTGTCTCACAAATCTTACTGTCTACTTTTACAAGAAGGCTGAAAATTACTAAAAGTAAAGGTACTTTGTTCAGCAGCTACTAAACTTGATCAAAGTCCTCCCATGCATCATACCAACATAAAGCAAAAGCTAGAGCTCTCACTAAAGCCATTAGAGCTGATAGTGCAATGATGGAAGCCCAATTTATGGACTCATACAGATTAGAGCTGCCCCATGGCCATTTTAGTAAGAAATGGAGGCTCATTGTAACATCAGGTATTATACTTGCCGGAGCTTTTATTAAATTTTAGCACTGCTTTTGTTGGTGCTCAAATGTAAGGAAAGATTGAATACCACCGACATTATATAAAAACCTATATTTTAATTATTGAATCGGTACCAACTAGATTTTCAAGAGAGGACAAAATAAATTTTAATAGCAAGGAGAAGAAAAGGTTACGCACAGATTTTACTCTATAGAACATTTTAGTCTCTGATATTCTTTGTTAAAGCTGTTTTAGTGCTCAATTCATACAAAATGCCCCTGATGTTGGTAATCAGGAGTTAAATAGGAACTCCCAGCGGCACTGAAAGGTTCATCGGTTCGACAAGTGGTTTGTCTGCAAGAAACACCAAAAGCACGCAATCACTCGCTGATTGTAAGCCTGTTCAGTAAAGACGTTTGGTGATGATGCACTGTCTAAAGAGGTTCTGTGGATTCCACTTTGGAGAGATTTGCTATTAAACAATGTAGTGGGTCAATAATTACTAACATTTTTATGCACCCTTTACAATGTATATTTCAGGATAAAAAAAATTTAATTAAACATTTAAATCTTTTTATTGTCTATATGGTAAGTAAATCACTCTTGCCTTTTCTATATTGTTTTCCAAGGTAGGTCAGAAGCAAATAACGTCCTCTGATTATACGCGCCAAAATGCTGAGATGTTTTGATGTGCTGCTGTGAGCAAGTTTACGGAGCGTAATGCTTCGGGCTGCACTCATTTATCTCCTTGTGACACTCAGCCAAGCGTAGGTGGTGAGACCATATTAT
This sequence comes from Bagarius yarrelli, assembly GCA_005784505.1. NCBI lineage: Eukaryota > Metazoa > Chordata > Actinopteri > Siluriformes > Sisoridae > Bagarius > Bagarius yarrelli. The sequence goes on from VCAZ01000021.1 coordinate 2,626,639, forward strand.
AGTAGAGTCACTCTTATTTTAATTGGAACCAACAGAACAGACAATTTAGTGACCTGTGTCAACAACCACAAAGAGAGACAGTCAATATAGTAAATTGCTGATAATCCGCCTGACTTGCTCAGGATACACAGAAAAGCCAGAGCAGAAGATCAAAATTATTAAACAGATACCTTGACCTAATTCATCTTATTTTTTGATACTATTGGGTATGAAAAAAAGACATTTCCTGAAATCAAAAGGTCATTATTTATTCTTTACTAATAAGGAACAATTAGTTATTTCTTTAAACATTCACAAACATTTACATATAACACTTCCAAACCTATATACCATGGCATCTGATATAGATAATGTTGGTGCTGGTTAATGCTAATAAAGTGGAAGGTTATTTCCAACAGCACACTGCAAAAGCACACAGGATACCCACCTGTTAGCTACCGGCTCCTCAGCTTGTTTTCCATTTCAGCTAGAGTGTGTGTACACAAATTACACAGGTGCTGCATCTGCTGTTCCCATTGCATGCTGCACACACCATGTGTGCACTGTGCTACTGGAGCTGATGTTTGGGGGTCATTTGGGAAAGAGCATAATTTGGACTGCGGTTTGGGAAACAAAAAAATGATGTTTTCAAGCAACATACAACAAAGGAAAATAGATAATAACTTAAACATAAATGCCATTATGTATAGGTAAATACTGCAGGTTAAAGTAAATGTGCTCTAAGGGTCATGTTACAGACAAAACAAATTAATGCTTTAATTTGAATTAATAAATGATAATTAATCAACCAGGTTCAAGCACTGTAAAAAGTGCATAAACTATATTAGTTAACAAGTGTGGTAAAATGTAAACTAAAGATAGATTACACATTTGTAAAATACATAATTCAAACTTACAACTTCAAAATAGCCAATAAAATAAAAATGGACATCAACACTAGATATCGACACTATATGCCCCACTGAATCTCTACAGATAAGACATTTATAATTGTAGGACAAATCTAACAAAAGTTATTAGTAGCAAGATAGATTACACATTTGTAAAATACATAATTCAAACTTACAACTTCAAAATAGCCAATAAAATAAAAATGGACATCAACACTAGATATCGACACTATATGCCCCACTGAATCTCTACAGATAAGACATTTATAATTGTAGGACAAATCTAACAAAAGTTATTAGTAGCATACCTTGTATTTGCTACAGATATATTTGATGACAAATGTTGCACAAACTATCTAAACTATCTAAAAAAGCTGTATAAAGATGAGCAATCAAAAAATTCTGTAATATTCTGCATTTGGATTCAAATTCTGTAAAAGAAGTAGGAGGATTTTTGTGAATGTTTCTGTTTTTGATTAATGCAGAACCACTGTGAGGCTGATTTCGATGAGACTTTGTGGTGTTCGAGATTAATAGAATACGTCTCTAAGGTTATGTATGTAACCTCAGTTCCACGAGAGACGAGACCAAAAGGAAGACGGAACGTCATACACACGACATGTCATCGGCAAGGTGACATCATCGACCACGAAATACAAGCTAAGGTAAGCAGGCTGGCAGATGCCAACTCCCTGATACAGCCAAGCAACGGCTCGGTGGCGATGCGTTTGATGTCCAGCTGGCCCTTACTAAAACAGGTGACCATACTACTTACCTAATCTTAATTTACCACCTAAATCCTGACTGTAATGGGCTCTGTTTCAGCGCAACTAGTTATCTTAGAGTCACATTTAACTGGCCCCTGCACCTTTCTGTGTACATTAAAGTCACTTCAGGGCATAATGCTCTTTCTTGTAGTGGAGACTCTGGAATTCAGAATGGTCTTTACGACATTTGCCATGAGACCCACTGCTGAAAGCTGTGCCCCCTTAGAGACCTCTGCTCTTGTCAACTTTATAATGGACCACCGGACCCCGCTCCACTGCAGGGTTTGGAGTGACCCTATTCGGTCTGATTGCCCTGTCCTGGGTCCCCGCTTCGGCCATGCTTATGAGGGTCGGGCTTTGGGCAGACCAGGTCCAGGCTATTATCCCTAGCTCCCCCAGAGCTGAGTGTGTAGGGTCATGAAAAGGCTTCCCCACCTGTTAGTGGTTGTCATTCATGGGTGTCCCAAAAGGCATAATTCCAGTTTTACAGTGCAGACAGTAAAATGGCCTACCGATCTGGCCGTCTTCCTTGTGGCCCGGAGCGCTAGATCTGCGCTTTCGCCCAGGTCAAACTCTGTTTGATTCACCTGCAGCATCGCCATGGTGTGCAGGCAGGCTAAGGCATGGCCTGTCGCTGTGTTGCGGATGAGAGGGTGCTGCTGAAGAGGGGTCTCTTCCAGGAACTTGACACCTTGGTGTGGAGACCCAGAAAAAATGTGAGGCCCTGACTTGGAAGTGTAACACTGATTTTTAAGAACTGCTTATCTGAGCCAGGAACAGCGGCCCTGGGCTCTGCCAGCCAGTCCAGCTGTAGCCTAGCTCTACTATTGTCATTACCTCCAAAAGCTCCTCATGGGGACTGCAGCAGTGGCTCCACAGTCGTCCTGGTGCTGGTGCCCTTGAAAGAGGCTCTGAGTAAGAGCACAAGCCTCCGACTCCTTGGTTAGCACCGATATAGCTAAAGGCGGCTGAGAGAGGGAAAGAGACTTCTTAGACTCTTCCGCTAGCTCTATTTGCAATGTAAAGCTGAGCTGGCATACCCCACGTCGAAGCAAGCTACATACCACGCAAATGTGCCATAGCGTAGTGCAGCTCGAGTTTACAACAACATACAATCAAAATGTTTTAAGTCTATAGACTTAATGGTCTAAAAAATGACAGTAACATTATGGGAATAAATAATAATAAAAAAAATATTACTATTAGATATAGTTTTGTTAGAAATATTATTAGTTAAAATCGTAATTTTTGTATTTGTTTAATGATGTAATATATAGACAACTATATTTTCAGCGTATATAACACATTAATAGCTAACTCTCCCAACACCTTACTCAATGAGCTACCATTTGCATAAGCGCGGTCCACAGAACTTTACTTAAAAAAATTTACAATGTTAAAAATGTAAAATTACTGATACAATATTGTTGTATCTTCCACAGGAAGTCATTTATACTTGTGGCCATTAAACTCTTCGGCCTTCATTTGGGTGCTGTGATGACAGCACGGTCAATAACCAAGTTCTCATGCCCTAATCGTTGCATTTACAATATCAGTACAGTGCAATACAATTAAATGTGCAATATTATTATTATTAGTGATACCATATGTAAAATATATATTTTATATGCAATAACATTTATTTACAATACAATTTTAGCACCTTCCTGTAAAATTAATCTGTATTTTATATTTTTATATATATTTTTCCTTTATTCTTTATCTTTAATCGTAAACCCATTTTATTTTATTGTCTCCTTTGCTTCTTTATTCTTTGTACTTGTATTTTCTAATAAGCAGCTAGTGGAAAAAGAATTTTCTTCGAGATATATAAAGAATTATCTTATCTTAACTAAGACTAAAGGTGATAGATTGGCAATAATGAACAATAACAATCAAGATCCTAAATTATTATTATTACCATGAGACTGGTACCAACCTGTCCATCAGCAAGTCTCTTAGATGAAGAGTGAATAAGTTTAATTATTGAAATCTAAACACAAAATGACAGTAATTTACAGAGCAGAAGCTTTCAAACTTGTTCAGAAGCAGACATCCTGTTTTATTTCCATTTACTAAAGCTAAAGGCAAATCCGAATGCATTTTTCAGATTAAACACAATGTGTTCTAAATAAATACAAGTAAAGAAACGAATAGAAAGTGCACTTTGTTTATTTGTATAAATAAAGCATGACTGAAAGCTTCACATTAGGAAAAGGTGTGTGTATCTGTACCTGGATCCAGCAGGATCGAGAATGAGAATTTACATTCAAAGACACACACACGCGAACATATCTATCGATCTATACATACATATATAAATAAATGAATATATATATATATATATATAATATATTAATATATATATACTACGATATATATATATATATATATATATATACATACATATACATATATATAATTTACATACATATTCATATACATACATACATACATACATATATATATATATATATATATATATATATATATATATATATATACATACATATACATATATATATATAATATATATATATATATATATTATACATACATATATACATATACATATATATATAATATATATATATATATACATACATACATACATACATTACATACATATATATATAATAGATATATATATATATATATATATATATATATATATATGATATATATATATATATATTCTGAATATATATATAGTCTAGTTTAGAGTTAAATATTTTAACAGACTTTTTAACAGAAGAAAAGAGTTTAGAAAAGTTAGCATGAGTTAATAAGAGTTAGGTTGTTTATGCAGTCACATTATATAAAAGCTATAAAGCTTGCAACAGACTGTTTAATAACATCCCTCTGCAATGCAGAAAAACCTTCCTGGACTGATGATAGCCACATTGAGTTTAAACAATTATATTGATATAGATAAAGATATTATAATATTTGGGAACTAAATAAACACAGATGCAGGTTAATATATCAGGATACTAAAATAAAATAAATAAATAAATATTCAATTCATTGTGCAAGGTACATGTACAGAGCCAATGAAATGCATTTTTCGCATATCCCATCTTAGTAAGTTGGGGTCAGAGCGCAGGGTCAGCTATGATACAGCGCCCCTGGAGCAGGAGGGGTTAAGGGTCTTGCTCAAGGACCCAACAGTGGTTGGCTTGCCGGAGGTGGGGCTCTAACCCAGGTGTTTCTGGTCTTCAGATTAACAACTCAGCACCTTAACCATTTGAGCCACCCTGCCCCCCCCCTACATAAACAAATGTAGATAAAAAGATATGAATAATTGGGGAAAAATTTAGACAAAAAAAAAACTCAAAAGAATTGAATTGACATACAGATATGAATATTTGGCATAAAATGCAGATTGATGAATATAAACACATTAGCCTACAAAGCAGTAAAGAAATGAATTGTAGACACATATGATTTATTAAGTTAATCTTTATTGGAATGCATACCTGTATTACACATAGGACATAAATAACACTAAATATCACTTATTTTGAAATCTACACAATTGTTTTACTACTAGCAGAACGATTAAATCACATTACACTTACTGTAATGTCGAGCATGAATATTATTAGCTCAGTAATCCTAGAGCAGTCAATGTGCTCTTATGAACACAAACACAGTACATCAATATAGAGGACCAAGAGCATTTCTTCCAACAATGCAGCATTAACAGACACTAACACAGGTGCAAACACGAGTACGGAGAGGGTTCAGCTGCGGGCAGCCACCGCCGGTGTGGACTGTTCTGTGGACTGCAGCTGTTTGCCCAAATATTCCCTGCAAAACAAGGCATAATCGTTCATACTATACTCCACTTCCAGTTTTATGGATTTTTTTAAATAAGCTGCAGGTACAGTATGTAGTCTGGCACTACAAAATGTTTTTTGCTCCTGAGTGCACGCAACAGTGCAAGCTACCTCAAAGTGGGGCCAAAGGGTATTTTTGCTATGATAAAGACCAAAATAACACAGCTATGACAACACTAGACTAGCTTTGGTGCAAGCTTTTGGTATAGTCTCTAAATGTTTCGAGTTGCCATACTGAAGATTTGAGCCTCACAGATGGTGTGTGTGTGTGAAGACATATCTGAAGTTCAAGATATGTAATAGGGATACAATCTAAATAATAGGGAAAAGACACTTAAAAGGTTTCTATAACACCCTTCTAGATATATAGACTAAATAGTGAGATTACACTCGCATTTTTAAAGGCAGCTCATTGGGAGCTATACGTCTCAAACATACTGCATTGATATCCAGCTTACTAGTCCTATTATTACTAGTCCTAAATATTTTTTAATTACACGAAAACGTTTTGTTCTAGGTGTGGAATCGAGCTACCGAAATTTAACAGGACATTTTTATAAGCAGGAACCAATACTACTTGGATTTCTAAATGTGTAAAACAGCATTTTGTTCTAAATTTTTAAAAGCCCTAAAAACCTGCCATCTTGAAAGAGGAAATAATTTTTGTCACTAGGCAAATTACTTGATAAGGACATATATTTAAACTGTCCTGTGCCTACTTGGTATTCTTATTCTATACTTAAAAAAGTATTACAAAAATATGAATGAATGAATTACAGGAGGCTACAGTAGAGTACAAAGACTATCTTTTTTTTTTTTAGCTTAAATGTATGCAACAGCGATTTCTTGAATTCTCAAATTTACTTAGAAGCTGTCTATTGATTCATTCATTCTCTAGAACAGCAGCTCAGACAATAGTGACTGCTGTAACATAGGTCTGTATTAGTGTTTCCATAGCAACAGCTTATTCACAGGAACTTTTATGGCTGAAGCCCTACATAATCGATGCTATTAATAAAGTAAGTAATATTATACGACAGACTTGTCTTAAAGTTCAAGGAAATAAGTGTTTTTTCAATGAGACAAACCATAAAACAGCTGCTGGGGTAAAAAAAACGAAACAAAAGCCACAACAGCATGCTTTTGTCACCCACAATTATCTTAAAGAGAAAGCGAGACAAACGGTAGTGTTTCAGCAGTGCTCCACCTCAACAGCAACACAAGCAAAAAATACATGCACATGCAGGAAGTGCTAAAGGGCTTAATCACATGCTCAGGTGGAGTGCAAAATCAATGTAGCACTTACAAACCTTACTGAGACTTATGAACTTCCCTGTTCATTCTCTTGAGCAGTGCACACAATCCTACACTGCAGTTGATAACTATGTGTTGGTCTGAATGACTGAAGAGAATTCGAAGATAACAAAGACAATCTGTGCCACAGGGTGCTAAAAAAAACAAATTCAGAGCAACCCCTACGCCAGTGCACATTCACGAATGTCTAGTGTTTTACTTTTTTGGCCATTATTCCACATGCAAATATCCCCAAAGCAAAACGATGTTTTAGAATTGTCAGCAAATGTATTCTAAATAAAAAAAGAGAAACATCTTATGTATTATGATAATTATAAGTATGTATGTCAGACCCTCAGCAATATAATGCATCCTGTTTTCTTTAATTATTGGGAATAGTAGACTCATACTGGAAGTCTCACAATATAGCACGGCAGGCCAACAGCCAAGTTATGATGTCCAAGTAATTCTCTGTGGAAAATATGTGCTAAAAGTGTTAAGTTTTAAAACTGGCCAAGGCTATAAATCCACAGGAAAAAAAAAAATGACACCACTGAGATCCAACTATAGCTGGCTGGCTGTGGCCATAACTCAGCAACTGGACAAATGGGCTGAACTTCAAGCAATACATTATATAAAAACTCAATCTTATAATACTATTGTAAAGTATAGTGATGGTAGCATCACGCTGTTGGGTTTCTGCTCAGAGGACTGAACTAAACAAATAAGAATACTTAATTTGAATTCATATTAATATTGTATAGATAATATAGTTACTTATGGCATTAATCCAAATAGAATCATGGGGTAGCTTGTCTTACGGTTTGACAGTTAGTCCTGGCTATTTATTATCCTGTTTTACAATTTCAACTGCATAATTGTAAGGTGTCAGAAGCAGACATTTAGTGGCCATACTCTGAAAAAATAAATCTTACTTCTCTTTGCTTCTACTGACAAGATGTTATTTATATTTTTTACCTAAATGCTTCAACTACAGTTTCCACATTCTACTGGGTATCTGAGCCTGTAATATGATAGCAGTAATATGAGGCAGCACTGTTTAGTTTTTAATCAACTGTCTGTTGCTAAACATCCAGCCGTATCATTCAAACACTACATAATTTCGAGCTGTAACATTAGGCACCACTAACACTAAGGATTTATAACTTCTGGTAAAAAAGCTCGCAAAAAAACGTTCGAGAGACCGTTCGTATCTCAAAAAACTCGTTAGTTGGGACACTAGTAAGTCAGAGTACCACTGTATTTGTTTGAAAGGCGAACTGCATCTGCTAGACTACAAGAAATTTAGGAATCTATAAAGTGTGTGCTGCACACTATTAAGAAGACGGAACGGTAATTGCAAATCACAATATCTGCCAGAAAAATCGCAATTAGATATTTTTCCTAAATTGCACAGCCTTAGTTAATGGCAATTATTCATCATTGTTGTTTTTCTTATTAGCCTTCAACCACACAGAGTATCTGTCTCTAAGCAATCGAAGAAAAAATAGCACATCAGTTGCGTCACTGCCATCTTTTCTTTTAGAGCTGCTGTTAGAGAAAGTGAACTCACATCTTTAAACTTTCATTAAACTATTACCAACATTATTTTACAGCAATCTAAACCAAAGGTTGCTTTATTTCAGTTTCATACACACATAGAAAAACTTTCCTAAAGCATTCCTAAATACTGATATTTTAAGTCTGATATTTTTGGCCTGTTCTGCAAAGTATAACTTACCAGTTTTGCACCATGAGCTTTTGAACAGCTAGTAGGGCGTTGTAGCGCACCAGTTGGTCCTCATGATGCATGTGGTTCATTACCAGCTGCTTTCCACCCAGCTGTTCAATCACCCTGTCAGGGAAAGGATAAAAAAGAGACAGGCAAAGAGAAAACTATATGAGAAATCAAAGACAAACAAATATAAGAGGCATTAAGGGGAAAGTCAATTAAGATTATTTATAGAAAATGAAGCAACTAAACAACACAACTAAGAATAACATAGTATATGAAAGCAACATTTAAAGACATTCAAAGAAACACAAAGTGCAACATTTGTACTCAGGCAAACTGAAAATATTGAGATTCAATGAAAGCTACTCGAAGGCTAAAGTTCTTTTTCTGGGAATTTCTGAGAAAGTGATGGAGGTAACACACAGTCTACCACACTTCTGAACTAAACACAAAATAGATTTTTTTTTTAGTTAACCGTACATTACTAAAACATTTGAAAATGGTTACTTCCAGAAATATTTTAGATGAGTTATTTGTTAATTACATCTGATGCAAACACAGACTTATAATTTTTAATAAATTAATAAGCATTTATTTATTTTATTTGATCATAAAATGCAAGAGGGACTACAATAAATGAAAATAACACTCACTGTTTTAGATATATTTAATTAGCGTGCGATCTGACATACGTATATTTGTTACAAAAATCCTAGCTCATTAGTAAAATAATAAACAGTAGGAAACATTTTTGAAAAAAAAATTTAAGTTAATTTATAATAAACAAATGCCCTTTTCAAATGTAATAGAAAATCTGCTAGCTGTCAGAGCTAGTGGGAAGAATGAAATAAGAGTCATTATTCTGTATTATTGCTGATCTCCAGCAGTGTAGATCCACGAGACTAAAGTGGTCCAATCAAAGGGTTAGTAGCATAGTATATTATCAACAAAGAATGCCCAGGGACAGCATTTAACTTCTTTAAGGACTGAGGCATTGTTGAGAGCAGTGCAAATGTGTACAATCATGATGGTCAACCACAGGAAATCACCAAGAGAATCGTTTCACACTTCTCATAAAATTACCTACTGCTGTTTGCTATAATGTAAACAGTTTAGTAAAAGGCAGGTCTGATGTCATTGTCAGCCCCCTGAAGTTTATTATTTTCCAAACACAACGCAAAAACTTTTCCGTTGTGGCTCCTTCTGTTTAAAACACAGTCTTAGTACTTTCTATACTTTTTTCTCCAACATTATCCTTATCCTTGTTTCCCTATCTAAGGAATGTTTTTTTAGTCACAATTTACCCATAAAGACTTCTGGCCCAACTTCTGTGGACAGTAGTACCTGGGCCCATTGGTTTCTGCCAGGGTTATTTTTGCTAATGGCACTGATGGACATTATTTGATGTTGACAAGTAGTAAGCATGATGTCATTTGATCTGCTGCATTAAGTTTCTTTCCAACCACTGCGGCTACATTCCATAACACTGCCTGTTTGTTTTAGCTTCTTTAAAATAGCTTAAAAAACACATCTTAAAACCACTAGTCTGCTTTAAACTTCTTGCCTGGGCGAGATCTAGTGGTGATCACCTTTTGTCTTGTTGCTATGACCAGGGACATACAACTGTTCTCCGCAACCTCACCTTATTGACAGAGCTTGGCTGTTTCCTACCCAGGAATTTAATCTACATATGAAATTGATGATCATGTATACATGCTTGGTATAATCAGTTTATCATTTACTCCAATCCTACAAAATCCATACAAGTTTAAGAGGCGTGCATGTGTAGAAATTAAACCCAAACTACTTCTTTTCTTTTCCTACATTCTCTTCACTTACACCCACTAACTTCATGTCCTCGTTTATCGCATCCATATACATCCTCTTTGGTTTTCCTCTTTGCCTTCTGCTTGTAGCCTCATTTCTAACATTCTCCTACCGATATATTTACTGTCCCTCCGCTGTACATGTCCAAACCACCTTAATCTGGCTTCCTTGACTTTCTCCCCAAAACATCTAACATGAGCCATCCCCCTAATGAACTCGTTCCTAATACTGTCCAACCTCTTGCAAAACCTCAAGACAGCTCTGCCACCTATTTCTTCCTCAGTGCCACTGTCTCTAAACTATACATTATAGCTTCCCCCTGATTCTAGCTGATATTCTGATGTCACACATCACTTCTGAAACGTTTTCCTACCCATTCCAACCTGCCTGTACTTGCTTCTTTACCTCTTTTACACACTCCCAATTAATCTGGACTCTCAACCCTAAGTACTTAAACTCATGTACCTTCTTTACCTCTTCACCCTGTAATCTAACTGTTCCACTTCCCTTTCATTCAAACACATGTACTCTGTCTTGCTGTGACGGACTTACATTCCTCTTCTCTCCAGAGCAACCCCACACCTCTCTAGGTTTTCCTCCACCTGCTCCCTGCTCTCACAACAGATCACAAGGTCATCAAACATCATTGTCCAAGAAGATGCCTGTCTGACCTTGTCTGTCAACCAATCCATAACCACAGCAAACAAGAAGGGGCTCAGAGCTGATCCCTAATGCAGTCCCACCTTCACTTTAAACTCCTCTGTCTGAGCTACTCCACACCTCACCACTGTCCTGCCCCTCTTATACATATCCTGTACCACCCTGACATATTTCTCTGCTATTCCTGACTTCTTCATACCATACCGCAGCTCTTCTTTTGGTATTCTGTCATATGCTTTCTTCAGCTCAACAAAAACACAATGTAGCTCCCTATGGCCATCTCTGTTCATTTTTTTCATCAGCATTCTCAGAGCAAAGATTGCATCTGTAGTGCTCTTTCTGGGCATAAAGCCATACTGCTGCTTTCTGGGCATAAAGCCATACTGCTGCTTTCTGGGCATAAAGCCATACTGCTGCTTTCTGGGCATAAAGCCATACTGCTGCTCACAAATACCTACTACCCTCCTTAACTTAACTTCCACTATTCTTTCCCATACCTTCATTGTATGACTCATCAACTTTATTCCCCTGTACCTGTTGCAATTCTGCACCTTGTTAAAGATAGGCACTATTACATTCCTCCTCCATTCCTCTGGCATCGTCTCACTCACTAAAATCCTGTTACCAATCTAGTAAGAAATTCCACTGCTGCCTCTCATAGACATTTCCATACCCCCACCGGTATTTCATCAGGACCAACCGCCTTTCCTCTTTTCATCCTCTTCAAAGCCATCCTAACTTCGCATGTACTAATCTTTTGATTTTTCTGATCAACATTATTTACCTCTTCTACCCTTTTTCCCCTCTCATTTTCCTCATTCATCAACACTTCAAAGTATTCCTTCTATCTTTTCTGTACATTCTCCTCATTAGTGAGCACCTTTCCTGTATTCCTGTCTACTTTGCTCAGTCCTTTTCATGTCCCACTTCTTCTTGGCTAACCTCTTCCTCTGTATACTATCCTGAACTTCCTCATTCCACCACCAATTATCTTTCTTCTTTCCTCCTTCCATATGACACACCTAGCACCTTTCTTCCTGTCTCCCTGATCACTTCTGCTGTAGTTTGCCATTGATCTAGAAACACTAACTGACCGCCAAGAGCCTGTTTCAACTCCTGTCTAAATTCTTCACAGTATTCTTCCTTTTTTAGCTTCCACCACTTGGTTTTCTTCTCTACCTTTGATCTCTTCTTCACCTTCATCCTACACACCACTATTCTATGCTGTCTGGCTACACTCTCTCCCACCACAACTTTACACACAACTAATCTTTTTCAGATCACTTTGTCTACATAAGAAGTAATCTACCTGTGTGATCCTTCCTCCACTCTTATAAGTCATGCTTATATGCTCCTTTCTCTTCTGGAATATTTACCACAGCCATCTCCATCCTCTTAGCAAAGTCTACTATCATCTGTCCTTCACTCTTCCCTTTCCTGACTCCAAACTTGCCCAACACTCTGTTCCCCTCACCAACATGTCCATTAAAGTCTGCACCTATTACTACTCTCTCTCCTCTGGGAATACTCACAATTACCTAATCTAACTTACGCCAGAACCTCTCTTTCTCTTCTACACAACACACAACCTACTTGTGGGGCATAACCACTTACAACATTCACAACATACAACATCAGCCCTTCAATTTCTAACTTCAGACTCATCACCCTGTCTGACACTCTTTTCACCTCCAGAATATTCTTCACAAACTCCTCTTTCAGGATCAACCTCATCCTATTTCTCCTCCTATCCACACCACGATAAAACAACTTGAATTCCGATCTAATACTACTCGCCTTGCTACCCTTCCACCTGGTCTCCTGTACATACAATATATCTACCTTCCTTCTCTCCATCATATCCACCAGCTCTCTACCTTTCTTTGTCATTGTCCCAACATTCAGCAGTCCTATTCTCAGTCCTACACTCTTGCCTATCCTCTTCTCTTTCTGTCTAATAACGCGTCCTCGTCCTCTCCTCCTTTGACCAACAGTAGCCTAATTTCCGCCAGCACCCTGTAGGTTAACGACGCCGGTGGTCGTTGTTAACCCGGGCCTCAACCGATCCGGTATGACATTTTGACAGATGACTTGCATATTTAGATTTGATAAAGTTTTACGTCGGATGCCCTTCCTGACACAACCCTCTTATTTATCCAGGCTTGGGACTGGCACCGAAGTCACTGGCTTGTGATCCCTGTGGCTAGATTACAAACACCACAATTACTACTTAATGTTTTTGTCTGCTACCTAAAGCATAATGTAAATTATTACAAAAATAAACAAATATATTTTGCACACTTTTGCACAGTACTTAATTCATTACAAAAATCTAGTATTTCCAGTAAAAAAAAAACTTTAATAAATTTACAAACAATTTTGGGCATACCTTTTGCCACGAGGGTAATGTCTAACATACTCTCCCACATCATGAGCAGCTACAGCAAGAACCTGGGGGTCATCAGACATCTCGAGCAGCCTGGTCAAAATCCTGAGACACAGTAAAACAAATATAAATTTATGTAATTTCTGTGTAATCTAAACTGCAACGTATATTTCTGGGGGAATAAAAACCGATCCATTATGCCTAGAAAATGACAAAGAAAAAGGGTCAAGGTCAGCTATATTTTATCCGCCATATCTTTCCATACTTTGTCCCTTTCAAGCCCAGTCAAAAGTAAACTCTGTGACATCAAAGAGACTTCCAGCCACAATTCAACAATCTGCTACTCTTTTTAACCCACATTTTAATGATGTATTGACATTGCCACTGGCAGATTTTTGTAGCTATTAAAAGATTTCTGACTTGCAGATAGTTCCAATGTCGCAACATCAGCTAATGATCACAAAAAAAATCACAATTTCAGAGTATCTCACAAAAGTGAGTACACTTCTATAATTTTGGCAAACATTTTAGTATATCTTCTAAAAAAGACAATACTATAGAAATGAAACTTGGATATATTTCAGAGTAGTCACTGTGCAGCTTATATAAGAGTATAGATTTACTGTCCTCTGAAAATATACTTAATTTTGTTGCCAGCTAATTTGACAATAAATTAAGTTATCATGTGCACCATTTTAATTTACTCATATTAAATGCACCAAATGTATTTTTTCCTCACAAACTATGTGTCTATTAAAATTGGTCACATTTCATTAGCCACCCACTTAAGCAGTTCGTAGTTTTTCTCATTCAGACGGACAGCATTCTCTCTCCAAAACTTCTCTGACTTGTGCACCGGACTCCACTCAAGTCGACCGGACTTTAGCTCGGAACTGTACTCATCAAAGGAGCTGTGCATAAATGGAAAGATAAAAAAGGCATGAATTATGCAAACCCTAATAGTATGACACTTACTGATGAAAAGAAAAGTGCAGGGCATTGAATACACAGACTGAAACAGTATCAATTCAGAAAGTGTTCTTTGTGCTTGGTCAAACAGATGATTCAATACTGTGGTGATTTGCCTTTATAAATGTCTTTTATCATTACCACATGCAGTCAGCTTTCATTTAAACGCTCTGCTGTGACACTTATTAACAGTAATAGTTAATATATTGGTGACTTTGTGGGCAAACAATTTCTAAGTATAGCCCATCTGCAGCTTTGCACATTGTCACTTCCCATCAAACCTGTTGAGTATTAGAAAATGGAACCAAACAAAAGCAGAAAACCCACAAAGAAGATGGCAGTGATGCTGACATGGCCATGTTAACAGCACCAGATGGGCAACTTATTTGACACTTATAGTCTATTCCTATTTTTTTTTCATCAGTGTTAGTTTTGGACCACATTGCATGATGGCTAAACATTTTATTTTAAAAACTATTATTGTGCAGTGATTTAAGTAACAGCGTTGTGACTTCCAGGAACAACTGAGCGCAAAGTTACAGAATATAGTAATGAGAGAAATATGATAGTAAATTAAACTGTACCCCAATGTAAGTTATCTGTTAAGTGTAAGGTATTTGCCACCGATTACCCTCAGAATGCCCTCTATCCATCTGGTCTACAGTGTTCTCTAAAAAAGCTCAATTCATTTATGTATGCATTAGTTTCATGTGATTGTGATGTGAATTAACACAAATACTTGAAGTAAATCTTGAGTGTACAAAAACTGTCTGTTTTACAACAGACACTGTGCTATTTAGGAAATGCATGATTTTCTTGCCAAAATTAAAACACTTATAATTCCCATTAAGGCCTCACAAGATTTCACAATTCAATATCAAATTTGAATTTATTCATAAAAGGTATAATAGCTGATTAAGAAATTTTTTTCGTTCTGCTGGTTGAATGTCTTTTTACATCAGAATAGCCTGTTAATTTTTTGTCAATATATTTTATTAATTTACAGGAGACAAAGTATCTGAAAAATGAAGCCATGGTTACAGTATTTCTTTTGGACAGGTAGGAATATGGTGTGATTGAATTTTGGGGTGTATAGGAACGCATAGTTTAGTTTGGTAGAAGCAACAAAATCATGTTGTGTAAAGAATTTAGTATTTTTGTAAAGTATACAAATTTCCATTTTTTTTCTGGAAATAGTTACATGTGCCACAAGAACTAATCACTTTTTTTTTAAGAAGGCAAAAACTATTTTTTACCTGAGGTCTTGGACACTTTCTCCCAGTCTCTCCAGAAGAAACTTAATGTCATCAGTAATGTCTTCATCATCATATTTCTGCTGGTCCAGATTCTCTAGTTGTTTCAAAACCTTGCACTGGATCATAGCCAAAGCATACTCCTGACGTGTCTCCCTCTCTGCAGACTTCTCCAGAAGGTTCTATTGGTGACATGATCTTTTTAAATTTCAGTAAGTAGTCATATATATATATAGTCGTACATTTATACATACACAGCTCTCACAAATGAGACCACTGCAAAATAATCAGTAACTTATGTTTTTTTTTTCTTACAGGTGCATGTATTGGTAAGATGAACAGTTTTGTTTTATTTTTTGTGAAACAATATTTCTCCTAAATTCAAAATTTAACTTGCTATTTATAATGTACATTTATAGGTAATGACAACACATCAAAATGACCCAAGATCATGCAGTATTTGAAGAGCTTTAATAACTCAAATAAAACAAAATGCATATAATTTGTAAACAAAAATTGTGTTGACTAAAAAAATTTAAAAATCATTATTTGGTGAATTAACTTGCAGTTACACAATTATGCGTTTTGCCATACTCTCCACCAGTTTTTCACATTGCCGTTGGATAAATTTATACCTCCTTTTGCAAAAAAACAAACAGCTCAGCTTTGATGGTTGTTTACCATACTCTTCCTCTTGAAGACATTCCAGAAGGCAAAGGGTTCTCAATAGGATTTAAATCTGGAGACTGGGCTGGCCATGACAGGGTCTTGATTTGGTGATCCTCCATCCAGACTAATTGCTCTGGCTGTATATCATTCCTGTAGGAAAATTAAATCCTCTGCGTAGGGAAAATTTGTAGAAGCAGAAGGAAGCACATGTTCATCTTAAACAACCCTGTACTTGGCTTGATTCATACGCCCTTCACAAAGACAAATCTGTCCAATTCCAACCTTGCTGAAGCACCCCCGGATCATCACTGCAACACAATGTGGGTTGTAGGCCTCTTCAGGTCTCCGCCTAGTCATAACCACAACTGGGTATAGGACAAAGCTAAAAAATTGGATTTATCAGAAAAGATTACCTTACTCCAGTCTGCTGAAGTTTAATTCCTGTGGTCTTTTGCAAACTACAGCCTGGCTCTTCTTTGCTTTTTAATGATAAAGGCCCTGCATGTAGAAGGCTGTCTTGAACCGTTCTTCCCATGCACTTCAACTATCTCAATTTGTCACTGGTGTTAAAGGTCACATGAGGTCAGCTCACCGTTCTTGATTGACATTCAAATAAGTTTGGGGTCCTCTTGCTTGTTACTGACCTGTTTTTAGCCTCTTACAGACTGTTCCTTTGCTGTTCCTCTTAAAGACTGTACTTTTGCTGTTCCTAATGTATGTTGCCTAATTTTGTTTTTGTGAACTGCAGTCTTTGAAATATTGGGGATAGAAGCAACTTGATGCTCACTGAATTCTTGTACCAGTAAAGCTAGTATTGAGCCTTTTTTCCTCACTTAAAACCTTTTTTTTTTTCACTGTTTTGGGCATGATTAATGGTTGTTTTTAAATTTCCAATAAGATTTGAAAGACTTCTAGCACTTTTTTACTCTCCAACTGATTACAGTGCAAGAGGAGAGTGTTGATTACATCAGTGCTTTTTTGTACTTAAATAGGATTGGATTCAGGTGATCACTATATCAGTAAATCATTAAGCAGAATGAGGTGTGCTTGTGTAAAAATTCTTTAAAAAGACTGGCATGGAATGCTTGTCATACTCAGAGATGCTGATTTAGGAGTAAAGACAGACATATGGATATTTAATATCAATATCAACAGCAATACTGAGAGATTCAAGTAATATAACTAAAAAATTAAAACTAAAGAATAAGATGTTTAAAAACTTACTGTAAAATGTACATAATTTCATCTCAACATGGCTAAAATCACACACAGGTTTACCACATCAGGTGCACATGATTAGAACACAATTTAGTGGAAGTGTCCTGGTTTGGTGATGCTTTGCTGCAGCAAGACCTGGCAAGCTCACCATCATAGAATCCACCATGAATTCTACCCTGTATCAGATGGTGCTTGAGGAACATTTGAAACCATCTGTAAAAATGTATTTTATTTAATTACTTTTTAACACCATGCCAGCATCAAGGCTATTTTCATGGCGGTTTCAGAATAAATTATACAAAGCTTTACATTACTACACTTTTCACTGTACATCAATTTATTTTACATTATTTAAACAAATTGGTCAGTTTGTCTTACGAACAGCAAGGGGAGTGCTAGGGACCTGTTCTACCCCGGGTCCCCACAGAGGCCATTTGTACCCTGCAACATGGCAGATTGGCTGAAAACTAAGAAATGGAGAGTCCTGGAATCGCTGAGTCAAAGCCCAGATCTGAATCCCATTGAGATGCTGTGGGGTGACTTAAAATGGCTGTACATGCAAGAAACCTCTCATTCATTCATTCATAGATAGATAGATAGATAGATAGATAGATAGATAGGTAGATAGATAGGTAGGTAGGTAGGTAGGTAGGTAGGTTTCAAAATAACATAACTAACCAGCAATCTTTCTTTAAATAACAAACAAAATGGATTTGAACTGTTCTCAGAAACCAAACAAAATATATTAATGGACTACAAGGTTAAAAATAATACTATAAGACCTTTGCAGAAGCACAAAATAATCACATTGGTGAATGAAAAAACACAGGAAAAAACAGGGGGGAAAACCTTATAAAAGCCTCTTCCACTGTGTAGACTAAAATAAATGGCTATTAGACATACTAGCAAATGAAAAGATCCACTCATATGCCCAAAACCTAATTCATTCTTATGCCTAAAATTGTTAAAACCACATATTTTCTAAAATCTTTTTTCTGAGACAAAATGCACTTTAAAGGTAAATTTTAAAACGCATTTAGCTGTTCAGCAAGGTCTGAAGCCATTTGAAATCACTTCTAGCTCTGACAAAAACATAAAATACTTAAGGAATATTTCAATTTAACAAAAATAACATTTTACCCAGTCTTTAGTAGACAGTCTTAATTTACATGTCTTCTTTAAAAAAAAAAAAAAAAAAAAAAAAAAAAAAAAAAAAAAACAACTTTACTAACTGCTAAAAATCGAGCCGTCTGGAGACTGGCTAGGCCACTCAAGGACCTTAATGCCACTTTTTGCCTTGGCTATGTGTTTTGTGTCCTTGGCATGCCCCATTTTTAAGGTGAGATCTTGCATAGAGCCCCAGAACGAGAGAGAGGTTGACAGTTATTGTTTTTTCTATTTTTAAATAATTGCAATAACTGTTGTCACCTTCACACCAAACTGCTTGGCGATGGTCTTGGAACTCATTCCAGGCTTGTGTAGGTCTACAATCTTGTATCTGGTATTGTATCTAGCAACACTAGGCAAAATCAGGTGAGTATTAGGCACATTATTTGTTAGCTTTATGCAATGGATTATTAACCGACTATTGGTGGCAACCCTAACAAAGTCTGCGATACAAACAACCAAATTCAGAGATAGATCGTTCAAGAAGTTAAGATCGGCTGCTAATACACATGAATGACAGAAAGGAATATCTGAGCACAGCAGAAAGAAAAATAAATAAATAAATGACAGCAAGGAGGCTGTTTACTGCAGTAATGTATTTTTGAGAAAGCAGTGCAAAAACAGAGAGGGGATGCTAAATTGAGAATTGCAACAGAACAACTTAAAAGGCCGTGATATACCCAATAAAAAGATGAACTGTGTACACCTCAACACAAGACATTTATTTACGACAATGTATAAAAACCAGTCCCTCAGTTGACCATGTTAAAAAGACCTTAAGTAGATGAAATGAATGAAATGCAGAACTCTAACCTAATAGTGCCAAAGACATGGACAATGAATTTATTACCAAACACTGATGCCCGTGATGGCTTGCAGGTCTTAGGGACAAATCAAATACTGTTTCAAGCTCATCAGACCAATGTATAAATCACAGAGTGAGAATAACAACAAATTTTTCCTCCTTTTAGCCATCAGGTTTTAGTGAAGGTGCACCTCTCCCAAGATGGTGCTTGATGATAATAAGTGAAAACAAAATCTAATTTTGCCAGGCCTACAAGATATTGCAGGTACAAAAGAGGTGGCCTGGAGCTGCAACATTGTGCATCAGAACTGCCATTCACAGCAGCCGCAAACAGGCAAAATAATACAAAAGCACACTATTACCATACTTGATCATAAATAAGAGAAAATAAAAGAGCTCTTTTGTGATTATACAATGAAGCCTGGAAAAAATAACTATTTTTGGACTAAACACATGATATAGTGCCAGCTGTTAGAGGAGAAAACGAAACAAAGGAAGGTTTGGAGGGTAAAAAATTTAAATACTTAACACAAAATATTTACCACCATATTTTTTTAAAGCATTTCTACTTGCATTCATGTAAAAATGAAAACATTTAATTAACTAATTTTTATAGTAGAGAGGAGACTGTGTTGTGCAAATGTAAGTGACATGTGCCCTGTAAGTCCATTAAATTCCTCTTCTCCTTTCGGCTGTTCCTTTTTAGGAGTCGCCACAGCGAATAATCTTTCTTCACCTAACCCTATTCTCTACATCCTCTTCACTCACATCCACTAACTTCATGCCCTCGTTTATGGCTTGCGTATACCTACTCTTTGGTCTTCCTCTTTGTCTTATGCCTGGTAGCTTCATTTCTAACATTCTCCTACCAATATATTCACTATCCCTCCTCTGTACATGTCCAAACCACCTTAATCTGGCTTCCCTGATTTTTTTCCCCAAAACATCTAACATGAGCCGTCCATCTAATGAACTCGTTCCTAATTTTGTCCAACCTTGTCACTCCCAAAGAAAACCTCAACATCTTCAGCTCTGCTACTTCCAGCTCCACTACCCATCTCTTCCTCAGCGCCACTGTCTCTAAATCATAAAACATAGCTGGTCCCACTGTCTTGTACACCTTCCCCTTAATTCTAGCTAATATTCTCCTGTCACTTATCACTCCTGACACGTTTCTTCATCTTTTCACTCACTAAAATCCTGTTAAACAATCTAGTAAGAAAGTCCACTGCTGCCTCTCCTACACATTTCCACACCTCCACCATCAGGACCAACCGCCTTTCCTCTTTTCATTCTCGTCAAAGCTATCCTAACTTTGTTTGTCTTAATCTTTTAAACGTTCTATTCCACATTATTTACCTATTTTACCCTTTTCTCTCTCTCATTTTCCTTATTCATCAACACTTCAAAGTATCATGTGAGCACCTTTCCATCTTAATCCTTAATAACCCTAACCTGCTGCACATCCTCCCTATCTCGATCCCTCTGGCTTGCTAACCTGTACAAGTCCTTCTCTCCTTCTCTAGTATCTAACCAAGTGTACAACTCACCATATGCCTTCTGCTTGGCCTTAGCCACTTCCCTATTCACTCTGTGCTGCAAATGTCTACTGTCTATTTTCCTCAGTTGTTTCCATGTCCCACTTCTTGGCTAATCTCTTCCTCTGTGTACTATCCTGAACTTCCTTATTTCTAAGTCTCCTTATCTTCTTTCCTCCTTCCATGACACACCTAGCACCTTTTTTCCTGTCTCCCTGATCACTTCTGCTGTAGTTTGCCATTCATATAAAAACACCAACTGACCGCCCAGAGCCTGTTTCAACTCTTGTCTAAATTCTTTACAGTATTCTTCCTTTTTCAGCTTTCACTACTTGGTTTTCTTCTCTACCTTTGACCTCTTCCTCTTCCAGACCAACATCTTCATTCTACACACCACCATTCTATGCTGCCTGGCTAAACTCTCCCTTTTCCTCATCCTTTTCACAAACGTCCATAAAAAAAGATTGTGGTCATTTTAAAAAGCTTTGCCATGGACAGTCATGCTTGTACCATAGCTGCTTATAGAAAGGTCACACAAGCAGCACCAATTCTCTTGTACCATAGCTGCATATAGAAAGGTCACACAAGCAGCACCAATTCTCTTGATATTCTGACTTCAAAGCTACAGAAAAAGCCAGCAAAGTCCTTACAGCCACAATAGTCTCAATTACTGCTTCTAACGTAGATTGTAGGTTATGCATATTATTTGCCTGATAGTAGCTCAGACTGTGGCCCTCTGCCAGTGCTTTCATATTCACCACACAACTATTCTATTTAAATGTAATTACTTTTTCCTATACCGATTTTCCTATACTTCAAGAGCCTCTGAAGACTTTTTATCATTTGGTGTTTAGGTGTGCATACCCTAAAAGCAGCCAGGATGATGCGGGTGACCTTCTCCTTAACAGATTCCTGAAGAATATCGGATAGGGCGGGTACCACGTTATAGCGGCGCAACAGCTCACACAGCTGAGGACTGAAGGCCAGAAGCCAGACACAGAAGATCATCTGGTATTGCAGCTGGAAGCCACACTTGTTACTCAGCACTGCAGTGATGCTGGAAGAAACACAGCATACTGGTGATGCATTCTCATTTTCCGTACATCAATCTGCAGCTTTGAACATATGGGAAAGAAAAGGGAATGGAACGTTCTGCCACATGTTTAGAAACAAATTTTGGGTGGATTGCAGTATAGGAGGATGCAGATAGAGGAGTGTGTTTAAGGTATTCAAACTGCCAAATCGAAGAAGCTAAACAGAAACAAATATTTTGGGAAACAGGTGGGGGGAATTAAATTACTTGCACGCCCACACAAAAAAACTCTAATACCTTATTATATGATTTATTTCCAGAATCTTATTATGTGATGATGTACAAATTATTTACTTTTTAAGTTTGAGTCTTACCAGTTCACTCCGTCAGCTTCGACCCAGGCAAATCTATACTCGTTCACTCTCAGCATCAGCTGCAGGCAGCCAGCGACGCACTGAACATACTGAGAGCTCTGTGTGGGGGGAAAAAAAAAAATTACATATACGCACAAAAAACATACACAAACACACAAAAATAAACAGACAGGATAAAACAATCAGAGGATAAGCAGCATTAACCATCCACAAAAGCAAAGGAAATGGGATGTAAGATAAGGTCATTCAGTGTAGAAGTTAGCAGAACAGAACACACTGAGACAAAGCCATCCAAAGTGACACAATCCTTTTGCATTTGTTTATGCGCGTGCAGGCCCCATTTTAATCATGCCATTATAGAGGGAGACCATCCCACAATGCAGCAGAAACAAGACAGCAGCGTCTGCAACCTGAATGGAAAAAGGTTAGTGAAGTGTCTGAGAGAATAAATAAGATTCAATTAATCACTGCCAAAGAAAGAGAGCTGATTAAAAAGAGAGAGAGAAAATGAAAGGGAGAGAGAGAGAAGCAGAAGAAGACAGACGGAGAAAGAGATATGTTGCAAAAAAAAAAAGAAGGAATTATGCATAATAGCAGAAGGCCCAAGAAAGATAGAGGTTGTGAAGAAGAGTAAATTAGAGGGCTTAGAGTTTGTGAGCGCTAACAGGAAATTGAATTAGGGATGTACCAGCTTGCATCATAGCAGCAGATAAAGGAATGGTATAAATAGAAAAAACCCTGAATGTTAAAAATATTTCTTTTTAGTTAACCAGTGGAAGACTGAGAACTCAATCTTCTGTATTTATTAAACATGCAGAGACAGTATCAAATGAAAAAAATCTGCCCATATTTAAATTTTATAAGCTCTTAAATGCACTCTGTGGGCTTATTAAAATAAAACTAGTGCATATAAAGTAGCTGGGGGGTAGGAGGGGAAATTGAGTTCAAGTGAATAAAAGACATATGCAGCAGAGATCAGTTAATGCCACGCTGAGCAAAGATCCCCGTTCAGAAACCTGATCAAGACCTCTATGTTATATACTCACTTCGCTGGGAGAGATGGTTCCTGTTCCTGTTTCTGCAACTGTACCATGTAGTTTCTAACAAAAGATTAAAGAAAACAAAAAAGAAAAGAATGTGTGTGGAGATGCTAGGGTAAATCCCTCACCAAAATCTGGGTTGTAACCCTGGGCATCTGTAGGGCAGGGGCGTGACTCTAAAAGAATGATAATTTTGCACCATACGAATTACAGAACTACAACACACAAGATTAGCTGATCTATCCTGTTCATCTGTGAATTATATGCCATCCTTAATGTATTTTTTTTAACCTTAACATGTCTAAATACGTGTCCAGATCAAAGTGAATAATCATGTATCAATATGTAGCTGCAAGCTGTACTTACAAGGTGCCTTGAAAAAATATTCATACCCCTTGAACTTTTTCACATTTTGTCACTTTCCAACAGGGGCGTCAAACTCAGTTCTTGGAGGGACAGTGTCCTGCAAAGTTTAGTGTCAACCTTATTCCAAACCAAAAAACATGCTTTTTAAATAGGCCTAAAAGACATGATTAGCTGGATCAGGTGCAATTAATTAGGGTTGCATTTGTATTTAGCCCTCTGTTTTCTCTGATACCCCTGAATAAATCCAGTCTAATTAATTGCCTGGCATCATGAAGACCAAAGAACTCACC
Organism: Bagarius yarrelli; assembly: GCA_005784505.1. Taxonomy (NCBI): domain Eukaryota; kingdom Metazoa; phylum Chordata; class Actinopteri; order Siluriformes; family Sisoridae; genus Bagarius; species Bagarius yarrelli. The sequence continues at coordinate 2,650,761 of VCAZ01000021.1, forward strand.
AGGCAGGTCAGGAATAAAGTTGGGGAGAAGTTTAAAGCAGCGTTGAAGATCTTAAGGAGCACTGTTCAATCTATCAACCAAAAATGGAAAAAGTATGCCACAACTGCAAACCTACCAAGACATGGCCTTCCACCTAAACCAACTCACCAAGCAAGGAAAGCACTGGTCAGAGAAGCAGACAAGAGGCCCGTTTTTGGTCTTAATACAAAAGTGCTATGTGTGGCAGAAAAGTAACACTGCTCATCACCCTGAACACCCAATCCTCACTGTGAAACATGGTGGTGGCAACATCGTGCTGTGGGGATGCTTATCTTTAGAAGGAACAGTGAAGCTGGTCAGAGTTGATCGGAAGATGAACGGAGCTAAATACAGGGCAATCCTGGAAGAAAACCTGTTGGTGGCTGCAAAAGACTTTTGACTAGGAAGGAAATTTACATTTTAGCAAGGCAATGACCCTAAACATACAGCCAGAGATACAATAGAATGGTTTGAATCAAAGAATATTTGTGTGTTAGAATGGCCCAGTCAACGTCCAGACCTAAATCCAATTGAGCATCTGTGGCAAAACTTGAAAATTGCTTTTTACAGATGCTTTCCATCCAATCTGACTGAGCTTGAGCTGATTGGCAAAGAAAAATGGGCAAAGATTTCTGTCTCTAGATGTGCAAGGCTGGTAGAGACAGACTCCAAAAGACTTGCAGCTGTAATTGCAGTGAACAACAAAGTGTGGCTCAACAAAGTATTGATGCAGGAAGGCTAAATACAAATGCACACCACACATTTCAGATTTTTATTTACTTAAAATTTTGAAAACTACGTATCATTTTCGTTTTACTTCACAGTTATGTGCCACTTTGTGTCGGTCTATTACATAAAATCTCTATGAAATACATTTAAGTTTGTGGTTGTAAGGTGACAAAATTTGAAAAAGTTCAGGGGGTACGAATCATTTTTCAAGGCACTGTATATAGCATTATCAGCCTATGGCTTTGTTAAAATGCCGACACTAGACCTTAATGTCTTCCATAAAGTGAGCAATTTTGGAATGTGCACTTTAGTTGAAAAGTGCACGAAGGAAGAATGCGCTAAACCCTCAGCATTCTGCTTTTTATTCTGCTTTGGTTTGAAACGTCACACCACAAAATGAATTCTGCTTAATATCCTTAAGCGAAGTATGCTTGGATTCACACTCATAGAAAGTGTGCATTCAGTGCACAAATAGGCAGAGCGGAGAATCTAATCGGTAAATTTGGACACCCTACACACTTGTACCCTTCAGCAGGAACGCACAAATAAAGGGCAAAACTGTGCGAGTGCAGGTTTGGGAACGCGATTAATGTCTTTAGTCTAACTTTTCATACTCGTGTATTAGTGCAAACCATTTGCTATTTAGTTTACTCGTCTGCTAGCTTTGTGATTCGTCATGATTCATGATTTGTCCAGCTATGCATATAACTGGAGTGGAAAACAAGGCTATAAATATTTCTGGTAGTCTAAGACCAATACACTTGCAAAGCAATAAAAATTTAGTGTTAAAAGCCCAGGTATACCTTTTAACAGAAATTTACATTTGGTTTTTAGGTCATCTGCTTTATTGCCATGAATTATTTTATTGGCATAAATGAAATGCTAAGTTGTCTCTAGTTACATGCACTGCATATAGGGGAATACAATGAAAGACTAGAGGCAAAAAGCCACAAAAAGCACATTTACCTCTTGATTAAAGGCATCCTTAAGTGATATGAACTGACATAAAATGCACTAGTACTAGACATGGGAAAAACCATCATACTAGATTTCAGATTAAAAAAGTTAAATTGGTAATTTAAAACCTTACATTAAAAGGGGTCTAAATTATAATGGTGCTCTAGTCCAACCTGTAGATAAAATCAACATAATACACACCTCTAATAGAACAGGTTTTACTGCTTTTTTGTTCATCCAGCTAAAACAAAGATAAAATGTAACTGTATCCATTAAAAAAAATGTAACCCAACATGGAAAAGAACTATTGCAGTAAAGTGATTCAAATAAACCTTTAAATCTCTGTTAAAGTAATAAAGTGTATTTCAATCAATATTGATAAAAGGATTTGGCATTCAGGAGTTGATTGTGGAAGAAGAATGGGCTCATAATAGATACCACCTCAGTAGTCATCCTGGCCTTAGCACAAATTAATTAGCTTTGGAGGACATCAAAATGCACATTTTACAACTTCATAATGCGCTCATTTCAATTGAAATATCAATACTTCTTTAATGTCCCTTCAAGCCACTTAGGTTACTATAAAAAACCTGACATTCTTAAAAGACTTAAAAGCCTGGACAGGATTAGGCAAAATCTGGTGAAAATTTATTAAAAATGAAATGGATTGTATTTATTCAGTTTTCTTTTAAATGCTCTGATCTAATCATTGTCTGGAAACAAATCCTATAAAGCAATAAAAAATATGAACAAAACTGTCTCTTTCACATACACATATACACACATGCGTATACTTAAATAGATGCATTAATACATTTTGTGCATCATGTATTATATTCCTTGCCAAATAGCAGAACAGAAACAGGCACGGTTTCATACCTGGGAGCTTAGCTGAGTCTTTATCCAGTTAAAGTAGTAGTTCAGGTCACTTCCTTCCATAAGATCTCGGCCCCAGGCTGCCAGCTTAGCAATGATCCTCGCCGCCTAAGAAAAAAAACCCAAAAAACGAAACCATCATTTGAACCCTCTATTCCCTAAACCCTACATTTCTCTTTATTATCTAAACCCTTTATTTCCTCCATTTCCTAAACCCCACATTTCTTCTTATTACCTAAACCCTTCATTTCACCAATGCTTTATTCCCTAAAAGGAATGTAGGGTTTAACATGCATCTGTGGTATTACAAAAATGACAGTTGTCTAAGCCCAGAAAAAACGATCAGCAAGCAATAGACTAAAAGGAAAGCTTGCATATATAGGCTTACATATACCATTCCAGTATCACTTATGTGGCATGTCTGTTTAGCATATTGCTTCATTATCTGACCCATCTAAAGCTCAAGAGAGCACACAATAGGCTCTGTTTCCCTTATTGGGTATAATAGCTCTCCTCTCTTTCCTTTCTTTCAAGTGTCTATGTAGCTCTGAAATAGAGCAGAGTGCAGGCAGCTTTTCCTTTACGTGTCTACAAACTAGCTCCAATGCTGTGACTTACACAAAGATAGCTTCTGTTTTGCATGTGCAAGAGAAAATACATACTACCACTTACTCACACTTATGATGGCAAATGAGAAAAACTGAACTGCATGTAAAATGTTATACCATGTACAGGCCAGAATTCATCAGATTCATCTGTAGGTAACTAAGCAAATTTTTAATGTTAACGTAATGATGAATTTGAAAATAGTGAAGCCGTAGAACTTTGTCAACCTTTTATAATGGTTTTTAATACCAGGCATTTAAAATGTAATAGTTTAGCACACTAAACTAAATGCAGCCCAATAGTAATTTACATTCAGTCACATTAAAAATATTGAACTATTGAAGCATACGTGTAACATTTCATGCACAGTCATGGTCAATAGAGGGTTGCAAAAATTGACTAAAAGTTGGTCAATTAGAGGAACATAAACCAAGAACCAATAGAAGCAACAAACCTGATAATGCAATAAGCTTGAGAAGTTCAAACCACCTTGGAAAAAATGTAAAAATGATGGACAGTAATGCGAGAAAAGAATCTTATTGAGGCATGCCAATAGCAAAGGTTATTGCTACAGATGTTTGAGTGCTTTTAGCGACCGTTTAGCGACATAATGTGGGTTACTGAATGTGTCTCAGATTGATAATACAAAACTACAGACAAGTCTTCACTTCTTGTATGCACAAATAAAATCAAAGCAATAATCTCTAGCATATAGATTTCCCTAAACTGCTGCTGGTACTCTTGAAAAGTTAAAAGTAAGCATTGCCTGAACTTAAACATAAAATGAAAACATCTGTTGCTAGGTAACAGAAACAAATTTAATACAGAATTCAAAATTCAGAATTATGATTTAAAAGCATCTTCTATAACCTTTGTTGTGGACAGACACACCTTTGCACAGCAAGTGCCATGGGCTGAGTGCACGTCAAGTAGGGAGTTGATTTCTTTTTTTTCAATCACCCTCTGCTCTTTGTGCCTTCAATTCACTGCTTGATGTGCACATGGCCTGTGGCACTTGTCACAATTGGTTAGAGACACAGCTGTCGCTTCCACTTTTTTTTTTAAAAATTCTACCAAGGACCGCTTAACAATCTTTGGAAAGGATTCCCTACTAAAAATGAACAGGTGTAAAACATTGGATCAGTGGATGTTTGTTCAGCAACAAAAAAACCAACAACAATTAAGAGCCCAAGGCAACTAATTTTTTTCAAATATTTTGTTTCACCATCAGTCACTGTCTGGTCTCGTTACGAATATGCTTGGATAAGTCTGTTGGTTTTGCAAAAGTCCACCTCTGAAATCGTTCTATAGTGCCTCTGGCTTGTGTCACACCACCCCACAATCTTGTAAACCTAAAATCTTCTAAAAGGCAAGATCCTTTACAGATTTTCACAGGTATTTCTCTTTCTTGACGCTACCTTAGACAGCTACACGGGCCCTACCCACCCAGTCAAGTTGTTATCCCCAAGAAATACTCCCCTTTCCGAAATGTTTTTTTGTCCAAACACGAGCCTTGCAACTTTCCTCACATTGGCCATGGGACTGTGCCATTGACCACCTACCCATTGAGCCAGTGCACAGAGAAAAGGTTTACCTGCACTCGAGCAAGAAGCTATGAAGGAATAAATTACAAAAGCACTATGACAAGGTTACATTAAGTGCTCAACCACCCCTGCTGCTTCTATTTTTTTCTTTGCTGACAAGAAAGACGGCGGTCTGCGACTACCGTGGTCCAACAAATCACTTTTTAGTACAGGTATTCCCTTTCTGCCACCCTCGAACTTTGTAAGCAATTCTGAGATCCAGCTTGGTAATCTCATTTGGATACGTGGGGGCGACGAAGGGAAACTGAGACTCCTGCAGATCATTACAAATGTCTAGTTATGTTGTGTCTTAATTAACGCCTCCTCTGTATTCCAGGATTATATGAATTAGGTGTTCCAGAAGTTACTTCATTGTTTTGTGATACATCGATGACTTCCTCGTATACTCCTGGGACAAGGCTGAACATCAACACATCACTGGGGTTAATAAAACTACGGTAAGAGCAAAAAGCTCCGTGCTCCAAGAAGTGTACCCTCAAATCAGCATTTTTATCACATGTTCATTAAGAATTATAGTGCCATCATAGCTTTCCTCACTAACCTTCTCAGAGGAAAATCGCAAAGCCTGTCCTGGACACCAGAAACCACTTAGGCTATGAAAACATGCCAAAGAACATTCACAAAAGCCCTACTCCTGGTACATCCCAGATTTAAACAAGAGGTTCATCGTAGAGGTCAATGTATCCATGACAGGAGTTCAGGCCAGCCTTTCCCAGCAGCGGGGGACACCACCACAACGCTATCCCTGTGCTTTCTACTCCAGGAAACGGTCCCTATCTGAGCCAAATTACGACATTGGTAACTAAGAGGTACTGGCCATGAAGTTGCCTCTCAGGGAATGGAGACACTGGCTGGAGGGGGTCAGACACCCTTTTCCAGGTGCTCACAGATCACCATAATTTAGAATTTAGGCAAGGTGGGCAGTTTATTTCACACAATTTAATTTCAAACCGTCTTGGGACCAAAAACCTCAAGGCTGATGCCCCCACTCGCCTACATCTCATATCAAACCTTCTCGCTACTGCAAGATCGCCTCTGGTGGCCACGGATGGCTACAATATCAGAAGATACATGAGAGAATACTGAGATTGTCTTTTCACTGGAAAGCTGATTCCACTTCCCATTCCTTGGAATCCCTGCTCACACCTAGAACTTCATCACAGACACTTACATCCTGGTAGCCGTAGACCACTTCTTAAAAACGTCGGCTCATACCCTTTAAGGGTCTCCCAACCGCGAAAAAAACAGCAGAAGCCCGTTTATTTAAAAATTTTGCCCTACCGGAAGATGTGGTTTTGTAGGGCCTTTTCCCCACTCTTGGGTGTGATAGTCAGCCTATATTCTGACTACTGTCCCCAATCCAACAGACAGACCAAAAGAAAAGCCAGGAGATAGGTATCTCCGCACCTTCTGTCAAAACTATCAAAAGTTCTAGAATTTCTTCCTCCCATGGGCCGAATACTCCCAGACTTCCATCAGTCAACACTTCACAGGACTTACCCCATTCTAGTGTGTAATCGGTTCCCAACCACCTCTATTTCCATGGTCTGGAGAACTTTCCTATGATTATGCTGTTTTGTTTTTTTTTAGGGGAAAGTGCATTTCTTTAGGACTTTGGTTTTACATATATAGGAGCCTAATGATGCACATATTAACCCATTGTTAGAATGTCAGTGAACGTTTAACAATGGTGAAAGTGGAATAATTTAAATGCTGACATAAAGCAGCAGTTTCTAAGACACCAAATTATACTGCTTTAAGCTTGAATTGAATTGCACAGATATAGCATCTAACAGTGATGCATGATGAATGCAAAGCCAGTTGGATAAAACCATCAAATTAGAAGTCTTATCTTTGTCAAAAGACTATCAATGGAAAAGGGTTATAACACTATATTATTATATACTATTATGTGCATGATTGTCTCATTATTAAATATATTTTTACAAAAATGAATACGGGCACAAAGAACAGAGAATGTTTTTAATAAGCCTTTTCGACTAAAATATAAATGTATATATTTATGTACTGTATTTACATGTATGAAAATGCTTTTTAGCATAAATGTCACAGGCAACAAGAACAGAACTAAATCTAAATAGGATTTAAATGATAAGATACATTGGGCAGTTGAACGGCAACACTTCTAAATCTATATGGGCAGCAGATTGTGTAAATCATGCACATTTAGGTTACATGCCTATAGTCATGGTGAGCAGCTCTTTATGCACAACTGTCAAAATCATCAGAACTCATAAAATTGCTTCCTCTCATGGGCAGAGTACGCCCAGAATTCTATCCGTCAACCCTCCACAGGACTCACCCCATTCTAGTGCATACTCTCATGGTCTGGAGAACTTTCCTCTGTCAGCAGCCCGTGACACAGACATGCTTCCAAATCAGAGTTCTGATTTTTATTTATAAAATTTTGCTTAAAATATTCCAATAATTGTACTGGCTTAAATTGTGAATATAGTATGATGAACAGAATTGTAGCCAGGGTGTATTTTTACAAACATACCTAATTTGTAATGAACAAGGACGCAAAATGTAAATTTAAATGAAAATTCAGACTAAGCTAAAAGAATCAAGGCTAAAGAAACAAACCCAGGCTATTTCTCTGTGTTCTGCTCTTATTTACTTTTGACTTTTAAACAAAAATCAATACTGTCAGCAAGAGTACAGTGAGGGATCCTGAACATTCTATGTTAAAGGGTAAAATTGTTTCATTTTACATTATTTTGTGCTGGTATTATTAGTAAAAAAAATTTTGCCATGCTCTATTATTGTGATCGTAATATTGCTAGCCTATGTCTATCTCTCACCCCTTCCATTCTTGTCCACTCGCTTGTTACCTCTCGCATCGATTACTGTAACTCTCTTTTATTTGGTTTACCACACACAAGCCGCTTCATAAACGCCAGTTAATTTAGAATTCTGCTGCTTGTATGATGACCTGCAAGCTCTACAGCACAACACAACACCATCTCTTCAACAGCTTTATTGGCTTCCCATCAAATTTCACATCGAATTTACAATTATTCTTTTCACCTACAAAACTATCCATAAACTTGCTCCACCTTATCATTCAGCCTATCATACAACCCTACACTTCCTCACAAACGCTTCGCTCCTCTTTATTGGGTCTCTTCCATACACCTTCTGCTCACTTAAAAGCCACGGACCACCGTGCTGCTCCTCACCTTTGGAATTATCCCCCATCTGACATTAGTCACTTAGACTCGTTACCTAAATTTGAAACCAGACTCAAAACTCACCTATTTAGAATAGCCTACCCCACATAATCTCTGTTTTCTCTCTTTGTTATTTTTTGATTGCCACTGTACTATTGTTCTTTTGTTGTAATGTGACCTTGAGTGTTTTGAAAGATGCCCTAAACAAAATGTATTATTATTATTATTATTGCTTGTTACCATTTCCTTAAGCAGGTATCATTAGCCCCATTAGTCACACATCACGCATCATCGGTTATTCTTATAAAAGGTAGAAAATCTATTTTTCTATTTGTAAACATAATATTCAAGAAATTTAGGCAACCAAAAGCACATTTACATGTTTTCGATTATTATAATTATTATAACTATCAAGCAGGAATGATGATAAGTGATAGAAAGCCATATAAGGAAATATTTTCAATGCAGGTTTGTCTAACCTTATCACGTGACGTGGCCCATTTTAAATTTCACGTTTTGGTAATTGTGATTGAGCATGGACTCAATCATCGGGGACAATCAAGGCAAGTAATTAAAGCAGATACAATTTACTAACAGCAGAATGTCTTGCAGTTAAGGAAAATTATTTTGAGCATCTAATTGCTGTGGCGTTTGCTTTAATAAGAACTTACCATGTGAACGGTGAAAAGGTCCTGGCGGTTCAGCATAGGTAGAAAATATGACCATGCTGTGTTTTTTGTCTTCTTGGCATAATCAAAGAAAATGTTGACACGCTGATGATTTTCCTGAGTTTGGGGAGAAAAGTGCATTTCTTTAGGACTGTGAATAAACGGTTACATATATAGGAGCCTAATGATGCACCTAATGACCCGCTGTTAGGAAGACATTGAACATTTAAACAATGGTTAAAAGTGGAATCATTTAAATGCTGACGTAAAGCAGCAGTTTCTAAGACACTAAATTATACTGGTGTAAAGCTTGTATTAAATTGCACAGATATAGCATCTAACAGTGATGAATGCAAAGCCAGTTGAATAAAACCATCAATTACCAAGTCTTATCTTTGTCAAAAGACTTTCAATAAAAAAAAGGGTTATATTATGACACTTTATTTATATATACTATTTGGTGGATGAATGTCTTAATATTAATTACATTCATAGAAAAAATAAATACGAGCACAGAAAACGGAGAATGTTGTTAATAATTCTTATCTACTAAAAAGTATACAGTACATATTTATGTACTGTATATACATGTATGAAAATGCTCTTTATCATAAATGTCACATGCAACAAGATAAGAAATAAAACTCAAAAAGATGTAAATGATAAGATACACATAAAAAGCAACACTTATACAACTATACGGGCAGCAGATTGTGTAAATCATGCACATTTAGGTTACATGCCTTATAGTCATGGTGAACAGCTCTTTATGCACGACTTTTCCCAGGGAAACCACTGCCCATTTGTTAAATGTTCGATTGGAAGCTGAGGTTAACTGACATGTAAGTGCATGTACATAATTGTGAGCCCTTGGCTGTCACATGGATGTGTTGTTGACCAATAAGGGAGGCTTATACTCTGGTTTTGATTAATAATGTTTTATCTGTCCATCTATTTGTCAATTTGTTATTGTCACATTGGTTATTTGCCCTTACAATTAAGTAAGACAAATTTCAATTACATTTACTTATATGGTTTAATCCTAATAAGTGTATAATAAGAAAAGTTTAAAAGGAATAAGGAGTGTTATCACTAAAACAATATGTTTAGGCATACGTATTATTAAACATTTAGAAGAATTTGTGGTGGTGTTGGGTAATAATGGGCTTTGTTTATGGACAAACCCCTAGGTGCAGCTGTGTAGACCCTTAGTTAGACATTAAAGTGTTCAAAGTTTATCTGTTTTCATTTGTATATATTGTAGAAAGTATAGATTTTCTCAGTTGGTCACAAGTCATATTGAACAAGCCTGGCCATCTCTCTTTTCTCTCTCAGGGTTTTGTTTTCCCCACTATTTTTTGTACACTCGTAAAACTAGGCACTTCAAAACACATTCTCAGCACAGCAGATTTTAAACTGTTTAACTAGTAACCAAGCTTGATGACACAATCAACAAGATCTCATTTTTTCACTATTATAATGTTTTTTTTAACTTTATATATCTGGCTGATTAAATGATTGTACATGCAGGTGATCTTGTTAAATAACATGATGATCTCTTAAATAATGACTAACAATCTATAAACATTAATGTGTGTGTGGGGGGGTTGCATGTTGCTTGTATAATACCTGCAAAGTGTCGTCAATCAGGGTTAGGATGTATTGAACTGTCTGTTCTTTTGATATATGAGCCATTAGGTTGAGAAATGTCTTTGCACACTGCAATAAAAAAAACATATTAAAAAGATAAACAAATTTCATTTTCAGTAGACAGATATTATTATCTCAGACACTCACTAAAAGCATTACTGGTCTGCCCGCTAAAAGTCAATCACAAAATAAAAAACAGCTTCATATTAATCTTTAATCGTTTTGCTTTTTCTTTCCAAAAGGTTTTAGAGAAAAAAATACTGAACTAAATCTTTAGTTAATTAAACCCAAACATGGCTAAACCTTATTACCTACCTGGTGTCCTTCATTTGTTAAAATTGCCTGCTTCTGCTCAGAATGAGCGACTTCAAACTTCTTGATGAATTCACAGTCTTCTCCTGAGATCATTTGGCCCCTAAACAAAGAAAATGTAAAAATAAATCCTTGTTAAAACTCAAAATGTGATGTTGGAAATTAAATTATCGGTAGAATATTGAGCAGTATCATAATGATGATGAGCTTTGCCTTTCTGCTAGGCTTCTTCTTTACCACACCAGGCCTATATATCGACTGCATTACTGAGCTCCATCTTCCAATCACTTGTGAACAAGACCCCAAGATACTTTATTTCCTCCACTTGAGGCAGGATCTCTCCTCCAACCTGCAGTGGGTAAGCCACCTTTTTCTGGTTGAGAACCATGGCCTCGGACTTGGAGGTACTGATTCTCATCCCAGCTGCATCATATTTAACAGCAAACCGCTCCAGTGCATGCTAATGGTCTTGGCCTGATAAAGCCAACAGGACATCATCTGCAAAAAGCAGAGATGAAATCCTTTGGTCCCCAAACCAGACTCCCTCTGGCTCTTGGCTGCGCCTAGAAATTCTGTCCATGAAAATGATGAACACAACCGATGACAAAAGGCAGCACTGCTCAAGTCCGGACCCTAGTAAGGGTCCAGACCGGGACAAAAACCTGCATTGCTTCTCCTAAATCCAAGGTTCAACTATTGTCGTGATTCTCCACTCAAGCACTCTGGCATAAACTTTTCCAGTCAGGGAGAGGAGTGTGATCCCACTGTAATTGGAACACACCCTCCGGTCCCCCTTCTTAAAAAGAGGTACCACCACCCTGCCACTTGAGGTACAGAGGTACTGCCCCCAATTGCCATGCTATGTTGCAAAGTTGTGTCGGCTAAGACAGCCCCACAGCATCCAGAGTCTTAAGGTACTCAGGGCGGATCTCATACAACCCTGTGCCCTGCCACTAAGGAGCTTGCTGACTACCTCTGTGACTTCAGGCTGGGTGATGGATGAATCATCCTCCAAATCTCCAGCCTCTCCTTCCTCTGCAGAAGGTGTGTCGGTGGGGTTGAGATCCTCGAGGCCTCCTTCCACCATCCAAAAATATCCCTAGTTGAGGTCAACAGCTCCCCACCTCCACTGTAAACAGTTTTGGCTGAGAACGGTTTTCTCCGCCTTAGGCGCACAGTTTGCCAAAATTTTCTACAGGTCGACCAAAAGTCCTCCTCCATGGCCTCACTGAACTCCTCCCAGACCCAAGTTTTTGTCTCCGCGACCACCCGGGCTGTAGCCTGCTAGGCCTGTCGGTACCCGTCAGCTGCTTTAAGAGTCCCACAAGCCAACCATGCTTGATAGGACTCGTTCTTCGGCTTGTTATCATAGTGTCCATCACCAGGTGCTCTGGCACCAGAGACCTCACAAGCACAACTCCTTACAACCACGT